>CM046662.1:29244807-29844807 GCA_025594165.1 Tamias sibiricus | reverse complement strand
TCTCCTTATGCCCAGAGCCATGGAGTCAGCTGTCTATGGACTGAGGCCTCTGAAATCTTTAGTGCCAAATAAACTTTTCCTCCTCTGAAATTGTTTTTATCCAGTCTTTTTGGTCATAGTGGCTAAAAACTTAACTAAAATAGTCTTTAAATTTAAATCTTCATTTTTCAATTTGAAAGAATAATAGGATACCTTAGAGGTACTGGAAATGTTTTTAGAGCTCTGTGAAATGTATTTCATGATTGTGAATTTGTTTCAGGCTGAAAAAAATTCTGAAGATAGAGATACAAATATTCAAACAAAGTTAAACTCTCATCATCTAAAAAGCAAGGTTCCGTTATCCCACCATAGGTCTGTTCCTGAAAGGAGTGAAGGTAGATCAGTTACTGGAGTTCTGCTACCGAAGCCCATGGAACCCATACTGGTAAGCACTAGTGGTTTTTGTTTTGTTTTTGTTTTTAATTTGTTCCTTTTAGTTATACATGGTAGTAGAATATATTTTGACATACATATATGGAGTACAACTTCCCATTCTTATGGTTGTACATGATATGGTATTATATTGGTCATGTATTCATATATGAACTTAGGAAAGTAGTGTCTGATTCCTTTTACTGTCCTTCCTATTCCCATTCCCCCTCCCTTCCCTTCATTCCCCTTTGTCTAATCCAAAGTTTTTCTATTCTCCCACCCACACACCTTATTGTGAGTAAGCATCCGCATATCAGATAGAACATTAGGCCTCTGGTTTTTTGAGATTGGCTTATTCCACTTAGCATGATTGTCTCTAGTTCCATCCATTTACCAGCAAATGCCATAATTTCATTCTTCTTTAATATTGTTTAATATTCCATTGTGTATATATACTACATTTTCTTTATCCATTCATCTGTTGAAGGGCACCTATGTTGGTTCCATAGTATGGCTATTGTGAATTGAGCTGCTATAAACATTGATGTGGCAGCATCACCATAGTATGCTGATTTTAAGTCCTTTGGATATAAACCGAGGAGTGGTGTAAATGAGTCAGATGGTGGTTCCATTCCAAGTTTTCTGAGGAATCCAGATACTGCTTTCCATAGTGATTGCACCAATTTGCTGTGCCACTAGCTGTGTATGAGTGAATCTTTTCCCCCACATCCTCACCACATTTATTGTTACTTGTATTCTTGATAATTGCCATTCTGATTGGAGTAAGATGAAATCTCAGTATAGGTTTTTTTTTTTTTTTTGGTACTGGGGATTGAACTCAGGGGCACTCGACCACTGGGTCACATCCCCAGCCCTTTTTTGTATTTTATTTAGAGACAGGGTCTCACTGAGTTACTAAGTGCCTCGCCATTGCTGAGGCTGGCTTTGAACTCGCAATCCTCCTGCCTCAGCCTCCCAAATTTGGGAGGGATTATAGGCGTGCGCCACCGCGCCCAGCCTCGGTATAGTTTTAATTTGTATTTCTCTAATTGCTAGTGATGTTGAACATTTTTTCATATATTTGTCGATGAATCATATTTATTCTTCTGTGAAGTGTCTGTTCAGTTCGTTAGCCCATTTATTTATTGGGTTATTTGGGATTTTTTTGGTGTTAAGTTTTTTGAGTTTTTTTAAATATCTTGGGGATTAGCTGTATCTGAGGTGCAGGTGGCAAAGATTTTCTGCCATTGTGTAGGCTCTCTTCACAACCTTTATTTAAACTAGTTGTGGCTTTTTTTTTTTTTGTACATGGACACAATACCTTTATTCTATTTATTTGTCTCCATGTGGTGCTGAGGATTAAACCCAGTGCCCCACAAGTGCCAGGCAAGTGCTCCACCACTGAGCCACACACCCAGTCCTCTCTTTACATTCTTGATCGTTTCCTTTGCTATGAAGAAGCTTTTTAGTTTGATTCTATCTCCTTTGTTCATTCTTTTTTAAAATATTTTGTTTATTTTTTATTTATAATATTAGTATGTATTACAATTCATAATGCACATATATAGCATCTTTTTTTGTGTGTGTGTGTGGTACCAGGGATTGAACTCAGGGGCACTCGTCCTCTGGGTCACATCCCCAGCCCTTTTTTGTATTTTATTTAGAGACAGGGTCTCACTGAGTTGCTAAGTGCCTCGCCATTGCTGAGGCTGGCTTTGAACTCGCGATCCTCCTGCCTCAGCCTCCCAAAGTGCTGGGATTACAGGCGTGCGCCACCGCGCCTGGCTTATATAGCATCTTTTTACATACAACTGTCTGTATACAAAGTATATTCATACCATTCAGGTCTTCAATCATGCATTTAGGATAATGATATCCATCCATTCAACCACCTTTTCTTTTCTTTTTTTTTTCCTTTTTTCCTCCCCTCCCTCCCCCCTTACTCCCTCCCTTCCCCTCTCTTCCCTTTGACCATTCTAGTGTTCATCTAATCCTCCTATGTACCCCCATCCAACAACACTGTGAACTAGCCTCCTTATATCAGAGAAAACATTCGGTATTTGGATTTTTGAGATTGACTAATTTCACTTAGCATTATATTCTCCAACTTCATCCACTTACCTGCAAATACCATTATTTTATTCTCTTTTATTGCTGAGTAAAATTCCATTGTGTATATATAACACATTTTCTTTATCCACTCATCTACTGAGGGACATCTAGGTTGGTTCCACAACCTAGCTATTGTGAATTGTCACTGGCAATTAGAGAAATGCAAATCAAAACTACTCTAAGATTTCATTTCACTCCAGTCAGAATGGCAGCTATCAAGAACACAAACAACAGTAAATGTTGGAGAGGATGTGGGGAAAAAGGCACACTCATACGTTGCTGGTGGGACTGCAAAATGGTGCAACCGTTATTGAAAGCAGTATGGAGATTTCTTGGAGAACTGGGAATGGAACCATCCTATGACCCAGCCATCCCACTCCTGGGTCTATTCCTTTGTTCATTCTTGATTTTACTTCTTGCGCTTTAGGAGTCTTATTAAGGAGGTCAGTTCCTAAATCAACATGATGTAGATTTAGGCCTACATTTTCTTCTGTTAGGCACAGGCTCTCTGGTCTAATGCTTAGGTCCTTGATCCGCTTTGAGTTCAGTTTACTAATGTTTTATTAATTAATAATTGTTAAGACTGTAAAAAGAAAATTTATTGATTGTGAAGATTTAGAAATGCATAATTTTAAAACAAACCTAGGGGGAAGTATAAGGAAGCTGTATACTTACAGCTGTATACGGGCTGATATTTTTTAGATTGAACTGATAGTTGACAGTTGTGTCATTGGGACCACTGGGAAACTGATACTGAGACAGAATTAAGTATTCAAGTGGCTTATTGGAGAGGGTAATACCCAAGAAAGGAAAGCAAGATGAAGCAGGATTGGGCAGTGATAGCTTTTGTCCTCAAAGCAAATCTGACAAAAGCTCTCCCAATGAGGAATTCTGGAGCAAAGATTATGCATTACAAAAGTCTGTATTAAGCTGGGCGCCGTAGCGCACGCCTGTAATCCCAGCACTTTGGGAGGCTGAGGCAGGAGGATCGCAAGTTCAAAGCCAGCCTCAGCAATGGCAAGGCACTTAGCAACTCAGTGAGACCCTGTCTCTAAATAAAATACAAAAAAGAGCTGGGGATGTGACCCAGTGGACGAGTGCCCCTGAGTTCAATCCCCGGTACCACAAAAGAAAAGTCTATATTGGCTGCTAGATATTGGCTGGTGGTTGCCAGAGAAGATGGGGGCCTCAGCTTGAAAGTGAAATAGATCCTAAAGATATTTCAGCTAGAGGATATCAGCTAAATACTCCTTGCAGTGTAACAGCACGTTCTTTGTTCAAAGAGATCTGAGCAAAGCACTTCCAAGGTTGCTACAATGATGAAGATAATAATAGCTATCACTGAGTATCTCTTACTCTCTAAACCCCACAGGTTCTCTTTACATATATTGTTTGTGATACTTGTTTACAAATCTCAAGGAGTACAGTAATCTTCATTGTTCAGATAAAGAAATTAAAATATTATATAGCTGCTAAGTTAGAAAGCTGGCATATTCACCAGGTAAATATACCCTTAAATTTTTTTCATAAAAGCTTTTCCTGAGAAACCTAACACAAAATCTTATGATTTTCAAGTTTTATCTCTGAGTTTGGGTTCCAGTCTTGGAAACTAATAATAGACACGTACCCCAAAAGTGATATTTATCAGGACTTGATTGTTTCTTGGAACTCAAGGGTTGGAAAAGTAGCTGATTGCTGCCTGGGCTGGGGCTGTAGCTCAGTGGTAGAGCGCCTGCCTCACATGTGCGAGGCACTGGGGTCGATCCTCAGCACCACATAAAAATAAATAAACAAAGATATTGTGTATACATACAACTAAAAAAAATATTTTTTAAAAAAACTGCCTGTTTCAGCTCTGCCTTCATACCTGCTTCTTTGTCTCTGCTGTCCTGTGTTTCGTCTCTTTCAGCTTCAAGCTCACTCTCTCTCTCTCTCTCTCTACTTCCAGTCCATAGTCTTTGTATTCTCCCTGCTGCCCTCCTTCTGTGGCTGTCTCTTCATTTCTTTCTGTTCACAGTCTGTTGGTGTCTGTCTGCTGTCTTTTCTCCTTCTCTCTCTCTTTCTTTAAGTCTTTCTGTCTTTTCCATTTCCTTCTTCTTTCCTCTCTAACTTCCCTCTCATCACTCTCCTTTTCTTCTCTACTCTTCCCCTCTCCTCCTCCCTATCTTTTTCAGTCTTGTTCTCCCTCCCCTTCTCTCACTCTTTAATCTTAATGTCTTTCTTTCTCTCCTTGCTCTTTTTGACATTTTTGCTTGGTTCACCTGTCTATCTGCCTCTGCATCTTTAAGAAGTAGAAAATGAATCTTGTTTTATTTTATAATTTTTTTAACTTTGATGTTCCATAAATGAAAATATCTATTTACATTTAAACATATATTTTAAAACCAATTATCCTTGCTACTACTTAAATGTTTTAACAGTTTCAGGAATAATTTATAATCTTTTTTCATAAAAATTATAATAAATATACTAGAAATTAAACAAATTTCACTGAAATTGAAATACTTTTTTCAGCAGTTAACAAAGGTAACCAAAGCACTGTTTTCCTAATTCACCACTCTAATTAGCTTCTCTTCCTAAATTAACAGTAATTTCATGGGCTGGGGCTATGGCTCAGTGGTAGTGTTAGAGAAATTTGTAGGATGGACGGACGCTGGAACTGTCGTATAGGAAAAGGAAAGGAGTTTATTGAATTACCAAAGAAACACGTGGAGGGGATGGGGACAAACCGCGGGGAACGAACGGGAGCTGGAGCATGCGGGAACGGAGAGCAGGAACAGAGAGCGAGCTCAGTCCGGTCCTGGTTTAAATAGAGTAGGGGTCATAAAACCCCCTTGGAGTGAGTCCTTGTCCTGTAGGCCAGCAGAGGTGGGGGGGGGGGGGGGGGGGTAGTGGACAGGGGACTTGCTGGTCAGGTGTTTTGGTCACGCTGAGGATCTTGGGAGGTGTAGTTTTTAACAAAGCACCTGGGGAGATGTGGCCTCCTGCCTGGGAGGCGCGGCCTCCTGCCTGGAATCCAACAGGTAGCACGTTTGTCTCACATGTATGAGGCTCTGGGTTTGATCCTCAGCACCACATAAAAAAATAAAAGGTATTGTGTCCACCTACAACTAAAAATATATTTTAAAAAATAGTAATTTCAACCAAAGTATTCCCATATAGTTGTCATGCCACATAGAGTTCTCTTGGAAGTTGAATAACTAGCTCAATCCAGAAAGAAAATTCTTTTGTTTCCTTCAAATAGGTTAAAATTTAATTAGCAAATTAAATATTTTATTAGTATTACACATTATGATCTAGTCTACTAACTTTAAATCTTGATTTTACTATACTAAAATAGTTTGTTTATTTTTGTTATTCAATCCCCTATTTTATAAACATTTATAGAAAACAAATTCAAGTATTCCTGATAAGAAAAGCAGAGGCCTGTTAACAAGTACTCCATCTTCAGAGACAGCTGATTTTGTGGTAAGTATTAGCATTTGGCACTTGTGGTATGAATTTTCTGGTTCCTCCTCTTCTCATTCTTCTATTTTTGTCACACCAGAGGAATATTACCTATAGAGAATAATATCTATATTATTTTGTTGCATAACATGCTTTCATTGAAAGTATTCTATATCCTGCTTATATATGTAAAGGAGAAAGCTTGGAATGCTATAGCATCAACCAGAGTTATACTTTCTATTGTAAAATATATGTAACATAAAATTTAGAATTTTAAGCATGATTTATTTTTATTTTTTATTTGTTCTTTTTTAGTTATACATGACAGTAGAATGTATTTTGACAGATCATATATACATGAAGTATAAACTTCACATTTTTGTGGTTATAAGATATGGATTTACATTGGTTGTGTATTCATGTATGAACATAAGAATGTTATGTCCAGTTCATTCTACTGTCTTTCTCATTCCCATTCCCCCTCCCTTCTCCCCACACTCTCTTGTCCAGTCCACCTATTGTGAGTTAGCATCTGCATATCAAAGAGAACGTTTGGCCTTTGGTTTTTTGGGATTAGCTTATTTCACTTAGCATGATTGTCTCTAGTTCCATCCATTTACCAGCAAATGCCATAATATCATTCTTTGTGACTTGAGTAATATTCCACTGTGTATATGTACCACATTTTCTTTATCCATTAATCTGCTAAAGGGTACCTAGGTTGGTTCCATATCTTAGCTATTGTGAATTGAGGGGATAAGCATGGCTAAGTAAACGATTCAAGTCATTGCCACCATCCATCTCTAGAATGTTTTTCATCTTGCAAAACTGAAACTTCATACCAATTGATTCCCTGTTTCTTTCTTGCCTGGCCCCTGTCAACCACCGTTACACTTTCTGTCTCTATGAATTTGACTACTCTAGTACCTCGTATAGGAAGATTCATATACTATTTGTTCTTTTGTTTGATTTTTGGAGATGGGGTCTTGCTCTGTTGCCCAGGCTGGCCTCACACTTCTAGGCTCAGGTGAGCCTCCTACCTCAGCTCTGTAGAACTACAGGCATGTGCCACTGTACCCATCAGTATTTGTCCTTATGGGACTGATTTATTTCACTTAGCATAATGTCTTCAGGTTCACCTATGTGGTAGAATATGTCAGAAATTCTTCCCTATTTAAAGCTGGATAATAGTCTATTGTATATACATATCACATTTTGTTTATCTATTCATTCATCAATGAACACCTGTTTTGCTTCTGCCTTTGGCTATTGTCAATAATGCTACTATGAACATGAATGTTTCCTTATTCCCCCATCTTTCTCTTTAGCTGCTAGGGGCTGTCTAGAAGCTGCTAATTCACTGTCTTTATATGTTTACCCATTCTAGATTTTAATTCATGGAGTCATGGAAAATGTGGCCTTTTGTGCTTGGCCTCTTTCACTTGGCATAATGTTTTAAAATTTACCTATATTAGCTGGGCGCGGTGGCGCACGCCTGTAATCCCAGCACTTTGGGAGGCTGAGGCAGGAGGATTGTGAGTTCAAAGCCAGCCTCAGCAATGGCGAGGCACTTAGCAACTCAGTGAGACCCTGTCTCTAATAAAAACACAAAAAAGGGCTGGGGATGTGGCCCAGTGGTCAAGTGCCCCTGAGTTCAATCCCCGGTACCACCAAAAAAAAAAAAAAAAAAAAAATAAAAATAAAAAAAAAAAAATTCACCTATATTATGTCATTTTTCAGAACTTCATTCCTTTCCTTTCATCAAATAATATCACAGTCTATGGATATACCACATTTTGTTTACCAATTCAGTTTATGGGCATTTGGGTTATTTTAACTTATTATCTATCATGAATAATACTGTTATGAACATTTATGTATATTTTGTGAGTATGTGTTTTTATTTGTGTTGGGTATATATCTGGAAGTGGTAGAATTGCTAGCTCATATGATAACTGTATGTTTAACACTTTTTTTAGTGGGCTTTTTAAAAAAGTTTGAGCAATAATATACAAACTATACAATTCACTTGTTTAAAATGTGTTTCTCAGTAGATTTTAGTGTATTTATAGATATGTGCTATCATTACGACAATCAATTTTAGGACATTTTTTATCACCTCAAAAAGAAATCCCGTGAAATCCATATCCTTTACCTAACACCCCCTTGCTCTTTCACACCATTTCTCTGCTCTCTGTATCTGTAGGTTTCCTTGTTCTGGACATTTCATATAAATGGAATAATATAATGTTTGATATTTTGTGACTGATTTCACTTAGCATAATGTGTTTAGGTTTCATCCCTACACCAATATGTTTCAGTATTTCATTCCCTTTCATTACTGAGTAATATTCCATTGTGTTTATAGAAATTGTTTTAATGGAAGTTTTAGTTGTTTCCATCTATGACTACTATAAATAATGTTGTTATAAATACTTGTGTAAAAGCTTTTGTATGGCCATCTTTTTATTTCTCTTTGCTATATATAACTAGGAGTAGAATTGTCCAGATGGTACAGTTGCCAGGTCATCAAATTTCACTTAGTAAGCATTTGATGAATATTTATTGAATGAATGAATGGGAAGAAGTATAGTATAGCAAACAAAATTTCTTGTTTGAAAAATAAGTTTAAATCAAAAGAGTAATATAAGCTCAAGCATGCATATTTTGAAGAAGTATTTCCAAAACAGTAATTATATTCATTAAGATAAAATTGTTCATTTGTGAAGTTCATAAGAAAATGCTTCCAAAGGCTGGGTGCAGTGGCGCACGCCTGTAATCCCAGCACTGGGGAAGCTGAGGCAGGAGGATCGCGAGTTCAAAGCCAGCCTCAGCAATGGCAAGGCACTTAGCAACTCAGTGAGATCCTTTCTCTAATAAAATACAAAAAAGGCTGGGGATGTGGCCCAGTGGTGGAGTACCCCTGAGTTCAATCCCTAGTACCAGAAAGAAAGAAAGAAAGAAAGAAAGAAGGAAGGAAGGAAGGAAGGAAGGAAGGAAATGCTTCCAATAAGATAGTATTTATAACTTTATTTTAATTACTTAAAAATAATTGTTTTTGAAACCTCTCTGAAAGAGTAACATAATATTTTATAGATTAATTTGTCTTCAGTACAAAAAGCACCTTTTGAAGAACTCTTTCCAAATACCAGCAATTATGTTAATTCAGATGAAATTGTTCCTGTATCAAATTTGCAAGAAACTTCTTCAAATGAGGTAACATTTCCAATTTTTTCTGCAATCACTGCAAGAAATTATTATTCTATTTTGTATATGAGTTACTTGGAGAAATCTATAACTCAGTTAAGGGTAACATCATTTACATGTGTAAAGAAGAAAGAACCCCTTATCAGATTTCCAAACATTTCTTCAGTTCTGTGTGTTTCCTTCTTATTCTGTTGACAGAATCTTTTGATGCACAAAAAGTTTTAAATTTTGTGAAGTCTAATTTGTCTATTTTTTCTTTTGTAGCTTGTGCCTTTGGTGTCATATGCAGGAAATAATTGCTATATCAAATGTCATGAAACCTTTCCTTGCTTCTTCAGTTTTGTTGTTTTAAGACTTACATTTAAGTATTTGATCCATTTGAATTAATTTTTGTGTATGATGTTAGTAAGGGTCTAACTTAATTATTTTACATATGGATATTCAATTTTACTAGATGTTTATTGAAGAGATTATTCTTTCCCATTGAATAGACTTGGTACCCTTGTCAAAAATCATTCAAACAGGGCTGGGGTTGTTGTTGCTCAGTGGTAGAGTGCTTGCCTAGCACATGTGAGATCCTGGGTTTGATTCTTAGGACCACATATAAATAAATAAAATAAAGGTCTATTTAAACAAAATCATTCAAACAGCTGGGTATGGTGGTGCACACCTGTAATCTCAGTGGCTCAGGAAGCTGAGGCAGGAGAACCCTCAAGTTCAAAGTCATCCTCAGCAACTTAGCAAGGCCCTGAGCAATTTAGTAAGACTGTGTCTCAAAATAAAAAATAATAAACGTCTGAGAATGTGGCTCAGTGTTTAAGTGCCGCTGGGTTCACTCCCCAGTACCAAAACAAACCAAGAAACAAACAAACAAGGCTTATTTCCAGTCTTTCCTATTCCATAGGTCTGTATGTCTATCTTTTTTTTTGGGGGGGGGTGGCGTATTGGAGATTGAACCCAGGGCCACTTTGTCACTGAGCTACATACCCAGCTCTTTTTTATTTTTTATTTTGAACAGAGTCTCACTAAGTTGCTGAGACTGGTCTCAAACTTGCAATCCTCCTGCCTCAGCCTCTTCAGTCACTGCAATTACAGGCGTGCACCACTGCTCCTGTGTATATGTCTGTCTTTATGCCAGCACCATACTATTTGGATTACTGTAGTTTTGTAGTATGTTTTGAAGTCTTCCTGCTTTGTTCTTCTTTCTCAGGATTGTTTTGGCTTTTTGGAGTCCCTTGAGATTCCTTATGAATTTTAGAATGGGTTTTTCTGTTCCTACAAAAAAATGCCTTTGGAATTTTAATAGGAATTGCATTGAATCTGTAGATCACTTTGGGTAATAATGACACTTTAACAATATTAAGTCTTCTAATCCATGAACATGGAATGTGTTTCCCCTCCTTTCCTCTCCACCCTTCTCTCCTCTCCTCTCCCTCCCTCTTTCTTTCCTTCTTTTCTCTCCTCTCCTTTCTTCCTGACTCTCAGGAGCTGAGTAGCTTTTCTCCATCATGCCCTTCTGTAATGATGTCCTGCATCACCTTGGGCCCAGAGCAATAAGAGTCATTTGACAGAAAGAACTTCTGAACCCATAAGCCCAAGTTGCTCTTGTCAGGTATTTTGGTCACAGCAATGAAAAGCGAACTAATACAGTTGTAGTAGATGTAGATTTCCAGGCTGACAATTTTTTCTTAAAATACTTAAAAAATGTTACCCTAGTCAGGTGCAAGGGCACATGCTTGTAATCCCAGTAGCTCAGGAGGCTGATGCAGGAGGATTGCAACTTCAAAGCCAGCCTCAGCAATTTAGCAAGGCCCTAAGCAACTTAGTGAGAACCTGTTTCTAAATAAAATATAAAAAGGGCAGGAGATGTGACTCAGTGGTTAAGCACCCCTGGGTTCAATCCCCACTTCCAAAAAAAGATGTTGCCCAAGAAATCTAGCATCATCCTTATCTTTTTTCTCCAGCACATAATCATTTATTTTTTTTCCTCTGTCTGATTTTAAGGTTTATCCTTTTTCAGTACTTTTGAGTAATTTGATTGTGATATGTCTTGGTGTAATTTTCTGCATATTTTTTTATACTTGTTTCTTTTTTAAAAAATATTTATTTATTTATTTGCTTTAGTTGTACACAATGTGTTTTATTCAATGCATTTTATTTGTACATGGTGCTGAGGATCGAACCCGGGTCGCCCACGCACTAGGCGAGCGCTCTACCGCTGAGCCACAATCCCAGCCCTACTTCAGTTTCTTGAACTACTAGTATCTCTGTTTTGTTTTCCTTACAGTCAAGTTTGGCAAGTTTTCAGCAACTGTTCCTTAAAATTAAAATGTCTTTTCTGTGTCCCTTCCTTTCCTTTGGTGACTCCAGTTGCCCATTTATTAAATATATATGGTCCCATGATTCATTGATATTCTTTTCACTTAAAATATATTTTTTCTCTCATGTTTTCATTTTTGGATAGTTTCTATTATTGTCTTAAAGTTCACAAATAATTTATTTTATAGTGTTCAATATAATGTCAATCCCTTTCAGAGTATTTTTCATCTTATAGTTTTCAGTCCCAGAAATTCATTTTAAGTCTCTTTTGTCTTTCATGTCTCTATTTAACTTTTTAAACTTTTTAAACACATGGAATATTAAACTAACTGTTTTAATGTCCTTCTCTGATAATTCTATCATTCATGTCTACTGTGAGGTGAATTATTAATTGATTTTTGGTCATGTTTTTCTGCTTCTTTTCTTGAATGGCAATCTTTGATTACATTCTTATCATTAATGGAGAGTTTTATATTTCTTCTTATCTTTTTGAGCTTTGTTCTGAAAAAAACCTTTCAGGCCTTCCCTTTAAGGTTTGTTAGTCAGGTCTGCAGTTGTTCAGTCTACGACAATTATTCCCTATGACTGAAGTATGACCTTCCTGAGAATTCAACTCAATATTTTATGAATTATGAGGTTTCCGATCAAGCTTGTGGGAACAAGCACTTTTCTCACTCCTGTGTCAATACCAGTGCTAATCTTCCTAATCTTTTCAGATGGCTTTTTTCCTGTCCTCAGGTAGTCCCATAAGCATGCCCTGATCCGTACTCCACTTAATACTGAAAAGGGAACCCTCTGCATGTTGCTGAGTTTCTCTGCTCAGCTCTTTCCTGTGTTATTCTGTCCTATAATCTGGGCTGCCTTAGTTTACCCAGCCTATCAGCTACATTTCCTTAAGGCATGGAGTCTGTCTCTGCCTTAATTCACCCTCATTAGACTGCTGCCTGGAAATTCTCTTAAGGCAGTAAGGCTCACTTTATTTTTTAACTCTCTGAGATTATTGTCCTGACTTATCTGATGTTCAGTTTCTTGAAAATTGTTGTTTTATATATTTTGTCTGGTTTATTTTGATTGCCTCAATCAAAAGGGTAAATATATTCCTTTTTATTTTATCTTGACAGAACAAAATTTTGAATCTGTTAATTTTTTTCTAGTAACCCTCAGTAGTCATGAACACATGAGGAAAGGATAACTGTCTTGATCTGTAATTGTATTTTGGCTTCAGGTTGGTTTGGAGGACAAAAATGTAAAAATAATTTGAGGTTATTGACAAGAGAGTGCTTAAAATTATGAACCACATTATCTAAATTGGAGAGAGAAGAAAGAGTAGGTAGGAAAGGGGACTGATATGTAAAGCAATTAATACTTATGAGATCAAATGACAGATAAGAATGCTGGGTGAAAGAGTAAAAAAGCTAGAAGTATCAGAGACTAGAATAACTCAATTTTATTTTCTTAAGTTAAAGCACTCTGACTAATGACAAAATGCCGAGTATGATCATGGAACGGAATAGCTCAAGTGAAATCCAAATTAACCTTGATGAAATTGAGGTGGTCAAAGAGCTAAAAAGCTAAGTGTTGAATGTATTGTTTACATGGTTATTAATGTTGCCCAAAATAACAGAGGAACTTGAAGTGCCAAAAACTGAAGTATTCCCTGAATGCAGGAAAATGAATATAAAATGTTTTAGATGAAAAATATAATGAATATTTGAGGGTGATACAATGAAACAGCACAAGTATTAATTTGAAGACATAAATACAAAATTTTTGAATGAGATAATTTTATTTACCTCAACAGTACTGAGCTGATGGGCCTGGAAGAAGGAACAAGGAACATAAGAAATGACTTGATCTTTATTTTCCTATTCATACCATCTGTGTAAGGAGATACTCACCTTTGAGAATTATCTTTTACTGCATTTTGTATTTTGGCAATGATGTTTTGAATTTTCAAGAATTTTTAAATATTTTAATTACTTAGTTTTTTATAATTATAATACCATGTCAGATATTTCAGAGACTACTAATTTGTATTTCAGAGAATTTTTTGGATTGATCTTCCTTTGGATCTTTTGAGCTTCAGAAATCTGAATGTCCAGGTCTCTCCTACAATTTGGGATGGAGGTTTTCAGCCAATATTTCTTTATATGAAGTTTCTGGCCTACCCGCCCCCCAATCTTTCCCTCTCATTCTCTAGGACTCCCAAAATTCATGTATTTATATGACTAATGGTATTACATAGGTCCCTCATGTTATGTTTACTCTTTTTCATTCTTTGGTTCTTTTTTCCCCTCTAATTGGCTAATTTCAAATAACCTATCCTGGACTCATGAATCTTTTTTACATGATCAAGTCTTTTGATTAAGCTCTATATTGAATTCTTCAGCTCTATTTTTATATTCTTCAGTTCCAGAATTTCATTTTTATACTTTTTATTTCTTTATTAAACTTCTATTATTGTTCATGCTTTGTTTTACTGATTTTGTTTAATTATTCATTGGTTTTTTTATTGCATCTCATTGGGCCTCTTTAAAAATAATTATTTTGAATTATTTTTCAGGCATTTCATAGATCTTCATTTTTGGGGGGTCAGTTACTGGAGCTTTATTAGATACCTTTGGTGGTATCATGTTTGCCTTATTCTTTGTTATCTGTGTAGCTGTACATTGGTGTCTATTATCAAATGATTTCAGAAAAAAGACCAACACAAAGAAGAATTCCCCAAGACACATTACAATTAAACTATCAACAGTCAGACAGAACGTTGAAAGCAGAAAGGAAAAACAGACTCTCTGTATATAAGGAAACCCTCATAATCGTTATCAGTGAATTTCTCAGCAGAAATCTTGCAAGTGAGGAGTTGGAGAAGGTGGTGTATTAGAGGAATGATGCACTTCCCATGAGGTCCTCAGCTCAGTATTTTAAAAGCAAGAAGACTGCTTCTCAGTGAGGTGGATAACTAAGGAAATTCACTAAAATTAACATTGGACAATAAAAAATTATAAAGACACAGAAAGTTGGAAAATTTTAACTTAATTTAAGAAATAATGTGTTAGAGATGTGCCAGTGGCAGCAGCACCAGCAGAGCCACCAACCTACAGCATAGAGGAGGGAGAGCACAGGCAGAGAGGAAAGCACACAAATAAATTTGGTTTAAGATAACCTGTGGAACAGAGAGGGAGCCCCGATCTTAATGGACCCAGAGATGATGGCAGAAGTTGTTGAATAAAAAGCAACAATAATCACTCATCCCACAGCAGATAGTCCAGTGGGAATCAGAGTCACCACAGCAGTGGGAACAATTTTTAAGTGACCACACAGTGGTGAACAGAAGTGGAAGACTGGGAACTCATAAAGGAAGTGCCAACATGGGGTCCATAGTGTGCTGGGCCAGCATGATTGAAACAGGCACAGAGAAATTTGTGCCTAGGACAATGGGATACTGGACAGAGAGAGAGAGCTGTCTTTTGATGCTGGTATCCCATATGGCTATTGGGAAGACTCCAAAAACTGGCCAGACAGGTATGTCTCCACTCCAGGTCTGATCCTGGATAATTCGAATCCATGGCAGTGAACGTGAGACCTGTGGGGGGTTTAGATTCCTCACCCTAACAGTGGAATTTTCAGAAGACCACTGAGACCCAAATGTCCAGCAGAGATCCTCAGCAACAGGAATGTGTGAATCAAACCTTAAATATCCACTTACAGAGTTCCAAAGGTCAACCAAGACTAAATTCCCACTGCTGGAATTCACAGTTTAGAACTCTGCACCAGTCCCACTATGGGAATACATCATCTTTCAGCATTCCACAGTGTTTAACATCCTATACTGGGAGATGGGAAGCTGAGAGCTACAACAACCAGCTTTGGCTTCTGGCCACAATGGCTGGCAGGTTGGTGAAAAACACAAAGACATTGGACTTCACAACCCCCAGCCCTTGACCCAGAGGTTACAGAGCCCAAAAATAAATACAGAGAGTGGCACAGCAGCACAAGCAATAAAAAGCTATCCTTGCCAACAAATTTGATGACTTCAGTGGAAACAAGTCCTTTGTCATTTAGAATATTTTTCCTATTTCCCCTCCCCTTTTTGTCTTTTTTTAAAAATATTTATTATTTATTTGCTTTAGTTGTACACAATGCAATAATGCATTTATGTTTATGTGGTGCTGAGGATCGAACCCGGGCCACACATGTGTGAGGCGAACGCTCTACTGCTGAGCCACAATCACCAGCCCCACCATTTTCTATTTTTAAAAAATTTTATTTTTTTTCTTAATTTAAAATTTTTACTTTATTTTATACATTTTTCATTTTGCATGATTGTGTGGGTGTGTATGTGTGCACACGTGCGTGTAGGTGTATGTGTTCCCATACACAGAAAGGTTTGAAAAAAAAAATCCATGTATGTATATACATATATACATATATTGATATATATATATATTCACATAGTTTCACTTTCATTTTAATTTCTTCCTTCTTCGCCTGTTTATTATTTAGCCTTGGTTGTTTATTTTACCCCACTTTGGGGTTCTTGTTCCTTCTTCCTCTCTTTCTTTCATTATTTTTAGTTATTTGTTACTTCTCCTTCTTTATAACCATCATCTGCTACCTAACTCCT
This sequence comes from Tamias sibiricus, assembly GCA_025594165.1. Classification (NCBI taxonomy): domain Eukaryota; kingdom Metazoa; phylum Chordata; class Mammalia; order Rodentia; family Sciuridae; genus Tamias; species Tamias sibiricus. Next base: position 29,828,684 of record CM046662.1, on the reverse strand, counting down.
GCTTATCCTCTGTTGACTTTTTAAATATTTCTAACATTTGCTTGCCTTCCCACCTTATTTACAATTCACTTAAGAAACTATAATTCCAGTAGCATATTGAATTATATAGTTTATGTAATTCCTACCCCATTCATGTTGTGTTTATTTGTTCAGTGGATAGCATAATAGACACCTTCTATTTAATGTCTGATCTAGTTCCTGGTTGTTTATTTTTGGTCCTGTTGTTAAACACTGACCCTACCACTCCTATATACGTAGTTATTAGTGTTATAAAAGTCTAAAGTAGACACTGTACACTTATTTAAGGTTCTACATTGGTTGCTAATATTATTGCTATTCCTTGCACTCACACCCCCACCCCCAGCCTTTATGAGGGGCTGGGAAGTGATTGAGACACTTAAGATTCACAGAGTAGAGATCCTGTTGCTGAGCGTCACTCAGAACTCAGCCAAGTAGCAGTGAACCTCACTCCACACACAGACTAGCCCCACTCATTGACAAATTTCTAGAAACATGTGACCTGTCCAAATTGAACTAGGTATGTAGAAATTCTGAACAGACCAATATCAAACAATGAAATTGAAACAGCAATTAAAAGCCTTCCAACAAAGAAAAGCCCAGGACTAGATGGATTCTCAGCTGAATTCTACCAGACCTTTAAAGAAGAACTAACCCCAGTCTTTCTTAAATTATTCCATGAATTTGAACGGAAAGGGACACTCCCAATATATTCTGTGAAGCCAGTATAAACCTGATATCAAAAACAGACAAAGACATATCAAGGGGGAAAAAACCCTATAAACCAATATCTGTGATGAACATAGATATCAAAGTCTTTAATAATTATTAGCAAAAGCAATCCTTAGCAAGAAGAGTGAAGCAGGTAGCTTCACTACACCAGACCTTAAACTATATTACAGAGCTATAGTAACAAAAACAGCATGATATTGGCACTAAAATAGACTGGTAGACCAGTGGTACAGAGGATCCAGAGACAAACCCACATAAATACAGTTATCTTATATTAGAGAAAGGTGCCAAAATATATTGGAGAAAAGATAGCCTCTTCAACAAATGGTGGTGGGAAAACTGGAAATCCATATGCAACAAAATGAAATTAAGCCCCTGTTCCCTCACAATGCACAAAACTCAAAGTGGATCAAGGACCTAGGAATTAAACCAGAGACCCTGCACCTAATAGAAGAAAAAGTAGGCCCAAATCTCCATCATGTCAGATTAGGCTCTGACTTCCTTAATAAGACTCCTATAGCACAAGAATTAAAATCAAGAATCAAAATAAATAAATAAATAAAATCAAGAATCAATAAATGGGATGGATTCAAACTCAAAAGCTTCTTCTCAGCAAAAGAAACAATCAATGAGGTGAATAGAGAGCCTACAGAATGGGAGCAAATTTTTACCACATGCACATCAGATAGAACACTAATCTCTAGGATATATAAAGACCTCACAAATCTTAACACCAAAAAACAAACAATCCAATCAATAAATGGGCCAAGGAACTGAACAGACACTTTTCAGAAGATGATATACAAGAGCTGGGTTTGTGGCTCAGCGGTAGAGTGCTTGTCTAGCACGTGTGTGGCCCAGGTTCAATCCTTAGCACCATGTAAAAATAAAGGCATTGTGTACAACTAAAACAAATAAATAAATATTAAAAAAAGAAGATGATATACAATTGATCAAATATATGAAAAAATGTTCAACATCTCTAGCATAGAGAATCAAAACCACTCTAAGATTTCATCTCACTTCAGTCAGAATGGCAGCTATCAAAAACAAAAAACAATAAGTGTTGGCAAAATGTGGGGGAAAGGACACACTCTTACATTGCTGGTGGGACTGCAAATTGGTGCAACCAATCTGGAAAGCAGTATGGAGGTTCCTTGGAAAATTGGGAATGGAACCGCCGTTTGACCCAGCTATCCCACTCCTCAGTCTATACCCAAAGGACTTAAAAACAGCATACTACAGGGACACAGCCACATCAATATTTATAGCAGCACAATTCACAATAACTAAATTGTGGACCCAACTTAGATACCCTTCAGTAGATGAATGGATAAAGAATATGTGGTATACATACACAATGGAATATTACTCAGCATCAAAAGAGAATAAAATCATGACATTTGCAGGTAAAAGGATGGAGTTGAAGAATATAATGCTAAGTGAAGTAAGCCAATCCCCAAAAACCAAATGCCGAATGACATCTCTGATATGAGGATTCTGATTCATAATGGGGATGGGGAGCATCATGGGAGGAATAGATGAACTTTAAATAGGGCAAAGGGGAGGGAGGGAAAGGGAGAGGGCACGGGGGTAGGAAAGATGGTGAAACGAGGCAGACATAATTACCCTAAGTATATGTGTGAAAACACAAAACGGTATGACTCTACATTGTGTTCAACCAGAGACATGAAAAATTGTGCTCTATTTGTATAATATGAATTGAATTGCATTCTGCCATCATATATAACTAATTAGAATAAATTAAAAAATAATTATTAGCAAACTGCATTCAAAACCACATTGAGAGCTGGGCACAGTGGTGTAACATCTATAATCCCAGTGGTGTAGGAGGCTGAGGTAGGAGGATCACAAGTTCAAAGCCAGCCTCAGCAATTTGGCGAGGCTGTAAGCAACTTAGCAAGACCCTGTCTCAAAATAAAAAAATAAAAAGTCTAGGGATGTGGCTCAGTGGTTAAGCACCCCTGGGTTCAATCCCTGCTTCCCCCAAAAAGAGAGAAACATCAAGAAGATATTACACCATAATCAAGTGGGTTTCATTCCAGGGATGCAATGTTGGTTCAACATATGCAAATCAGTAAATGTAATATGCCACATAAATGGAATTAAGGACAAGAATCATACAATCATGGCCCTTGATAAAATGTGTCATCCATTCATGTAAAAATGCTGAAGAAACTAGGGATAGAAGGAACTTACCTTAACATTATAAAGGGTATATATGACAAACCCAAAGACAACAGATAATAAGTAAAATGGAAAGCAGTTCCTCTGAAATCAGGAAGAAGACAAGGATGTACACAGTCACTACTCTGATTCAATATAGTTCTTTTATTTTATTACATGATGAGTTAAGCAGAATTTATTTCCAAGATCTTCAAAGATTATTACAAACACAAAGTATCCTTCCTAAAAGTATCTCAAATTAAATCAAAGACACATCATCAAAGTCAAACCACTTGTGACATGAAGAATTCTTTTAGGTCATAATGTTTTCACGTTACTTTGTTTTTAACCATTTGCAGTGTTCTGTATGTTGGTCCTACTCTAAACATTTTTAAACATTTTTTAAAGGCATGAAATAATGTAGTACTTTTAAAAAAAGCAACCCCAACTATAAAGTAGAGGAACTTAAAAAGAGATAAAATCTGCTTCATATACAAGATGGGGCAACCTAATACACATCATAACATGAATCTTTCTAAACAAGTTTACTAAGAAACACCTCTCATGTTTAGTGTTAAAAATAAAACAATCTTCTAATTTAGAAAAAAGGCATCATTTGATTAGTAAAGTCTATTCTTCCCCCCAATTTTATACTTTCTTATCTTCATTTAGTAATTGTAAATTTGTGATAGAAGAACAAATTTTATTATAGTATAAAAATGTTAGGAACAACAAATTACAAATATTCCAATTTCTTAATAAACAAAAGTGTTTTCCTTCCTAAAATGTAAACATCCAGTTAATAAAACATACATGATATTATAGGTATTAACAACACCAGTAACTTACTTATTAAAGAAGTGTACTTTGGTATATTTGGTGGTAAGGTTTTTGTTTATCTTAATACAAAACACTTCATCAGAAGAACCAGACCATTATTACTTAAAACAATTCTATTTCTTCACTCAGTTTTCCTTATTTGAGTAGAAAATCATTAATTTCTATAGAATTTTGGCTATAAGACCAGGACACAGGAAAGGTCTGAAATATCTCAGTCATTTGGCTAACGAAAAGTGTTTTCTTGAGACTTGGAGTCAGTCATTATTACTTTTGTGCTAGAAGGCATTCCTCAACAAACTTCTTACCAGTCTTCAGAGTAAAGCACAGGATCTGGGCTCTCGGAAGGGGTTGCTTCCAGCTGGAACACCGACCAGCAAAGCATCCTTTCAGGCATTCTGCATGCTGTCCTGCTGAAGCTCTCCCGAAGCCTGAGAGACCTTGATCCTCTCCACCTCCAGCTTGAGCTTCTCCACCAGGCACTGCAGGGCTCTCACGCTGGCCCCCGGGGGGACAGGGCGGCAGCGGCGCTGGCTCCGCAGGCGGCTCAATATACTTCTTGAAAATCTAGCCAGATCAATCAGGCAAGAGATACAAAGAGATACAAATAGGAAAAGAAGATGTTAAATTGTCTCTTGTGATAACATGATACTTTATCTAGAAGTGCCAAAAAAACTCCACTAGAAGACTTAAAGAGCCAATAACCGAATTGAGCAAAGTAGCAGAACACAAGATCAACGTTTGTAAGTCAACAGCTTTCCTATATATATATAGGAAGGAAAAAAAAATTTTTTTTGGGGGGGGGTACCGGGGATTGAACTCAGGGGCACTCGACCACTGGGTCACATCCCCAGCCCTTTTTTGTATTTTATTAGAGATAGGGTCTCACTGAGTTGCTAAGTGCCTCGCCATTGCTGAGGCTGGCTTTGAACTCACGATCCTCCTGCCTCAGCCTCCCAAAGTGCTGGGATTACAGGCGTGCGCCACCGCGCCCAGCTAGCTTTCCTATACTCTTTAATAGTGATTATGCCACAAAAGAAATCATGAAAACTATCCCATTCACAATAACTTCAAAATAATAAAAATACTTGGAAATTAATCTAACCAAGGAAATGAATAATCTATACAATGAGAACTATAGAGCACTGAAGAAAGGAATTGAAGACCTTTGAAGATAAAAAGACCTGCCATGGCCGGCGCAGTGGCCCACGTCTGTAATCCCAGCACTTTGGGAGGCTGAGGCAGGAGGATCGCGAGTTCAAAGCCAGCCTCAGCAATGGCGAGGCACTTAGCAACTCAGTGAGGCCCTGTCTCTAAATAAAATACAAAAAGGGCCAGGGATGTGGCCCAGTGGTCGAGTGCCCCTGAGTTCAATCCCTGGTACCACAAAAAAAAAAAAAAAAAAAAAAAAAAAAAAAAAAAAAAAAGACCTGCCATGTTTTTGGATAGGCAGAATTAATATTGTCACAATGGCCATAATACTACCAAGCAGGGTGGTAGTATTGTATGCATACCTATAATCCCGGTGGTTCAGAATGCTAACACAGGAGGATGTTCAAAGGCAGCTTCAGCAACTTAGTGAGGCCCTAAGTAACTTAGCAAGACCCCATTTCAAAATAAAAGATAAAAATGGTTGGGGGTGTGTGTCAATGGTACCAGGATTGAACCCAGTAGAGTAAGTGGAAGGAGAATAGGAGAAATGAGGAAGGAAGGGAATATGGGGGCACTGTGGACTGAAATTGAGTAAATTAAATTCCATGCATGTATGAGTATGTCAAAATAAATCCAACTGTGACATATAATGATAATGTACCAAAAGAAAAAAAAAAAAAGAAACCTTGCAAGCTGAGAGGAAATGGGATGATGTAAGTAAAGTGCTGAAAGAAGAAGAAAAAAAAACCTGCCAACTAAAAATACTGTATCTGGCAAAGCTGTTCTTTAGAAATGTAGAAACAAAAATATTTCCTGTCAGAGGCTGTAGGAGTTCAACACAAGACTCACACCAGAAATGCTAAAGTGAATTCTTCAAGTTAAAATAGATACAAAGTAACAACCTGAATACATACTAACTATAAAAGTCATTGATAAGTTCCAAATATTCTATTAATGTGATGGTTGTATGTAAGTCACTTATTAACTCCAGTATGAACAGAAAATTATTAAAAAATAAGCATAGTTGCAATAATTTATCCATGAATACACAATATGAATAGTTGTAAAATGTGACATCAAAAGCATAAAAAACGGGGATTAAAACTGTAGAATTTTAAAATGTGATTCAAGTTATATTATTACTAGCTTAAAATAGAATGCCATGACTATAAGATGTTTTATATAAGACCCATAGTAACCACAAAGAAAAAATAGTTAGGGGGCTGGTTTTATGGTTTAGTGGTAGAGCACTTGCCTGGCATTTGTGAGGAACTGGGTTTGATCCTCAGAACTACTTATAAATAAATAAAGGTATTTTAAAAATTGGGTAGATACATAAAAGATAAACAAAAAGTAATCACATGAGGGGCTGGGGTTGTGGCTCAGCGGCAGAGCGCTCGCCTTGCACGTGCGCGGCCCGGGTTCGATCCTCAGCACCACGTAAACATAAATGCATTGCATTGTGTACAACTAAAGTAAATAAATAAATATTTTTAAAAAAAGTAATCACATGATACCACTACAAAGAAAAAACCAACAATTCCCAAAGGAAGGCAGAGAGGATTGAGGGAGGAACAAAAGAAATACAAAGCAGTCAGAAAAGAAGGAACAAAATGGCAATAATTATCTTAAGTGTAAATGTATTAAATTTTCCAATTAATATACATGTAGTGGCTTAATGGATAAAGACAAGATTCAGTCTAAAGAATACACATTGGCTGAAAAAGAAAAAGAAATGGAAAAATATTCCATGCAAATGGTAACCAAACAAAAGCAGGGGTAGAGCTATATTTATAAAAAGTTGACTTTAAGTCAGAGTCTGTCACAGGAGATAAAGAAGATAATTACATAATGATGAGGAAATTTATCATGAAGATAAACAAATGTCAGTGTATATGTACCTAACATTTGAACACCCAAGTATACAAAACAAACTTTGACAGAACTGAAGGAAGAATTATGCCACGAAGCAACTCTAAGCAAATACAAAAAAAAAAAAAAAATAGAAATACTACCCTGCATTCTATTAGATCATAATGGAATGAAATTAGAAATCAATGATAAAATAAAAAATAGAAGCTACTCCAACACCTCGAGACTAAATAACACTATTGAATGGATAGCAGAAGAAATTGAATGACAAATGGATATCAGAGAAAATCAGAGAGGAAATAAAAAAAAATACTTAGAGGTAAATGAGAACACCAATACAACATATCAAAATCTCTGGGACACTACAAAGGCAGTTGTAAGAGGAAAGTTCATTGCACTGAGCTCATTGATTAAAAGAATAAGAATTCAACAAGAAATGACCAAACATTACATCTCAAAGCCCTAGAAAAAGAACAAATCAACACCAAAGCAGTAGAAGACAGGAAATAATTAAATTCAGAGCTCAAATCAATGAAATTGAAACAAAATAAATAATTCAAAAAATTGACAAAATGAAAAATTAGTTCTTTGAAAAAATAAATTGGTAAACCCCTCACTATACTAACAAAGAGAAAGAAAACTCAAATGACTAAATTTCATGATGAAAAAGGAAATATGATGATGGACACTATTGAAATACAGAAAATAATTAGAAGCAATTTTGAAAATGTATACTCCAATAAAATAGAAAATCTCTAAGACATTGACAAGTTTCTAGAGACATATGATCTACCCAAACTGAATCTGGAGGACATACACAATTTAAATAGATCAATTTCAAGCAATGAAATAGAAGATGCCATCAAATCCTACCAACCAAGAAAAGCCCAGGAGCAGATGGATTCTCAGCCAAGTTCTATAAGACCTTCAAAGAACAATTAACCACAATAATCCTCAAATTATTTCATGAAATAGAAAAGGAGGGAACCTTTCCAAACTCATTCTATGAAACTAGTTATCACCCTGATACCAAAATAGACAAAGACACATCAAGGAGAGAAAACTTCAGACCAATATGCCTGATGAAGGCAAATGCAAAAATTCTCAATAAGCCGGGTGTGGTGGTGCACGCCTGTAATCCCAGCCGGAGGCTGAGGCAGGAGGATTGAAAGTTCAAAGCCAGCCTCAGCAATGGCGAGGCACTTAGCAACTCAGTGAGACCCTATCTCTAATAAAATACAAAAAAGGGATGGCCCAGTGGTTGAGTGCCCCTGAGTTCAAGAAGAAAAAAAAATCTTAATAAAATTCTGGCAAATTGCATATAAAAAACATATTTAAAAGATAGGGCACCACAATTAAGGGGGTTCATCCCAGGGATGCAAGTTTGGTTCAACATATGGAAATCAATAAACATAATTCATCACCTCAATAGACTTAAAAGACAAGAACCATATAATCACCTCAACAGATGCAGAAAAAGCATTTGACAAAATACAGCACCCTTTCATGTTCAAAACACTAAAAAACTAGGGATATATACCTCAATATTTTAAAAGCTATGTATGCTAAGCCCAAGGCCAACGTCATTCTAAATGGAGAAAATTGAAAGCATTCCTTCTAAAAACTGAAAAATGACAAGGATGCCCTCTTTCACCACTTCTATTCAACGTAGTCCTTGAAACTCTAGCCAGAGCAATTAGGTGAAATAAATTAAAGGGATACAAATAGGAAAAGAACTCAAACTATCACTATTTGCAAATGACATGATTCTATATTTAGAAGACCCAAAAATTTCCACCAGAAAACTTCTAGAATTAATAAATGAATTCAGCAAAGTAGCAGGATATAAAATCAATACCCACAAATCAAATGCATTTCTACACACCAGTGATCTCGTTCACTGAAAGAGAAATTAGGAAAACTACCTCATTCACAATAGCCTTAAAAAAAAAATACTTGGGAATTAATCTAACAAAAGAGGTAAAAGAGGCCCGGGAACATAGCACAGTTGGTAGAGTGTTTGCCTAGCATGCACAAGGCCCTGGGTTCAATCCCAGCACAAACAAAAACAAAAACAAAAAACCCTCTACAATGAAAACTACAGAACACTAAACAAAGAAATTGAGAAATTGAAGAAGACCTTAGAAGATGGAAAAGGTCTCCCATGCTCTTGAATAGGCAGAATTAATATTCTCAAAATGGCCATACTATCAAAAGCATTACACAGACTTAATGCAATTGTTATTAAAATCCCAATGACATTCTTCGTAGAACTAGAAAAAGCAATCATGAAATTCATTTGGAAAAATAAGAGATGCAGAATAGCCAAAGCAATCCTTAGCAAGAAGAGTGAAGCAGGAGGCATCAAAATACCAGACCTTAAACTATACTAAAGAGCAATAGTATCAAAAACATCATGATAGTGGCACCAAAATAGACATGTAGACCAATGGTGCAGAATAGAAGACACAGAGACAAACCCACATAAATATGGTTCTCTCATGCCAGACAAAGGTGCCAAAAACATACATTGGAGAAAAGATAGCCTCTTCAACAAATGGTGCTAGGAAAACTGGAAATCCATATGTAGCAAAATGAAATTAAACTTCTCTCACCATGCACAAAACTCAACTCAAAGTTGAATCAAAGAGTAAGGCACTAGAACAGAGACCCTGTGCCTAACAGAAGAAAAAGTAGGCCCATTCATCATGTTGGCTAAGGGCCTTATTTCCTTAACCAGACTACTAAAGTGCAAGAAGTAAAATCAAGAATCAATAAATGGGATGGATTTGGGGCTGGGGTTGTGGCTCAGCAGTAGAACGCTTGCCTATCACGTGCACAGCCCTGGGTTTGATCCTCAGCACCACATAAAAATAAATAAATAAAGTTATTTTTAAAAAAACAACCATAATGTTTTAAAAAAATAAAAATAAATGGGATGGATTCAAACTAAAAATATTCTTCTCAGCAAAGGAAACAATAACATGAAGAGAGAGCCTACAGAATGGGAGAAAATCTTTACCACATACACCTCGGATAGAGCACTAATTTCCAGGATATATAAAGAACTCAAAAAAAACCTAACAGCAAAACAAACAAAAATCCCAGTCAATAAATGGGCTAAGGAACTGAACAGACACTTTTCAGAAGAAGAAATAGTGTCAATTAACAAATACATGAAAAAATATTCATCATCTCTAACAATTAGAGAAATGCAAATCAAAACTATTCTGATATCATCTCACTCCAGTCAGAACGGCAATTATCAAGAGTACATGCAATAATAAGTGTTGGCAAGGATGTGAGGGAAAAGGTACACTCATACATTGCTGGTGGAACTACAGATTGGTGCAACTACTCTGGAAAGCAATATGGAGATTCCTCAGAAAACTTGGAATGGAACCACCATTTGACCCAGCTATCCCACTCCTCGGTTTATATCCAAAGGACTTAAAATCAGCATACTACAGTGATGCAGCCACATCAATGTTTATGGCACCTCAATTTACAATAGCTAAACTATAGAACCAACCTAGGTGCACTTCAACAGATGAGTGGATAAAGAAAATGTGGCACATACACACAATGGAATATTACTTAGCCTTAAAAAAGAATGAAATTATGGTATTTGCAGGTAAATAGATGGAGCTGGAGAATATCATGTTAAGTGAAATAAGCCAATTCCCCCAAACCAAAGGCCAAATGTTTTTTCTGATAAGTGGATGCTGATCTATAATGGCAGGGGGTAGGGAAGAATGGAGGAACATTGGATCACTCAGAGGGGAGTTGGGGGAGTGTAGGGCAGGGGTGAGAAGGTTGGTGGAATAAAATGGACATTATTACCCTATATGCATGTATGATTGCACAACCTGTGTGACTCTGCAGCATGTACAGCCAGTAGAATGAGAAGTTGTGCTACATTTGTGTACAAAGTGTCAAAATGCATTATATTGTCATGTATAACTAATTAGAAGAGAATTTTAAAAAAAAAGAACTGAAGGGAGTAATAGCAGTACAATAATAGTAGACTTCACTTTCAACTATGGAATAACATCCAGACAGAAGATCAGTAAGGAAATATGGTGGACTTAATACTAACAGACATATACAGAACATTTTGTCTAACAGCAGCATATTCGTCACAATGGCACTCTCCAGAACAGATCATGTTAAGCCACAAAATGAATCTTAACAGATTTTAAAAGATTGGAATAATCTCAAATATCTTTTCTTGACAGTAGTGGTATAAAACTAGAAATCACAAACAGGAGACTTTTTGAATATTCACAGATATGTGGAAATTAAGCAAAGCAGTCCTAAACAACCAATGGGACAAGAAAGAAAACAGAAGGGAATTCAAAAATTCCGCTAGACAAACAAAAATGGAAACAATATACCAAAACTTATCAGATGCTGTAAAATAATTCTAAGGTGGAAAATAATAGGGATATGCCTACGTGAGGTAAAATGAAAATTCTCAAGTTAACAATCTTTTCCACACTTCAAGGAACTATGAAAAGAACAAACTAAGTCCAAAGTCAGAAAAATAGAGTTCAGAATAGAAGTAAATGAAAAGGAGAGTAGAAGACAATAGAAAAGGTCAATAAACTAACATGTGTCTTATTTAAATGGTAAAATGACACAAACTTTAGTTAGACTAACCAAGAAAAAAAAGAGAAAGGATTCAAAGAAAATTATATATGAAAAAGGAGGCATTGTAATTGATCCTCAGAGATAGAAAGCAGCATAAGAAGACAATGACCACGTACATACGATTATTTGGATAACCTAGAAGAAATGAATAATTCCTGTAAATATATAGCCTTCAAAGACTATCACAAAGAAATAGAAAATCTTGATAGACCAATGACAAATACGGAGCTTGAATCAATAATTGAATACTTCCAAACAAAAGTCCAGGACTAGATGTCTTCATGAATAAATTGAACCAACTATTTACAAGAAGTTATGTCAATCCTTATCAAACGCTTCTAAAATATTGATGAGGAGGACACACTTCAAAACTCATTTTTTGAGGCTAGCATTACTCTCCTATTAAAGACACTATGAGAAAAGAAATTACAGGCCAATATCTAAGGTGAGTATAGATGCAAAAATCCTCAACCTAATAACAGCAAAGTTCAATAGCACATTTAGAATATTGTATACCATGATTAAAAGAAATTTTTGCCAGTGGTGGAGGATGAGCCATTATGCAAAAATCAATTAATGTGATATATCAACAGAGTGAAGGGTAAAATCCATTTTATCATCTCAGTAGAAATCAGAAAAGGCATATGACAAAATTTGACAACCTTTCTTGATAAAAATTGCTGACAAATTAGGTATAGAATGTACCTCAACAACAACATAAAGGACATATATGATAAGCCCACAGCTAACATAATGTTGAGTGGGGAAAGCTGGATATATCTTCTCTAGGATCAAAAATAAGACAAGTGTGCCCCACTCTTGCTACCTCTATTTAGCATAGTGCCAGAAATCCTAACCAGAGCAATGAGGAAGCAAAAAGAAATAAAAGATATCCAGATTGGAAAGGAAGGACTTAACTTGTTTCTGTTTGCAGATAACATGATCTTATAAATTAAAAAACTTCTAATACTCCACCAAAAAAACTGTTAGAACTAATAAATTCATCATTAATATTATAGGATGTCAATTCAATGTTCAGTCAAGCTTCAATACACTAACAATGAGCTACTCGAAAAATAAATCAAGAAAATAATTCCATTTATAATAGCACCAAAAGGAACAAAATCCTCAGAAATAAATTTAAACCAAAGAAGTAAAAGCTCTGTACACTGAAAGCTATGAGCTATTAATGAAAGAAATTGGAGAAGACAGATAAATGGAAAGATATCACATTTCATGGATTGGAAGAATTAATATTGTTGAAATATCCACACATCAAAGCAATCTAAGATTTCATGCAATCTTTCTAAAAATTCCTAAGGAATTTTTTACAGAAATAGAAAAAGTATTTTTAAAATTGACATGGAACACCAAAGCCTCCAGATAGGTAAAGCAATGTTGAGCAAGAAGAACGAAATTGGAAATATTGATTGATTTTTATATATTTACTAATTTATTTACTTTTTGGTACTAGGGACTGAACACAGTGGTGCTCTATCACTAAACCACATCCCCAGTTGTTTTTATTTTTTATTTTGAGACAGGGCCCTGCTAAATTGCTTAGGCCAGGCTCAAACTTGCAATTTTCCTGCCTGCGCCTCTAGTGCAGCTAGGATTACAGGTGTGTGCCACAGCACCTTCTTCATTTTCTAATTTTAAACTATGTTTCAAAGGTATAGTAATCCAAGCAGTATGGTATTAGCATTAAAACAGACATAAACCAATGGAGCAGAATAGAGAAATCTCAAATGAGATTTCCTCAAACTAGAAAGGTTCTGCTTAGCAAAGGAAATGACCAACAAAGTTGAAAAGGCAACCTACAAAATGGGAGGAAATATATGTAAACCACATGTCTGATAACAGGTTAATATTCAGTATATAAAAGGAACTCATGACTCCATGATCATAAACAAATAACTGGATTTAAAAACGGTCAAAGGACCTGAATAGACATTTTTCCAAAGAAGACATGCAAATGACCAACAGTTATATAAAAAAATGCTCAGCATCACTAATTGTCAGGGAAACGGAAGCAAAACCAAAATAGGATTTCACCTCACAATTGTTAAAAAGGCAATTATAAAAAAAGACAACAGGGGGCTGGGGTTGTGGCTCAGTGGTAGAGTGCTCACCTAGCATGGGTGAGGCACTGCGTTCGATCCTCAGCACCACATAAAAATAAATGAAATAAAGGTATTGTGTCCAAGTGCAACTAAAAAACAAACAAAGACAACAGATAACAAATGTAGGTGAGGGTATAGAAAAAGTGAAACCTTTGTTTCCTAGTTAGGGTGTGTATGAAGGCAAAATTTTCACGAAGAATACAGTGATAAATTTTTGGAACTTTCATTATCTGAGAATTTCTTTGTGTCTGTAAAAGGAAAGGTAAGTGAATTACTATAATCTTAAGTTGCAAATATTTCTTTGCAGAACTCAACAGATATTATTTCATTGTTATATTTCATAGGTTTCTTGTTACAAACACACACACACACTCACACTCACTCACACACACAAATACCCATATAGCATGAACCAAAAGGAAAAGTTTAGGAGGATTTATTGATCCATCAATGTGAAGAAGACTACTGAATCCAGAAATTCAGTGGCTCTTGTTATAAATTTCTCTTGAAATGTGTAAGTGCTTTTAAGGTTGTTTTTGTTTTGTTTATCTTGACTTTGATTGACTTTATTTTCTTGGGCTTCTACTTCAAACAGGCTTTCAGCATCTGCTGTGATTTACTTTATCGTAAAAAGGGAGATGTTTCTATGTGTACATGTATTTCAGTCCTAGTTAAGGACTCAGCTTTGCTTGAGTCACATGCCTATCCCTTGGATCAACTGTCCTTCTCAAAAGAATAGCAAACTAATTGGATAAGCCTGGGCCTCTTGCCCACTTCTGTGGTCAGGGAATGAGATTTATAAACAAAAGGAAGATGAGAAGCTTGCTGAGCAGACAAAACTAGTTATTCTGTCCATCATAATTGTTAGTATTTGGTATTGAACAAAGAAACTATGAAACCAGCCTAACAAAGTACCACAAATGAGGTGGCTTCTTAAAATGATAGAAATTTATTTTCTTAAAATTCTAAAGGCTGGAAGTCTGAAATCAAGGTGTTAGCAGAGCCATATTTCCCCCAAACCCACTAGGGGAGTATCTTTCTTTAGCTGCTGTTAAAACAGGCATTTCTTGGTTTATCGTATCATAACTCCAGTCTCTATCTCTCAACTTCACATGCCATATTCCCTGTGTGTGTGTGTGTCTCTGTGCCTTCATGGAACATTTTCCTCATGTGTCTTATCTGTGTTCAGATTGTCCTCTTCTTAAAAGAATGCTGGTTATATTGGATTGGATTAAAGTCCACTTTTTTTTTTTTTTTTTTTTTGGGGGGCTACTGGGGATTGAACTCAGGGGCACTGAACCACTGGGCCACATCCCCAGCCCTTTTTTTGTATTTTATTAGAGACAGGGTTTCACTGAGTTGCTAAGTGCCTCGTCTTTGCTGAGGCTGGCTTTGAACTTGCGATCCTCCTGCCTCAGCCTTTCAAGTGCTGGGATTACAGGTGTGTTCCACCGTGCCAGCTTAATGGCCAATTTAATGACCTTGTCCTAAAGTCAACCTACAAAGGCCCTATTTCGGAATAAGTTTTCCTTGGTAAGTACTGGTGGTTAGGACTTTTACACATCTTTTTTGGGGGAAGGATATAATTCATCCTATAACACTTGTTTTCTTATTTTCCTAAACTCTTTGCAAATTGTTTATATCACCTCTTTTAATCTACAGATACATCAAATTTCAACTTACTAAAGAAGTTTCTCCTGGAATCTTATGCCTTGTTCCCTTGTTTCCCTCTATGCTTCGGGAATGGTTGTCATTCTGGGATCTCCCTGTACCATCATTCTGGGGATTTCCTTTGCCAATCTCCTGTTTCTACTATCCTATAGCTTTTTATTTTTCCCTTACTTTAGAAGAGCTAATACCCCCACTAGCTTCCTGTGAAAGAGTACCTGGCATAGAAATTGAGACTTTTCATTACTGAAACTGTTTTTATTCCATCTTCATATTTGGTTGATAGTTTAAGCATGGATAGAAAATTCTAGGCAGAAATGATTTTTTTTAGAATTTTTCTATTATAACTTGATTGTAGTTCTAGCTTCTTGGTGGTGTTTTTTTTGTTGTTGTTTTTTCTTCTTTTTAAAATGTCTCTATTAGTGCATTATAGTTCATACACACACACACACATATATGGTTGTATATTATATATATAGTTGGGTTCATTTGGACATAATCATACATGCATGGAATATAACTTGCTCCATTTCAGTCCCCAGCACTTCCTCTTTTCCTCACCCCCTCCTTCCGCCTATTTCCCTTCTTATACTCTACTGGCCTTTCTTTTATTTATTTATTTTTATTCAAAGTTGTTGTATTTGTAATAGTAGAATGCATTACAATTCATAATACACATATAGAGCCTCTTTTTACCTAACCCTGTTTGTATACAAAGTATATTTGTACTATTCAAGTCTTCAGTCATGCATTTAGGATAGTGGTATCCCTCTTATTATACCACCATTTCTTTTTTTTTCCCCTCCATCCCCCCCCCCTTGCTACCTCCCTTCTCCTCCCTCCCCTTTGACCATTCTAGTGTTCCTCTAATCCTCCTATGTACCCCGACACCCAACACCACTGTGAATCTGCCTCCTTATATCAGAGAAAACATTTGGTATTTGGATTTTTGAGATTGACTAACTTCACTTAGCATTATATTCTCCATATCCATTTACCTGCGAATGCATTATTTTATTCTCTTTTATTGCTGAGTAAAATTCCATTGTGTGTATATACCACATTTTCTTAATCCACTCATCTGCTGAGGGACATCTAGGTTGGTTCCATAACCTAGCTATTGTGAATTGTGCTGCTATAAACATTGAGATGGCTGTGTCACTGTAGTATGCTGATTTTTCTATTCCTTTGGGAATAGACCCAGGAGTGGGATGGCTGGGTCATAGGGTGGTTCCATTTCCAGTTTTCCAAGAAATCTCCATACTGCTTCTTGGTGGTGGTGTTTTGAGAACCCATGTTGATTCCTAGTCTTTTTTTTTTTTTAATATTTTTTTAGTTGTAGGTGGACACAATGCCTTTATTTTATTTATTTATTTTTATGTGGTGCTGAGGATTGAACCCAGTGCCTCACCCATGCTAGGGGAGTACTCTACCACTGAGCCACAACCCCAGCCCCAATTCCTAGTCTTTAATTAATGACCAACTGTTATTCTGTGGAAGCCAAACGAATTTTCTCCTTGACCCTGTGTTCTGAAATTTCATGATGATGTACCTTCATATGGATCTTTTCCCATGTATTCTGGAATACAGTGAGTTCTTTAAATCTGGAAAAATATGCACTTAGGTTTCACAAAATTTTTCAGATTGGGGTGGGGTTGTGGCTCAGTGGTAGAGTGCTCGCCTAGCACGTGTGCCGCCCTGGGTTCAATCCTCAGCACCACGTAAAAATAAATAAATAAGTAAATATATTGTGTCCAACTACAACTAAAAAATAAGTATTAAATTTTTTTCAAATCATTTAATTTATATTTTTTCATCAATAATTTCTTCTCCTCTCCCTCTTCTACTCCTATGTTCACTCCTTTCATCACCTGTTATTTGGATATTGTGCTTCTTGTTATCTTATTATCTTTTTGTCCTTTTGTTTGTTTTCTGGTTGTCTCAACATTACTGCATCTTCTAATGTTAATACAGTTAATCTTGCTGTTTTCTTTGCTAGTATAGTATCTGTTTCCTCCAAGATCTATTCTTCCTTCCATCTTTCTCTTCCTTCCTTCTTCCCTTCCTCACTTCCTCTTCCATTTCCTCTCCTCTTCCTCCTCCTACTTTTCCTTCTTATTCTTCCCCACCTCTCTTCACACACATATTTTCTCCATTATATTAATAACCTAGATATATATTCATATTTAAGATTGTGGATGTAAAAGGCTGACTGGACAGTGTAGATCATGGGTAGAGCTTGTCAACTGTTAGATTCACTGTGAAACTTTTACTTTTTTCAAGGCTGAAACTTTTACTCTTGTTGGCAACATTAGATCTTTGTACTGTTGAGAGCAGAATCTTTTAGTCCCTTGCCTGGAGGATAAAGGCTCTTAGGGCTGGGAGTCTCAGTGTTCAATAAACATACAGTTTCACTTAATAAAGCTATTTTTACATGACACCTCCACCTTCAACTGCTGGAAATTCTTCAGAGAGGAAATGATCTGTTATATACCTTTCCCTGAGAAAAAAATAGTCTTTTGCTTGAGATGGGAAGGGACCATTGCAAGAAGTGGGAAAGAAGAACTCAGAATCTGATGGCTTTCTACTTATATAAGTATAGCATTCATACAAAAAAGAATATTCATAGTTCAAAGAAAAAAAATGAATACCTTTATGCCTACCACCTAAGACCAGGAAACAGTACGTTACAAATAACACCCCTAAAAAATCCAAAGAGCTTCACCATGATTTCATTTATCCTACCCAATAAGTAACTATTATCCTGAGGCTTGTGTCATTGATTCCTCTACTTCTCTTTTTATTTTTCAAATTTAACATATTTACTAAATCTATGAACATTTATTTGGGTGTTTATTAAAAATTTTCAATAGAGATCTATCATTTTACTAGAATGATCTTGGAATTTTTGTTAGATATAGTTCTAGGAATTTTATATTATTTGATGTTTTTGTGAATTATTCCTTTTTATAAATTATATTTTCTAACTTTTTGTTGATGGGGTTGAGGTACAATTAATTTCTGTACTTGTGCATAGCCAGCAACCCTGCTACTTTTCAATATTATTAATATTTGTATATTCTTTTGGATTTTCTGGGTATCATATCATCTGTAAATAATAGCAAATTTGTTTTTTCCACTGGGCGCCGTCACGCACACCTGTAATCCCAGCACTTGGGAGGCTGAGGCAGGAGGATCATGAGTTCAAAGCCAGCCTCAGCAATGGTGAGGCACTGAGCAACTCAGTGAGACCCTGTCTCTAATAAAATACAAAAAAGGGCTGGGGATGTGGCCCAGTGGTTGAGTGCCCCCGAGTTCAATCCCTGGTACCAAAAAAAAATTTTTTTTCTTTTTGTTTTTTCCATGTGATTTGTGCCTTATTGTCCTGGATGGGACCTCTAGTGTAAAATAGTTCTTATTTGGGACCGTAGGTAAAATTATTTACAGTTTCACCATAAAGATTAAAGTTTTTACAAATTATTTTATAAATAACTTACATTAAGCTATGGTGGTAAACAACTTGAAAATTTTTAGTGACTAAACCAATAGAATTTCTTTTTTATACGGCCCTTTCATTGAATGGAGTAAGACCCCAACTTTCTATATCTGACAAAACAGCTACCATCTTGAATGTTGCCAGAAATAATTTTGTAAACTGCTCCTACTTGGGAGACTGAGGTAGGAGAATCACAAATTCGAGGCCAGCCTCAGCAGCTTAATGAGACCCTGTTTCTAAAAATAAATAAATAAATAAATAAATAAATAAATAAATAGGGGGTGGGTGGGAGGTGCTAGAAATGTAGCTCAGTGGTAAGCATGCTCCTGGGTTCAATCATAAATACTGCCAAGGGGGGGGCGTAGGGAAGGGGATGGGGAGAAGGAGGGAAAGAAAGAAGGAAGGAAGGAAGGAAGGAACAAGCTAGTTCTGAAAGGCCTTTTTTACCTTGGTAATTAAATATTCCTGGCTGGGAGTAACATTCATTACTTACTCAGAAGAATAGTCACATTGACCTCACTGAATGACAAGGTCAAGGAGTACATTGTTATCTCCCACCTTTACTAGATTAAGAACTTTCCCTATATTTTTAGTTTTCTATGAAGTGATAAATCATAGAAAAAAATCTATGATTTTTTAAATTAAATGCTTTTTCTATATCTATTAAGGTAATTATATTATTTTTCATCTTTTAACCTATTAATTAGGTGAAATAAATTAGCTGATTAAAAAACTTGCAATACTGGGAAGTCAACCTAGGGTCACTCCACCACAGAACTACATCCTCAGCTCCTTTTTATTTTTTGAGATCTGGTTTTGCTAAATTGCTCATGCTGCCCTCGAACTTGAATCCTCCTTCCTCAGCTCCCTGAATAGCTGGGATTACAAGTGTGTACCACCATACCTGTTGATATTTTAGTATTGGTCATGATATCTACCTATCTAGGTAGGAAGATTTAATTAATAGATTTTGTTAATTATTATCTTGCTCAGAATTTTTCTGTTTCTAAATGATTATTCCTAGTGATTTTCTTGTCTGGTTTTAGGATTAAGGGTATTGGCTTTATGGAGTAAAGTTAGGACTATTATTTATTTCTATTCTTGAGAAAAGTTTATGTAAGATCAAACTTATCTATAATTTAAAGTTTATTAGAACATGTCCATCTGGGCCTGGTGTTTTATTTGTGGGAAGATTTGTAATCCCAGATTTAATTTCTCTGTAGTGTTCTGTCAAATCTGTTTCTTCTTCAGTTTTAGAAAGTCAATAATTCCTATGAATTGATACAGTTTATAAAAAGTATTCAAATCAACATCATAAAAGTTGTCTGTATTCTTCTATTTTTAATCTCAGTGTATCTCATATCCATAACTCTTTTCATTCTAAATATTTCTCCTATTTTAAAAAATTAGTCTTATCAAAGTTTTGTTCATTTTCTTAGTCTTTTTCAAAGAATAAATCTATGGTATTGTTAATACCCTTTATATCTTTACTTTATATTTTATTGATTCTTGCCCTTACCTTTACTGACTTCTTATATTTTCATTGGGCTTACTTTACATATTTTTCAGTGCTTATTTAGTTGTATCCAACAAGTTTGAAATGTTATCATTTCATTGCTATTTCAAGCATTTTTAAATTCCATTATGATTTCTCCTTTGACCCAAGAATTCCTTAGAAATGTGGATTTTTAAAAATTCCAAGTGTATGACAACTTTTTATTTATATTTATTGTTCACTTCTAATTTAATTACATTGTGGTCAGAGCAAGTGGTCTGTTCATGGGATGGGTTCTTTGAAATTTTTGACAGGTGTATTATGTCCTAGTTCTTGATCAATTTTTATTAAATATCTCCTATATTTGAAAATAATATTTACTCTGTAATTGTTGATGTGTGAAGTTTCTCTGAATCAAACTTGTTAATTCTGTTTTCCAATTTTTAATATCTTTTCTGATATTTTATCTGTTTAAGCCATCAATAAGAAAGTTAATAATAAGAAAGTTTAAGCCATCAATAAGAAAGTTGTTGAAAAATAAGAATGTGTTGAAATTAGGCGCTGTAATGATGGGACATTTGTTAGCTTCCTCCTGTGGGCCTATAAATTTTTGCTTTGTATATCTTGAAGCTATTTTATTGGCTCCAGATTCATTTTAAACTGTTACGGTTTTCTTGTGAATTGTCCTTGTTTTAATTCTTTAGCAAGCCCCTTTGTTCCCTATAATGCTTTCTCTTTTTTTTAATTCTAATTTGTTGTACATGCTTGCAGAGTGCGATTCATTTTGTATTACATGTATAAAGAGCACAATTTCCAATACACTGGTTTTACATAAAGTATTTTACACCATTTGTGTTTTCATACATGTACTTAGGGTATTGATATCTAACTCATTCTGCCATTATTCCTATCCCTTGGCCCCTCTCCTCCCCATCCCCACTTTGTTCTATTTAATGTTCCTTCATTCCTCTTATCCTCCCTCCCTTGCCATTATAAGTCAGTATCATCATAGCAAAAGAATCATTTAACCTTTGGTTTTTTGGGATTGGCTAATTTCACTTAGCATTATTTTCTCCAACTCCATCCATTTACCTGGGAATGCCGTGATTTTATTCTCCTTTATTGCTGAATATTGTTCCATTGTGTATATATACCAAATTTTCCCTATCCATTCATCTACTGATAGGCATCAGGGTTGTTTCCACAATCTAGCTATTGTGAATTGTGCTGCTATAAACATTGATGTGGCTGTGTCCCTGTAGTAAGCTGTTTTTTAAGTCTTTGGGGTATAGACCAAGGAGTGGGATAGCTGGATCAAATGATGGTTCCATTCCAAGTTTTCCTAGTAATCTCCATACTGTTTTCCAGATTGGCTTCACCAATTTGCAGTCCCACCAGCAACGTATGAGTGTGCCCTTTTCCCCACATTCTCACCAGCATTTATTGTTGTTTGTGTTCTTGATAGCTGCCATTCTGACTGGAGTGAGATGAAATCTTAGAGTAGTTTTGATTTGCATTTCTCTAATTGCTAGAGATGTTGAACATTTTTTCATATATTTGTTGATTGATTGTATATCATCTTCTGAGAAGTGTCTGTTCAGTTCCTTGGCCCATTTATTGGTTATTGAGTTGTTTGTTTTTTGGTGTTAAGGTTTTTGAGAGCTTTATATATCCTTGAGGTTAGTGTTCTGTCTGATGTGCTTGTGGTAAAGATTTGTTCCCATTCTGTAGGTTCTCTATTCACCTGATTGAAGCTGAAAAGAAGCTTTTTAGTTTGAATCCATCCCATTTATTAATTCTTGCGCTATTGGGGTCTTATTGAGGAAGTTGGGGGCCTAATCCAACATGATGGAGATTTGGGCCTACTTTTTCTTCTGTTAGGTGCAAGGTCTCTTGTTTAATTTCTAGGTCCTTGATCCACTTTGAGTTGAGTTTTGTGCATGGAGACAGATAGAAGTTTAATTTCATTTTATTACATGAGGATTTCCAAGTTTCCCAACACCATTTGTTGAAGAGGCTGCACATGGATCATTCTCTAAAACAGACCATATATTATGCCATAAAGCAACTCTAAGCAAATATAAAAAAGTAGAGATACTTGCCTGCATTCTATCAGATCATAATGGAATGAAATTATAAATCAATGATAAAATAAGAAACAAAAGCTACTCCAACACCTGGAGACTAAATAATATGCTACTGAATGAACAATGGGCTGCAGAAGACATCAAGAAAGAGATTAAAAAATTGTTAGAGGTAGCTGGGCGTGGTGGCACACGCCTGTAATCCCTGCTCTTGGGAGGCTAAGGCAGGAGGATCGCGAGTTCAAAGCCAGCCTCAGCAATGGCGAGGCACTTAGCAAATCAGTGAGACCCTGTCTCTAATAAAATACAAAAAGGGGCTGTGCAGGAGCCCTGTTTGGGGATTGGCTTGAATTGCAGTTGACTATGAGCCGTGGAGATTTGGCCATTGTCGCCACCCGTAGTCTCACGGGATTTTGTTGCGGGATCTGGAGTGACTTGGCCGAAATTGCTGATCGGGTCAGCGC
The DNA here is from genome assembly GCA_025594165.1 of Tamias sibiricus. Classification (NCBI taxonomy): domain Eukaryota; kingdom Metazoa; phylum Chordata; class Mammalia; order Rodentia; family Sciuridae; genus Tamias; species Tamias sibiricus. Next base: position 29,805,903 of record CM046662.1, on the reverse strand, counting down.
CATTTTAGTGGTGTGTTTGGCGTGAGTTAGTTGTTAGAACCAGAGAGAAAAGTTATCAGAATAAAAAGCTGTTTGTCTCCAGTTTGCTTCTGAAGTTCTTCCTGCGGCTCCGGCTCCGGTGCTCCGAGCGCTTCAGGCGGCAACAGGTGGCGGCCCGTATGGGGAACTTCGGAGCGGACAGGTAAGAACTGAAAGGTCTCTAAAGATGGGTTCGAATATAACTGAATCCCAAGTGATAGAGGCTATGCAAAGACTCCTTGATATACCTGACTCTGTTCTCAGTGAGGAGTATATAGACAAAAATGAAAGTGATCAAAAAAGTGTAGATTCCACTGGGCCAACTGAGACCAGTAAAGAGAGTATTAGAAGAGACCCAAAAATGACAAAAATCCAAGCTATTAAAGCTATTTGGGAGTTATTGGCGAAAGCTGAAGGATACTTGCTCTCACTGGAACCTGGGCCTCAGGATATTGCTGTCAGTGAAATTAGCAGTGGTGAGGAATCTAGTAAAAGTGATCCTGAGAAAATGAGGAAAAAGAAATTTAAAAAGACCGAGAAAAAGGTCCGTCAGGCAGAGGAGTCACTTGTGGAAGTGACTACTCCCCCATGGGTGGAATCCATTACAGAAAATATGAAGGGTATTACTAGGCATTTGCATACCCTAGAAACAGAAATAAAAAGTTTTTCTGATCGCTTATGCGCTCTCGAGGACAACTCACAGATACATTGGGAACCGCCAGCATTTGAAAAGAAAAATGGACAGAGTGTCCATCAGTCAGTAGATTTCAAAACAATAAAAAATCTCAAAGAGGCAGTAATGACTTATGGGCCCCAAGCTCCTTTCACGTTGAGTATGCTGGAGTCCCTTAACACCTTTAGCTTAACCCCCTCAGACTGGAAAAGTCTATGTAAAGCAACATTAAGCGGGGGGCAATTCTTGGTTTGGCGATCGCAATTCCAAGAACTTTGTATAGAAACGGCTAAAAGAAACGCGGCTGCAGGGTTTGAAAACTATAATATAGACATGCTCACAGGAGAAGGGCAATTCGCAGACTTACAGGCTCAAACAGATTATGACTCAGATATATATGCTCAGATAAATGCAGCTGCCTTAGAGGCATGGAAAACTGTACAAGGACCTGGGGATCTACAAGGTAGCTTGTCAAAAGTGATTCAAGGACCTAATGAGCCGTATGCCGACTTTGCTGATCGACTTTTGAGAACTGCAGGTAGTGTGTTTGCAGATGTTGACCAAGCTATGCCTTTAGTTGTTCAATTAGCTTATGAAAATGCAAATAAATGGTGCCAAGCAGCCATCAGGCCATGGAGAACTAAAAAGGATCTTTCCGTATATATACAACTATGTAAAGATATAAATGGCGCCTTTGTCACAGGAAATGTGATTGCAGCCTCAATGAGAGGTGCTTCCTCTCGAAATTTCACAAAGGCTAAACGTAGACATTATAATCAATCAGGATATTCCAGGCAAAATTATCATAATCAATCAGGCAATTCTAGGCAAAATCCCAAAAGAGAAATAAGATCAAGCTCATACCATGCCCCAGGCCGCTGCCCCAGGTGTAAAAAGGGAAATCATTGGGCCAATAAATGCTATTCAAAATTTGACATCCATGGAAATCCTTTGTTCAGGAATTCAAAAAACGGGGCACGGGGCCCAGTACCCCGGGCCCACAAATGTACGGGGCATTGCAGAAGGAGTATCCTCAAGCATCCACTCAGATGCTTCCCCGACACAATCCCTACTACCCATCCACTCCCTCGCCAGAGGAACAAGAGGAAATGCAGGATTAGACCTCTGTTCCACCGCCCGAATAGTGTTAACACCTGAAATGGGGGTTCAACTGATTCCCACAGGAGTCAGGGGACCTCTTCCCTCAGGGACTGTAGGACTTATTATCGGGCGTAGTCCTAAAAGCTTATTAGGTTTGCAAGTGACCCCAGGTGTAATAAACTCAGACTACAAAGGGGAAATAAAAATAATGCTTAGCTCACCCCAAAGTGTAAGTTCTGTTAATCAAGGAGATAGAATTGCTCAGTTGCTTCTCCTTCCCAATTTACATAATTCATTTAAAATGGGTATGCCTCAAGAAGGGAACAATAGAGGATTTTGTTCCACTGACTCAAGTCCCATGGCTTGCTGGGTTCGAGACTGTTCAAGGAGGCCTATGTGTAAAATAAAAATCCAAGGAATAGAAATGGAGGGATTAATAGATACTGGAGCTGACTCTTCCATTATTAATTTACGCCAATGGCCCAAGCACTGGCCTCTGCAAAAAGCTTCAACCAGTTTAAGAGGCTTGGGATATAATAACCTCCCAGATAAAAGTGCAGTAATTTTAAAATGGGAGGATGATGAAGGCCATAAAGGAACATTTCAGCCTTATGTTTTACCTAATCTACCGGTTACTTTATGGGGAAGAGATATTTTGCAACAAATGGGAGTACACCTTGCAACCAAGCCTGCAGATGTTAAATGTGAAAACCTACAGGGTAATCTTAACCATAAAAGAACTCATTATCAAAAAGTACAGAGTAATCTTAACCCTAAAAGTAATCATTGTCATAAAGGAAAAAGATATTTTTTTTCGGGGCCACTGAGAAAATAATTTTGAAAATACCATGGCTTTCTGATAAGCCAGTGTGGGTCCCTCAGTGGCCCCTATCTAAAGAGAAATTACAAGCGGCCCACCAATTAGTTCAGGAACAATTAGAAGCAGGTCATATAGAACCTTCCACCTCTCCCTGGAATTCCCCCATATTTGTGATCAAGAAAAAGTCAGGAAAATGGCGATTGTTACATGATCTTAGACAAATCAATAAAACCATGCAAGTTATGGGGCCTACTCAACCTGGACTTCCTAGTCCCGTAGCTATTCCAAAAAATTTCCATCTTATTACTCTTGATATAAAGGATTGCTTCTTTTCTATTCCCCTACATCCTCTGGATGCCCCCAGGTTTGCTTTTTTTCCGTTCCTTCTATGAACAATAATGGCCCTGATCAGAGATATCAATGGAAGGTTTTACCACAGGGAATGGCTAATAGCCCCACCATATGCCAAATATATGTGGACAAGGCTATCCAACCCATTAAAAATAAATATCCAAACCTCATGTGTCTACATTACATGGATGATATTTTATTGGCCCACCCTAATCAAAAAATCTTATTTAATATATTCAGTCAGTGATGTGGTAGAAAATTTAAAAAAATATGGATTATATATAGCAGAAGAAAAAGTTCAAACCAGATCTCCCATATTATATTTAGGATTTAAAATCATGGATACTTTTGTTAGACCCCAAAAAATTTTAATAAATAAAGAACATTTGACCACCCTCAATGATTTCCAAAAACTACTGGGAGACATTAATTGGCTTCGCCCTACACTAAATCTCACTACTGGCCAACTAAAACCTTTATTTGACATCCTTCGTGGAGATCCTGATCCATCTTCACCACGAACATTGACTCCTGATGCTAGGAAAGCTTTAAAGTTAGTAGAAAAAGCCATCGAAGGAGCTCATTGTGATAGATTTGATTTAACTCAACCGCTGATGTTGATTATTATTTCTTCACAATATACACCCACAGGAGTATTTTGGCAACAAGGGCCTTTATTATGGATACATTTGCCCGTCTCTCCTAAAAGTATAATTGAATCTTATACCTCCATGGTGGCTAAACTTATTCTTCAAGGACTTAAGACTTCTACTAAAATATTTGGCATTCACCCTGCTACTATTATTACTCCCTATTCATCATCACAGATTGAATACTTATGCTTTAATGATAATGATTGGGCTATAGCTAAATGCTCTACTTCTGCAAATTTTGATAATCATCTTCCTAAGTCCCCTATATTATCTTTTTGTATTAATCATCCTATTATATTTCCACAGGTAATAAAAAATCAACCTATTCCTAAGGCATTTAATGTATTTACAGATGGGTCCTCAAATGGTACTGCTACAGTAGTCACTAAAAAAGAAAATATGACTTACATAACTGCACACAAATCAGCTCAACTAGTGGAATTGGAAGCTGTGGTAAGAGCTCTGGAAAATTTTAGGGACCAGCCCATAAACATTTTTTCAGATAGCCACTATATTGTACAAGCCGTCCCAAAATTAGAGTTAGCAGGACCAATAGCACCTCATACTCCAGCCTTTAAATTGTTTTATCAAATACAAAAACTTTTGTGGGCAAGAAAAGAACCTCTATTCGTAGGCCATATTAGAGCACATACTAATTTGCCTGGTCCCCTCCATGAAGGTAATCAAAAGGCTGATGAACTTACAAAAACAGTATTTATACTTTCAGCGCTACAACAAGCTACTTTATTTCACTCCCAGTTTCATGTCAACAGCACCACCTTGCAACGTAGGTTTAAAATCACAAAGGAGCAAGCCAGAACAATTGTAAAAGATTGTAAATCTTGTATGACACATTTGCCCAATCCTCATTTCGGCGTTAACCCTAGAGGATTGATGCCCAATCATTTGTGGCAGATGGATGTTACTCATGAGCCAAGTTTTGGAAAATTGCGATTTATTCATGTGACCATAGATACATGTTCAGGCATGATTTTTGCTTCCTTACATTCTGGAGAAAAAGTTAAAGATGTTACATCTCATTGCTTGCAAGCTTTTGCTGCATTGGGCATCCCTAAAATGCTTAAAACAGATAATGGCCCCGCATATACGTCCTCATCTTTCAAAGAGTTTTGCGCAAAATTCAATATATCCCATAAAACAGGCATCCCATACAATCCTCAGGGTCAGGGCATTATTGAAAGAGCAAACCGAACACTGAAAATTATGTTATTAAAACAAAAAGAAGGAAATTGGAAAAGTCCTAAGGACAGATTGGCAGTTGCCCTGTTTACCTTAAATTTTTTTAACTTTAGACTCTAATGGTTATTCTGCTGGAGACAGACATTGGAATCCACACCAACAACATAAACCTTTGGTTTACTGGAAGGATGTTCTTTCAGGTACATGGAAGGGTCCAGATCCAGTATTAATTTGGGGAAGAGGATCTGTTTGTGTTTTTCCAAAAGACGAATCCTCTCCAATATGGATACCATCTAGATTAATAAAACAGGTACCACATCAAAATGATCAAGATGAAGTTATTGAAGAATCAAGATTAATAAAAAAGGTACAAAATCAAGAGGACCAAGATGAAGGTATAGAATGATTCCTCAAAAGAGTCCTTCAAAATATTTCACAACTTAAGTGTCATTTCTCCCGGCCGGGACGAGGAGATCTCTCTTTAGTGTGCACACAATTGTATTTTTTTTTTCTTTTTATACATGTCTTTATGTCTGTACATTTGTCTATATTTCATGTTAATGTGACGTCACAAATATATGTTTGTATGTTTGTTTGTCCAGTGTGACGTCACATAGAACAAAGCGCTTATGAAAAAGAAAAATATATATATATATGGATCCAAATAACTTTAATTCATTTTAGGTTTAGAGTATTCAATTTAGGTAAATAATTTTATAAATGAAGGTACTTTCAATTTTGATTTATAGGTGTCCCTGGGACTTCTCTTTAGCAAACAATATGACTAGTGCTATATAACCTGATATTTTGGTGTTTTGACTTAAGATTGTTTATTTGTTATTAACTTCATTTGTTTAATAGCTCATTAATTTCAATTATCTCAACAGGTAAAAGATTGCTCTGTATACAGAGACTCAAGGGTTCCAGCTAACAAATTATTTCTCTAAAGTGCCTTTACCTTTTCTTTAATCTATCTTTAATGCAGTAATTACCCTCAGTCTTTCTTTGTTTTGTTCTAAATATGATATTTTTCCAACTTATGTTTGTAGAAGCTCAACCAGCGATGTGTGTGAACAAAAATCAACTTTAATTTTCTAATCTAATTATTCTATTTTGTAGTTTGCCAACTCGCCTCTTGACTCAGTGCTGCAATAGCACTGCCTTTCCTTTAATAATTGATGCTTGAGTTTCTAGGTAGCGGGCCCTGAAGATTTGCCGGTGGCATTGTCTAAACATAAAAAAAAGACGTCTGCTGCTACAGCTGCAGGGATCGCGGCCGCCGCAAGCATCCCTGCTGCTCAAACATCAAACAACCTCACCAACAGTGTGGCCTCTGCTCTACATGCATGGGGCCTCCTACATCAACATGTTACAACAAATGGACATTTTGATCTTTCATTGTTTGGGACTTTACGGGACAATGCCTTGCGGGTATTTGTCTAGAGAATTCAGTGTGTTACTTGTTGGAACTTAGGGCAGCTGATTTGTTTAAACAATTTGATATGCTATGCAATTTGGCTCATCACCAAAAGGCTTGTCGCCTTAAAGCCGCAACATCTCCTCACAATTGGACGGCTGTTAGTCATCATATATAGTCGATCCTAAAGGGCTCCATTGGATGGCTGGTTAGCCAATGACGGGTAAGATCCCCAGAGGGGGACAACCTAAGACAGGCACAGTCGCACGGGACAGTCTCACGTGGCCGACATATCAACCTAAGACAGGAGTCAAGGGCACAGCCTTGATTATCCGATGACGGGTAAGAATGTTGGTTGCACATAGACGTCCTAGAGCATTACCTCTTTTAAAACAAAAAGGGGGAAATGCAGGAGCCCTGTTTGGGGATTGGCTTGAATTGCAGTTGACTATGAGCCGTGGAGATTTGGCCATTGTCGCCACCCGTTTTTAGTCTCACGGGATTTTGTTGCGGGATCTGGAGTGACTTGGCCGAAATTGCTGATCGGGTCAGCGCCATTTTAGTGGTGTGTTTGGCGTGAGTTAGTTGTTAGAACCAGAGAGAAAAGTTATCAGAATAAAAAGCTGTTTGTCTCCAGTTTGCTTCTGAAGTTCTTCCTGCGGCTCCGGCTCCGGTGCTCCGAGCGCTTCAGGCGGGCAACAGGGCTGGGGGTGTGGCCCAGTGGTCGAGTGCCACTGAGTTCAATCCCTGGTACCAAAAAAAAAAAAAAAAAAAAAAAAAAGAAAGAAAAGGCAGTATAATAAGATGGATATCATTATCCTAAATGCATGATTGGAGACTTGAATAGTACAAATATACTTTGTATACAAACAGTGTTATGTGAAAAGAGGCTATATATGTGTATTATGAATTGTAATGCATTCTACTATTACAAATACAACAACATTGAATAAAAAAAAATCTTAAAGAGTTAAATGAGAACACCGATACAATATATTGAAATCTCTTGGACACTATAAAGGCAGTACTGAGAGGAAAGTTCATTGCATGGAGTTCATTCCTTCAAAGAAGAAAAAAAATCAACAAATAAATGAACTAACATTACACCTCAAAGCCCTAGAACAAGAAGAAAAAATCAACCCCAAAAGCAGTAGAAGACAGGAAATAATTAAAATCAGAGCCAAAAATCAATGAGATTGAAACAAACAAACAAAAATTGACAGAACAAAAAGTTGTTTCTTTAAAAAAATAAATAAAATTGATAAACCATTAACTATGCCAACTACAAAAAGGAGGGAAAAAACTCAAATTACCAATACCTGTGATGAAAAAGGAAATATCACGATGGACACTACAGAAATACAGAAGATAATTAGAAATTATTTTGAAAATTTATACTCCAATAAAATAGGAAATAATGAAGGCATCAACAAATTTCTAGAAACATACAATATGCCCAATCTAAATCAGGATGATATACACAATTTAAATAGATCAATTTCAAGCAAAGAAATAGAGGATGCCATAAAAAATCTACCAACAAAGAAAAGCCCAGGACCAGATGGTTACACAGCCGAGTTCTACAAGACCTTTAAAGAAGAACTAACACCAATACATCTGAAACTATTTCATGAAATAGAAAAAGAGGGAACACTTCCAGACTCATTCTATGAGGCCAATATCACCCTGATTCCAAAACCAGGCAGAGACAAATCAAAGAAAACTTCAGACCAATATCTCTAATGAATATAGATGCAAAAATTCTCAATAAAATTCTGGCAAATCAAATACAAAAACATATCAAAAAGATAGTGCACCATGATCACGTGGGGTTCATTCCAGGAATGCAACATAAGGAAATCAATAAATGTAATTCACCACATCAATAGACTCAAAGATAAAAAATCATATGATCATCTCAATAGATGCAGAGAAAGCATTTGACAAAATACAGCACCCCTTCATGTTCAAAATGCTAGAAAAAATAGGGATAATAGGAACATACCTCAACATTGTAAAGGCCATCTATGCTAAGCCCCAGTCCAACATCATCCTAAATGGAGAAAAATTGAAAGCATTCCCTCTAAAAACTGGAACAAGACAGGGATGCCCTCTTTCACTCCTATTTGATATAGTTCTTGATCCCTAGCCAGAGCAATTAGATGAAAGAAATTAATATGGATAAGAAATTAATACGGATACAGATAGGAAAAGAACTCAAATTATCATTTTGCAGCTGATAAGATTCTATGCATAGAAGATCCAAAAAATTCCACCAGAAATCTTCTAGAACTAATAAATGAATTCAGCAAAGTGGCTGGATATAAAACCAACACCCATAAATCAAAGGCATTTCTGTACATCAGCAACAAATCCTCAGAAAGAGAAACTAGGAAATCCACCCCATTTACTATAGCCTCAAAAAAATAAAATACTTGGGAATCAACAAAAGAAGTGAAAGACCTCTATAATGGAAACTACAGCACACTAAAGAAAGAAATTAAAGAAGATGGAAAGATCTACCTTGTTCATGGATAGGTAGAACTAATATTGTCAAAATGACTATTCTACCAAAAGCACTATACAATTTCTTTTTTTCTTTTTTTTTAAATGTTTATTTATTTACTTTAGTTGTACATAATGCAATGCCTTTATGTAGTCGCCGGAAAAGGATTGCAGCCTGGAACGGCAGCGCCGCGGGAAGGAGTCCAGAGACAGGATGGAGACGAAAATATTCTTTAATCTTACAAGAAACTACAATATATCTATACAATAGCGATAACCCTGTCTTTTCTCCCTCTGGTCTCTTCCCATGCGCCCGAGCAGCAATGGCGCTCGCTTGATCTGCTGAGTCACCCACCGTTCAAATCTCTCGAGAGCCTCGACCAAGTCCCGCGAGATCCCGTCAGACTACGGAAAGCGGAAATGCCCAAAAATGTCTATGGCCCAATAGTCAACCGCAATCTTAGCTATCTCCCCAAACAGGGCTCCTGCACCTTTATGTTTACGTGGTGCTGAGGATCAAACCCGGGCCGCGCACATGCGAGGCGAGCTCTCTGCCGCTGAGCCACAACCCCAGCCCCAACTATACAATTTCAATGCAATCCCAATCAAAATCCCAATATCATTTCTCATAGAAATAGAAAAATCAATCATGAAATTCATCTAGAAAAATCAGAGACCCAGAATAGCCAAAGCAATTCTTAGCAAGAAGAGTGTAGCTAGTGGCATTATTCCAGACTTTAAATTGTACTACAAAGCAATAGTAACTAAAACAGCATGGTATTGGCACCAAAATAGACCAGTAGACCAGTGGTACAGAATAGAAGACACAGAGACTAACCCACACAGCTACAATTATATTAGACAAAGGTGCCAGAAACATACAGTGGAAAAAAGACAGCCTAATAATGCTTTCTTTTGTTTTTAATTCTATTTTTTGTCTTATATAAATATTGTTACCCTACTTTTCTCTATGTATTTGCTTGGCATATCTTTTTTCTGTTCTTTTATTTTCAACTTTATCACATCCTTTTGTTTTGGGTAAGTCTCTTTAAATAGCTGGGTTTTCACTCTAGTCTTATAATCTCTGTTTTTTAACTCCAAAGTATAGTCCACTGACATGTATTGTGATTGTTGATATATTTGGACTTGTTTCTATGGTCTTTGTTTTTATTTCTTTTTATCTATTTTTTGTATGATTCCTTTTCCTCAATAGTTTTTGATACATTAAAAAACAGTTTTCAATTTTTTTTTCTACTTCTCCCCCTATGGGTTTGGAATTTATACTCTCCATTTTGTTTTACATCATGACTACTCTTGAAAATTTGCCAGCTATATTTAAGTTAGTAAAGTGTAAGATTAAACAGTTGCTGAAAAGTACAAGGACCTTAGAACACTTTTTAAAGCCAAATCATTCTTTTCCAGTTTATGTACTTTTATTTTTATAGTATTTGGTTCTATTCATTTTTTAACCCAAAATTATCATCATCATCATTGATTTATTCAATGTTCATTTAAATTACATGTACTTAAATTTGCTTACCTTTCCTTCTTGTTTAGATCATCTCTGAAATAATTTTCTTCTTTCTGAAATTCATCATTTATATTAATTTCCTTAGTGAAGATCTTTGGTAGTATATTGTCTCAGGTTTTTAAAAATACCTTTAATTCTTTTTTTTTTTTTTTTTTTTTTGGTACTGGGGATTGAACTCAGGGGCACTCGTCCACTGGGTCACATCCCCAGCCCTTTTTTTTTGTATTTTATTAGAGACAGGGTCTCACTGAGTTGCTAAGTGCCTCACCATTGCTGAGGCTGGCTTTGAACTCGCGATCCTCCTGCCTCAGCCTCCCAAAGTGCTGGGATTACAGGCGTGCACCACCGCGCCCGGCTAAAAAATACCTTTAATTCTTGAAAGAATTAAAATACCTTTACTTATTTTTAAAAAAATATTTATTTATTTACTTTAGTTGTACACAATGCATTTATTTTTACGTGGGGCTGAGGATCGAACCCAGGCCACGCACGCTGAGCTACAACCCCAGCCCCACCTTTTCTTCTTGAAAGATAGTTTTTCTGGATACACATTTCTATGTTGAGAATCAATTTCTATCTGCTCTTTGATGGTATCATTTCATTATATACTGGCTTATATATTGCAGTTGCAACTTTCCTTTGATATAGAGGAAAGGGTTACGTCAAAAAGTTTGCACATTTTCATGGCCAGGCCCCCAGAATGATGACTTCTGAGTTCTTGGAGTATTGTGCTTGATCAAAGTATATTCCTGAGGTCTTGGGCCATGCTAGATGGTTTATGGTAATAAGGTGATTTATGGTAAATAGCAGATTTTGATGCATGAGACTTTAAGCCATCTTGTATCAGTTTGACCTCTAGAGACTGAGATATGAGTAGCTAAAGTTACTTATGTAGGCACTGCATGCCTGTGACTGACTCCAAACAGAAACCCAGACATCAAGACTTGCTGGGCTTCCTTAGTTGGCAACACTTGACATATGGGAGAATTGAGTGCTATCTGTGTGACTCCACTGAATGAAAACAACTAAAAGCATATCATCCTATATCCTGGCTTTGGCCCTGTGTGCCTTTTTCCTTTGCTGACTTTAATCTGTATTCTTTTACTATAATAAACTTCAACTGTGACAACAACAGCTTTTCTGAATCTTGTGAGTCCTTCTAGCAAATTGTTGAGTCTAAAGTTTGTCTTAAAGACTGATACAATATATATTTTTCTGAAATTATTTTTGGTACTGGGAATCGATTCCATAGGTGCATTGCCACTGAACTAGATCTCCAGCCCTTTTTATTTTTATTTTGAGGCAGGGTTTCACTAAATTGCTTAGAACCTTGCTGAGGCTGGCCTTGAACTTACAATCATTCTATCTCAGCCTCCCCAGTTGTTGGGATCACAGGCCCGTGCCACAGTGCTCAGCCCTGGATTCTTTCAAGGTTTCTTAATTTAGGTGTGTTACACTTGTGCATTATTTTTTTTGCTGTTCTTTTTTAAAAAAATTATTTATTTACTTTAGTTGTACACAATGTGTTTATATTTTTATGTGGTACTGAGGATCGAACCTGGGCCGCACACGTGCTAGGCGAGTGCTCTACTGCTGAGCCACAATCCCAGCCCATGTTCTTTTGTAATTATAAAAATTTTACTTAGGATATTAGGCTTCCAGAATCTGTGGATTCATGACATTCATCAATTTGGGAAATTTCCCACGTATGATCTGTTTTATTTTCTCTGAAATGGTAATTAGTAGATCTAATTAGTTAGGTCTAATTCCATTGTCTACATATTTAATATTTTTCATTTATTTGTCATCTCCTGGGTATTTTTTTCAATAACTCCCTCTTCATCTATGTCCAATTCTGCTGCTTAAGTCTTCTTCCATTGATTTTTTTTATTTTAACAATTTTGAAAGAATTTTGTTTTTCATTTCAAATATTTCTCATTGTTTCTTCTTCAAATCTGATTTTGTTATTTTTTTTAGTTGTAGATGGATACAAAACCTTTATGTTATTTATTATTTATGTGGTGCTGAGGATCAAACCCAGTGCCTCACCTGGCTAGGCAAGTGCTCTACCACTGAACCACAATTCCAGTCCTCAAATCTGCTTTTTATTCCTGATAGTCTCTTGTTGCTTGTTCATCCTAGGTATCTCAGTTGTTGATTCTTTAGTTTTCATTGCTCTTCTGTTCTAATTTGGCATTTCCTACAACTGATGTTCTATGGGTTGAAATCTATTGTTTGATATAAATCCATTGTTTCTTATACTTGGTAGCTTGATTTCTCATAAGTTTGGTGCTTCTTTTATTGTCATTATAATTAAAGTTTAGGAGGAGGTGAAATGTATTTGGAATTATTCTGAGCTGAATCCAATTCTGACCCTAACCCTAAGCCTACTCATTTACTTAGGTGATCTTGTTTGATAAGAATCCTATAAACCTAAATTGGGGATCCCATCCTCCTAAGAGGATATGTGTCTGTTTCTACTACAATAGCTATAGGAAGGGCTGGATGTCAATCTGGAGGCACTCTAGCCATCTTAAGGATTCTTGCTTGGAGCCAGAATCTCAGTCAGCATCCCCCTTCCTACTGACCCATTTATAGTGCCCTTGTCTGAGCTCCAAATTCTCAGGGGCATGGAATATGTTCATTGGCTAGGTTGGGTCTTGGAGCCACTGTGGAGTTCAGAAGTAGCATCAACTTCACTTGATTCATAAGAAAAGGGTGGAGTGTAGGCTGGTAGAGCCGGTAGATTCTTCCAAGTGCCAGAAGAATGGAAAATAAGCAGGAAAACATTAGATATTTATAACAGAATTATTTTATAATCAAAGAGCTTTCCACATAGACTTCAAATAAAATAGGAGAAAACTTTGATATTTAAATACATATCTTTTCTTCTCAGTTCTAACAAATAAGATATGCCACTTCTAAAATGTGTGGAATTTATTTATTCCAGAGACTGCTTGATGTGAAATTGTCAAAATTACCTGAGTTGAAAGGTCAAGGAATCTAGTATTTGACTCAGAATTAAATTTAAAGTTGTATATTAATTCATTAAATCATGCAGACTTTTCTATTTTAGAGTGCTTGAATTTCAACTCCACCTTTACTTATTTTCTATACTTACGTAAGTCATCCAATCTCTATGAAACTAAATTTCTTCATTGTAAACGAAGGATAACAATCTGTCTTGCTTAGTTCTTGTATTAAATGAACAAATGTTTTAGAAATAATTAGTGTCTGGAGTAAACATTAAATAAATGCTTGCTATTATTAATATCTATGGAATATGAATATTGAGACTATTTGTATTTGAAATCAAGTAACATAAAAATATGGTACCTGGATGAATTACATAATAACTGCCTTTTTTTTTCCTTTTCAGATTCCTTCAGATATGTCAGAAATTTGTTGTATTATTAGGGCATCACCAGGAACTAGACAAATGAAAAATAAAGCTGTTACTATTAATAAGAAGAAACATTCTCCTCCTAAAGATATTACTCAAGGTAATGTACTATAAATGCAAAGCATACTTTCTGGATTACATAAAAATTTTTTTTTGTAAAATCCCTTATGTACACAGGACATTGGTTATGAATTGTATTCTGAAGGCTCTTACAAAAAGGCAAATGGTAAAATTATAAAAGTCTGGTCAGGTACTTGATTAAAATATTTTTTTAAAGAAAGATAATTTAACATTTGAAAAAAGCTTATGACATTGACTTAAAATGTGTTTATCTAGGATACTTCCTCTTGTGACAATTTGTAATTTCATGTTGTTTGGTTTTCATTTTAGTAGCATTCTTTTTAAAGATGAAAAAGTTTTTACATTCACTTAACATTGGTTGAGTACTTCCTTTGTGAAAAGTACTATGCTAAGAACTTTATCATCTCATTTATTTTTCACTATTATTTCAGATTTGATAGGACATGTACTGTTACCCTACTTAAGACTCTGAGGCTAAAAGTGGTATGTAGTCTGTCTAAGTTCTGCCAAGTGGTGAAGAGGAATTCAATCTTTCTCAACTTTTAAACTCCAAATTAGTTGTTTTTTTTTTTTTTTTTTTTTTGTATTCTCCTGAATACCTACTCAATGGAACTTTGGAAACTTTTATGAGCAAGCAGTCAGTGATGCAACTGAAATTTAATGTATTATGTAGAAGTTCAATTCATCCAAGCTGTCCACTCTTTATTTTTGTCCTCATTTCCTCCACAGTACCTGCTTTGAGCATTTTCTAAGTCTACAGCGCTCTCTCTCTCTCTCTTTTCTTTCTTTCTTTTTTTTTCTTGGTACCATGAATTGAACCCTGGGGCACTTAACCACCAAGCCACATCCCCAGCCAATTTTTATATTTTATTAGAGACAGGGTTTTGCTGAGTTGCTTAGGGCCTTATCAAGTTACTGAGGCTGGGTTTGAACTTGGAATCCTCCTGCCTCAGCCTCCTGAGTCACTGGGATTACAGGTATGCACTACTGTGCCCAGCAGAGATCTCTCTTTTTTAATAAGTTCCTTGAATACTTAATTCAGTACTACTCATTGGACACTTAATACACTTGTGTTAGTTAGAGTTCTCCCAAAAAAAAAGGCCAATAGGAGAGATAGATAAGTAGATAGACAGATAGAGGTAGAGAATGATATAGAAATCTATTTCTGTATACACAGATACATAGAGAAATATATAGATATATGAGAGAGGAGATACATAAAAATATATATCTATATATGAGAGGGGATATTTATGGAAATTGTTTTACATGCTTTTGAAGGCTACAGAGCCCTATAACATGCCATCTGCAAGCTGGAAAATCAGGGATGTCAGTGGTGTGTCTGAATCAGAGTCTGAAGTCCTGTAAGCCAGGGGAATCAATGGTATAGCTCTCAGCCAAAGACATGAAAAGCTGGGGGCTGCAGGTACAAGTCCCAAAGTCTGCAAACTTAGAGTTCTCATATCTGAGGGCAGGAATAGATGGGTATCCCACCTCCAGGAGAGAGTGAATTTGCCTTTCTTCTGTCTTTTTGTTCTATTCTGACTCTGAAAACACACACACACACTTCTGTATGTCACATACACATATTTATTTATATACATACATAGAAATATATGTTTATATAAAGAGATTTATTTTAAAGAATTGACTTACATGGTTATGGGGTCTATCTGGACAAACCTGAAAACTATAGGATAGGCTGGCAGACTGGAAACTCCTGCAGAAACCGATGGTGTAGTCTTTAAGCAAATTTCTTTTACAGATGAATCTCAGTTTTGCTTTTGCTCTTCAGGCCTTTAAGCTGATTGGATGAGGCCTACCCACATTATCAATATTATAGATGCTAACCATATCTATAACATACCTTCATAGCAACATTTAAATTAGTATTTTATTGAATAATTGTATAAAATAGCCTAGCCAACTTGTTTTATACAACTAACCATTACAGTTCAACCCTTGTCAATTATGCATTCATATACATCTTAAACCTCACTTAATTTTCAGTAACAAAGACTTTACTCATACTTCTGCCTAATGTGATACAGCTGTCTTACATAATAACCCTTTCCCCAGAAGAGAATCCAAAGTCCTTGGATGATGTTTTCTCTTCTCTTTGATACCCTATGATTTTAAAACTGTGATTAAGGGCTGGGATTGTGGCTCAGCGGCAGAGCGCTCGCCTCGCACGTGCGCGGCCCGGGTTCTATCAGCACCACGTAAACATAAATGCATTGCATTGTGTACAACTAAAGTAAATAAATAAATATTTATAAAAAAACTGTGATTAAAAGTTAACTATTGGTAATACATTTTATGTTATATGTTAAGATGGTAAGAGGAAGAAGAAAACAAACATATTTGCTTAACTAGTCATGTGATTACAATTGGTATTAACTACTTTATCCCATTACCCATTCCATATTCCCACTGCCTTCAGGTGATTGGCCTTTACAGTCCTTCATCCTTGATGGATCTGGGTCATTTGTTGTCTTGCCTAGATTGGATTAACCTTAACCACAGAGCATGGTAATCTTAAGAAACACTCTAAAGTACCTCCTGTATTCCAGACATGTTCTTTCTTTACTGCCACTGTGAGGTAGTAATCAAAATTTCCCATAGTGGTCCAGACCAATCACCCCATACAATGATATAAATCCCATATTGGCCTGTAGACTATGAGTCTAAAGTGGCTGGTGGAAGTCTTAAACTTTCAGTTCTATGTCTCCTGGTGAAAGGATTTTTCCCTTTGAAACTAAGACCTTTAAGACA
Organism: Tamias sibiricus; assembly: GCA_025594165.1. Taxonomy (NCBI): domain Eukaryota; kingdom Metazoa; phylum Chordata; class Mammalia; order Rodentia; family Sciuridae; genus Tamias; species Tamias sibiricus. The sequence goes on along the minus strand of CM046662.1, from coordinate 29,789,375 downwards.
AAAAACAGTATAAATTCAAGAAAAAGAAAAGTTTTTCTAGTGGTCATCAGGAGTAATAATGAATGGTACCACTTTTATGTCCACTCCTTTATTCCTGGCTGTGGGAGAAAGTGTACCATATATCAGATTAAGATCATATATAGAGGGGCTGGGGTTGTGGCTCAGCGGCAGAGCGCTTGCCTCGCACGTGTGCGGCCCAGGTTCGATCCTCAGCACCACGTAAACATAAATGTATTGCATTGTGTACAACTAAAGTAAATAAATAAATATTTAAAAAAAAGATCATATATAGTAGCTGGGCGTGGTGGCGCACGCCTGTAATCCCAGTACTTGGGAGGCTGAGGCAGTAGGATCGTGAGTTCAAAGCCAGCCTCAGCAAAGGCGAGGCACTTAGCAACTCAGTGAGACCCTGTCTGTAATAAAATACAAAAAAGGGCTGGAGATGTGGCCCAGTGGTCGAGTACCCCTGAGTTCAATTCCTGGTACCAAAAAAAAAAAAAAAAAAAAAAAATGGGGCATATATAGCCCTCTGGAGAACTTTGTCCCCATCCTCCAAGTTATTGCTACCTAACTGTGCTATTAATAAACCTTTGAAAGGCCATTCCACAGCTCTTGTCAGGCTAGATGCTTTAGCATGTTTAGGAACATTGACCCATTACGGTCCTTCTTTTGCTGTGTAGTTCATTGGTCAGAATGAATTTGTATGTAATACACTAAGAGTGGGTAAGGCATTCTATAAATTCATTGTGGTAGTTTTGGTAGAAGCATTGTTGGGGTGTGGGGGGCATCCATATTCAGAGTGTTTATTCCAGTAAAAACAAAATACTTCCCCTTCCATGATAGAAATGATCCAATGTAATCAACCTGCTACCAAGTTACTGACTGATCACTGTAAGAAATAGTGCCATATTAGGAACTAATTATTGGTCTCTGCTGCTGTCAGATTGGCTGTACCCAGGATGACCTTGGTAAATGGAAATCTGTGTTGCAGGCCCTATATATAATTTCCAGCCCTGCCACCATGGCCACTTTGTTTATGTGCTGTGAAGCAGAGAAGATCTCAGCCAGCCTCTTTCACTATCTTTATTCTGACAGAGGTTGCTGGGCAAAGAGACTGGTAGTCAAAAGAATTGGCTAAGCCAGGCGCGGTGGCGCACACCTGTAATCCCAGCACTTGGGAGGCTGAGGCAGGAGGATCGCGAGTTCAAAGCCAACTCAGTGAGACCCTGTCTCTACTAAAATACAAAAAAGGGGCTGGGGATGTGGCCCAGTGGTCGAGTGCCCTTGAGTTCAATCCCCGGTACCAAAAAAAAAAAAAAAAAAAAAAAAAAGAATTGGCAATCCTTTTTTAAAAAAAATTTGTTTATTTATTTTTTTTAGTTGTTGATGGACCTTTATTTTTTTATTTATATGTGGTACTGAGAATCGAACCCAGTGCCTCACACATTCAGGCAAGGGCTCTACCATTGAGCCACAACCCCAGCCCAAGAACTGGCTATCCTAACCACTTAATTTTTCAAATCCTCCTCTGCTGAGGTCACCTTTTGGTGTGCATATGTATGGAACACAATTATCTTCACTTTTTTTTGATCATTCAGAGAGGTTTATCCAGTGCTTCATCTCAAAGGTTCTTGGTTCAATTTTCCAGTCATGCTTCTTCCAAACTCCTGGTCATCCAACCAAACCATAGGTTTCTACCTCTGAATCAATATATAATCCAACATCTGGCAATTTCTTCTTCCAGGAAAGCAAATAATCAGATATGTTTTGCCCACTGGGAGAATTTTTCTTCTCCAATTTCCTTGAGATATGTCCTAGAGATGGGCAGAAAAACCTATAAACCAAACCTGAGCTTTGTCTTCCTTAGTTAACTGATTGCAGAGAACTCGCCCATGTCAGCATAAGTGCAGGCTGAGAGAGAGAGAGAGAAAGTAACCTAGCTAAAGCATGGGCTTGGGCATTTTGGGCTACTTTTTCACATAACTTACTTGTACCTTTAGTTCATGCTTAAGCCCAATGTTGTGTATATATATCACTTTCATTTGATAAAAAAGTCCTGATCTTCACAGCATAATCTTTTTCTTTTCTTTTTCTTTTTTTGTACTGGGGATTGAACTCCGGGGCACTCAACCACTGGGCCATATCCCCAGCCCTTTTGTGTATTTTATTAGAGACAGGGTCTCACTGAGTTGCTAAGTGCCCCGCCATTGCTGAGGCTGGCTTTGAACTTGCGATCCTCCTGCCTCAGCCTCCCAAGTGCTGGGATTACAGGTGTGCGCCACCACGCCTGGCCTCACACCATAATCTTCACACCAACTTTATGGCTTGGTGGGTGAGATAGCACATAGTAGTCACATAGTAACTTGGTGGCCCATGGTTAAGGCCAACTAATATGTCAAACACTGTTTCTCAAAGGAGAGTAGTTATCCACTTAGGATGGCAGGACTTTATTCCAAAATCCTTAGAATCCATACTCTATAGGTGTGATTCCCCTATAGAGACCTGACAAAAGCTCCAAATAATATTTCTGACACAGACACTTTTAGCACCATTGGATCTGTTGAGCCATATAGTACAAGTGCCAGAGCATCTTAAACAGTAGTCCGGACCTGTTGTGGATCCTTCTCTTGTTCTGAGCCTCCTGTCAAATTTAGCAGCTTTTCAGGTCACTTGGTAAATGGGCTGAAGTAGGACACTCAAATGAGATATATGTTGACTTCAAAATCCATAAAACCAACTAGGTATTGTGCCTCTTTTTTGGTTTTAGGAAAGGCCAAATTCAAGAACATCTCTTTGGGCTGAGGTTGTGGTTCAGTGGTAAGAATGCTTGCCTAACACATATGAGGCACTGGGTTCAATCCTCAGTACCACATTAAAAAAATAAATTAAATAAAGGCTTTTTTTAAAAAAAGAACTTCTCCTTTACTATAGAAAGTATCTCTCAAAAAAGAAAAAAGTATCTCTCATACCACAGAACCCCTAGAAATTTCACTGAGATGGAATACGACCCTCACCCCAAGTGACCTGGCAATTCTACTGCTAGGAATATACTTTGCAATAATGTGTACATATGTTCAAAAACAATACATACTAGAATATTCACAATGCATGATGGTCCCAATCTGGAAACTATTTACAAGTACATCAAGTAAAATGGATAAACTATAGTATATAGTATATGTATATGTTGGAGTGCTATATAGCAGTGAGAATCAACAATGAACTGTTAAATACAACTGTTACATGTTGGATCATATTAATTTATATAAGATGCCAATCACAGTAAGAGTGCATTTAATATTATTTATATTTATGTAGTGTAAACTAGGCAAAACTAAACTATAGCAGGAACCAGGATAGTGGATGCCCTTGTTGAAGTGAGAGTATTAACTGGAATAAATTATTAAGGGGAATTCCAGGGTGCTAGTAATGTTCTGTTTTCATTATCTGAGTGCTGATTATATAGATGTGTAACATTTATGAAAACCCTTTAATATATACACATGTGTACTTTTTTGTAGATGTAATATGTTAATAAAAGTTAAAAGTAGAAAACTTTTAATTTCATCTTTTTGGCCTGTCATACTTATTTATGGCATCAGATATTGTCAGTATTCTTGGTATGATTATATAACAAATCAATACCAAAAAGTATCTGGGAGGTTCTTTAGAGTGTTCAAACCAAAGTTTTTAATTCAATTCACACAGAGAGACCCTCTGAAGAATGTTGAACTAATGCTGCCACCTCTTGGCTTCTCTCTAGGCTTTCTCTGTAACAGCAGCCTCCTCACTTAAGTAATTTTGTTTCAACCTTTGACCACTTGTCTGTGCCTTTCCTTTAGTAAAAATAGCAAAGCCCCAAGCTAACTTGTGATCGTGTTATTTTAAATATGCAGTGGCCTATTTTTAGTACTGGCATTTAAAGTTTTAGCTAGTTTGGCTGTAATCTAATCAGGACTGCAGCTCACTTGTGATGGTCTAGGACCCTGTTCAGTATTCCACTTATTCATTAACAGCTGACATCATGTTGATTAAAGAAAAAAAATGGTGAGAGTGAACCAAAAGAGAGATGATAGAGGAGTTAGTGTGGTAAGAAGGAGTATGAAAATGGTGACAGCCAGATAGAAGAGGCCTTAGAAAATGTCTTATATAATCAACCCAATACTAGATATTTCAATGTGTCCTCTGACTAACTGTATCAGAGTAATTGCAGACTTGGTAAACTACAATCTCTAAATACAAGGTATAGGATTCTGAAATATGTGGAACTCAAAGTGATTCAAATAGTTATTAAAATTTGAGAACCATTAATTATAATAATTATCTACTGTGTTTTGTTCATTCTACATAACAAAATGACCAAGTTGATAAGTGACTTGCCCAAATTCTGATTCTGCCAGTAATTAGCTGGCAAAATCAGAACTAGAACTGGACACTATAGGAACCCAGGGGAGAACAGCTTCAGCCTTTATCTAGAAACATGTATTTTTAGAGAGAAGATTGACTTTTAGATAATAAAAGCAGACAGAAATAATCATACAGGTACAGGACAAATGAAGTGAGAATAGTTCCATTTAAATATCTGGGAGATAGTAACATCCCTAATTTAAATCCCAGAGCTATAACATGAGCAAATTACTGAAATACTTTGAATTTTAGACTGCTACCTGTAAAATTGGTATAGTGGTAGTTCTTACCTCATAGAATTTTGTGAGGATTAGAGATAATCTATGTAAAATATATGGCATATAATAATCACTCATTATGCACTAATTATGATTTGCTTCTATAGGAAAAGTTGATTCCTCAAGTCTATCATACTTTCTCTTTTGAAAACTATTCTTTGGCTTTTGTTAAATAGCCAAAAGCTTAAAATATGTTGAGTGGTTATTATATTTCATGGTAAATTTGGTTATGCTATCTCATATAAAGAATATGTCAGGTAATTTTGTATAATTTGACACAGAACCTTGATCTAGTACAAATACAAATGAAATATGCTAGTTAGTTCCTTGGGGTAAAAGAAATCCCAACTAGTTTGACATCATGGAGGCTTTTAAGCCTGTTGTTTTATTGTTAGGTAGCTAATGAATGAAAAGATGAAGTTCTGTAGTTGGTTCATTCATTCAGCTAATATTTTTTATATGTGTATATTTTTAGTTGTCAATGGACTTTTATTTTCTTTATTGATACACGGTGCTGAGAATTGAACCCAGTGCCTCACACCTGCTAGGCAAGCACTCTGCCACTCAACCACAACCCCAGCCCCACTTAACATTTATTAAATCCTGAACTAGATGCATTTACTTGCTGGCAATTTTGAGGTAATGATATAGTTATTCTCTTTAGAACTTTATAATTCTATTGAAACAGATATTTAAAACAAGTCCAATGAGGAATATGTGCTTTAATAGGGATATATATGGACTCTACTGGGATACACATGAAAGATGAGAAATCCTCTAGAAGATGAGCTGAGTACTACAGGGACATCCTGAGCCTAGGGCTTCTTGGAAGAAGGACCAACAGGGAGAAAAAAGGAATAGCGACTTAAAGCATCCTCAGATAAAAGATGGAAATTTGGGCTGGGATTGTGGCTCAGCGGTAGAGCGCTCGCCTAGCACGTGCACGGCCTGGGTTCGATCCTCAGCACCATGTAAACATAAATGCATTGCATTGTGTAAAACTAAATCAAATAAATAAATATTTTAAAAAGATGGAAATTTGTTATGTTTGGCTCAGGTGGACACTAGACTTTCTGAGAACTGAGTCTTGAGTAGAAATCAGGGGGTATATGATGGAGAATCTCCTATGCCATATTGATTTTTTCTTTTATCCTGGTCAAATTTTACTTTTTTATTTGATCATTATGGCAAGAAATGTGGAGGTGATTTAGAAAGAAATGACAGGAAATAGAAAGTCCAGGTGAAAATTTTACAAAGATTCTCATGAACAAAGTTGAGAAAATAAAAATCTGAGCTAGCATGTTTCAAAGAGTACTCAGACCACATGAGGAATTATAAATAATGCACATTTTCAGGTCATTGCTTCAGCAACCTTATTCAGGAGTTTTGAAGTTTGAGAAACAATCAAACCTTAAAAATTGTTGGTTCAAATATAAAGGCTTAGTGACTTAGGCACTGAAGTAGGGTAGTGAGGAAGAAGGATAATTAAAAGATGATCCCCAGGTCTCTAGTGCTATAAAGTTTCAGATATTCAGATATTTCAGATATTCTTTCTGTTGTTGTTAATGATCTAGATTATGACTGGAGAGAATAAAGTTCATAGCCTTGGCTATATAAATAAAGTTTGGGAAGGTAAAAAGTAGATGAGACTAGAATGTCAGGTGAGCTTATTCCTCATTGGTAAGTAACCCAGAAACTGGTATGGAGAGGATGACTATGAACAAAGCTTTTAATAAGTGAATAGACAGTGTCTAATATTAAAAATAACAAGAAGAAGGAGCAAAGGGTAGCAGAGCCCAACTTTTTTTTAAAAGTTTTTAAAATTTTTGTTTATATGTATGTTTGTTTATATATAGATATATACATACATATGTATATATATGTTTATAATATATATTAGTTGTAGGTGGACACAATACCTTTATTTTATTTATGTGGTGCTGAGGATCAAACCCCGGGCCTCACATATGCTAGACAAGCACTCTACCACTGAGCCGTAGCCCCTGCCCCATTGTTTCTTTAAAATAGTTCTTTTTTCTTTTTACTTTTCTTCTTTCAACTTTAACTGACTTGTGATTCACTGGAAGATCTTAAGATGGAGATTTTAATATAGTGGCTTTAGAACAGGACCCTTACGAGTCAATATAGCTAACAATAGTCAAGATGATGTTAATGTTACTGGTCCCTGAACCCCACTTTTTGTAGCAAAGATAAATAGGTCCAAAATTTAGTTGCCCATTAAAATTTCCTGATTGTCTTGATATTTGGATCCCTTACCCAGAGATTCTTATCTAATTGGTATGGAGTATGTCCTAAATATCAGAATTTTAAAAATTTAATTCTAAGGTATAACAAAATTTCAGAACCATTGATATGTACTGGTTAGGTCAGGGGTGAAGTGTATCATAATGTAAAAGTGGCAATGGGAAATAGATAAAGCTGCTCTATCCTGGAGTTCCTCATATAAGACACGGGGGGATAGGCCCTAGCATCCCATGTTTGGGAAAAATCTGGGTTCAATTGCAACAAAGAGTGAAGAAATGCAAAGGAAGGGTAGATGGGAGAATGTGGTGGCTGAGGAGGATGAGGATGAGAAGCAAACTGGGTCAGTTCCTCCAAGTTAAGGATTCGGGTTGAACCCTGTGTGATGGCTGTTGATAGCAATCTTTATTGGGCTTTCTTCCAAAATGTTATTGAGTAGATCTCCTTGTATCTCCAAGAGAACTTCCTCCATCATATCCAGGAACAGATGAGCCAGATATTCTTTCTGTTGTTAATGATCTTGGCATTTGTTTCCTAAGGCTTGATGGGGTGAAACTAGAGTAACCTAGACTTCAAAAGCTGTCACCCCAGGAACTAGTTACAAATAACCACTAGACACTTGCTTCCTAATGAAGTAATCGATCGTTATATTTTCTCTCCAGATATTATAGTAAAAACAAATGGCAGGATATAATAGCTACGGCTGAATTTTCACTACTTTGAAGATATGAATGCGAAGTCAAAGTCAATAAAAGCAGAATGCCTACCTGAAATATGAAATTAAAAATTTTAAATTCTCCAATTATTTGTGATATATTTCTGTGTAGAAATTCCATTGTGGTTCTTGTTGTTTACTTTTAGTCAGTTAAGAAAAGAAACATTCTTCTCATATGTTTCTTAAAAATATTTATTTGTATTGTAAAATAAAAATTAAAAAGCTGATATTTGAAGACTGTATACTGAAATAGACAAATTTACTATTAATAAAGAACCAGCACCAAGGAATTATGTAACTTCCTTTGATTGTTTTCTCTCCGAAGTTTATCCTTCCTATGTAGTTGTTGTTATGTAGTATGTTATGTTCCTATGTAGTAAAGTTGTTAAAGTGCTAAAATTGAAAATGCTTATTTTACAAGCTTTTGTGTGTGTGTGTGTGTGTGTGTGTGTGTGTGTGTGTGTGTTTTGGACCGGGGATTGAACTCAGGGGCACTCGACCACTAGGCCACATCCCCAGCCCTTTTTTGTATTTTATTAGAAACAGGGTCTCACTGAGTTGCTAAGTGCCTCACCATTGCTGAGTCTGGTTTTGAACTTGTGATCCTCCTGCCTCAGCCTCCCAAGTGCTGAGATTACAGGTGTGTGCCACTGCACCCGGCTTTTACAAGCTATTTTTAACAGAACTTAATTGAAATGACATGAGTGAAAGACTTAATTCCAGGTCTGACTGAAAATAACTCTATACTCAAAATTTGCTGAAGCAGGAAATATATAATATGTACAGTCAATCATACGCTATGTAACAGCCTTCCTTAGCTAGTACTATCTGTAAGATTACCATTATTATTATTCTGTTAACACAATTTGTGGCATCTCAATAATGCCCTTCCTAGACTACAGCAATCTTACCAGTGAACAGAGTACAATGGTATAACTGTTGGTGAGATTTTAACTTTGATCATTTTACTAATATTATTAAACATAAAAAATAAGAATCAAATTTTCAAAGCTGTGTCAGTATCAAGGAAAATCAAAATATATGAATTAATCAAGGTTAATTAACCTATACAGTATTTTTTTTAAAAACAGGAGTCCTAGCAAGACATTCTTGTAAATGATTTGACAAGACCTTAGGCCACTAACAGTAAGCTATTTGTGACTCTGTGATTTCATCTAGCAGTGAAATATGGACGCATTGTGAGGAAATGTAGAAGAGAACATTAATGGTGCAGGTTAGTATATTATAAATTAGTACTCAATTAAGACAGCAAAGCTTGGTTGCAGGCAGAACTGTGATAAGCAGTAAGGGAATAAGAAATGAAATAGAGGGCTTGTTCCCTGCATTCAAGGAGTTTATAAATCAAGGGGGAAGGGAAGATACTCGATTCTTGGATTGGGCCCAGTGGGGTTAGAGAAAATGAACATTTGAGAATTTCATATTGCTGATACAGAAAATATAGGTAGCTCAAAGAGGTAAATACTTGGATAGGGTGATACCCAATTTTCCTTTTTTTTTTTTTTTTTTTTTTGGTACCAGGGATTGAACTCAGGGGCACTCGACCACTGGGCCACATCCCCAGCCCTTTTTTGTATTTTATTTAGAGACAGGGTCTCACTGAGCTGCTAAGTGCCTCGCCATTGCTGAGGCTGGCTTTGAACTCGTGATCCTCCTGCCTCAGCCTCCCAAAGTGCTGGGATTACAGGCGTGCGCCACCGCCCGGCTCCAATTTTCCTTTTTAAACTTGTATTTTCCCTAGTCATTTTTAGAAAAATATTTTTAGTTGTAGATGGACACAATTTAAAGGTATTGTGTCCATCTACAACTTTTTAAATTGGTGGTGAGGATTGAACCCAGTGCTTTGTACATGTAAGGCAGACACTTTACCACTGAGCCATAACCCCAGCCCCTACCCTAGTCATTTTTATTTATTTTTTTTTTAAATCAGGAAATGGCATAAACTGCTTAAGGCAAAAACATAGCAATTATACTTGTTTTTTCTTTCCAATTAGAATTATGTCTCCAAAATAACTCAGTAGCCACTATTAGTTCTCCCTTAAAATACAGGAGAACCACCAATTTGGTTTCTCCGATTCAAAACTTAATCTGCTATAATTTCTTTCCTACAGAACAGCCAGAGTAAAACCATGAATTGGATCATGTCCTTCTCCTATTTTAAACTCTGCCAGGTGGGTGTGGTGGTGCACACCTATAATCTCAGCAACCTGGGAAGCTGAGGCAGGAGGATTGCAAGTTCAAGGCCAGCCTCAGCAATTTAGCAAGGCCCTAAGCAATTTAGTGAGACTGTCTCAAAATAAAAAAATAAAAAGGGCTGGCGATGTGGCCCAGTCATCCACTTTTATATTTTCAGGAGGGTGATCCTGGAAGTAGGTGGCAGAGACCATAGGCTGTTGGGGGTTGGGAGAGACTAAATCTTCTGTTCTTGAGTGATAGTGTAGGCTTTATGTCTATTTGTAACTCAACTGTTTAACATTCATATAACACAACATTAATGAGTAGACAACAATTTTTGTCTTTCTCACATTTTCTCCTGGCTGATTCTTTAAACTTCAGGACACCTCAGCTTCTTTGTGAGGTATACTAAGTAAAACGGAAAAAGAGATAATATATATTAATACTGAACTTGAAAATATATAAAATTAAGTGTAGTTGTTTTTTGTTATAACCTTGTATCATTTCAGCAAATTCTGTGATTTTAGTATTATGCTGCAATATAGGGAAAATGTGATGAATGTTAAGTAAATTTGGTTCTCTCTGTACCTTCCAAGACTGAGACTACAGAAATAAAGCTATTACATGATTAGAGAATATTAAAGTATCTCTTATGCAAGCAGTGATTTTCTTTCCCTTACTATTAATATCTATTATTACCCATGAAGTAATTTTTTTCCCAAGATGAAAGCACACAAGGTTATTGTATTTGCAAACTTCCTTCTGAGGAGACCTGGAAGTACTCTTCTCTGACCCAGGCAATGGACAACCATTAGTCCTTACTGTTTTGCCCCCTACATAATAAAGGTTTAACCTGTTTCTATTTGCTGTCATTTAGAGCAATGTGCTAGTGTGAAAACAAAATTTCCCCATGATTCCTTCATTGATAGATGTATTTTTTTTTGTTTTTTAAAAACTTCATGGACTTTATTTCTTGTTTATAAAATTTTCATTTCATATTCCAACATTCTGTGAAAAAAAATGTAGTTTATTTTATTAAAATATTTTACAGTGTTTGACATCAGAGTCCAGAGGTTTATCTGAAATGTATAAGCAATGTAGTTCTGCTATTTTGAGCCTGTATTATTACCCTGTAACTTCTGAAGCTTAGGCAATCTACAGAGGACCTTTGAATGAATTTTAACCTCCCCACCTCAAGAACAACCCCCTCCCCAAGGATTGAACTCCTGGGGCCACTTAACCACTGAGCCACATCCCCAAACTGTTTCATTTTTAAATTTTGAGACAGGGTCTCACTAAGTTGCTGAAGCTGGCTTTGAACTTGGAGATCCTCCTGCTTCAGCTTCCCTAACCATCGGGATTACAGACTTGTGCTACCATCCCCGGCTTCCCTATGCTCTTAATTTCACTACGTAGTTCTTATTAATTTCACAGCACTAATCACTATCTGAAATTACCTTATTTACTGTCTCCTCACCTAACTAGAAGGTAGTTTTTTGTTGTTGTTTTTACTTTGGATCCCTAGTGCCTAGAACTTAATGTTTGTGGAATGAAAACATTCACTCCTTAATCATCTATAATTAGTGCTTTTGAAAAATCTTGTTAACATTGCAACTCAATTCATCATTGAGATATAAATTTTGCCAATTCGTTTTTTATGTTACAGCCATTTATTTATAGCTTAAATTTTAGCTGCAAATCAGAGTTGATAGCTACTTAAAGAAAATTAGGTTTATATGCCTAGTTAAGTGAAATTCTTAGAAAAGCATGTTTATCCAGCTTTCCAAACACATACCAGTTATTTCCAGACATCCACATTGCATCCCATCAGAATTGCATCCCATTGTACTAAAGTCCTGTGCAGGAGCTGGGAGTAGTGAATGGATGGGGTGCTAACAATGTGTAAGACTAGTTTGATTTGAACCCTGATATGTTTTAGCTCTCCGGGTTTAATAAGACTGTAAGGTCATTTATGAGCCATGTTTCCTTCCTTCTGGTGCTTTTTTTTTTGGCAGCACGGGGGTGGGGTGGTGGTGGTGGTGTGATTTTCTCCCGTCATTTGGTTACAATTCCATAGTTCCTCCTTTCTCCACACCGAGACATTAAGACGTTAAGATATACTTGTGATTTTCTTAAGTTCTACTCTGTTCCTCCCCACTTTGCCCAAATACTTTTTATTATTATTATTTTTGTTTGTTTTCAGTGCTGGGGATAAAACACAGGCCCTCATGCATGTGTTGCAAGCATTCTATCCATGAGCTACACTCTTAGCTCCTAAAATTCTAAATAATTAACATAAGGTGTTAGATATTCATACATAGATGCCTGCCACAGGCTTCTTGCCTCCGTTGGTTTTCCTCGAGATTTTGTTGGTTACTAGTGAAACTGAGACTCCAATCGCTCTCTCTTCTCAGAGGCTAATTCCCAGAATGAGAGTTCTAGACTCTATAAAGGAAACTAGAGCGACTGCCTAGGTCCCTTGACTTCTTTCCTGTTAGCCACGTCTGTGAAGGCAATCCTGGCAGGGTCCTCCGCCAGTGCCCCTAAGCCCGCCTCTTCGGAGTCCAGCTCTCAGTCTAAATCTCTCATGGCTACCGGGCTGACTATGGGCGAGCTTGGGTTCCTGGGTTCGCCCTGGCCACGGTGCCTTCTCTGCTCTATAGGCCACCGATGGAAGTGTCATGTCGTAGAACCAGAGTTGGTGGCGGGGGACGGTCGGTTGCCCCTGGTTCCCTAAGCACCCATGTGTTGGGTGCTTCTTCGTCCCGAAGTCACTGGCATCGATCCTGCGCGTCCCCGCCGTAGCCCTAGTTGCTGACAACTTCGCCGGGGTCAAGAACCTGAGACACTTTCTCCCAGCACTCCAACCACCTTATGGTCCTCTCTCCACGGCGCACGCCCCGCCCCCTAAGCTGCCGCGTGATGGGATCCGCCAGCTAGCCTATCGGAGCCGGCTCCGCCCCACGCCCCCGCCTTTCTCCCCCCCCTCCTCGCGCCGCCACGTGATGCGGCTCACTGCCAGCCAATGAACGCCGACCTTGCCTCGCGCTCCGCCCCGCGCGCCGTGGCCGTTTGAAGTGACTAATTTCTGTCATATGACTGAGGCGCCCATGGGGGTGGCGGGGCGGCTCTAGGATCGGGGGCCTAGCAAGCACCCAGCCGAGCGACCCCGGCCTGGTGGTGGCTAGCATGGCCCCTACGCTGTTTCAGAAGCTTTTCAGTAAGAGAAACGGGCTGGGCGCGCCCGGCCGAGATGCCCGGGACTCGGATTGCGCGTTCAGGTAGGGCGCTGCGGGGTGGGGGGCGCGGAGCGTTGGCCTGTGGGTTCTAGGGGTGTTGGGGCCTTTGGTGTTCAGGCGGATGCCGCAGCGTCGCGCTGAGTCGGGTCGCGGTCCACGGTGAGGTGGGGTCATCTGCGGACTTGTACTGGAGGGTTGGAGGTCCTACCTCCCTACCGCACCCCTAGTCGTTGCCCCTTCCCCCTTTCTCGGGTTGGTTTGTTTACTTCGTGCCCGCAGCCACGCGCGGCTCTCCCCCTCCGGATCCTGCTCCGCGGCCTGAGCTATTGGGTCCACACGCCTTCCTGGCTGCGAGGAGAGTTGGGCGCGGGCTGAATTGGACCTCAGCCTCGGTCCTCCGGGCCGAGGAGTTTTCTCCCCTCCTCCCTCTGACCAGTCGCCCTCTGGCAGCTACCTTCCAGCTGGTTGGCGTTGTGGAGAGAGCAGCACGTTTGGCCAACCTTCGGAGTGTAGAAAGGACTGGAGGCGCGAGTGGGCAAGGTGCCGTTCTTTCAGGTTTCTTGGAAACTAAAATTGGACCTGTGTGGTTACCGGACTGAGCGACCTTAGTGTTATCGAAGGAGAAATGTGAAACCTAAGAGGTTAGAGTTACTACTGACAAGACTGAAGTAGGACTGAATCAAGTGAAATCTGGCGTTAGAAATGGCAGAATTTTACCCCTTGCAACTGTTACCGAAAAGGAGTCTTTAATAATTGAAAACGATAGCAAAATACTTTGTGATATACAGGCTTTGTTAAATTTTGGTTGCTGTACCTGTTGCTGGTAGAATAACTTTTTAGGTTTGTCGGATTTGATATAAATTTGGATTCAAGGTAAAATTTAGCCGTGAAAACTACATTTGAAGAAGATAATTGTATATCTTCCAAAATGCCTCCATGCTTATTGCAGTGTGGAAACTTGCAAACAGAACTAGGCCAAATGTCAGCTATCACTTAATTGGTAGGATAGCAGAAAGCCCAGTTATCCAATAGTAGTAGGAAAAAAGAGAATCGTCAAATTTTACAAGCCAAAGTATGCAATGATTGTGTATCACAGTGGTTTTAAAAGGTTTTAATATTCCTGTTCACCCTGTTTCATTAATGCAGGTCACATAAGGAACCATTCAATAAATATGTGTGGAGTTGTAATAAGTGGAAAGAAATTTAACTGACTTTTAGAGGAAGAAAAATTTCTATTGTGAGCATTTTGGAAAGTGCTTACTTAGTAAAAGACAGTTTTCTTAGGTTTTGATCTTTTCCACTGGAAAGTGAATGTCTTGCCATGCTCACCTGACTTTCATTAAACATTTCTTTAGAGTTTTTCCTTTGAAAAATGAAAGTGCAATCTAGATAATAAAGTGCAGTCTACTACACTGAGATACCCAGTAACTCATGAGACAATAGGAAGCAGGTTCTGCGGGGATACTTAAATGTTCACATTTAAATAGGAATGTTTCCTATTTCTGAGCAAAGACTGACTTTGGATACCCAGGTTTACAAGGGTCTCAAATCACTAATGTGAAAACATTTTCGTGTCTATTTTTTTTAAATGTAAAGTCTGCTGTATAGTTGTGTAATACTTTACAGTTGCCAAAGAACTTTCTCATCTGATGTTTCACAACAACCTTGTGAGATAGGGCAAGTAGCAGTATAGAAAACTATATAAGCGTTTTTCGTGGAAGCCCAATTTCTGCAGTATCTCATACAAGCAATTGCTATAAAAATAAGATATGTACATGTGGAAAAAATGAGAACATTGGTTAACATTACATAGATAGTGACTTCTAGATCTAATCAACCAGGTCTTTTTTATTTATTTCAGTGAGCTATAACTTACATACTATAGAATATAAATACATTTTATGAGTACAATTTTGTGAGTTTTATTGTATGTACACAGATATACTTGCTACCCTGGTGAGTTTTAGCCCACTTCGGTCACTCAGCATGTTCCCTCATGCTCCTCAGCCATTAATCCTTATTCACCCAACTTAATAACTTATCTGCTTTCTGTTACTAGTTTTGTCTTTTCTAGAATTGTATATGAATGTAATCTAATGTTATGTATCTGATTTATTTACCCCCAAAATGATGATTTTGAGGTTTCTCCACATTGTTGCATTTATTAGTGGGTCCACTCACTCCTTTTATTGCTGAATGGTGTTCCATTGTACTCAATTGCATGAATATATCCAAAATTGTTTATCCATTTGTTAGTTGGAGCACATGTGTTTTCATATTTGATCTATTATCAATTCTGTGAATATTTGTGTACAGATATTTATTTGGAAATATATTCTCATTTCTTTTGGGCAGAATCTAGGAGTAGGATTGCAGGATCATACGCTAAGTGTTGTGTTTGACTTTTTAAAAAAATTATCAAACTCTTCCACAATAGTTGTTCTATTTTATATTCCCAGTTATGAAACTTTCAGTTGCTCCATAGTCTCTCCAGTGCTTTATACAGTCTTTTTTTTTTTAAATATTTTTATTGGGCTGGGGTTGTGGCTCAGTGGCAGAGCGCTCGCCTCGCACGTGCGCGGCCCGGGTTCGATCCTCAGCACCACGTAAACATAAATGCATTGCATTGTGTACAACTAAAGTAAATAAATAAATATTTAAAAAAAGTTTTTTTATTTATTTGCTTTAGTTGTACACAATGCGTTTTAGTCAATGAGTTTTATTTGTACGTGGTGCTGAGGATCGAACCTGGGTCGCCCACGTGGTAGGGGAGCGGTCTACCGCTGAGTCACAATCCCAGCCCTTTATACAGTCTTTTTAAAAAATTAAATAATTTTTTTTTATTTTGGTAAGAAACATGTAATATAACATTTACTATTTTAACCATTTTTGAGTCTTTTGATTATAGCCATTAGAGGGGTGATCGTGGTATTTTCCTGTGGCTTTAATTTACATTTGCCTAAGGTTATGTTCAGCATCTTTGAAAGTAACCCAGGTTTTTTGTGTGTTTGTTTTTGGTTGGGGGGGGGGCGTGTTTTTGGTGTTTTTTTTTTTTTTTTTTTTTTTTTTTTTTTGTAGTTGTAGATGGACAACACACCTTTAGTTTGTTTATTATTATTATTTTTTTTTTTTTTGGTACCGGGGATTGAACTCAGGGGCACTTGACCACTGGGCCACATCCCCAGCCCTTTTTTTTGTATTTTATTAGAAGCAGGGTCTCACTGAGTTACTAAGTGCCTCGCCATTGCTGAGGCTGGCTTTGAACTCGCGATCCTCCTGCCTCAGCCTCCCAAAGTGCTGGGATTACAGGTGTGCGCCACCGCGCCCGGCTAGTTTGTTTATTTTTATGTGGTGCTAAGGATGGAACCCAGTGCCTCACACGTGCTAGGCTAGGCAAGTGCTCTGCCACTGAGCTACAGCCCCAGTCCCTTTTGTTTTGTTTTTTTTTTTTGTTTTTCTTTTGGTACTGGGTATTGAACTTAGGGGCACTCTACCACTGGGCCGCATCCCCAGCCATTTTTTGTATTTTTATTTAGAGACAGGGTCTCACTGAGTTGCTAAGTGCCTCACCATTGCTGAGGCTGGCTTTGAACTCATGATCCTCCTGCCTCAGTCTCCCAAGTCCTGGAATTATAGGTGTGTGCTACCTCACCCGGCTTGTTTCGTTTTTTTGTATCAGGGGTTGAACCCACAGGCACTTAACTCACAGCCATAGCCCTTTTTTTTTTTTTTTTTTTTTTTTTTTGAGACAGGGTCTCACCAAGTTGCTTAATGCCTTGCTAAGTTGCTGGGGCTGGCTTTGAATTTGCAGTCCTCCTGCTTCAGCCTCCTGAGCCTCTGGAATTACAGGCTAAACCAGGTTTTTGAATAGACTAAAATTTACTTTTTATTCCAGGTTATTATGGTTTTCTTTCTAAAATCCATTTTTTTTGTTTTGTTTTGTTTTGTTCTAGTCAGCTTAAGTTGTTAAATTAGGCATGGGCACAGTTAAGACATTGGCAACTAACTGTAACTCAGTCCCTTAAGAGGCATTTCCTGGGGGCTGAGGCTATAGCTCAGTGGTAGAACACTTGCCTAGCACATGTGATGCACTGGGTTCAATCCTTAGTACCACATTAAAAACAAAGGCAAGCTGTTCATCTACAACTATAAGAAAAAAAAATTTTTAAAAGGCAGTAACCAGTACATGAGACCCATTGGTAATAAGCCCTAGTAGGATTCTAGGATGGGAGATAGTTTTGATAAAGAAGTCACAGGGACCTTTCAATATATTCTTTTGTGGTTATTACATTGGAAAAGATGACCAAGAACCACACATTCCTTTTAGTCTTCACTCGCAGAACTCTTGCCTCACGGATTTATATGGACTTGTCTTACCTAAGCTTCTGGAGAGGGAAATGAATTTGAAAGATCTCACAGGGAGGATATTTTTTCAATTACTTATAGAATTGAAACAGTAATTTATTTGTCATTTAAATAGTTTGGCAAAGAAGGTACTATCTAGGAGATTTGTTTTCTCTATTAGGCTGCTTTCCAGTAGAAGTAAAAATTGTGTGTAAACCTAATAACTTCAATATGTATAAAAAGGATTGCTTAAAATTTTTTTTGAAAAAATTTTTACAGGACATATTCATGTTTTGTTCAAAAAACAATTTCTGTATTTTTGTTATATTCTTTGGGAATATCTGTTCTTGTTGTCTGTAGGAGAGAATTTTTATGTTTTTGTTTTTCTTTGTGTGTGTGTGGTTCTGAGGATTCATATCCCATCCCTTTTTAAAATTTTTATTTTGAGACAGTGACTCCTTGCTAAATTGCTAAAGCTGGCCATCCTCTTACCTCAGTCTCCCATGTACCTGGGATTACAGGCATGCACCAATGACTGGCTGTAGGTAGGATTTTTTTTTTTAAACTTTTTTTTAATATTTATTTATTTGCTTTAGCTGTACACAATGGGTTTATTTGTACGTGGTGCTGAGGCTCGAACCCGGGCTGTGCGCGTGCGA
This sequence comes from Tamias sibiricus, assembly GCA_025594165.1. Lineage (NCBI taxonomy): Eukaryota > Metazoa > Chordata > Mammalia > Rodentia > Sciuridae > Tamias > Tamias sibiricus. Next base: position 29,771,278 of record CM046662.1, on the reverse strand, counting down.
GGCAAGCGAGCTACCACTGAGCCACAACCCCAGCCCTGTAGGTAGGATTTTTAATCTGTTCTAACAACCTTTTGATTGGTCTTTACCAAACACTTCATACTTGGGGGGAAAAAGTGCAAATTCTTTTTTTTTTTTTAATATTTATTTACTTTAGTTGTACACAATGCGTTTATTTGTACGTGGTGCAGAGGATCGAACCCGGGCCGCGCACGTGTGAGGCGAGCGCTCCGCCACTGAGCCACAACCCCAGCCCCAAGTGCAAATTCTTAACAAAGTCCAAACTCCACAGCTTGACATGTTATCCTTCTGTAGAGTTGTAGCTGATGTGTTAGACATGCATTCAGATTCCTGTCTTAGCAGTATAACTTTGGGAAGCATTATCATGTAGTCACTGAAGGTGGAGGATGCAGTACAGGGTGGTGGGTGTTTGTGCCTCTTGGTTCTGAAAGTAGATTGCTTAATTTTCAAAACTGAGTTCTGGCATTTAACTGAGTCCTCAGACTTTGTTCTCTTATTTTGAAGTTCTAGAAGTAGTACATCGAGATCTCGTTCAGGAGACTACTTCAGGATTTCTAGCAAATGCCCCAATTTCTGTGCCGTTTTTATCAGCACTGAATTTACTCATGATCACTGATTAGTTTAGGCCTAGTTTAGTGAGGCAAGGGGGTTGGAGTTACTCTGATTGTGGTAATATACCCTCTGAGTATGAGGCTAATCTCTTACAACATGCTGGTTGGAAGTGGGGTGGTAAATACTGGAAAGATAGTCTTAGTGTTTATTGCATCTATCTTCATAGAGTTATTTTACAGATTAAATTGGATGGTGGATGTTAGAATTCCTACCCTCTCTCATCATCTAGCTTCTCCTTGTTCTAATTTTCTTCTGGATGTGGAGTCTGATTTGGATGATTTGCTTCTTGAAAATAATCTGGTCCATGTATTTGCAGGTTATCTGGAATACTATGGCTACAGTGTGTTTTCTTTAAAACTCATATAATATAACCCGTATTTTCCATGTATTTCCTTGCTGTGGCAGTTTTTGTTTTGTTTTTGGTGTGTGTGGCAGTGGGAATAGAGGCTAGGGCCTCACATGCTAGGCAAGCAGTGTACACTGAGCCACATGTCCAACTTGTCACAGCTGTTTCCCCATACTGGGAATTGAACCCATGGCTTCACGTATGCTAGGCAAGTGCTTTACCACTGAGTTGCCCAGGTTGACCTTGAACTTTCAGTCTTCATGCCTCAACCTGCTAAGTGGTTGGGATTACAGGTGTGTGCCACTGCATTTTTATGTATTCATATTCTTTCAGTAGATTTTAAGTTCCATAAAGGCAGAGCCTTTATGTTGTGTTTCTGGTGCCTGGCTCGAAGAAGACAGTTACTAAATATTTGAAGAATGGACAAATAAAAACAGTTCACTAAATTGAAGAAGTTGATTTAACAAACCTGTTGGGAGTTATTTTCCTAAAGCTTTTCATTTAATGAGTAATTTAAGCAGGATTTTTAAAAAAACATTGTTTGCCAATGTAAAGGATAATTTTATTATCTTAATTTTTTTTTTTAAGATTGCAAGAATGGCCTCATTTTCCAGAATAGGTTGTATTCTCCATTTGTACCCCTCATAACACTTAGTATAATTAGTGGGTATGTGCATGTGTGCACACACAGATGAGTAGTTATCTTCCCTGACATATTATTTGCCAAGAAGAATGAATAAATAATGGACTGATTTTGGTAATGACAGTTTAAGAACATAGGAGTTTGCCAAGTGCTGTGGGGTCTCTCTTCCTTTTAAACATTCTGGGTCTTCGGATCTTGTGTGATTAAGAGGACTTTATAGGGAACTGGAACAGTATTTTAACTGACCTCTTTAGGGACACAGCCAGAGCCTAAAGGACCTATTTACTTGAACACACATTGCCCAACATTGAGTATCCCTGGACATAATAGCATTTTATTCCATGTCTCTCCAAATGTGGTTGTCTACTTTCATGTACTTCTGTTTCTCTATGTAATCCTAGTAGTTATTATGGCAGAATTGGTATCAGGAACATGTGGATTGGGCTGGGGTTTTGGCTCAGTGGTAGAGTACTTGCCTCTGCACATGTGAGGCACTAGGTTCAATCCTCAGCACCATGTAAAAAAAGAGTAAAGGTATTGTGTCCATCTACAACTAATATATACAGAAATAAACATATAAATTCTTTAAAAAAAGAACATGAGGATAATGAACCATTTCAGTTTGTACAGTTATGGTTGCATTTGGAGGATGCAGCTTTTAGGTTCTCTGAGGCTTTTTGACCTGTTTTCCTACCCTTTTGTGGTCTGTTATATAATCTTTTTTTTTTTTAAATATTTATTTATTTGTTTTAGTTGTACACAATGTATTGCATTCTTTACGTGGTGCTGAGGATTGAACCCGGGCTGCACACATGCTAGGCGAGTGCGCTACCGCTGAGCCACCATCCCAGCCCTGTTATATAATCTTTAAAGATTTCTTTTATAAGAAAAAACTGCAGATTATGAAATTAATGAGGTGAATCATATAGAGTGTTGATGGAACTTCAAAAATATGGTTTTATGCTAACTCTTATAACATTATATTTATATTATATAAAAAGCAAGATTAAGTTGTTGCTCCAGTTTTCCATAAGGTCCACTTAACAATCTTACAAGAGCCAAGGACCCAGAGTGTTCAAAATGAAAAGAAATCCACAGCATCTGGAAACCTCCTCTGTTCTTAAAACTGATTTTGCAAGTCTAAAAGTGTCTTTAAGTCTATTTTTGTGCTTGGTTGACAGTCTGGTAGTTACAGAATTCTAGATTGAGTTGTTTTAACTCAGAAAATTGGAGAAATTGCTCCGTTGTCTTCTGGCCTCCCGGATTGTATTGGAGAAGTGCAAAGATACAATTCTACACCCTACAAAGTATTTTGGAATTTTCTGTTTTTATCTTCATTTGAAATTTCAGTGTGATGTGCATTTTTTGTTGTTGGGATTTTTGTTTGTTTTTTAATTCATTTGCTGATACTTGCTGGGCCTTTCAATTTGAAGATACTTTAGTTCTGGGAAATTTTCTTACATGATTTAATTTCATCTCCTTTCTGGAATTTTTATTAGTTAAGACCCTTCAGGGCTAGCCTCCTATATTGAGCCTTCAAGCTTCTTTTTTTTTTTTTTTTTTTTTTTAATTCTTTTTAGTGCGACATGTCAGTAAGGTATATTTTAACATATTTTTACAAACATGGTTTACATATTATTAAGATCCCAGTCTTGTGTTTGTACATGATGTGGAAATTCACTGTGGTGTATACATATATGTACATAGGAAAGTTATGTCAGATTTATCGCACTGTTATCCTTCAAGTTTCTTTTTCTCTCTCTCCCAATTTTAATCATCTCCCATTTTCAAAACTGTGTCTCAACCTTTTTCTGAGAAATTTTTAAGCTTGATGCTGGTGTTGGGCACTTTCCAAAGAGAATACACATCTGTTTTGTGTAAAGGGAGGGTTGATGGAGAAAACAGAGAAGGCAAACTTCACAGTGTATGGACTTTGCCTATGCATTTGCTTTTTATTCAGTTTGTAATGTAGAGTTTTTGCACTGCCAAACCATGCCTGAGAATCCAAAGAAGGAAGTGCTACAGTGGGCAGCCATTACAAATTATATTATATATATTTATATATACTAAAACCTGAGCTAGGTGTGGTGACGCATACCTGTAATACCAGCTTCTCTGGAGACTGAGGCAGGAGGATTGCAAATTTGAGGCCAAGTTCAACAACTTAGTGAACCTGTCTCAAAAAATAAAAAGGGCTTGGGGTATATCCCAGTGGCAGAACTCCCTGGATTTAATCCCCAGTAACTAAAAAACAAACAAATTAAAAAAAAAAAAAAAAAAAAAAAAAAACCTTGATTCATGTGCAGTTTGATAAATTCACAATATTTTTAAAAAGTTATAACAAAAACTAATTTAAATCTGCTGCAAGTCTTTAGATTTCTAGTACAGTATGACATTAAATAACATCACCATCTATTCATCTCAGTTCATTCCACAATAACATAACTCCCAATAAAATTTTGTTGGAAAAAGTACATACTTTTCAGGGAAAATATTTAGTTTAATGATCAAGAGATTACTTGTTAAGGTTTTGGTTTCCCAAATTAAGTCTCTAGTGTAACCAACAATCTCTTGTTTTGTTTAATCATCCAGCCTCTCCTTGTTTGGTTCAGGAGATATATCAGAAGGCAGATAGCAAGTAATGCCAATATTATTGCCCAGAAGCTGTTGGCAGGTTCTCTCAGAAGATACTATAGGTGGCTGGGGTTGTGGCTCAGTCGTGGAGCATTTGCCTAGCATGTGTGAGGCACTGGTTCCAATCCTACACTGCATGAAAAAATAAAATCCACAAACAACTAAAATAAATAAACATATATATGTATGTTACATATATATATATACATATTTTTTTTAAAGGGAAGATACTATGCTGACACTTTCATCAAGACAGAACTCCTATACAAAAATGCTCCCACACCAGAACTGTTTTACTTATTTGCTTCATGCTTTCCACTAGTGAAGTCTGCAACTCCTGCATTTGGCAAAGGGATTTATTATAGAGAAATCCAGACTCCGCATCAAGTACATAACATTTTGAGATTTTTTATTGAACCAAAAATACAAAACTAAGAAATTGCCAAATTATCTCATTAGGTGGAAAGATACTTTTAAGTAATCCTGGGTAGCTTCCTCAAATCCCTTTTTTTTTTTTAAATTATTTATTTTTTATTCTTTTTTTTAAAAAATATTTTTATTTATTTGCTTTAGTTGTACACAATGCGTTTTATTCAATTCATTTTATTTGTACATGGTGCTGAGGATCGAACCTGTGTCGCCCACTCACTATGCGAGCGCTCTACCGCTGAGCCACAATCCCAGCCCTTTATTTTTTATTCTAAGTTGTTATAAATGACAGCAGAATGCATTACATTTCATATTACACATATAGAGCACATTTTTACAAATCTGTGGTTGTATACAAAGTATATGCACACCATTCGTGACTTCATACATGCACTTAGGGTAATGATATCCATCTCATTCTACCATCTTTTTTTTTTTTTTTTTTTTCATCACCCTTTTGCCCTCTCCCTTCCACTCCCTCCCCATTGGCCATTCTAGTGTTCCTCTAATCCCTTTTTAGGATTAATAATATGTAGGTTTAATAATATGTAGACTTTTGTTCTTATGCCTCTCCTCTACATTCCAAGTTCTTTGCTTCCCAGGTGTTGTGAGGGAAGGCCTCCTTTGGTTCTGCATTGATGCTCCCATATTTTGACATTTAGTTTGTTAGTTACTTCTGTTTTTGAAAAGTCAGTTGCTAGTTTTCATCTTTGAAATATTTATTGAAATTCTATATTTTATGCTCAGTTTTTTAAAAAGGTGTATAGATGTATATTGTTTTCTGTCATTTTAGTGGGATTTGCATCAGTGCACTTTAATGTTGATTTCCTGAAATTTTTGAATGCTTTTTATTATAGAGTTTCAAGCAGAAAAGTAAAGGGAATATACAATAACATTTACCATTAGCCAGATTTCACAAATGCCAACATTTTTTGATTTTTGTTTAATTCCTTTCCCCACTTTATTCAAAATATGAATACTATTTATACGTTTGTTTTGTTGTTGTTGAAGTGTTTTAAAGCTAATTGTAAACATCCTCTGTCCTTTCACTTGTAAATATGTGAGTATGAATCTCTAAAAAAATTGTCTAAAAATGAACAGTGTTTAATATTTAATAATTAGTTCATGCCAAGTTTTCCCAGATTGTGTTAGAAATGTTTCTTTAGAGTTGGATGTTTCAAGTAGGATCCTACTAAGATTTATCATATTCATTTGACTGTAAGATGTTCTATAATTTGGATTTGGCTATTATTTCCTCCTCATGGTATGTTCCTGTCTTCATCTTTTCGTCATCATCATCATTTTCATCGGGAGTTAGATCTAGAGGCTTGATTGGACTCAGATACAGTTTTTGTGTGTTGTTTTTTCCCAAGACTGCTTCATTATTGGTGCTTTCTAGTTGGTATTACATTTCACCAGAAAGCACATAAACTCGGGTTGTCCAATTTTTAGTGGTACTAAGGTTGATCAGTAGGTTCAGGTGGTGTTATCCTGATCCCATTCATTGTAAGGTTGTCCGTCAGCCATTTTCACTTAATGGTTTTAGCCACCACTGATGATGATTACTAAATTAATTATGTCAGTGATTTTCAAACTTTAGTATGCATCAGAATTAGTTGGAGGTCTGGAAAAACTCAGAATGATTGACTCCATCCCTAAGAACATGTATGTTGGGGCTGGGGTTGTGGCTCAGTGGTAGAGTGCTCACCTAGCATGTTCGAGGTGCTGCATATTCAAGGTGCTGGATTCGATCCTCAACACCACATAAAAGTAAATAAAATAAAAGTATTGTGTCCAACTATAACTAAAAAAAAAGTTTAAGCACACCTGTAATCCCAGCACTTGGGAGGCTGAGGCAGGAGGATCGCAAGTTCAAAGCCAGCCTCAGCAGTGGCGAGGCACTTAGCAACTCAGTGAGACCCTGTTTCTAATAAAATACAAAAAAGGGCTGGGGATGTGGTCCAGTGGTTGAGTGCCCCTGAGTTCAATCCCCGGTACCAAAAAAAAATTTTTTTTTTTTTTTTTAAAAGAACTTGTATGTCTGGCAAGCTTTTTAGTTAGTGCTAATGTTGCTGGTGTGGGAGCTAAACTTTGAGATCTCTTGTAAATATTTCATTAGGGTATGCAAATGATTTGATAATTATCTTTTTCTAAAATTAGTTTTTGAAGGAAAGGCAGTATTTTTTATTTACCAATTTTCAAAATAATGATTTGGTGTTCTAGCAACCTTCAGAGATGAGCAGTGAGATTTTTTGGTTGATGTTTATTTATTTATTTATTTATTTTTGTGGTTCTGGGGTTTGAACCCAGGGCCCTGTGCATGCGAGGCAAGCACTCTACCAGCTGAGCTATATCCCCAGCCCAGATGTTTTTGTTTGTTTTCTTAATATTTATTCAGTTTGTTACAGTCACTGTATTTTTGGTGAGAGCTATCTTTGGCCAGTGGGAGTCCTTTGAGATTGGTTGCTGTGTCTTGACATGACCTTTCAAGCCCCATAGTGTGTTGTTCCAGGTGTATTTCTGCCTCAGGTACATTTTCCCCAAGGATCCCACTTCTTTTTGGCACTAGTAGTATTTAGTGACCATTCCCTATATTCTAGAGGTCTTCAGTATTGTCACTGATCATCATTATTCGTAAGTCTTTTCAGAGGACAAAGCTTAAGACATACAATATTTTTATTGTTCTAAAAAAATTAAAAAAGTTACTTCTGATATTTTCAATTCTATTTAAATTTTGTAGTGCTTAAATTTAACTATTAAAACTTCTTATTTCTGTTTCCTATGCTAAAAATCTTTTCTAACAGCACTGTACTTACTTACTAGTTTATTTTATAACACATGTAACAGTTTCAGAATAACATTATCAGTGTTATTACTGGCTGTAAAACCAGTGGATGTAGTTTGTCTCATTGAAATGCTTTTTATTTTTATTTTCTATCCTTTAATCTAAAGCCTCTTGAAATAATTCTTCCCTGTGTAGTTAAGACACCAAATGAATAGAATATATAGTAATTTTTTTCTTTTTATCTGTGATGGCTTTTTGTTTTAATTTCCAAAACATATAATTCTAACATCAAAACTTTGAAACAAAATAATCCAAGTAATTCTAGCCTCCATTCCTATCTCCTCTCTTGTTTTCTTCCTCAACATACTAACCATTTTTATTTAGCTTTCATTTTCATTGTTTCTTTTTGAAAGTGTTAGTAAATATTATCATCTCCCCATTCTTATGGAAAAGGTAGTGCTCTATTAAAATTATTTTATACTTTTCTTTTTTCATTTAATAGATAATAGTGATCACTCTTGTTAATACATAGAGATCATCTTCTTCTTCTTCTTTTTTAAATCAGTGCTAGAGATTGAACTCAAGGCCTTGCACACTTTAGCTCTGAGCTCTACCCCTAGCCCTTCTTCAGTCTTTTTAACAGCTGCAGGGAAATCTACTGCGTGGGTGTTAATGACTTATTTAACGAACTTTTTATTGGTAATTTGGTTGTTTCCCATCCTTAAGCTGTTAAAAATAATACTGCAGTGAATAGCCATTTATATATCTTTCTACCTGAATACTCCCTCCTCCATTGTATGTATAACTTAATGGTACTTTTGAGTTAGTGTATTTTTTTAAATAATTCATAGAATTATCCTTTATTTTCTATTCTGTATTTACCTCATGAAACTTAAGCTAACATAATGTAATCTTTCCAATATCATAAAAACTAGATTGCAGAGATGGTTGCTTTGATCTTTAGCTACAGAGTCTTTCAGGCCTAGAAAGAATTCAGAGTAATGCAAATTAGCAAATTCAACTGACAGTTGTAAGAGGAAACAGCAGGAGGTTCCAAATATTTTATAATGGTTTAATTTTTCTTTAATTTATCCCATTGCTGTTATTTGATTCCTCCTCTTTTTAAACATTTATGCTTTGTTGAAGTATAAATGTGTATTCAGGAAAGTGTATACATCATAAACATATACCTCAGTATATTTTCTCAAAGTAAAGACACTTATGTAATCAGCACCCTGATGTAGAAACATTGCCAGTATCCTAGAAGCCTATCTCATTTCCCTTTTTAGCCCTCCCTCACCTCTCTCCAGGGCAACCATTATCCTGACTTCTTAACACTGTAAATTAGTTTTGTATGTTTAACTGTGTATAAATGAGATCATATTATAATCATGTAATTCCTCTTGTGTTTGCCTTCTTCCATGTGTTTCAAATTTGTCCATATTATCACATGTAATAGTATTTGTGGCTGTGTGGTAGTTTGTTGTGTGAATACACAATTTATTCTGTTATTGATTGGGAGTTATTTCCAATTAAAAGTTTATTTCTGTTTCCTGTAAGAAGAGTGCTCCTGTGAGTATTCTTTTTTTCTTTTTTTTTTTCCTTAATATTTTTTTAGTTGTAGATGGTGGTCATCTACATGGTGGTCAGATGCTAAATACTTCAATTGATAGTTTCTCTTCAGCATTTCTATGTTAGGAGGAGTGTATGCTGTATGATAGTTCCCAAGGTATATGCAGATTACCTTCTTGAATATGTTATGTAACACAGATTGTATGTATGTCAAATTGCACATTTAATTCCAATATATTTTTCCTCGACCATGTAGAGAATATAGATGAAACCAGACCTTTCTATGTAAACCATGCAAAAGTACACCATGACATCAGTTTTGCTTTGACTGCAGTAAACAATTTTACAGATTTACCATTTTATTTCTTTCATATATATTTGTGGGGGGGGGCGGGGTGTGGTGCTCGGGATCGAACCCAGGGCCTTGTGCATGTGAGGCAAGCACTCTACCAACTGAGCTACATCCCCAGCCCCTCTTTTTTATAGTTTTAAAGAACTTTTTTTAGTTATAGATGGACACAATACATTTATTTATTTATTTATTTATTTATTTATTTATTTATTTATTATCTTTATTTTATTTATTTATTTTTATGTGGTGCTGAGGATCAAACCCAGTGCCTCACACATGGTAGGTGAGTGCTCTACCATTGAGCCACAACCCCAGCCTCAGATTTATCATTTTAAAAGCATTTTGTCAAACTTGGATATGAAGATGAAAAAAGATAGGTGCCAAGAAACTCAGAGCCTAATACATGAGGTAAGATGTATTATGCTGAAGTAGCTGAAGTGTTAGAATGTGTGAAGTGCTGCTGGGTGTAGTGAAGCCAGCCTGTAATCCCAGAAGCTCGAGAAGCTGAGGCAGGAGGATCTCAAGTTCAAAGCCAGCCTTAGTAATTTAGCAAGGCCCTAAGAAACTTAGCAAGACCCTGTCTCAAAATGAAATATAAAAAGGGTTGGATGTAGCTCAGTGGTAAAGTGCCCCTGGGTTCAGTTCCTGGTACCAAAAAAAAAAAAAAAAAAAAAAAAAAGTGTGAAGTGCTATAGTAAGTCAAATCAAGATGGATTTTCTTTAGCTAGAGGGAGAAATGTTATAGTTTAGACATACAGATAAGGAAAAAATAGCAGGGGTTGAGAACAATATGAGCAGAGTATTAAGGTGGAAAATCATAGGAACTTTGGGAATATAGATTGGCATGAATATAGGATTTGTGAAAAATGAGTGAGGTGAACATAGTAGAGAATACAATATCACGAAGTTTTTGTAAACAGTAGATAGTCCCCGCAAGTTTGGGAGATAATGATGTTTGGATGCTATTGTGGTTCTTTTGACTATAGTTTTAGCTGTGACCTTCAACTTTAAAGGTAGCTAATAAAACTACAGTTAATGTAAATGGTATCACTCATTTCTTACGCCTGCATCCAGTAAACATGCCTATTTTAAAAAATAAATAGCCGGGCGCGGTGGCGCACACCTGTAATCCCAGCACTTTGGGAGGCTGAGGCAGGAGGATCATGAGTTCAAAGCCAGCCTCAGCAATGGCGAGGCACTTAGCAACTCAGTGAGACCCTGTCTCTAATAAAAACACACAAAAAAGGGCTGGGGATGTGGCCCAGTGGTCAAGTGCCCCTGAGTTCAATCCCCGGTACCACAAAAAAAAAAAAAAAAAAAAAAAAAAGAAAAGAAAAATAAATAAATAAATAAATAAAGCTTTATTGTCATATAATTCACGTACCATACAATTCTCCCAAAGTTTTAAATTCAGTTGTTTTTAGTTATTCACAAAGTTGTGCAAGCCAACAACACCACAATCAATTTTAGAGCATTTTCTTCAACCAAAAAGGAAACAAGTTTCACTAGATGCCAATTTTAGGTTGATGATATATCAATGGATTCTTTGGAAAATAACTTGGTATTTATTCAAAATTTTAAACATGGAGCTACCATATAACTGAACAATTACACTGATCAGTAGTAACTCCCAATAACCCTACTCTCTGCCATCCACCTTCCCCCAAGTCTTAGACAACCACAGTCAACCTAGAATTGATATCTAGTGAAGCTTATTTGAGAATTAGGAAAAAATAGCTTGTGTGTATATGTATGCATGCATGTATGTTAAGACAAAAGGTGAGGGAATGTATCATTATTACAAAATGTTTGAGATAATAAAAGAAATGGTGAAGAACATGTGTGAGGCTGAGGTGAAGTGAATGAAGTAGAATTAAACCATTCTAAAGTTCTTTTTTCTTTCTTTCTTTTTTTAATATTTATTTATTTGTTTTAGTTGTACACAATGCCTTTATTTTTACCTGGTGCTGAGGAGGCTCAGTGGTAATCTCAGTGGCTCCAGAGGCTGAGGCAGGAGGATCTCAAGTTCAAATTTAGCAAGACCTGTCTCAAAATAAAAGGGTTGCTCAATGGTTAAGAGTCCTGGGTTCACTCTCCAGTATTGGGGGTGCATGTGGGGAGAAGGGTACCGTCAGCCCTTTATATCTGTGTTCCACATTTATGGATTCAACCAGTCATGGATTGAAAATATTTGGAAAAAAATGTATGAAACATGTATAGACTTTTTTCTTGTTAGTCCCTAAACAATATGGTATGTCAGTTATTTCCATGGCATTTATATTTTATTAAGTAATTTAAGTAATCTAGAGGTGATTTAAAGTATATAAGATAATGTGCAGTAGGTTATATGCAAATTCTGTACCCTTTTACAAAGGGACTTGAGTATCCTTGGATTTTGGTCTCTGAAGGGGGCCCTAGATGAATCTTCTGTGAGTACCAAGGGGCAATGATATGAACTTTGCAAATGAATAGAGGGTAAATGGTCTAGAGAAATATAAGTCAAAAGAATATAGAAGTAGAAGTCACAGAACAAGGGCAAGGCAGCAGAAGAAGATAGGAGGAATAAATTTCAGCATATTAAGAATCACATTAATAGAGTTAAGACTTAGCTAAGTTGGTAGGCTGGAAAAAATAAACTCCAGCTGCATAGCTGCTGTTAAAAATAAATAAATAAATCCCTAAGATACACAAATGCAGGTTTGGAAAGATTGAAAACAAAAGATTAGGAAAAGATGCTTAGACAGATAACCAAAAGAAAGCTGATATAGCTCCACTCATATCAAATAAAATAGATTTAAAACCAAAAAAGTTATTAATGGTAAATGTAATGACAAAAGGTATAATTCACCAGAAAGTTAAAAATATATGTAACTTTTTAAAAAAAATATGTAAAGCAAAAATTGTAGTCATGCCCACTATTATTGTACGTGATTTTCTCTCTCTTAGCTATTGAAGATCAAAAGGGAAAAATATTTAAGAATTTAAAAAAATTTTAAAAACAAAATAATACACTTATTTGACATATGAAGGTGTATAGAAACTTGACCTTGGCCGTTGGAGGAAACTTGAATCATTTTTTTCCTTTTTATAGAACAGTTGAAAAATAGCCAATGAATCAAAGGAGAAGAAACAGTAAATGGAATTCAGAAACAATTAGAACTAAATTATAATAATTTTGAGACAAATTGCCAAGGGTGACCTGAGTTATGATCTTCCTGCTTCAGCCTCCAAGTCTCTGGGATTATAGGCATGTTCTGCATGCCTAGCAAAATTAACCCTTTTTTAAAATTTTTTTTTGAATTTTTTATTAGACCTTTATTTTTATGTGGTGCTGAGGATGGAACCCAGCACCTCGCTCTGCCACTGAGTCACAACCCCAGCCCCCATGGCATTTGTTTTTTAAAATATTTTTTTCTTTTTAGTTATACATGACAGTAGAATGTATTTTGACATATCGTATATGCATAGAGTATAACTTCCATTTTTGTGGTTGTACATGATGTGAAGTTACACTGAAAATTAACCCTTTTAAAGTGAACAATTTAATGACATTTGGTATATTCGGTATTACGTAACCAACATCTACCTACCTCTAGTTCCAAAACATTTTTTTTTAAATATTTATTTATTTGCTTTTAGTTGTACACAATGTGTTTATTTGTATGTGGTGCTGAGGATCGAACCCGGGCCGCACACATGCTAGGCGAGCGCTCTAACCGCTGAGCCACAATCCCAGCCCCCAAAACATTTTTTTTTTTTTTTTTTTGCTCTGAAGTAAAGTCCTTTGTCTCTTCAGAAATTTGTCTTCCTCTTCCTTCCAAAAGCCCCCTGGTGTCCACATCTGCATTCTCTCTATGAATTTATCTATTTTGGATATTTCATATAAATAGAATCATACAACATATGACTTTTTCTATCTAGGTTCTTTTAATATATTTTCAAGGTTCATCCATGTTGTTCCATGATCAGTACTCATTTCTTTTTATAGCTGAGTAATAATCTATTATATTATGTGTGTATGTTCATTCACTGACAAACATTTAGACTATTTTCCACTCTTTTATTATTGTGAATGGTGCTGCTATGAACATATTTGTATATGTACTTACTTGCAGTCTTATGAGTTTTACACATGATCAGATTCTTAGAATTACCACCAATACTGAATAATTCTAGTGCCCTAAAGAATTGTTTTGTGCTACCCCTCGTCTATCAAATAGATCCTGTGCTTACTTCTAACTGTGGGCAACTACTGATCTTTTCTTTGGCTTTATATTAACAGGAAGTTTAAGTAGATCTTAACTATGAATTTGACTTCCCTTAAATATTATAACAGATACCTCAGAATTTAAATTTTAGAACTGGGGAAGATATTTTAGAAATCATGACTATTTACTAAATTCACTTTTTCCATATTAATTTTGACAAGAACCAAATTAAAATTATTATTAGTATAAAATTCTGCAATTACCTAGAGAGCAGAAATAACTACTAAGTATGCTACTTTAATATATTTTATAAATTCAATTATAATTAATTAGATATATTTTTAAATGAATTATTTCTTATCTTTACTGTTTTGTTATATTTGTGTATGTTTTAAGATTTTAAATTTCTTTCTGCCAAAATCTTCAGTTGAGTATATACTGATATGTTTACATGTTAATTTTAAAAGTTCAGAGGAAAGATTATTCAGCTTTCTGAAAACATGGCATGCACAATAAAATAACTGTTTGCCATGGGTGGGGGGTGAGCCCTGTTGTCTTCTAGTACCAGTTGGTATTACGTAGGTTTGTTTGCTGTCTCATATTTTATTTATAGTAGTTTGGCACTAGAAACTGAATACTAAACTCTAATGTTCTACTGTAGCTGAACTATGCATTAGAGTCTTTCTTTGGTTATAATTATTTTTACTTGCACATACACTTCTAAAAAACTGGTACCTTAGGTCAAATCCATTTTTAATATAACAACACAGAAATAATAACTATTACATTTAAATGTATTTGTTCAGATATTTATAAAAGCTATGTAACATTAATAAATAACAAATTAATATATTTTATGATCCTCAGAAGTTACTGAGAGAGCATGAAGAAACATTTCTTAGTATTGTATGTGTGGCTTTAGAAGCTTCTCAGACTCCTCCTTCAGGAAAGACCTTGTTGGGTAGAAATCTCAAGTTTAGTGACTGTTTCTTAATTATTCATGATGTATACTAAATATTCTAGGTCTCTTAAGAATTTTTAAGTTTTAAGAAATCATATTACTGGTAACCTTAGTTGCATTTCAGTTCTTTTCTTGGTATTTAGCAGCTGTCTAACCTTACTTTCTGCCTTCAACATGCAGACCCAACCATTTAGATGGCTTCATTTTGTTCTGGAAGTGACCTTTGTGAATTAGTCTTTAATAATAACAAAGAGTCTTTGTGAATGAATATTTCAGAAACCTACAGAACATAATGGAAAAGTTTGAAATGGGAAAAAAAATCAAATGTGTATTTAGAACTCTTAACTTTGTTACATTTTTAGAGGTATGACATGAAATGTCCCATCTGGTATATGCTCTTTTACACTATTTGAAAAATAAGGCTGTTTTGACTTGTTTTTAAAAATGTAAAGGCGTTAAATAATAATTGACTTAAAACACATTTTATTCATTTAGTCATCACATTTTACGGCATTTTGAGCACTTTTTTTTTTCTTTTTTTTTTTGCCAGACACTGTGCTAGACCCATATAAAAGAATGAGATCTAAGGTAGGGTTCTGTTTAGTTTGTTTAATCCAAAATGCTCTATAAAATTAAGCATTTTATATAATTTTTACCTGAATGTAAAAGAGGTAGTTAAAGCATAAATAGAAAAGCATCCCAATACAATAATTACAATAAACAGGATAAGAGTCCTACTACAGAAAGAAACAAAAATGCATATTTTAAAATGATGTGTCCTTACAAAGTACATCCCACTATGTTACGTTTTAAGAAATTACTGTAATTATTACAATTCCCAGTTTATTAACATATGCATGAAGTTGAAGAATGTAAAAAATGTAGTATGAAATGAACAGAAATGGTGGAGAGAGGAAGATAATGGGAGAACCAGAACAAAGAACTAAGGTAAAAAGAGAACATAAGTGTTATGGAAAAAGAAATGGAGGGACTGAAGGAAAAGGAGAAGAGCATTTTTTTAAAAACCATAATTTAAAAAAAAATACTTATTTATTTGTTTCACTTGTACACAGTGCCTTTTATTTTTACATGGTGCTGAGGATCTAACCCGGGCCTTGCACGTGCTAGGTGAGTGCTCTACCGCTGAGCCACAACCCTAGCCTCATACATTTTTTTGAATTAATTATTTAATTTAATTTGTTATACATGCTTTTAGAGTGCAATTTCTTTCATATTACATATAAAGAGCACAATTTTCCAAGTCATTGGTTTTACACAAAGTATTTTCATACCATTTGAGTTTTTATACATGCACTTAGTATAAACCATAAATTTAAAAAAAATTTTTAAGTTGTAGGTGGGCACAATATCCTCATTTCATTTATTTATGTGAGGTACTGAGGATCGAACCCAGGGCCTCATACATGCTAGGTGAGCGCTCTACTGCTGAGCTACAACCCCAGCCTGATAACAGCTTTTTAAATGTGTCAGTTCACTTTAATTACAGGTGAAAAAGATGGCAGGAAATCTTTTAAATAGATTTTTTCACAATCACTAAAATATTATTAAGAATACATCTTAGGCTGGGGGTGTGGTTCAGTGGTAGACACATCCTGGGTTTGATTCCCAGCCCAGTGCTTGATGATGATGATGATGATGATGATGATGATGATGATAAATAATATAATAAAAATCTGGCTAATTTTTCTTGAACATCTCAAATCATCAGGTTCTTTTTCTTCACCAACCCTTAGCTAGACACATTTTTCTCTGTGAAATCATAGCACAGAGTGGCATTCTTAATAATTTTTCCTGCCAAATGCCTCTTTGGTAGCCTGGTGAAACCTGAGGAGTCTCTTCTCAGAAAAAAAAAAAAAAAAAAAGTTTAAAAATATTTAAAGTACAATGCATAGGATTATAAAGCAAAATCATTATTTTGAAATAGTTGTCAAAATATTAAATTTGTGATATAGTAGCATGTACTCATTAAGTAACAAGACCTAGCATGAGATCTAATATGTATTGTAATTTTGAATATTGATGGGCTAACTTCTGTATATCTGCATCAAATGTAGCATGAGACCATAATTCCTGTTGGTGATCAAAGTTATAGAACTGCCAATACCACTAAGGCTTGTTGCCTGTCTTTAGAAAATGCTAAATTATAGTTAGAGGTTAGTGAAAGTAAAGATAGCATTCTTCCTCATCCAAGTACACTGACACACTGAATGATCCTTACGAGTAAGTAGACACCACATTAAGAATCCCTGCTCTGAGAGCTCTTACGTTGTAAGACTGACACTTCAGTAGCTAGTTATAGTGGGACTCTGATTAGGGATTTTGTCTTGTTTATCTTTGCATTTTCATAATCCCACAGTGCCCGGCCAGTGTTAAGCAAATGACTGTAATGTGCTCTACTAGAGCTCATAAATAATTCTGGGGGTACATATGGAAGGTTACTTCTATTTAGTGGTTACCTCTATTTCTATTAGAGGAGGTATTCTAAATTTAGTTTAGGCATAGCCTCAGGAAGGGATATGGCAAGTTTGGTGATTATTGATAGGATATTGTATAGAAAGGAATGGCAGGAAATGAGAGGTTGGGATAATGCTGAGGCTCAAATAGTTTACTGGGCAGTTGGAAACTAGCAGTGGTATTATATAATGGGTTTTGTGTTTTAAAAAGTTATCGCAGATGGGACAGAATGGAGAAAGATTTGAAGCAGAGGTCTGAGAATCACAATTGCAGTTGTTACAAGACTAGAGAATACAAGGTCCTGACAGTAGCAGAATGATGGGAAAGGAGGAGTAATATCTAAGAGATAACGGGTTTAATTTTGACTCTGATCTGAAAAATTTTATAATTTATAATTTTACATTTGAGAATTTCAGTATATGAATTTCACTTTTGCATTTTTTTCTTTCCTTATCTGAACACAACCTTTGGGTTTAGTCAGTCTGTGAACCTGCTACTTACATTTTATTCTTGTTTTGTAAGTCCTGGTCAGTGCTGTGCCTATCTTCCCATATTACAGTGCCTTTTCAGGTATAGAGTTTTCTACAGAATTTAGGATATATTTTATGTTCTAATGTTAGATTATTTAATAATTATTGTGTTTGTGTATTTCCTATCTTCTTAATTAGATTATAGGCTCTTCTATATTATGGCTGCTTCTAATTATTTAGAAACCATTTTAAAAAAATATTTACTTATTTGCTTTAGTTGTACACAATGCAATGCATTTATGTTTATGTGGTGCTGAGGATCGAACCCGGGCCGTGCACATGCTAGGAGAGTGCTCTACCGCTGTGCCACAACCCCAGCCCAAGAAACCATTTCTAATGTATAATTAAAAATAGACATTTACAAAGGTAGTATTTCTGTAGCACAGAATAAATAGGATATTTTAATATCTTAATCATAGTTTTGTGCTTGGCATTGTAGTTTTGTTCAGTGAATAAAATGCAACCATCTTTTATCGGATAGTTGCAATATGCCAGGTGTTGTGCTAAGTGCTTCATAATGATATTAAGTTCCTCTAAATCCTTATAAACAATTGTATTAAGTAAGTATTGTTATTTACCTTAATCTTTATAACATTTACCAGCACAATTAATAAATGCGAGAACTAAGACTTGTACCTTGGCCTGCATTTAAATCACTTAATTACTGTGCTCTACTCCATCTCATAAAGTGTTTATGTGCATTTATTAGTTTAAGAATTTATGAATTTTAGGTTCATATTAAGTATCCTAAGACTATCTCAGTATTAAATACCTGGTTATAAAAATGAAGATTAGTCTCTAAATTCATAATAAAAAGTCTGACTTGACCTGTTAATAAAGTCTGCTGTTTAATAAAGTTTGAAAGTTTCTAATAATGTGTAGTCATGCACTGCTTAATGATGGGGCTTCTAAGAAATGTGTTGTTTTACAAACATTATCGTGTATAGACAAGTCTGCACGGTGTCAGTCACTTCACGTGGCCTCTTGAGGTAATCAAGAGATGTGGTAGAACGCTTGTCTAGCATGTGTGAGGCACTGGATTTGATTCTCAGCACTGCATATAAATAAATAAAGGTCCATCAACAACTAAAAAATATATTTTAAAAAAGATGTAGAAGGCTGTTCCTGGTGTTAACACTGCATACGGTAAACGTTTTAGTTAGGACTATACTCTAAAAAGTATAGTAAACTACTCCATCTCATAAAGTGTTTATGTGCATTTATTAGTTTAAGAATTTATGAATTTTAGGTTCATATTAAGTATCCTAAGACTATCTCAGTATTAAATACCTGGTTATAAAAATGAAGATTAGTCTCTAAATTCATAATAAAAAGTCTGACTTGACCTGTTAATAAAGTCTGCTGTTTAATAAAGTTTGAAAGTTTCTAATAATGTGTAGTCATGCACTGCTTAATGATGGGGCTTCTAAGAAATGTGTTGTTTTACAAACATTATCGTGTATAGACAAGTCTGCACGGTGTCAGTCACTTCACGTGGCCTCTTGAGGTAATCAAGAGATGTGGTAGAACGCTTGTCTAGCATGTGTGAGGCACTGGATTTGATTCTCAGCACTGCATATAAATAAATAAAGGTCCATCAACAACTAAAAAATATATTTTAAAAAAGATGTAGAAGGCTGTTCCTGGTGTTAACACTGCATACGGTAAACGTTTTAGTTAGGACTATACTCTAAAAAGTATAGTAAATACATAAACTATTTATTAGGATTATCAAGTAAACTTATATGTGCTATATTTTTATAGAACTGGCAATAAGGTTGTTTACACCATCATCATCACAAACCCCTGAGTATTGTATTTTGTTATGGTGGCTACAATGTCACTAGGTAATAGGAATTTTCAGCTCTATTATAATTTTTTTTAAAAATATTTATTTATTTGCTTTAGTTGTACACAATGCGTTTATTTTTACATGGTGCTGAGGATCGAACCTGGGCCGCGCACGTGTGCTAGGCGGGCGCTCTACCACTGAGCCACAATCCCAGCCCCTCTATTATAATTTTAAAGAACCACTGTCAATATGTGCAGTCCATTGTTGACTGAAATGTTGTTATATGATGCATGGTTGTATTATTGAAAATGATTTGTATAATACTGATTCTTTTAAATTTTGATCAGACTTCTTTTATAAATTAGCATGAGGTCAATTTTTAAAAATATAACATGTACTTGAAAAGTATATATTCTATTACGAACAGTATTCTGTAAGATGTTCTACATCAGGGCTGTCGCACATACCACATCCACTGAGCAGGTATGGCTACTGAGTACTTGAAATGTGGCTAGTTATATGTTGTAAATTTAAAGTAAAAACCAGATTTCTAATACTTACTATGAAAATAGTACTTAAACTATCTTACAAATTTTGTATAGATGTTTAAAAATATTATTTTTCATCTGTTGGGCTACATAAAATATTGTTACAATTTTTTAAAGTCTGGTTTGACAGAGGGCATTTGGAATAATAAATTTGGAATCATAGAGTTGGAATTCTGACCTTAGAAAGGGACTTGGATAGGTAGAATTAATATTTAATGTTGTCAAAATATCCATACTACCAAAAGCATTATACAGTTTTAATGCAGTTCCAATCAAAATCCCAATGACATTCTTCAAAGAAATAGAAAAAGCAGTCATGAAATTCACCTGGAAAAATAAGAGACCCAGAATAGCCAAAGCAATCCTGAGCAAGAAAAGTGAAGCAGGTGGCATCACCATACCAGACTTTAAAGTATACTACAGAGCAATAGTAACAAAAACAGCATGGTATTGGCACCAAAACAGACTGGTGGACCAATGGTACAGAATTGAGGACACAAAGACTAATACATATAATTTCAGCTATCTTATATTAGACAAAGGTGCCAAAAATGTACAGTGGAGAAAGGATAGCCTCTTCAACAAATGGTACTGGGAAAACTGGAAATCCATATACAACAAAATGAAATTAAACCCTTATCTCTCAACATGCACAAAACTCAGTTCAAAGTGGATCAAGGACCTAGGAATTAGACCAGACACAATATGCCTAATAGAAGAAAAAGTAAGCTCCAGTTTCCAACATGTTGGATTAGGCCCCAAGTTCTTTAATAAGAATCCTGTAGCACAAGAATTAATACCAAGAATTAATGAATGGGATAGATTTAAACTAAAAAGCTTCTTCTCAGCAAAAGAAACAATCAGTGAGTTGAATAGAGAGCCAACTATTTGGGAACAAATATTTAATACATGCACATCAGATAGAGCACTAATTTCTAGAATATATAAAGTACTCAAAAAACTTAACACCAACAAAACAAATAACCCAATCAATAAATGTGCGAAGGAATTGAAAAGACACTTCTCAGAAGAAGATAACACAATTAATCAACAAATACATGAAAAAATGCTCAACATCGCTGGCAATTAGAGAAATGCAAATCAAAACTACTCTAAGATTTCATTTCACTCTAGTCAGAATGGCAGCCATCAAGAACACAAACAACAATAAATGTTGGAGAGGATGTGGGGGAAAAAAGCACACTCATTCATTGCTGGTGGGACTACAAAATGGTGCAATCGTTATGGAAAGCAGTCTGGAGATTCCTTGGAAAACTGGGAATAGAACCACCCTATGACCCAGCCATCCCACTCCTGGGTCTATTCCCAAAGGACTTAAAAACAGCATATTACAGTGACACATCCACTTCAATGTTTGTAGCAGCACAATTCACAATAGCTAGGTTGTGGAACCAACCTAGATGTCCCTCAGTAGATGAGTGGATAAAGATGTGGTATATATACACAATGGAATTTTACTCAGCAATAAAAGAGAATAAAATAATGGCATTTGCAGATAAATGGATGAAGTTGGAGAATATAATGCTAAGTGAAATTAGTCAATCTCAAAAATCCAAAAACCGAATGTTTTCTCTGATATAAGGAGGCTAGTTCACAGTGTTGTTGGATGGAGGTATATAGGAGGATTAGAGGAACACTAGAATGGTCAAAGGGAAGGGAGGGGAAGGGAGGGAACAAGGGGGGGGAGAAAAAAAAAAAAGAAAATGTGGTTGAATGGATGGATATCATTATCCTAAATGCATGATTGAAGACTTGAATGGTATGAATATACTTTGTATACAAACAGTTGTATGTAAAAAGATGCTATATATGTGCATTATGAATTGTAATACATACTAATATTATAAATAAAAAATAAATAAAATATTAGAAAAAAAAGAAGATTCAAACCTGAACCTGGACTGGTTTTAGTATATATCAGTCCACAAGCTAAACTTTATGACAGAGACTTGTGAGATATAGTAAGATAAAACTATTTCTCATGTGTTAGTAAAAAATGAAGGTGGGTAGTCCTTAGCAGGTAGACAGTACAGTTTATGAATTCATCTAATAATCTAAACTGGTAAGTCAACTAGAAGGTCTCTATCATCTTTAACATGTGGCTTTCCTTTTGGAGCCCCAAAAGTCTTCTCTTGTTGTTTCCTTGCTATCAGGAAGAGGTAAGGATAAAAGAAGTTTAAGGAGATGACCTAGAATTTACACATGCCAATTCCTCTCATATTCCTTTCTGCTTGCTTGACTTAGTAACATGGCTACTTATGTAGGAGGGAATTGGGCATGTAGTCTGTAGCCAGGTAGCCACATTTCTGAAAACTCTGGTAGTTCTATTATTTAAAGGAAGCAAGGGAGAAAGTTAACTCTGGGGGACTATTGGCAATTTTAATTATGGTGCCAGGATTACTGGAGATTGGTCACAGAAATGTCTCTGAGTAGCACATACCAAAATCCAGACTCAGAAGAAACATTAGGTGTTCAGCATAAACCACATTATTCATACAAATAGTTTAGTCAAAGTAAGCTACACTTGGCACTCATGAAAAGTTTCATGTTATAGGAAACTGTTTATCAGTTGGATTTCTGATGCCAAACCAAAAAGGCCAGTCTAGCAAGTGAAGCTATGTAATGTCTAAATCTTAGACCTGCCATTTGTCAATTGCTTTCCACACACCTATTATCTGACTTTATTCATGCTGTTTTTCTAGGGTTCTTACAAGATGAATGCCTTGTCCCCAAGAAAACAAAACCATGAGTAATAGTTTATAGGTTGCTTTTATGCATATTATCTTATTTGATTCTCCTGACAACTATATGATAGAAATTGGTAGAAGAGATAAATTTTATAAACCATTTTATGGATGTACAAATACATTTTTTCAAGCTTAAATCCTCTCCAAGGAGCCAAAATAATAAAAGTTGAAGTCCAGGTCCCATATATTTTAAAAACTTTTTAAAATGGATTTGTACTTTTTAGTTTGATCAGCAGTGAGAAGTTAAAGAAAGGGGATATTTAAAATTTAAATGTTTTGGTAGTTTCCCATAAAATCTCCCTAATATTTATAACTCACCTCCTACCCTCTTATACTTAGTGGAAGAAAGAGAAAAGGGTTGTACAGGTAGTTAATATTATATTTAGACAGATTATTCTCAGTGTTAAGGATAAAGAGTTGGAAGGAGTATACATAGTACTGTCTGAAATTATGTACCTTAAAGTATAAGAAAAAAGGGTTAGTATTTTATCTCATTGTAAAGAAAACCTACTAAAATCCTGTTTAGTGTTTTGTTCATTAAACTGATCTCAAGATAAAAACTTTTTTTTTTTAATATTTATTTATTTACTTTAGTTGTACACAATGCAATGCATTTATGTTTACGTGGTGCTGAGGATCGAACCCGGGCTGCGCACGTGTAAGGCGAGCGCTCTGCCGCTGAGCCACAACCCCAGCCCCTCAAGATAAAAACTTTTAATAAAAGTTCTAATAACATAGCTGGGCACAGTGGCTCACCCCTGTAATCCCAGAGACTCGGGAGGCTGCGGCAGGAGGATCAGGGGTTCAAAGCCAGCCTCAGCAATGGCGAGGCACTGAGCAACTCAGTGAGACCTTCTCTCTAAATAAAGTAAAAAATAGGGTTGGGGATGTGGCTCAGTGGTCAAGTGCCTCTGAGTTCAATCCCCAGTACCAAAAAAAAAAAAAAAAAGAAAGTTCTAATAACACTAATAAGTGTTTCTTCAAAAAGTAGTGTCCACTTATTGAGAAATGACTGAATTTTAGCCATAGTGCTAGAGGCTTGAATACAGCTGTATACTAAGAATCCTCAACAGGGCTTATATCTAGTGGGAATGGAGACCGGAAATAGGCACTTAAAACTTACTCTGTTAAGCACTAAAATGGTGGATATACAGAATATCAATTTAGCACTTGATAGAAGGAAAAGGAGAGTGCCATGGAGGCAAATGAGAGGTGAGAGTATTACAGATGTAGGATGAGTGGTGGGAGGGTGCAGGAATACTTCTAGTAAGCTGAAACCTGAAAAATTAACCAGGCAGATAGGAAAATGACAGAGCAAAAGGACAAACAAAATGAAGAAGTTATTTTTTGGTTTTAAACATTTTTCATGGTACTGGGAATCATTCATGCTAGACAAGTGCTCTACTAATGAGTTACATCCCCAATCCTTTTCATTTTTTATTTTATTTACTTATTTATTTTTGGTACCAGGGATTTAACTCAGGGGCACTCGACCACTGAGCCACGTCCCCAGCCCTTTTTTGTATTTTATTTGAGACAGGGTCTCACTGAGTTGATAAGTGCCTCACCATTGCTGAGGCTGGCTTTGAACTCGCGATCCTCCTGCCTCAGCCTCCCAAGTACTGGGATTACTCCAGGCATGTGCCACCGCTTCCAGCTTCATTTTTTATTTTTGAGAAAGGGTCTCACTAAGCTGCCCAAGCTGGCCTGGAACTTGAGATTGTCCTGTATCAGCCTCGCAAGCAGTTGGCATTATTATAGGCTTGTATCACCATGTCTGGATAACAAAGGTTGTTTTCCATTGAAAGCTTTGCATTTGAAGAACCTATTTGGTGTGGGCAAGGGATGATTTAGGGAGAGGGTGAGTCTACGGCCCGGGTTCAAACCTCAGCACCACGTAAACATAAAATGCATTGCATTGTGTACAACTAAAGTAAATAAATAAATATTTAAAAAAAAAAAAAGAATTTAACAATTGAACTTGCAGTAGCATCAGTAACCATATTATCTATCCCCTTTTCTATAAATGTAATTTTGTTCTTAGAAAAAAAAATTTATCCTGAGAACAATGTGGTAGGGCTGGAGTTTTAGCTCAGTAGTAGAGCGCTTGCCTAGTACACGTAAGGCACTTTGTTTGGTCTTAAGCACTACATAAAAATAAACAAAATTAAAGGTATTGTGTCCATCTACTACTAAAATATTAAAATATGTATGTGTATATAAAAGAACAATGTGATATAACGGGATTTTTAAGTAGGTGACTGACACGTTAAGATTTTCCCACTTTGGTTACAGTGACAGGGTGGAAAATGAATTGCAGGAAAGTAGGAGAAGCTAGAAGAATAAGATGTTTATGGTAGCTCAGACTAGAATGGTGGCAGTGTGGTTGTGGTGGTTTGATTGAAAACATTTGGGAGATAGAAGCAACAGAACTTGATGACATTTAGATATTTTTGTTTGAACATGTGGTGAATAGAGGTTTAGCAGGCTGACATTAGAGAAACTAATTCAACTACTGGCTTTTCTGTTTGGAATATTTTCATGTTGTTTGATTGCTTCTTAGTTTTGAGGCACCTGACTAGTTGTCAAGTTAGTGGTCATCAAACTTTTACCTGCCCTTTGATTTTTTTATCCTAAAAACCCTTCAGAGAAAAAAAAAGATCATGTTCTGCTTTAAGAGTATGATGGTAATCAAGTCATTCTGTATTCATTGGAGGAGAGGACATGTAAAACCTAGGGAATCAAAAAGGGCTTAAAGAAATGAATGTGAATTTTTGATGCCAGACCAGAGGTGTAGAAGAGTATAATGCAGAAAGTATAAATGTCTCCTTTTCTTTCTCCAATTCTAGTTTCATTTCCTTGATGTCGGTTCTTTTAACAGTTGGGTGTCTTTGTATTAAGTTTCTTATTTATCTTCCTTGAGACTATTTAGTGCACATACAAGTATATTCATGTGTTTGCCTCCTGTGGGTTGGTTTTTTTTTTTTTTTTTTTTCATCAGAGATTGAATCCAGGGATGCTTAACCATTGAGCCATCCACTCAGCCTTTTTTAAAATATTTTATTTATAGAAAGGGGCTCACCAGGTTGTTAAGATCTCATTAAGTTGCTGCGGCTGGCTTTGAACTCATAGTCCTCCTGCCTCAGTCTCCTGAACCGCTGGGATTATAGGCATTCGACTCCAAGCCCAGCTGCATACTGTTTTGAACTTTGCTTTCTTCGTGTGATAATTAATTTGAAGGTATTCACAAACAGCTCTATCTTGTCCTTTTAAAGGCTTGCACATTATTCCATTATATGTAACAATATAAACGAGCATACCAAAATTTATTAACCAGGTCTTCTATTGACAGACAGTTTAGTTGTTTTTAGTTCTTACCCACTGAAAACATTTAGTGCTACGATAAACATGCTTGTACTGTATGTGATTATATTAAACCCAGGTTTGCATCATGGTCTGTCTCAAATGAGCTATGGAACCTTAGATGTAATTCTATATAAAATAAAGTGTTTGCTTCCAGTGTTGATACAGGGATTGGAGGTAGTTACATATGAGTCAGCTAGCACTATACCATGTATTTAGTAGGTGTATAAATGAAACAAACTCAGTTTTTAGCTTTAGGACATTTCTGAACTTGACGTCTAGTAATTTAACCAATAAATTGCTTCAGATATTTTATATCAAAATTCTAGATAGGCAGTATTTCTTGCCTTGTTGGACAAGACCTTGTGAAAGTATTCAATTTGCTTTTGTGTCTATATATAGGCTTCTCACTTAAACAATCAAAGATGGATTTTAAGTTTCTTTCTAATGAACTGTGGTGAAATTGTTGGGTTTATTGTGATAAGTTTTTATATATCTCAACAAGTACCATGATTATTAGAATTAAACATTGAGTATTACAATTAAGGGTATTTTTTTTTTGTAACTGAGACATTATATTTTGAATGGACGAGTTAGTTGTACTAATGAACCAAAAGACTGTTTATCAAACTCTTGATGTGTGTGATGTGTTGTTTTAAGTGTTGAGATAAAACATCCCCTTTACCAATTTTAGAAGCAGTTTGGTTATACAGATGAGGACTCTAAGAACTAGAGACATTAAGGCACTTTTTTAATATCACAGTGTGTCAGAGTTAGGATTTAAATCCAAGTTCAGCTGATTGAGAGCCCATTCTTCTGTTTCTGCCGCATTGTATGTGGGAAATGATTCTTGTTCTCATCATACTGACTCTTAGGTTGTGGATTTAATAGCCCATTGTGTCCAGGCATTTCTGTTACATCATTAGTTATATTAGCATACATACACAGATACACCCTTTGGTATTCTGGAAGAACACTCTGATATATATGTTAAAATACAAAACCAACTGAGAATAGAGTGAGTCTTTTTCCTAAACTAGCCGAATACTGTAACAGCTTTATTGAAGTTTATAATTCGGAGATAGAATTTTGTGCTAGGTTCATCTCCTTAAATTCAACTTAACAGTTCAAATTAGTGAGGCAGTTTACATAAATTGCAGAGTGGAGACATACAAATTGAGATGGGAGTTAATTCTGCTTTCTTGCTTACTAGACAAATCTGAATTCCTTATAGATGTGGATTATTGAAGAGCTGAGTTCTAGCTATGGTTGCCTGAGCATTCTGCTCTGAGAGTCCTTATTGAATTAAAGCACCCTTTAAAAAAAATTACTTTGGCCTTTCTGGTTTGTACCAACTGCCAGGACAGCACTTAGTTTACAGAATAGATTGATTTTTTTTCTTAGACATTTAAAGTAAAAGAGATGAAAGAATTTAAATGCACTCATAAATTGCTTCTGTAAAAATCCCAGACTCTTCAGTGAAACAAAAAAGCAGGATGTTACTTGTGAAACCACAGGTCTGGATAGATAAAGTTTTTTGTAAAAATAGATTTTGTCATGGGCAACAGCTTTCTTAAAGATTCTCAGTCCCCCACCGTACTGTAGCTAGGATTAAGCCTTTGTGCACTGCAGCATGGAGAGGCTTTTATTTGAGTTAAATTCAGACTTCTTGTTAGGTCACCTGACAGTCTTGTGGTTTCAGATGAGTATGGTTCATTGCTATTATTAACCTTGGTTGGCAGTTGTGCATAACTGGAGTTTTTTAGGGATTTTGAAAAGTGGAACTGCTTAAGAGAAATAGGATACTACCAGCTTAACTCAAGATTTATTTTTATGTATCAACCTCAAAATCACCATGTAGTTATAAATTTGTTAATTTATTTACTTTAAGATACTTGAAATATGGGGCTGGGGCTGGGGCTCAGCGGTAGCACAGTTGCCTGGGATGTGTGAGGCACTGGGTTCGATTCTCAGCACCATATACAAATAAAAAATAAAGGTCTATCAACAACTAAAAGAAGTATATTTAAAAAAATACTTGAAATAAAAACTTCAATGCTAAGACATTAGATGTATTTATTTTATGACAAGTTAATTTGAATTACAGTAATTTGCATTATTAGATTTATTGAGAATGTTTTAAGCAGATGTTATCATTATTTAAAAATGGATAATTTATTATAAATACTATCTATTAATCCTCAATGTAATGTGTTTTATGATCCTCTTTTCTGTCACTCTCTTTTCTTTCTCCTTCTGTTTGCATAGGAAAATTGACAGCAGATACTTGGAAAGCAGTGTTGTATGTGTGTGTGTGTGTGTATGTATGTGTCCATGGATATATTTCTAAGTAAAACAGCATTGTATTAAACTGTTGGTCATAATCCAGTTATTTTTATAGTTATTTTAAAATTTTACTGACATGGACCTCAGTATTATCTGGTATTAATTGAGGTTTCTTAACATTCCTTTACCTTCCATCTTCTCTCTATAGTATGTAGGTTAATTTTGTGATGAACAGTTTTCAATCTGGGAGGGATTTCTGATGTTTACAAAATGATTTTGAATTTTACAGAAAACAAAATTGGTACAGTAGTGGTATATTGTCACTGATGATGGTACTTGCTTAAGAAAAACAAATTAAGCATTTCTTCGTTATGTGATTCCTGGCAATAATGCAAGTACTGTGCCAATCATGAAACTAGGCCCTTGTGTCTGATGCAGTACTGTTTGAGGGAAGCTATGGGATTCACCTATCCTTTCATGTATTAATCATCACCTTTCTTCCTTTACTCATTGAGAGATGACATTTTTAAGAAAACCACCTGGGCAAAAGAAAAATATTGTAGGCATTTGTTTTGATGTCTGTGTTCAGGGAGTTGGTTATTCATATAATTTATTTGTTCAGCATAAAATAAAGTCTGACAGTGAAAGTATTCTAATTCCACTGTAGTAGAGTTGCAATGATAGAAACTTTCTAAACTGTGACATTTGGACTAGGAATTACTTCCTGGCTAAGTAACTTAGAAGGGGATTCGGCAAGTATCCAACTGAACAGTAGTATGGGGCCAAGGACAATTTGAACATCTCAAACTGAAGAATTCTCTCCTTGTCAGGAGTATAGGAGTAGATCTACAGGAGAAAAGACTTCAGAAAAAAATACCATAGAATTAAAAAAAAAAAAAAAAACCAGTAATCTGAAGACTCAGAAAAATGTTTGATATCTGAAACTTACTAGTTGGAGTCAGAAATTTTAGGTAAATAATTTGGCATCCTCAACAGGATGGAGAAAAAAGTGGTTTCTGAAATAGAATCAGAAGTAATAAGGAGACACTTGGCAAAAAAAGATATGAAATAAGATTATGTAGAAAGGAACATGGGAAGATAAAGATTGCACAGAAATGAAAATTTCTGTGGCAGAATTTAGTTTTATAGATTTATATGACTATATACTTTGTGGAGACACTTTTATTGTTTGTTTGGTACCAGGGACTGAACCCAGGGGTGCTTAACCACTGAGCCACATCCCTAGCCCTTTTTTGTATTTTATTTAGAGACGGTGTCTCACTGAGTTGCTTGGGGCTTCCCTGAGTTGCTTGGGGCCTTGCTAAGTTGCAGAGGCTGGCTTTGAACTTTTGATCCTCCTGTCTCAGCTTCCCGAGCCACTGGAATCTCCATGCCTGGCTAGGAAAAACATTTTAAAATTGACTAGTTAGTAGCAGTTTTTTCTCTAAAGCAGAGTCTGCCTACAGGATTTTCAGAACTCAGAAGTCTTTACCCAAGAATAGTCAATATTTTTTGAATTGATTGGTGCTTTTGGGTTCTGATATTGGCCAGTTCTTGGCATGTTTGTGTTATAATGGGAATGTTTTTTACATGGCTCTTGTAGCTTAATTTAGCATCCTTCTTCCTTCTCTCATTCCTTTTTCCCTCTCTCTCCTGTACCAATGAGAATGCTTTCAGTATTTCCTTTGTGCATGGGGAGGGAAGGTTCCTAACTACATGCGTAGGTAGCTTTGAAACAGCTCTTATCTTCCATCATTTCATGAAGGAGCATAGGATGTTAATGGTTTCTTAGAGCTAGTCTGCATCATTTTGCATGTTTCCATTTCACTGAGACATAACAGTGATAAATACAGCTCAGGAAAGAACAGTGCTGGCACATAATTATTACTTTACAGATGATTACTGAATGAATTAACTAAAATCTTCAGATTTGATTAGTTTATAATAACAC
This sequence comes from Tamias sibiricus, assembly GCA_025594165.1. Lineage (NCBI taxonomy): Eukaryota > Metazoa > Chordata > Mammalia > Rodentia > Sciuridae > Tamias > Tamias sibiricus. The sequence continues at coordinate 29,741,005 of CM046662.1, read as the reverse complement.
CCTTTCATGCTACATAGAAACGAAAATGTATGGATAATCAAAGTAGGATAGAGGAAAAGAGATCAGTTTGTATATTTAAAAAAATACTTTTATTAGTTATTGATGTACCTTTATTTATTTATATGTGGTGCTGAGAATAGAACCCAATGCCTCACACATGCTAGGCAAGCACTCTACCACTGAGCCACAACCCCAGCCTAGTTGGTATTATTTTTTTTTTTTACAGTGGCATCAAATTGAATTTTAAGGTGATTGATGAGGCAGAAGAGTTGGTCAAGTAGGGAAAAACATGATTTACAAATTTTCTTTGAGGGTGACAGTTGTTAATTTATTGATATAAAAAATAGTATTTACCTCAGTGTTTCTCAACCATTTTTTTCCCACTGTTGTCTCCTGAGGAGCCCTTATTATTCCCATTTTTAAAAAAATTATTTTAGTTGTAGATGGACACAATATCTTCATTTGTTTTATTTATTTTTATGTGGTGCTGAGGATCAAACCCAGGGCCTCACACCTGCAAGGCAAGGGCTGTACCACTGAGCTATAGCCCCAGCCCACTCCCATTTTACTTAATCACCATCTTCCCTGCTTATGACATTTTGATACCACAATTATACTATGCATTTGTTTATGTACTGTGGCCCTTTGGAAGGCTACAGTCCATTTAATATCTAAGTCTTTCTTTAAAAAAAAATCTTTCTTAAAAAATAAAAAGAATGCATGATGTAAGCCAGGCGCATTGGCATACATCTGTAATCCCAGCCACTCAGAGGCTGAGGGAGAATCGTTGAGTTCAAAGCTAGCCTCAGCAAAAGCAAGGCACTAAGTAACTCAGATTCTGTCTATGAATAAAATACAGAATTGGGCTGGGGATGTGGTTCAGTGGTTGAGTGCCCCTAAATTCAATGCCTGGTTACCCCCCACCTCCCCCCCCCCCAAAAAAAAAAAGAAAGAAAAAAAGAATGCATGATTTAGCCCCATTTTGTTAGTCAGTGACATGTGTTACGTGTATTCACTTGGTCTCCTGAGGTGCAGTGTGTAAAAGGAGGTGTCTGTTCCAGCATGTTTATTTTCTGTTGGCATTCTTTGTGTCAGATAAAAAAAATGCACAGCAGATAAGCTGACATGAAGTATAAATAACATCTGTGTAGAGACTTAAAATAGCTTCATCACTGAATACATTTACCAATGTTTAAATTGATGTTACATTGAACGCTTAATGTTACACTAAAACTGAGAGAAGTTTGGACATAGCAGATAGTTTTTGTAAGTGGTGATGGTATATTTACCACTGATAATGATTTGGCTTGGATATATCTTCAGTTATAATTTGATAAGAGGCGACACAATGAAGTAGAAAATATGATGGATTAGATATCAGAAGAATTAGGAATCTAAATAATTTGAGTGCTGAGTATTGCCCCTGAAGGTAGAGTAGGGATAGAGGGGAAAAGGAGAGAAATCAGCTAGCCCTATTCAGAACATAACTTTAGGTAGGTCCTTTTTGCTTTTCTTTCACTTGATGAAGTGAATAAATTTTGGGTGACTATTACCATTTAAAATTATTTGCCTTTTGAAGGAACCTCTTTGGGGTTATTATTTTTAATATCGTGTTCTCCTAGTATAGTATAAATACAATAATTTGTTAGGCCACTTTTTAATAATAAATTTGTCATTCTTAATATGGATATCCTAATTCACAACTTATTAGGTAAAGACAATTGGGGCTTTAGTAGTAAGCCCTTTCTATTTCAAGCGTATACTCTGTCAAAGCACAAATGTCTTCCCTAATGAGTTTCTTAATGTTTTATTTATTTATTTTTTAGATGTTGATGGACCTTTATTTTATTTATTTATTTATTTATCTATCTATCTATCTATTTATTTATTTATTTTTATTTTTGGTACCAAGAATTGAACTCAGGGGCACTCCACCACTGGGCCACATCCCCATCTCTTGTTTTTTTTTTTTTTTAATTTTATTAGAGACAGGGTCTTGAGACTGAGTTGCTAAGTGCCTCGCCATTGCTGAGGCTGGTTTTGAACTCACAATCCTTCTGCCTCAGTCTCCCAAGTGCTGGGATTATAGGCATGTGCCACTGTGCCCTGTGATGGACCTTTATTTTATTCATTTATTTATATGTGGTGCTGAGAATCAAACAGCGCCTTACACATGCTAGGCAAGCACTCAACCACTGAGCCATAACCCTAGCACCGCCCCCCCTCCATGAGTTGTTTTTTTTTTTTTTTTTTTTTTTTTTTTTTTTTTTGCCGTGCTGTGGATTGAACCCAGGGTTTTGTGCATGTGAGGCAAACACTCTACCAACTGAGCTGTATCTCCAGCCCCACAGTGACTCTTGGTCAGCATTTCTTATTGCTGCTGCTGCTGTTGTTTTGAACTAGAATTCTGTATGGATGTCTCTTCTAGACCAAAACAGTGTCACACAGATTTCCATTTTAATATAGGCTGTGTTCTTTTTTTTTTTTTTTTTAATATTTATTTATTTACTTTAGTTGTACACAATGCAATGCATTTATGTTTACGTGGTGCTGAGGATCGAACCCGGGCCGCGCATGTGCTAGGCGAGCGCTCTACCACTGAGCCACAACCCCAGCCCTAGGCTGCATTCTTTTTAATCTCTCTTTTGTTTTGATATTCAGGCATGTTCCAGAGTCTAATCCCCTCGACTAGGGACCCTTCTTTATGTTTTCTTCCATCGTTCCCAATGCCTATACTGCCTTTTCTCTGTACTATTTATAATGCTTTCCATGTGTCCCTACTTTCTTCACAAATTCTTCTCCTTTTTTTTTTGCCTTCACAGGCCATATTTCCTTTTTTCCTTAAGTACAGGATGTTTGTTTGCCCACAAACTACCCAAAACTGAGCTTAATAACTTGGCCCACCATATGGCCTGGAGACAGTTTCTTGTCTTATGAAAACTACTACTCTTCTAGGCCCATGACATGTACCACACCTTGCTCTGTTTGGTAAACCTGTAGCAGTTCCCTGTTATTGTGCAGGAACTTTGACACTTAACTGATAGTTTGTCTTTGCAGATCACTTTGTGTCATCATCTTGGGCAGCCCACACATCTAACATTCAGACCTCTCAGTTTCTGATTTCATACCTTGGTCTTTTCCTCATGACTATACCATGAGCCTTATTAGCTAACTGAGTCTGCTCATTGTCAGATCTTCCTATTCTGGCCATAACTTTATATCCTCATTCAAACTTATTCTTTAACTTATAATTGAGATCACATGTTTGTTAGTTTTATCCTTCCTTTTCTTTAATCAGATCCATTCTGGCCACATTCTCTCAGTAAATCCAGACCTTTTTTCTATAAGTCACTCTTAACAGCCTTGCTTCCTGTTTTCCCTTGTATCTGCTCAGAAAACCTCCTATTAAATCTGTTGTCTATATTTGTCTCTTCCACATTGTCCGTGGTAATGCAGAAAATGAGTCTTATTACAGATTTAAGGTTTTCAGTTCACCTGGGCCCTCAGTGTATAGCTTGACTGTACTTCTGATGTCAAGTTAGCACTTCAATGACTTTGCTAGACTTTTATGTTTCAAACCCTACTCCCCAATATAGGCCACCCTCTCCACATATGCTTGTAAACATGAATGACTCTTACCTGTTAGGAAAAAAAAGGGATCAAATGTAAATGCTCAGTTTTGTTTTTCCAATTTTATTTCTCCAACCTGCAAACGCATCTGCAGTAATTTTCATTTGTAGACCATCTTTTTCTTGCCTCATTAAGTATATTTGGCATTGTTATTAGGGGTACCCTTGTCCAGGATGCTATGCCAACTTCTCCAGAATCTTAATTTAACAATTGTATCTTGTTATATTTAACTCTGTTTTCTTACCTTCGACTTAGAAATATGTACCTTAAATGTATACTTTTCCCCCTTTATATATTCTTATATATTTCATACACATACACCTTTGTCCTACAAAATAAATAGTCTCTGCTCTTCTACCTGTCTGGGGTGACCGTATAGCTTGGTTGTCCAAATAATCACAGTGTCCTCCTATCTATTTAGGGCTCCATTTTACTTTCAAAACATAGTAGTTTAGATGATAGTTATATCATCACACTATTGCTGTGTCTCCCCCTTTCACGGGGAAGCCTCCACTTGCTCTCTTAAGTTCTCAGTTCTTGTTCATTGTTATATGACTCCTCATTCCCCTTTGTCCACTGACACTTTTTTTTTTTTTTTTTTTTTTTTTGTGGTACCGGGGATTGAACTCAGGGGCACTCGACCACTGGCTCACATGCTCAGCCCTTTTTTGTATTTTATTTTTTAGAGACAGGGTCTCACTGAGTTGCCAAGTGCCTCGACATTGCTGAGGCTGGCTTTGAACTCGCGATCCTCCTGCCTCAGCCTCCCAAAGTGCTGGGATTACAGGCGTGCGCCACCGCGCCCGGCTTCCACTGACACTTTTTAAACTAGAATACTGTTATGATTTGGATGTGAGGTGTCCCTAAAAAGCTCAAGTATGAGACAATGCAAGGTTTAGAAGAGAAATGATCGGGTTGTGAGAACCTTAACCCAATTAATAAATTAATCAATCACCTGATGGGATTAATTGAATGGTAATTGAAGGCAGGTAGCTGGAGGAGGTGGATGTGACTTTGGGGTATATATTTGTATTTGGCAAGTGGAAATCTCTCTCTCTCTCTCTTGCTTCCTGATCATCACATGAGCTGCTTCCCTCTGCCACATTCTTCTGCCATCTTGTTCTGCCTCATCTGGAGACCTGAGGAATAAAGCCAGCTGTCATTGGACTGAGACCTCTGAAACTGTGAGCCCTCAAATAACTTTTCCTCCTTTACGATTGTTCTGGCTGGGTCATTTTAGTCACAGCAGCAAAAAAGCTGACTAAAACAAGTACCCATATCACCAAATTGCTAAATTTCAAGGACACTTCCATTCTTTATGAAGTTTGGCCTTTCTGCAACATTGGTGCTGTGCTCTGTTCTTCCTTTATCTTCCTTGGCTTTGGTTTTGAAATATTATTTTCCCATGAGTCTTTTCTCTCTGGTGGTCTGTCTTTACTGATCTTCCTTGGCTTCTTGGCTTATCTTCTCTGTTCTTAAATTGCTGAAATGTCCCCAACTTCTAATTTATTGATTCTTCATTTTTGGTTTTTAATTAATATGCTCTCTTTAATTAATTTGTTTAGTGGTACTACTATCTCTAATATCTTTAACCATAATATTCCACCCTATGATTGTAATGTTTTATTCTTTGTCCTACCCACACCCCCGTACACATTCTGCTTTGTGTGTTTTTTTTTTTTTTTAGCACTTTGACCATTCTATCTTCATTTTCTTCAAATCTGCTCGCCTTCTACTACTACTGCTTTTCCTAACTAGCTTAGATTCTACTGTCCATTATTTCAGCTGTATTCTTGGAGTCTTCTGCACCATCTTCATGACCTTCTTTTCCTTTTGTCCCATTTGCCCGTCGAAATCCTTATCTTCCCTCAATAATTTCCTCTATATAACATGAAAATGCAATTTTGTAAAAGCAGTTCACTGTGATGCTAATCACTGTCGTCTGGATTAGCTTGCATTTCTAGAGTAAGGCTTCATCAGTTTGTAACACAAACATTTTGCTAAGGATTAGACAGGAGAAAACTAAAATTGTATTTTCTGTCAATAATTTGAGATGAAGATTTTATATTGCCAGTTATAGTTAGTTTCACATGAATTAATAGAGTTAAGCTTCTTTTAATAAAGGAACCCAATCAAAAATTGTGCCTGAGGAGTTGACCAGTTAGCCTGATACACCTAAGTACAAATTTCATTTTACATAAGTTCTTCCATTTCTTATCAGTTCTCCTGTCAGTAGTGCATTCAATTAACCAGGCTAGTTTCTCCTCCATTCCATTCATTGTTTTTTCTCTTCCCCTCTCTTCCCTACCTCACCCACCCCATTAATCTTTTAAATTGTGAAATATTATGCATGTATAAAAGTGCATAAAATAGAGGTGATCTGATTTTTACTAATATAGAATGTCAAGTGAACATCTGTGTAAGTATTGTCTAGTCAAAACATAGAACATATGAAGCCTAGTGTAGTGGTGATACAAGAGGATTAAAAGTTCATAGCCATCTCAGCAATTTAGCAAGGCTCTTTGAGACCCTGTCTCAAAGACCCTGTCTCAAAGACCCTGTCTCAAAGTTAAAAAGGGCTGAGATGTGGCTCAGTTTTTCAGTGCCCCTGGGTTTAATTCCTGGTACCAAAAAACAAAAACAAAACAAACAAAAAACAAACATATTCATTGTCCCACTCTACCTGGTACTACCCCCACCTTTTATCTTTTTTTTTTTTTTTTTTAAAGATTTTAAAACTAGGTATGCATTCCAGGATTAAAACCTTGCCTGTTTTTAACCTTTATGTAAATGTAAATGGGAAAGTACAGTAGCTATTTGTATGTCACTGTCTTAATTTATTTTGCTCATGGTCTGTCCCTGTTTTTGTCTATGTCTGATTATGTTCATTCATTGTGTTTGTTGTGTAATATTTAGTAATCAGTATACACAATATATTTATCTATTCTGCTATCAGAGAACATTTTGATTCTTTCTAGTTTTAGCTGTTAAGAACAGTGCTTCTGTGAACATTTTTCTGTTACAGTAAACTTTTCTGGAGTGGAATTGCTCGGCTTAACTTTATTTTTAGTAGATTTTGGTCCATTTAACACCAACACACACACACACACACACACACACACACACACACACGTACTGCACACAGAGTTTTTAGAAGAGATTGTGCCAGTTTTGATTCACTCTAGCAGTATAAAGGAATTTCTGTTAACACTTGATTGTCACTTTAAAAATTCATTAGTGTCTTAAACTGAAAATGTTTTGTTTTCATGTTTCTATATTGAAAGAGAAGTAACAAAACTATTCTAAAATATGGGTTTAATCTTTTTATGTCCTCTAGGCCCATGCCATGAAGTCAGCCTATATTTTCGTTTATGTTAAATGTACTGTTTGTTGACTCCTTTTATATTCATATAGGATGACTATATTTTGTATTTACTGATAGTTACAAATTTTATTTTAAAACAAAATAATTTATTATGCTTTATTTTTTATCTGAAATGTCATAGCTGTATAACTTTTTGGCCCTAAACTAAATAATGATATATTATATAAAGATATGCTATGTGTTCCTCAGTAATAATATAATTTCTGGCCCTATTATATAACTTTTGTTTATAGTAATGATATATGGAATGTTTATGAAAGTACCTTTGATTTTTATTTTTCTTTCAAGTTGGCCTTTGCCAGAGTTTGATCCAAGCCAAATTCGACTGATTGTATATCAAGACTGTGAAAGACGAGGGAGAAATGTCTTATTTGACTCCAGTGTTAAGAGAAAAAATGAGGACACATCAGTATCGGTGAGTATCATTATTGATGTGTTTGAAGTTTAATGTTGAGCATTTTATAATTTGAGAAAGAATGAGTAGAATTTCAGTTATGAAACTTTGTTGTCAGTACAAAGTATGTTGTCAGTATAGAAAATGTTTAAAGTTCAGAGTCTTGATTCTGAGATTTAAAAAAAAATATTTATTTTTTAGTTGTAGTTGGACAAATACCTTTATTTATTTATTATTTTTATGTGGTGCTTAGGATTGAACCCAAGGCCTTGCACATGCTAGGCAGGTGCTCTACCACTGAGCTAAAACTCCAGCCCCTCTGAGATTTTTTTTTTTTTAATATTTATTCATTTGCTTTAGTTGTACACAATGCAATGCATTTATGTTTACGTGGTGCTGAGGATCAAACCCGGGCCGCGCACGTGCTAGGCAAGCACTCCACCGCTCAGCCACAACCCCAGCCCTCTGAGATTTTTTTAAAGAAGAAAATACTTGTATTATTTGTTATCAATCTAGCTAGAAACTAGTTTGACGTTTATGTCTCTATATGATTACATGACACTTCTTTTCATTCAGACGAGGAAAAAAAGCATTTGTTTATATAAATAACTAAGTATCTACAAGATTCCAAACACCTGGAATTTAACAGGCTCTGCCCTCTTGGTACCTCATCTTATTTGGGGAGGTAGACATTGAACAAATAAATATATAAATAATTCTAAATTGTGATTAAGTACCATGGAAAAACTTACAGAATGCTTATGAGTTGCTAAAAGGAAGGAACTAAGATTTTCATTGAATTGAGTGTTGGGCTCCTAAGGAACCTTTCTGGGTTTTCTTCCATGGGGAGGCTACTCCCAAAGGGCTCCACCCTTGTGGTTTAATCATTTTTCCATGAGAAGATGTGTGTTAGGAGTCCTCATCCCCTAGCACCATCAAATTGGGGATTAGGACTCTAACATGAATTTTAGGGATACACAAGCATTTAGTCCATAACTCTGTCCTCCTCTCTTTCTGACTCTGCCTTTTGTCCTTCCTGATGTCTTTTGATACCTCTGTTTTTGTGTCAGGCTATCCTCATTGTTTTTTGTCTTCCCTCTCTCATCTTAGCTCTCCTTTTTATCTGTTGGTCTCTCCTTGGCGTGTCTTAGTTTCTTCTCTCTCGGCTCTGTTCTAATATTATCCACTTATTATTTATGAAAATTTCCACTAAGCCTACTCTTCTTTTTTTTTTTTTTTTTTTTTTTTAATTTTTAAGGTAATCAGTACCTAGAAATCAAACAACCTTAAATACCAAGAGTCTGATTTTTTTATGCTATCTTCCTAGATAAAAATTTACCCTCCTTCAAGATTCATTTTATCTATAACTGTTATGAATCCTGTCTGATTTCCCTTAGGTATATTTCTTCTCCTTCAGAATTTTCTATATCCTTTGCTCATATTCGTACGTGACAGCTATCTTTGTATGCATATTACTAGATTAGGGGAAAAAATCTAAAAAGTAAAATTAGGCCCATTATTCACCTATGTTTTCTAAATTGCATGCTTCCTCACATGTGGTAAGTAGGCAGAGTATATTTCCATCAATTATAGATTTTATTCGGAAGTTTTTTCAACATCTGCTAATTACTTTCTTGAAAATTTCATATATTGTTGTTGTACAGTACAGAATACACTGAAATACATTGAAATACCCATTTGCAACCCAGTTGAATTTTAAGGGATTTTTTGTTTGTTTACTCTGTCTGTACTTTTGGAACATCAATAATCATGTGGCTTCTGTGTAGTCAAAGAAGAATCATGCAATATAATTAATATTCTACATTTCTTGCACAATATTTTGGTCCATAGGCATTAGTAGTTGATGAAAATAAATCATTGACTATTCTTATCTTTGCATAATAATATTCTATTCTACTATAGTAGATGGGTTTTTGTTTGTTTGTGTGTTTTTTGGTACTGGGGATTGAACCCAGGGCCCCTTAAGTACTGAGCCATATCCCTGGCCCTTTTTATTGTTTTATTTTGAGACAGGGTCTTGATATGTTGCTCAGGGCCTTGCTAAGTTGCTGAGTCTGGCTTTGATCTTGTGCTCCTCCTGCCCCAGCCTCCCAAGTTACTGGGATTACAGAAGTGAGCCACCATGCCTGACTCTGCTGTAGTATATGTTTGAATCACTTCTCATGTCCCTTGTTCTTTCTTAGTTTATTTAAAATGTTTTTCTTGAGATGATTACTAGTGACTGAGAAGGGTGCTAGTGTGGTATGGATGGTGAGGATGGAAGAAGGGTGGATGGATATGATCAATGCACAGTGATGCATGTATGGAAATATCATAATGAAACTCATTAATTTATACAATTAAATGTGTTAATTTTAAAAAAGATATAAAGATATCTTAGTTTAAAGCAATCTTTATGAAAGAATAAGGATTATAAAGATTTTGCTCATACAGTTTACTAAAAATGAGATTGAAAAAAGGTCTTATTGTTGAACATAGTATAATTTTGAATTATAAATAGAAATCCAAGCTTTGATACGAGGCTTACTTGCTTTACTCTATTCCCTTGATTAAAACAAATTAACATTTTATCATTTGAAAGCAGCCATAAGTTTAACATCAGCTTAAACCTGAATTTTAGATTGCATCTGAAAAAATTTTATTTGAAAGTTGTCCAGTAGAAGATAATTTATATTTTGAGTTTTCAAAAAATTTTTAATTTGTTCTTTTTAGTTATAGATGACAATAGAATGTATTTTGACATACATACATGGAGTATAACTTCCCATTTTTGTGGTTGTACATTATGTGGAGTTACACTGGTCATGTATTCATATATGAACATAAGAAAGTTGTGGCTGATTAATTCTATTGTCTTTCCCATTCCCATCCCCTACTCCCCTCCCCCACTCCACCCTGTTTAATCCAGTGAACCTCCCTTTCTTATCCCACTCCCTACTGTGAATCATTATTCTAATATAAGAGAGAATGTTTGACCTTTGATCTTTTAGGATTGGTTTATTTCACTTACCATGATATTCTTCAGTTCTGTCTTTTTACCAGCAGATGCCGTAATTTCATTCTTCTTTTATGGCCAAGTAATATTCTATTGTGTATATGTAACATTTTCTTTATCCATTCATCTGTTGAAGGGCTCCTAGGTTTTTTTCTATAGCTTTACTATTGTGAATTGAGCTGTGATAAACATTGATGTGGCTGTGTCACTACAGTGCTGATTTTAAGTTCTTTGGGTGGTTCCATTCCAAGTTTTCTGAGGAATCTCCATACTACTTTCCAGCGGTTGTACCAATTTGTAGTCCCACCAGCAATGTATGAGTGTACCTTTTTCCCCATGCCCCTGCCCACATTTATTGGTTTTGTTTTGTTTCAGATCATATATTTGTATTTTCAATCATAGATTCTTAGGAATATTCATGTTTCCTGATATACATATTCATTCCCTAACCCTAACCAAACCCAAAATTTAATACCAAGTCTAAACTTGCCCTAGGAGCAACCTAATGTCAACCTAATTTTATTTTTAATATATTTTTATTCTAATTAGTTATACATGACAGTAAAATGAATTAAAAATTTTTTTGTAGTTGTAGATGGACAGAATGCCTGTATTTTATTTTATTTTTATGTGGTGCTAAGGATTGAACCCAGTGCTACACACCTGCTAGGCAAGCACTCTGCCACTGAGCTACAGTCCCAGCCCAGTAGAGTGCATTTTGACACATCGTACATAAATGGAGTATAATACTGGGCACGGTGGACACATCTTAATTCCAGCAGCTCTGAAGTCTGAGGCAGGAGGATCACGTGTTCAAAGCCAACCTCAGCAAAAGTGAGTTGCTGAGCAACTCAGTGAGACCCTGTCTCTAAAAAAAATATAAAATAGGGCTAGGGATGAGGCTCAGTGGTCAGGTGCCCCTGAGTTTAATCCCTGGTACCCACAAAAAATAAATGGAATATAACTTCTTACCAGAGTGGTTGCACCAATTTGCAGTCCCACCAGCAGTATATGAGTGTACCTTTTCCCCTACATCCTCACTGCTATTTACCATTGCTTATCTTCTTGGTGATTGTCATTCTGACTGGAATGAGATATGGATCTCAGTGTAGTTTTTTTTTTTGTTGTTGTTTTAAAATATTTTTTAGTTCTCAGTGAATATTACTAATTAATTAATTAATTAATTAATTAATTAATATGCAGAGCTGAGAATTGAACCCAGTGCCTCACACATCCCAGGCAAGCGCTCTATCACTGAGCCACAACCTCAGCCCGTTATTCCCCCACACACACACCGGGTGGGGGATCACTGGGGATTGAACTCAGGGGCACTCGACCACCTGCTTAAAGTGAACATTTATTTTTAAAAAATACCTTCCCATATTTGTAAAAATTATTGAGATAATATCTTTAAACAGCGACATAGCCAAATGAATCCAATTAAGTTTTATAACATTATTGTCCTTATCTTAGACATTGTTTTGTGTCAGTGATAATGCAATGCTAATTCATGAGTTCCTAGTAAAAGTATGTGCTTATTCACATGTTTCAGCTATCGCTGATTATATGTAAGGATATAGTTTCGTACGTCAGTAAATTCCTAGAAGGGTGAATACAAATTTTAAGTGTTGAGAGTTTTATATACTCCTAAGCATTATAGAAGGCCTTTCCTTGCCTTGTGGTTTCAATTATTCACTATTAGTCAGCTTTTTGTAACTGTAACTAAAATACCTTGAAAGAACAACTTTGAGGAGAGAAAGTTTATTTTGACTGATGGTTTTAGAGGTTTAGACCATGTGGACCAACCCCGTTGCCCTGGACCCGAAGCGAAGCAGGACATCATTACTGAAGAGCGTGGTAAAGGAGCATAGCTCTGCTCATGGAGGCCAGGGAATAGAGGGAGAAGGGGAAGGGACCACAGGGAAGACAAACCCTTTCAGGACACTTCACCAGTTACAACCCACATGCCTATAGTAACTACCTAGTCAGTCTGTTTAAACTAGGTTGGACTTTTAGCTCTCACAGTACAATAATTTCACCTCTGAACATTCCTACATTAACACAGGAACTATTGGGGGACACCTCATATCCAAACCATAATGCTCATAGTCAACAAAAAAGGGGGGAGGAGTACAGTACAATACGTATTTTAAGAGAGACCATATTTATGTAACTTTTATTATAGTGTATTATTGTCTTATTGGTTGTTATTCTTAATCTCCTACTGTACCTGATTTATAAATAAAACTTTGTCATAAGTATGTATGCATAGGACTCACTAATATCTGAGTTTTAGGCATCCACTGAGGGCTGAGGGAACATATCCTTGGGTAAGGGGGGTACTATATTTCAAAATGTATAGTTGAGTCTTAATTATGACATCAAATTTGGGACAGGATTTGATTAGGTAATTGAATTCAAAGTTAATGTAGTCATTAGTAAAGTTAATATAAATAGCTTACAGTTAGAAAATATAAAGAAAGGGAAGACCTCATTGAAAACAAATTAAATGGCAAAGTTGCTATGTATGAACTTAACCAAAACTTTAAAAATATCTTTCTAGGGACATAAAAAATTACTTGAACAAATGGCAATGAAAATATAATCTTATGTGATACTCAGCATCATAAAATTGTCCATTTTTAAGCTGGGCGTGGTGGACCATGCCTGTAATCCTAGCACTTGGGAGGCTGAGGCAGGAGGATCACGAGTTCAAAGCCAGCCTCAGCAGTGGCGAGGCACTTAGCAACTAAGACCCTTCTCTAATAAAGGGGCTGGGGATGTGGCCCAGTGGTTGAGTGCCCCTGAGTTCAATCCCCAGTACCAAAAATAAATAAATAAATAAAAATAAAATTGTCCATTTTTTTCAGCTTGCTTTGTGAAAGCATTACTCCTCCACCAAATGCTAACCTTTTTATTTTTTGTGGGGGGTAGTGTCTGTAATTAGATAGTGGATTGTAACATTCAAATGGGAAAAAAAAATTAGCAGTAAATAGATGGAAAGCTGAAAATGAAGGCATTGAGGATGATCTCCCTACCAATTTGAAATTATACTATAAAAGTTCAATAATTGAAAGTGTATTATTGCCCAGTTGCTCGGGAGGCTGAGCAGGAGGATTGCTGGTTCAAAGCCAGCCTCAGCAACAGTGAGGCACTAAGCAACTCAGTGAGAATGTGTCTCTAAATAAAAAATACAAAATAGGGCTGGGAATGTGGCTCAGTTATTGAGTGCCCCTGAGTTCAATCTCCAGTACCCACCCACCCAAATTATTATTGGTGTGTAGACAAAGATGTGACAAAATAGTGAATCAGAAATGTCTAAATACATGAAGGAATTTAGTATGTGTTGAAGGCATCGTTTAATAAATGGTGTTGAGATAATTAGATAGCCATTGAAAGAATGATGAATTCGGGTTCATATTCCACTGTGTACATTGGGATAAGACTAAGTGTATCAGTTAAATGTAACACCTAAATGTTAAAAAAAAAAAAAAAAAACTTTTACATTTCAAAAGAAAATATGAGTGAGTTCATAAGTATCTGTGGAATGGGCAATAGCTTTGTAGCTATGACTTAAGATCCAGAATCCACAAAGTAGATGAGTGATAAATTTGACAACTATATTTTTTAAAAAGTTGTATACTAACAAAACAAAGCAAAAGCCTTTATATAAACAGAAAACACTCATAAGGAAAGCTAAAAGACATGGCAACCTGGGAAACACTTTTGTAATTAAAAGAATTTTTTTTTTTAAGTTGTAGATGGACACAATGCCTTTGTCTTATTTATTTATTTTTATGTGGTGCTGAGGACCAAACTCAGTGCCTCATACACGCAAGGCAAGCACTCTACCACTGAGCCACAGCCATAGCCCCCACTTTTGTAATTTGTAATACCTAAGTGTTGTACTTCTACCAGCAATCTCATTAATAAATGAATGGTTAAATAAGTTGTGGTGTATTTATACAATCTATTACTGTGCAGCTATATCAAAAGAGAGTGAAGAAGATATCTAAAGATAGAAAAAATTCTCCAGTGTATTAGTGAAAAACAAACCAAGGAACAGAATGGAATTTTTCTGTAAAAGAGGAGGAAAAGTAATATTATGCCTATGTTTATAACAACAAACAGTAGAAGGAACAAAAAAAAAAAAAAACAATAAAAATTATTTTACCTATTAAGAATGTGTAGACGATTAATCAACAAATACATGAAAAAATGCTCAACATCGCTGGCAATTAGAGAAATGCAAATCAAAACTACTCTAAGATTTCATTTCACTCCAGTCAGAATGGCAGCTATCAAGAACACAAACAACAATAAATGTTGGAGAGGATGTGGGGAAAAAGGCACACTCATACATTGCTGGTGGGACTGCAAAATGGTACAACCATTATGGAAAGCAGTTTGGAGATTTCTTGGGAAAATGGGAATGGAACCACCCTATGACCCAGCCATCCCACTCCTGGGTCTATTCCCAAAGGACTTAAAAACAGCATATTACAGTGACACAGCTACCTCAATGTTTATAGCAGCACAATTCACAATAGCTAGGTTGTGGAACCAACCTAGATGTCCCTCGGTAGATGAATGGATAAAGAAAATGTGGCATATATACACAATGGAATTTTATTCAGCAATAAAAGAGAATAAAATAATGACATTCGCAGGTAAATGGATGGAGTTGGAGAATATAATGCTAAGTGAAATCAGTCAATCTCAAAAATCCAAATACCGAATGTTTTCTCTGATATAAGGAAGCCAGTTCACAGTATTGATGGGTCGGGGTACATAGGAGGACTAGAGGAACACTATAATGGTCAAAGGGAAGGGAGGGTAAGGGAGGGTGCAAGGGGGGAAGGGGGGAAAAGTGGTTGAATAAGATGGATATCATTATTCTAAATGCACGATTGAAGACTTGAATGCTGTGAATATACTTTGAATACAAACTGTTTTGTGTAAAAAGATGAAAAAAAAAAAAAAAAAAAAGAAAGTTCTATTTGGATAAGGACTTCCCAGAAATCATCTTATAGGTCTGGGACTCTCACACAAATGCAGCTGTTGAGCAGTTTTCTTTCTTCTTTCATGCATCTATTTAATAATATAGCTAAAGACTACAGGTCTAACATATACAACTGGTTGTTTTATGTGCCAATATTCTAATATATAAGACTACAATTGGTCTCCAACATTTATTTTGAAAAGATTAATAAATTATAATTTAAATTTCCTGGGGGGGGGGGGGGAAGAATGTGTAGACTGGGCTGGGGTTGTGGCTCAGCGGTAGAGCGCTTGCCTAGCACGTGCGCGGCCCGGGTTCAATCCTCAGCACCACGTATAAACAAATGCATTGTGTAATTGTAAAATAGTCTTCAAAAAAAAAGGGATTTCAGTCAAATTGCTGCTGCTGCTGCTACTACTACGTTGTTGTTGTTGTTGTTGTTGTTGTTGTTGTTGTTTAATCTGGGGATTGAACCCAGAGGGCTTTACGACTGAGCCCTATCTCCAGCCCTTTTTGGTTTTTGAGATAGAGTCTCACTGAGTTGCTCAGGGCCTCACTAAGTTGCTGAGGCTGGCCTCAAACTTATGATTTCTCCTGCCTCAGCCTTCCTAGTTGCTGTGAGATTACAGGCATGTGCCACTGTGGAGATCTCATTTGCTGCTTCTTAAAGCCTACTGAGACCTTTCATTTGGAAGAATGAGTAAGCTGGTGACCAATAAAGCACTGAAGTACTATTTTAGAGTATTACATACATTGGTAGATTGCAACTTTGGTAGTTGTGAACAGTGAAAGCTGGTAGAACCTTTTGGGATGGGGAGGAATGAAAGAAAAAGAAATACATTCTTTCATACTATATGGCACAATCTTCTAGTTGCAAGTTCAATTCTTACAATAAATTTATAAGTTCATTACATTCTTGTTTCAAAAGATTAAGCATATATTATATGCTGCATATATATACACACATGTGTATATATATACACACATGTGTATATATATATACACACACACATGTGTATATATATATGTAATAAGGTAAAATAACTCTCATTTGCATTTCTCCTCCCATCCCTACATTTCTGCCCAGCATATATAGAGTTAATTTTTCAAACAATGTTATTTATGTTAACTTGTAATGGGTTTGTTGTTATGTTTAATTGAGTTAATAAATAGTTTAAAGTTTCTCAAGTTTGACTTTTAATATAGGAAAACATTAATAGCTATAGCTCAGGTAAACAAAAGGCCTTTGTGATTCTCAATAATTTATAAAAACAAAAGGGGTTTTAAGACCAAATGTTTTGAAAACTGCCACTGTATATTATTAAGTCACTGTAAATGAATGTTGTGTAGAACATAGTAATATAGAAAAATTCTTTTGATTTAGGGCTAGGAATATATCTCAGGTGGTGGAGGGCTTGCCTCACATGCACAAGGCCCTGGGCTCAATCCCCAGCACCACACACACACACACACACACACACAAATTTCTTTTGATTTAGTATTGTCAGAAAAGTGCAATACAAACTCCACAAATGTTATATCTGTGTGTCAAAGAATAGCAAGTAGTACTGGAGAAAACATAGCAAATTAAAAATAGAGTTTATGTTAAATTATTTTTCATTATTTCATCCTTGGTTTTTGCAAAGGTTTTTATGCTGTGATTAAATTTGTATTGTATATGGTGAAAAATTTATTAGAATATGAATTGGAATATCAATTGTATTTCAGAAACTCTGCAGTGATGCCCAAGTTAAAGTCTTTGGGAAATGCTGCCAACTGAAGCCTGGAGGAGATAGTTCTTCCTCTTTGGATAGTTCTATCACTTTATCTTCTGATGTAAAAGACCAGTGTCCTAAGTACCAGGTAAGATCACTGATTTTATGTATTTACTTATTGATTTACAGATATGTTTAGAGCACCATCTTAGAGACCTGAGATGTAATAGTGATTTTCCTGGAGCATTTTACATTGTAGATATAGAGACATACAATTAAATATTTTTATGAACTTTGAAAAATCTTAGGATAGGAAAAGTATAGAGAACTATGGATATAGATAGCCAAGGGTATTTTCTCTTTCTTTTTCTCAAATCTTATTCTTTGGTCTACCAGAATAATTTTATTTTATGTATCTTTTCATTATTGAAGTATGAAGATAAATGTAAAATAAAGCAGTTCATGATATAAAATTATAGTATAATTGGAGATATACACAACCAGAAATGTATGTTTTTATTTTTCAAAAGTTTTAACATGGGGGCTGGGGTTGTGGCTCAGCGGTAGAGCACTCGCCTAGCGCGTTTGCGACCCAGGTTCGATCCTCAGCACCACATACAAATAAACGCATTGTGTACAACTAAAGCAAATAAATAAATATTAAAAAGCCGGGCGTGGTGGCGCACGCCTGTAATGCTAGCACTTTGGGAGGCTGAGGCAGGAGGATCGTGAGTTCAAAGCCAGCCTCAGCAATGGCAACTCAGTGAGACCCTGTCTCTAAATAAAATACAAAAAAGGGCTGGGGATGTGGCTCAAAAAAAAAAAAAAAAATAGTAACATGGTTCTTTTGTTGTTGTTGTTGTTGTTTGTGGTACCAGGGATTGAACTCAGGGGCACTCGACCACTGAGCCACATCCCCAGCCCTTTTTTGTATTTTATTAGAGACAGGGTCTCACTGAGTTGCTAAGTGCCTCACCATTGCTGAGGCTGGCTTTGAACTCGTGATCCTCCTGCCTCAGCCTCCCAAGTGCTGGGATTATAGGCATGCACAACACAGTTCTTCTTTTAAAATATAGAATTAAACAAATCAGTAACTATATAGCAACTTCTTTGTAAACTTAATTACTTTCTACCTAAGAGCAGTGCTGAGTTTCATGCTAAGCAAATGTCATTTGATGTGACTTTTATTCATGTCATCCAATCTTGCATGAATAATAACTGTTTTATGCTTAGTAATACCAAAATAGAATCTTGGACTTTTTAATTATTTGAAATGAGATAATTCTTTTTTTTTTAAGTTGTGGATGGACACAGTACCTTTATTTTGTTTATGTATGGACACAATGCCTTTATTTTGTTTGCTTGTTTATTTATTTATTTATTTATTATGTGGTGCTGAGGATTGAACCCAGTGCCTCACACTTGCTAGGCAAGTGCTCAATCACTGAGCTACAAACGCAGCCCAATGCTGGGTATTTTTAAATGTAACTGGTGGCCATTTGTGTGCGTTTTTGAAAAAATGTCTATTCAAGTCCTTAGCCCTTTTTTTAAAAAAAATATTTATTTATTTGCTTTAGTTGTACACAGTGCGTTTATTTGTACGTGGTGCTGAGGATCGAACCCGGGCCGCGCACGTGCCAGGCGAGCGCTCCACCGCTGAGCCACAATCCCAGCCCCCTTAGCCCTTTTAAAAATCAGTTTATTCATTTTCACTATAGTGTGTAGGATTTCCTTGTATATTTTGGAGAGTGACCTCTCATCAGATATCTGTTTTGTAAATAGTTTCTCCCATTCCATGGGTTGACTTCTTATCCTCTTGTTCCTTTGCTATGAAGAAGCTTTTTAGTTTGATGTGGTTCCATTTGTTGTTACTGCTTTTGTTGCCTGTGTGTTTAGCATCATATCTGTGAAATCATTGACTAAACTAATGTCATCAAGCTTTTCTCCTGTGATATTACATTTGAGTCTTTATTTTAGTTAGAGATGATTTTAGCATCTAGTATAAGGGCCTAGTTTTATTCTTTTGTATGTGAATATCGAGTTTTCCTAGAAGCAGTTGTTGAAGAGACTATCTTTTCCCTTTTGCATATTCTTTTTTTTTTTTTTTTTTTTAAGTTGTGGATGGACACAGTACCTTTATTTTGTTTATGTATGGACACAATGCCTTTATTTTGTTTGCTTGTTTATTTATTTATTTATTTATTATGTGGTGCTGAGGATTGAACCCAGTGCCTCACACTTGCTAGGCAAGTGCTCAATCACTGAGCTACAAACGCAGCCCAATGCTGGGTATTTTTAAATGTAACTGGTGGCCATTTGTGTGCGTTTTTGAAAAAATGTCTATTCAAGTCCTTAGCCCTTTTTTTAAAAAAAATATTTATTTATTTGCTTTAGTTGTACACAGTGCGTTTATTTGTACGTGGTGCTGAGGATCGAACCCGGGCCGCGCACGTGCCAGGCGAGCGCTCCACCGCTGAGCCACAATCCCAGCCCCCTTAGCCCTTTTAAAAATCAGTTTATTCATTTTCACTATAGTGTGTAGGATTTCCTTGTATATTTTGGAGAGTGACCTCTCATCAGATATCTGTTTTGTAAATAGTTTCTCCCATTCCATGGGTTGACTTCTTATCCTCTTGTTCCTTTGCTATGAAGAAGCTTTTTAGTTTGATGTGGTTCCATTTGTTGTTACTGCTTTTGTTGCCTGTGTGTTTAGCATCATATCTGTGAAATCATTGACTAAACTAATGTCATCAAGCTTTTCTCCTGTGATATTACATTTGAGTCTTTATTTTAGTTAGAGATGATTTTAGCATCTAGTATAAGAGGGCCTAGTTTTATTCTTTTGTATGTGAATATCGAGTTTTCCTAGAAGCAGTTGTTGAAGAGACTATCTTTTCCCTTTTGCATATTCTTTTTTTTAAATATCTATTTAACTTGTTTTAGTTGTATACAATGCCTTTATTTTTACGTGGTGTTGAGGATCTAACCCGGGCCATGCATGTGCTAGTCAAGCACTCTACTGCTGAGCCACAACCCCAGCGCCCCTTTTGCATATTCTTAGCATCCTTATTGAACATTAGTTGACTCTATAGGTACAAATTTCTATCTGGGCTTTCTATTCTGTTCTGTTGCTTTGATGTCTGTTTTTAATGCCAGTACCATACTGTTTTTTTTTTTTTGTGGTACAGGGGATTGAACTTAGGGGCACTTGACCACTGGGCCACATCCTCAGCCCTGTTTTGTATTTTATTAGAGACAAGGTCTCACTGAGTTGCTAAGTGCCTCGCCATTGCTGAGGCTGGCTTTGAACTCACGATCCTCCTGCCTCAGTTTCCCAAGTGCTGGGATTACAGGCGTGCGCCACCATGCCCTGCTACCATACTGTTTTGATTACTGTGGCTTTGAAATATATTTTGAAATCTGGAGTGTGTTGCCTCCAATTTTGTTCTTCTTTCTCTGGGTTGTTAGGCTATTCATGACTATTCATGGTAATATGAATTTTAGGATGTTTTCCTATTTTTGTAAAAAATGCCATTAGGATTTTGATAGGAGTTACATTGAACCTGAAGATCACAAGTCTTTTTTTTTTTTTTAGTATAAAATGGATACAAATTACCCCATATGTGGATACTTATTTTACACAGTAGAACTGTTCAACTATTCAGTGAATTATACTTGTTATCTTTCCTGGAGAAGTGTTGCATATATTTAATACATGGTTAAGAATGTTGATTTTGAGCATTATTTGTAGTAGCAAAATCCTGAAAGTGACCTAAATATTTATCAGAAAAAGGAACTGGTCTAAACTGTAGTATTTTCATTTGGTGATACCAGGGATTGAACTCAGGTTGTCCACCACTGAGCTGCATCCCCATCCCTAAGTTGTCCAGACTGGTGTTGGACTTGTGATCCTCCTACCCTTAGCCCAAGAAGTTAGGATTTCAGGTGTGTGTCACCATGCCCAGTTATGGTACAGCTATTGAAAGGAATGAACTAAATTTCTGTGTTAACAATATGGTTAGGTGTATGAGATATTATAAAATGAAAAAAAATCAAGTTTTAGAACAGTGTACACAAAGAAGAATTAAAGCCCTCAATGTAGAATAATATAACAAAGGAGATTTTTAAAATAAAAATCAATATTTGAAAAAGTTATAGGGATTTTAAATTTTGCAATTTTACTAATGTTTTGGTTATTGTTCAGGGTTCAAGGTGCCCTTCTGATGCCAATATGCTTGGAGAGATGATGTTTGGCTCAGTAGCAATGAGCTACAAAGGATCCACCTTAAAAATTCATCAGATCCGGTAAGGGGTTTTCTGAATTTTTAAAGTAAATTAATTTTTTTTAAGATGACACAATTTCATTTGATTTTCACTCGTATTGAATATGTCATATGATTTATGATGTTCTATAGTTTTAATGCTACTTCATGGCTCTTGTTATTATGCTATAAAATCTGGATGACTCACCAATTTTTAAATTAAAGCATTCTCTGACCTTCTATGTTTCTTCATAGTTCCCCTCCACAGCTCATGCTCAGCAAAGTTTTTACTGCACGGACTGGCAGCAGTATATGTGGAAGTCTCAATACGTAAGTGCTTATGGATGCAGAGAGAAATGTTTTTTTTTAAAAAAATATTTATTTATTTGCTTTAGTTGTACACAATGCGTTTATTTGTATGTGGTGCTGAGGATCGAACCCCGGCTGCCCACCTGCCCACGTGCTAGGCAAGCGCTCTACCGCTGAGCCACAACCCCAGCCCGAGAAATGTTTAGTTATGATACACGGATATGAAAATAAAATAATTGCTTTTTGGTTTTTAGCACTTCAGTGTTCTGTTTTGTTTTGTTTTTGTCTTCCTCAAGTTTGAAAGTTTATGGAGGCCAGATTGCATTATTTGAGTTTAATCAAAAAACAGGAGATGTGGTTTCTGTTTCTATAATTTACTTGAAGGTATATCTGGAAGCAGAATGTTGAGTGCATTTCCATCTTAGGTTAACCTGCGGATTTTTAGTTTTGCAGTTCTGTACTAAGTTAGTATTTATAGGGTTGTATTCTTCAGTTTTCACATTCCCTGAAGAATAAAATCCACAAACAAGAGTGGCCTAGATCAGCCATGTCATTATTGTACATAGATATGTAATACATAATAAGACCTGCAGGGGTATGATAAGCCAAGATTAGAATAGTGAAGCTGAAACAACAGTAGGCCTGGTGTTAGGATAATGGGCCATTTATCAGAACTTAACAAATGATCTAGTAGGGTCGGACTTAGGTGGTAGTGGACCCTAAGAGAAGAATTCTGTGGGTGCCAAATCAGAACAGAGCTCATTGGTTAGGTGGAGACCCAAGAGAAACCTGAAGTAAAAAGAAGGCAGCAAGGAAACTACAGAAATTCTCTTGAACTTTCATTAATTGTTTATGACTTTAAAATGCTCTATGTTTCTAATACCTGCAGCAGTCCTTTTTTTACTTTACTTCTAGGAAACAAAAAAAGGGAAATATTCTTAAAAATATTATGAACATTTAAAAAAACTTGTGAAAAGTGCTGATTTTTGAGTTTAATGGTGAAGTAGAAATTAGAGATCATTGATTTTAGTTGTAATCATATCAGTTTCATCTCTTCTAAGTTATTGTAATAATTCCTGAAATTTATTGAAAGGGTACTTTGCATTAACAGCATAAAGTAATTTTATTTCTGTTATTCTGAAACATTTGCTGTTCTAAATGTGTAAAACTAAAGATGTGGTTTTTTTTTTTGTTGTTGTTGTTGTTGTTGTTGTTGTTGTTTTTTGGTACCGGGGATGGGTACCACTGGGCCACATCCCTAGCCTTTTTTTTTGTATTTTATTTAGAGACAGGGTCTCACTGAGTTGCTAAGTGCCTCTCCGTTGCTGAGGCTGGCTTTGAATTCGTGATCCTCCTGCCTCAGCCTCCCAAGTGCTGTGAATACAGGCATGTGCCACCGCGTCCAGCTCTAAAGATGTGTTTTGTTTGGTTGCAGCTGCTGCTCCTCTTCTTCCTCTTCCTCCCTCACTGCCCCCCCATATTGAAAATATTTTCATATCTAAAATGTGAGGGGGGCTGGGGATATAGCTCAGTTGGTAGAGCGCTTGCCTGGCATATGTGAGGCACTGGGTTCGATTCTCAACACTACATATAACTAAGTAAAATAAAGCTGCATTGGCAACTAAAAAAAAAAAATTTGAAAAGAAAAGAAAACCTTTCTGGCAATGTAAACCAGAGTTACCAACTTTCCTTTATAAAAGGGCCAGATACTAAATATTTTTGACTTTGTGAACCATACATTGTGTTGTACTTTTTCACCCCTGTTTTGCATCATTAAAACAACCATAAACAATATATAAATGAATGAGCATGACTATGTTTCCATAAAACTTTATTCATAGAAAAGGACAATAGGCTGGTTTGGCCCTCAAGCTGTATATAGTTTGCCAACCCCTCATTTAAATGATTACTTGGGTATCTCATATAGTTTATAGTACTAATATGTAAGTATACTTAAAAGAGTGTTTTGCTCATAAAATTTCATTAGGATGTATACAGAATTGCCATTAAAGCATAAAATTAATTTGGAATTTATTTATATTTTTCTTCCCCTCCATAGGTTGCAAGATAGTCTTGAATTCATCAATCAAGACAACAATACATTAAAGGCTGATAATAACACAGTTATTAATGGACTACTTGGAAATATAGGTAAATGGTTTGTTTGATTTTGTAAGTTTAAAAAATATATAACAGTGTAACTAGGGTTTGAAGCTTTTTCTTAATCATGTACATCTGTTATAAAACTAAAGAATTTCAAATATCACACATGGAAAATGCATTTAAATTGTACATATATACATAATGTTTATAATGTTTGGAAAACATTTTTCTTATATTAGGATATAATATTTATTTTGTTCTTGAAAGAACTGCAAGATACAATTTGTCTTCACTGTTTTTTGTATTTGTTTTTAAATTCGGCTTTCATTGATATAGAAAGCTCATACAAGTGTTCTTAAATATTTTGGCCAAGAAAGACTGATATTGCCCCTTATCTCTTCTCTCTTTCCTACCCACAAGTCATTTTAAAATGGTTTTCGTTTTTGTGATCTATAATCCAAATGAGCAGACATCCAAATTTGATGTTTTTAAAAAGATTTATTAAACTTATTTAGTAATGTGATTAGCTAATTGGTGTTATTATGTAAGCTCAACATTTTAAAATGACAAAGTATTTCTGAAATTTCTGGTCATTTGTCCTAGAAAGCACAACTAAACTACTGCTTATACTATTTCCCTTGCATAAAGAACTATGTTAGCTCAGGGAGTGGATGGCAATTAAGCTAATATGGATATTTCTCTCATTCCTTGTTTAGTAAGAACTTTTATTTATAATTAATTTTAATAAATATTTAGTATTTATATGTATTAGCAGAAAACACATTTTTCTTCCATCTTGAGCATTGTAACTTTCTGCTCAGTAAATATTATGTCATGTTTTTTTCAAATGAGCAACTATATTAAGCATCTAGTTTTTCTTAATTCATTTTAATAAAGTAGAACTGTAACAAAGAAATAACTAGGACTATTTTCTTTATAATTTTGGCACTATTTAAAGCTCAAGGGGCTTATTAAAACCTACTCCTTTTAATAGTACAAATCTATTGTCACTTATAACAGAAAATTTACACTATTGAGGCTACATATACTCATCCTTTCTTTTCTAATATAGAGCAGAGAATCCATTTAATAAAGAACAGGCTTTAAATAATGAATAGCTTGTACTTGCACATTCTTAATTGGAACTTAAGGAAAGTTGAGCACTATTTCTTATTTCCTTTAAATTTCTAATCAGTCAATCAAGTGCTTATTGAGCACCCATTATATGTGAAGCACTCTGCTAGGCCATAGGGGAACCAGTTTCTGCCTCAATGAACTTAAGAGTTAGTGCAGGTCAGAAAAGTAGTACAATAATTAGTACAATAATTGTAATATATTGTAGTGAATTCTTAGACAAGACTAAGAGCAGGATGTAATGAACATTTTTTTTTTAGAGGACCACAGGAATTTATTTTTTTATTATCTATTTTTTAATTTTTTATTCTAATTTGTTATACACATTTGCAGAGTACATTTCATTTCATATTACGTTTAAAGAGCACAATTTTTCGAGTTGCTGGTTTAATATAAAGTATTTTTACAACACTTGTGTCTTCATACATATATTTAGGGAAATCATGGATAACTCAGTCTGCCATTATTCCTATCCCCTTGCCATCATCCCTCCCTCCCCCTCTTTGTTCTATTTAAAAAGCTCTGTAATGAACATTTTGAGAATCACCTCAACTCAATCCTGGAGAGTCATGGTGGTCTTTCTTGAGGATGGTGAGACCTAAGCTCACATTTAGCCAGATGGCTAGGGAAAGAAATGTTTTAGGAAGGAAGCAATATGTGTCTAAACCCAGGGACAAGAGATCATAGAGTATGCAAAAAATGTGCCTATCTGTCAGTTAAGACCCCTTTCTGTTTTATGCTAAATGCAGTAATATGGTATTCTTACTATAGTTGCAAGAGAATACTGTAATCTTAAAACTGACTTTTTAAATAAATATTTTTGGCAAATATAGATAAAATTATTGTCCTTTTTGAATCTTTACAAAATTGTTTTACATTAGCAAGCAGAAACATATTTACGTTATTATGTATGGGCTTATTAGGCAATAGGCAAGAAATTGTTGGCATAAACCATGACTCAGAGGAAGACTATCCTTTTCCCAAAAGGGAACACAACTTGAATTCTTATTTAAGTTAAAAGTTTCCATCCATATCTGTTAGTCTGCTTTTGTGCTACTTTACCTTACCGTTTCCCCTGACGCATTATGGCTTCTCTAACAGTCCTCTTTCATATGTATTTTACATTTTTGCCATGTAGGTCTTTCACAGTTCTGCAGCCCAAGGCGGGCATTCTCTGAGCAGGGTCCGCTCCGCCTGATCAGGAGCGCCTCTTTCTTTGCAGGTTTGCCATGTGCTATGTGGGTAGACTTGCTGTTGTGCCCTAGAGGCTAGAATCTATAGTTAAGCTATGGAAACAAGAGAGTAGGTGAATGCAGTGAGGAGGTTGTGGTTAAGAAAGCATTACTTATGAACTATAAGAACTTAATTCCTTTCTACTGAGTATGTTCTAAAGGTTCCACAAAGTTATCAGTACAATTATATTTCTGTGAAATTTCATTTTGTCATTTCTTTTTCCATTATGTCATAATGGTTTTAACTTAAGAACCCTAAACCAAAATTTAGTATGAACACTATTTCTTTTACTACCACTTAGAATTTTAAATTTGACACTGTCTTGTTTCCATGGCTAAGTAGCTTTTGTATGGTAGTTCACCAGTTGCAGAAAATATCCTCTGATTATTATTGTAAAATTTCTGATCTACATTTTTCCATAAAAGCAATTTTTCTTGGAGCTAAGATTTAGATGAACAAGCACCATTATAATGCCTGTATAAAAGGCATATCTGAGTATAGTCAATTATATCATTAAATTGATTATTATAGAGTATGCGGTCATGATTTTATATTCATAGGAATCTAGTCCGATTCCATATTTTCACACATTTCATACACAGAGACCTGGCATTGTAACCTTCTGGTGGAAATTATTAGAATGGACCACATTTATTGGTCATTGTTCTCAGATTGGTATCCATTTAGCCCTTCTTTTTAAATTACTATTTATTTTTTGGGGGGGCAGGGAGGTAAGAGGGATTGAACTCAGTGGCACTCGACCACTGAGACACACCCCTAGCCCTATTTTGTATTTTAGAGACAGGGTCTCACTGAGTTGCTTAGCAACTTGCTAAATTGCTGAGACTGGTTTTGAACTCGTGCTCCTCCTGCCTCAGCCTTCAGAGCTGCTGGGATTACATGTGTGCGTGTGCCACCACACTCAGCTTAAATTACTATTTCTTTTTCCTGTAAATATTAGGTGTGAACAGTACATCTTTATCAGAAAAATTTTGAAAATATGAAAAATAGGCAAGAAAATGTACATTAACCATCCCATTTTTCTGTGTGTTTGTGTATTTGTGGTGCTTGCAATTTAACCCTGGAATTTACTTGCGTAGGCAAGCATTCTACCACTGAACTGCAACCCTAGACTCCCACCTTTTAAAAACAAAATTGGTATATATTTCAAACAAATTTCTCAAACTTTTTATTATAAAATTTTTAAATTTTTGTTATGTGTCTATTTAAACATTGATAGAATCAGTGAAGTATACCATGAGATACTCATCACTGAGCCACAACAATCAACACTCACACTGTTCTGTACTTTGCTTTTTTTCATTTAGTAGTATATAGTGAATTTCTCTCTGTGTTATTGAATATGCTTCTAAAGTACTGATTTTAGTTACCCTTAACTTCATTACATATTATATCAGATTATTCAATGTCAAATCTTATAGATCTCAAAGCTTGTTCAACTGAGTAATGGCTCTTGGTGTTGGGTTGGTGCCATGCTATTGAAGAAATAAAGGAATGCAATGAGATGAGCATGATTTTGTTTGCTGTTTAAAAGGAGCAACATCCACCTGAGTAATAATCTATTCTATAACTGACAATTTCATCTTGATTTGCAGTTCATAGTAACCCAATGGACATGCCTGGAAGAGAGCTAAATGAGGACAGAGACAGTGGCATAGCACGCTCTGGTAATGTCAGGTTCATGTACTAATTCCATTTTTTATGAGATTGCTGTTAGCTGGCATTGATTGTTTTAATCCCTGTTTTTATCATCTAATTCTATGTGTACAATTGTTCACATTGATACTTGACATACAAGAGGATTGTTGCAAGAACAGAGAGATACCTCTTAAATTCAACCTTTTTCATGTTTACTCTTAAGTGTACCTGGTGTAGTATGGCCTGGATGAATGTGTGTTATCTTAAGCTTAGCTACTACAAGAAAGAAAAATACTGCTCAGGAAAATACTTAGAAGCCATAATAGAAAACAAAACAAAACAAGAAAAACAAAACAAAACAAAACAAAAATCACACAGTAGCTTATATCTGCTTGCTGCTAACTAGAGTTTAAATTTTTAGATTGTCTCTTGCTCAGAAAAGCTGAGGCATTATGAACCAGTGTTATACATTTTTCTTTCAAGTATGGAACTTTTCTAAAATCTTTATGTCTGGCAGACATTTATTAAAACATGCTGGATATTGGAGGGTAGGGGGAGGCAAAGCTTCTGCCCTTAAGGAGCACAGAAGTGCAAAGTCTACTGGGAGAATAGGAAAGTCTTCTGTCATTATTCATTCATTGTATGGTGTGTTCACTGATAGAACCTGTACAAAGAATTTCAGTGAAAGGGCACCTGTGTTAGCCTGGGTAAAGGGCAGGATGCTAGCAGTGCTTTTCAGAGATATGGTGCTTGAATTATGTCTTGAGAGATAAATAGAAGTTATCCAGGAAAAAAAGCATAGAAAAAGGTATTTTAGGTAGAACAAGAAGTATTTACTGGGGCCCAGAGATCAGTGTTAATTGAAAGGAGGGGTGATCTTAGACTTGAAATACCATTAGATATGATGAACTTAACTGAATTTGTCTACATGCACTATTATATTATATGGCTCTGCTATCTAAATTTTTTATGATATAATTTTGAGTGTAAATGGGAAGTTGAAACTTACCATGTATTATAACTCCTCAGTGTGCATTAGAATAACATGGAGAATTTTCAGAAATTTTTTCAGTTGCTCAAACTCTGGTCCTAAAGGCTGATTACCTTAGAGAAGTGCTTAGGCATCTGTATTTGGGAAACAAAACAATTAAAAAAAAAAGCCAACCCAATTCTGATGGACAGAATTTCTACTCTAATAAGGAAGAGTTTACATGTTTTATAAATCACATTTTTCCTAATTGAGGTTATTATTTTTGTTATTAAGAATCTAGAGAGGTTGGGGGTTTAGCTCGGTGGCAGAGCACTTGCCTAGCATGCACAAGGCCCTGAGTTTGGTCCTCAGCCCAGGAAATCTATAGAGTATATCTGTAGGGTTAGCTCTTTTTTTTTTTTTTTTTTTAAATATTTATTTATTTGCTTTAGTTGTGCACAATGCGTTTATTTGTATGTGGTGCTGAGGATCAAACCCGGGCCGCGCACGTGCTAGGCAAGCACTCTACCGCTGAGCCACGACCCCAGCCCGGGTTAGCTCTTTTTTGTAGCATAGTAGGTGTAATTACCACTCTTACTCAAACCTATCTATGCACAAAATATAGCTTTTGTTCTTAAAAACCATCTGTGGCATTGTTTGAACAACATCAGATTTCCTTTAAGGACTTAAAAATTTCAGCAATGTTTAGGAGAGCAGTGTAGTAGCATTTTCTTCTGGAGTGGGTAGCACAGGGATGCCAAAAGGGGATTGATTGTCTAAGTCTCTTTCCAGTACATATGTAATTTTTCCTCTATGAATGATGGAAAGTTTAGAGGAGAAGGCTCCTAAGGCCAAATGAAAAATCGAATCACTCTGCTTTTAAATTTGTTAAAAAGAAATTTGATGTTATGTTTAGTTATTATTGACTTACACATTGTACTTCTTGTTCTTCTGACTTAACAGCATCTCTCAGCAGCTTGCTTATCACCCCATTTCCCTCCCCAAACTCCTCACTTACTCGAAGTTGTGCTAGCAGCTACCAGAGACGTTGGCGACGCAGCCAAACAACAAGTTTGGAAAATGGGGTATTTCCTAGATGGTAAGTTGAAATTTGAACAAGACTGAGTAATATTTAATGGGTTTTTTGGAGCCTGGACTTGTATTTTATTAATATATTTTAAGTCGGGAACTGAAAACTTTTAAAATTGTATATTTTTTATTGTGGTAAGTTATGAAAACAATATTCTGTTTTAATCATTTTAGATGTACAGTTCAGTGTCATTATGTACATTTACAACAGCATCACTATTTAATTCCTGAACTTTTCCATCTTTTCAAACTGAAACTCAATAACTCCCCAATCCTCCTTCCTCTGCCCCTTACAACCACTGTTCTGTTTTCTGTCCACATGGATTTGGCTGCTTTTTGTACCTAATATAAGTGCAATCATATGGTACCTGTCCTTTTATGTCTACCTTATTTCACTTAGTAAAATATCTTCAGCGTTGATCCATGTTGTGGCATATTTCAGAAACTCATTCATTTTTGTGGCTAAATAACATTTAATGGAAGTACATTTTGTTTATCCATTATCTGTCAATGGATGCTTAGGTTGCTTTGGCCTGTTGTCAGTAATGCAGCTCTGAATATGATATACAAATATCTGCGTCTTTGTCTTCAGTTCTTTGGGTATATACCCAGAATCGGAATTTCTGGATCAAATGGTAATTCTATTTTAAACTTTTGAATAACTGCCACACCATTTATTATAGTGGCTTCACTATTTTACATCTCTACCAGCAATATAGACAGGTTCTCATTTCTCCATGTTCTCACCTGACACATTTTCTGTATTGTTTTTGTTTTCGCATTTTGGTAATCAGACCCAGGTCCTTGCATATGCTTGCCAGGTTCTCTACCATTAAGCTACATTCCGGCCTCTTCCCTCTCCCCCCCACTTTTTTAAATAGACCTGCTAATAATGGATGCAAAGTAGTTTTCATTGTAATTTTGATTTGCATTTCCCTAATGATTAGTGATATTGAGCATATTTTCAAGTGCCCCTGGGCCATCTGTATATCTTCTTTGGAGAAGTGTCTCTTTAAACTCCTTTGTTATTTTAAAATGAGATTTGTTTTGTTATTGAGTTGTAAGAGTTCTTTATATGTTTCGGATATTAATCCCTGGCTACATATATGATTTACAAGTGTGGAGAATTTATATTTCATCAATTGCCTTTTCATTCTGCTGATAATATCCTTTGATGCACAAGTTTTAATATTTATGTAGTTCAGTTTAGCAATTTTTTTCTTCTGTTGCCTATACTTTTTGTGTTAAATCCAAGAAAATATTGCCAAATCCAGTGTCCAGAAACTTTTTTATCCTTTATGTTTTTTCCTGAAGTTTTATGTTTAGCTCTTTGATTCATGTACTGTATGTTTTGATATTTCAGTTTTTTATATTTCTATTTTGGCAAGTTATTCATTCCCCAAAGATCTTTTTTAGTCTATATTAAGTACAGCTAGAGATAATGAAACTTCTTGCTTCCTCATTTACTCACTCCCTTTATTCTATCTTCTTTGATTTTGCTTCTGAAATTGAAAGGCGCACCAGTAGATCCTAGAACAGCAAATAGTTTATACCAGACTCCTCTAGATACCTTAAAATTCAGATATTTAGCTTAATTATGAATTGGGATCATGTGCTTCTTTAGGGACCTCTAATTGGACAAAAATATTTCCAGCCTGAAACCATAGTAAACCTTCTTAAAATAACTTAAGCATGAAAGAATAGCCAGTGTATTTCTCAAGAGACATAAAATTGATATGAAATTTCAGATTTACTTGATAAAACAATCAGAAGATCTTTAATTTTCCTGAATTTAATTATCAAGAAGATTGAGTTGCAAATGTAATTACTTTTTTTAAATCAAAAAATTTATTTTTAAGGTCTATAGAAGAAAGCTTTAATCTGTCAGATGAAAGCTGTGGCCCTAACCCAGGAATTGTGAGGAAAAAGAAGATTGCAATTGGGGTAATCTTTTCGTTATCCAAAGATGAAGATGAAAATAACAAATTTAACGAATTCTTTTTTTCACATTTTCCTCTCTTTGAAAGCCACATGAACAAATTAAAGAGTGCAATAGAACAGGTAAGTGGTTGCTTATATCTTACAAGATATTTATTTTTATAATTTATTATTCTGATTAAGCATTCCTTTGGCAAAAAAATTGAAAGCCACTTTGCAGATGCCTTGAAAAATACTCTTGAAGCCAGGCGCAGTGGTGCATGCCTGTAATCCCAGCACTTGGGAGGCTGAGAAAGGAGGATTGTGAGTTCAAAGCCAGCCTCAGCAATGGCGAGGCACTTAGCAACTCAGTGTGACCCTGTCTCTAAATAACAACACAAAAAAAGGGCTGGGGATGTAGCCCAGTGGTCAAGTGCCCCTGCGTTCAATCCCTGGTATTTAAAAAAAAAAAAAAAAAAAAAAAAAAAAAACCTCTTGAAGATGGAAATAAGATACAACTTTTTTTAAGAAGCTTACTAATAGAAGGTCTAAGGCTATTCATTTCTTTAGAAACTTAATTTTTGAGGACCTATAATGTAGCAGAACTATTCTAGTAACTGAAGAGAACTTGTAAAGAAAGCACTACTCCTGACCTCATGGGATAGCAAAATAAATGAATATGTTTTCTTATAGATGGTAGTAAGTGCTATGAAGAAAAGAAAAACAGAGAAAGGTATATAAGGCATGTTGTAAGGAAGAACTACCAACTTTTATTGGGAAATCAAGAAGTCCACTGACAATTTAAATAACAGATATGGGGAATATGAACTAGGATTGTCAGGGAGAAGATGTTTGAAGCAGGGGCAAAGACCCTTTGACAGAAGTGAATCTGATGCTTAACCAACATTAAGGAGGCCAAAGTGGCTGGGATGAAGTGAGACCAGATCACACAGGACTTTATAGGATTCCACTGAAAGAGTATTGGCATTTATTGTTAAGAAGGATGGGAAAACACTGGAGTGGAGAAATGACATTATTTACAAGGATCATTCTTACTGCTGGTGGATAATAGGTTTCTAGAAACAAAGATGGATGTTGTGTGACAGTTAGGAGGCCATCGCAATAATGTGGGTGAGAGATGATGAACACTGAAACCAATTTAGTAACGGAATTGGTGAGAAGTGGTTAGATTCTGAATGTATTTTGAAAATAGAGCCAATAAGATTAGCTGATGGATGAAATTAGGATGTGAGAGAAAGAGCAGGAAGATGAACTATAAGGTTTTTAACATGAATAGTTAGAAGGATGGTGTTGCTAGTACTAGAGTGGAAAAGACTACAGGTGGGACCTTTTTTTTTAAATATTCTTTTAGTTTTTGACAGACCTTTATTTTATTTATTTGTATATGGTGCTGAGAATCAAACCCAGGGCCTCACACATGCTGGTCAGGTACTCTACCACTGAGTCACAACCCCAGCCCAAGGTGAAACCTTTTGATGGAGGAAGATCAAGAGTCTTTTTGAGATGCATCCTGAACATCCACATGTTTTTATGATTCTAGAGCTTATAGGGGAGGGCATCAGTGTATAGATGATATTTAAAAGTCTTGAGATTGATCAAAATAAGAAAGAGAAGAGAGAAAATCCTAGGTTTGAGTTGTGAAGCATTTCCCAGTTGAGATTTTGAGGAGATGAGAAGGAACCAACAGGGGAGATGGAAAGGATTGACCATTGAGTTAGGAGGAAAAACAGTTTTTTAGGGGAAGCAAGGGAGAAAGTGTTTCAAGAAGAAAGTAATTGTGTTAAATTTTGCTGACTGTATGTATAATACAAATACGTAAATTAAGAAATTGTGGAATATGAGCTAGAACCTAAGGATAGCTTAAATAAAACAAGGACAAACAAAAAAAAATTTTTTTTTAATACCAGGATTGAACCCAGGGACACATAACCACTGAGGAATATCCCCAACCCCTTTTTAAAATATTTTTATTTTTGAGACAGGGTCTCAATAAGTTGCTCAAGGCCTCACTAAATTGTTGAGGCTGGCTTTGAAATTGTGATCCTCCTGCCTCAGCCTCCTGAATCACTGGGATTACAGGTGTGTGCCACTGCACCCAACTAACAAAGTTATTTTTAGGAATTCAGAGCAAAGAAAAATGCCTTCCTATTGGAAGAAATATTCATTTGGTCTGTATCTGGAAGGATGTGTAGGAGCTTTTAAACATAAAGTTTGAAAATTAGATGTATTAAAAATGAAATGTGATATCATTGCCAACCAAAGGAAACAAATTAATATTTTGCTAAAAGTCTTATCCAGGCATTTGCTATGCATATTAACATTGTACTTGGTAGGGATCGTACTGTGTCCATATTTATTGAATTATGTGTCCATTTTTTTTTCTTATTTCCTGCCTCTTAGGGCTCATTATCTTTTTATGTGCCCATTTTTAAAAACTAATCATTGTAACACGCATAAAGGGATCTTAATTTTTAAAAAATTCTTAAAATTACTTTAGTGAATTTCCTTAATAATTTTCCTATTAGGCCATTTTCACTTTTTCAGTTATTACTACTTTATACTTATTATCTTGGTGAACTTTGCAGATTATTTTTTAGAGGAGATTCCCAGAAATCAAACTAATGCTATAACCAACATTCCCAATCCCTGTAATAGTATGTGGAAGGGAAAAATATGAAGGGGAATAGTGAGAAGTGTGACTGTTGAAGTTATGCGGACCAAATCACAAAGAAACTAGAATGCTTGCTAGGGAATTTTGACTTTGTTTTTGCAGCTGTTTTCAGGTGTGTTTAGGAATATTAATTTGGCAATATATTTTAAAGAGACTAGGGTAAGAGGTGGGGAGACCAGTTAGAATGATTTTAGAATGCAAAGGATGCACCTCAGTAACTTAGTAATGATTAAGGATTATCTGCCTCTAAAGTTACAGATGATTGTTTACATTGACTCTGAAAAAAAACATTATTAGCAATACTTTTAACTGAACAATTGAAGGTCACTTTCATTTACCTGTAGTTAGACACTGGTTAAATTTTCTTCACTACTCAGCTCTCATATTTTGTAGATTGTTGTCGCCAAAATCATCACACACATATTTGCGTGACTGAAACATTTCAAGTTACGTGGAGAAGTATTTAGTTTTGTATAAAACTTGATAGGCAGAAGAGAACTCATTAGCCCCTTTTATCCCATTATCCCAGATGTGGAACAAATATAAAAACTTAAATTGAGCAACAAGTATACCACTTAGGGTAACTTTGAAATACTTTGACCATTATGTAACTTGAAGTGTACACTGTTAATACTTATAGTTGCCTGAATATTTCTTCATATTTAATATATCACTTTTTATTAAGGCTAAAATATAAAATTAGGTGTAGTTATATAAATGAATGGGACTTTAAAAGTTCTATAGTAGTTAGTGATAGGATTTAGTAAACCATAAATCATCCAAAGATGTTATCGTCTAGGTTCAGTTTTCAAAGTATTCATTTTTTTAAATTAAAAGCTGTGAATTGTCTCTGAGTTCTTAAGCAGTACCTCTTTTTGAGATCTATAATGTAATTTTAAAATATGATAAGATTGCCTGGCACTGTGGTGTACACCTTTTTATCCCAGCGGCTTGGGAGGCTGAGGCAGGAGGATGGCAAGTTCAAAGCCAGCCTCAGCAAAAAGCAAGGTGCTAGGCAACTCATTGAGACCCTCTGTTTAAATAAAATACAAAATAGGACTGGGGATGTGGCTCAGTGGTTGAGTGCCACTGAGTTCAATCCCTAGTACCCAAAGGGGGGAAAAATTGATAAGATTAAAGAAGACGACTACTTAATTCTAGCAAAAGAATATTCACTTCTTCATAAATTGTGAGTTTCTTAACCATGTGAAGAAACAAACTTATTTTCATCCTATGAAGCTTGATCTCTAGCCTGAAGTCATTTAACCTTCTAAATGTGGGGTTAAAAAAAATTTGTAATTACATAAATAATGCAGAATTAAATTCTCTTTGAAAAAGTAAAACCTTGCAAAGTTGTTTTTACCTACATATTCTAATCTGCATCTCATTATTATCTACCTAGACCAAGGCTTTCCAACTTAAGCTGATTATGTCTTTTAAGAAAGCAAATATTAGCCGGGTGCGGTGGTGCACGCCTGTAATCCCAGCACTTCAGGAGGCTGAGGCAGGAGGATCTTGAGTTCAAAGCCAGCCTCAGCAATGGCGAGGCACTTAGCAACTTAGTGAGACCCTGTCTCTAAATAAAATACAAAAAAGGGCTGGGGATGTGGCCCAGTGGTCGAGTGCCCCTGAGTTCAATCCCTGGTACCAAAAAAAAAAAAAGCAAATATTACTAATAACTTTAGATATATTTCAGGAGAAATTTTACATTCCAGATTTTTTTTTTTTTTTTTTTTTTTTTTTTTTTGGTACCAGGGATTGAACTCAGGGGCACTCGACCACTGGGCCACATCCCCAGCCCTTTTTTGTATTTTTATTTTAGAGACAGGGTCTCACTGAGTTGCTAAGTGCCTCGCCATTGCTGAGGCTGGCTTTGAACTCGCGATTCTCCTGCCTCAGCCTCCCAAAGTGCTGGGATTACAGGCGTGCGCCACCGCGCCCGGCGACATTCCAGCTTTTTAAAAAAGCATAAACAGAAGCTTTATCTGTGAAATACAAGAGTTAAATCATGAGCTAATATTAACCAGTTATCATTAAGTCTTATTTTGTTTTAGGATAAAACATTGTTCTTCTGTAACCCAGAGACTCTGGACATCAGTTTTCTTTGTGTGTTGATATTCTGCAGTTTGATAGTTATAAAATAAGAGATCTAACAGTTGAAAATTCTGAATTTTGATGGCATTATTAATGACTAAAGGTACAGAAGAAAAAGCTACTGTAAATGGGTATATCTTCTTTATTCCTTTCCAGATTGGAATGTTGGTAGAGTGTTGTAAAAATGTGATTTTTTTCTCTTTTTTTCCCCATGTTTTGACCATGATCAGCATAAGAATTAACTATGTAATGATTGTTTTCAAGGCTATGAAAATGAGCCGGAGGTCAGCTGATGCCAGTCAGAGAAGTTTGGCGTATAATCGGATAGTTGATGCCCTAAATGAATTCAGGTATATATTTCCCAGTTTTACATAACACAGAGTTGTTTCATAGTATACCCAGGAAGATATTTCTTTACTTTAACTTGTTCTAATAAAATTTAGTTTTTTAAATTTTTTTTTGTCCCATAGTCAGAGGAGGGTGGTTGGGATTGAAGCACGTTTCATTGTCTTCACTGGTATTGTTTTTAGTACTGGACCATTTGACAAAGTATATATGACTGGAAAATCCATCGTTCAAGCAGAAGTGTGCCTTATTCTAGCAGAAGTGTGCTTTGTTCTCTCTTGGGTTCCTAGGTGTAGGGAATAATTAAGTATTCTGTAACCAGTGATAGTAATCAAATGTTCTTACTTGGATATAAATGTTCCATGAATACAAGGATATACGGATATAAGCAGAATGAATTGTATGTTCTGTTGCTTGGTCCTTTCTCTAGATAAGGCACAGTCACTAGGATTTCTTCTGACACATTTTCTGGCTGAGTATAAATTGTACCTGAAGCCCCAACATGGGCCATAACCGCCACGTAAATATATGGTGAGCAAAAATATTACAAATGAACTTAAGTTCAGAATCACACTAAATGACTGATGTGTGTCTCAACTTGAAGAAATTCATTTTAAGTTTACTTCATCATCTCAGTCTCACTTTCTTTAGACTGTAGAGATAGCATAGCACAGAGTAAGAGCTTAGATTTTAGAATTGACTTGTGTTCTCACGCTGGCTCTGCCATTTACTACCTTCAGTGACTTTGGGCAACTCCATTAATGTGTTCAACTCCTATTTTTTTTTTAAAGTCTAAAATATGAAAATTCAATTAATAGTCTAGTAGATTGTTTAAATATCAAACAAGATGTATGTTACTGACACCACTGAGAAAGGCATTAGTGGCACCACTTTTTTCTCTGGTAAACATAACCTACAACAGTACTTCCCCAACTATAATCATATACATCATACTTTTATAATTTTCCCAAGTCTATTTATCATCTGTTATTTTAATTTAATGTTTCTCTTTAAATTGTCCCTCTTTTTTACCTAGGTAAATTCATTTTAAATGAAACTATTACTCTAGATGGATAATATCCTTTGTCATAAGCTACATATAAAATGAACTACTAAAGTAAATTTGAACCAGGCACGGTGGCACACCTGTAATCCCAGTGGCCCGGGAGTCTGAAGCAGGAGGATCACAAGTTCAAAGCAGGCCTCAGCAATGGCAAGGTGCTAAGCAACTCAGTGAGACCCTGTCTCTAAATAAAATACTAAATAAAGCTGGAGATGTGGCCCAGTGGTTGAGTGTCCTGAGTTCAATCCCTGGTACCAAAAAAAAGTAAATTCATAATAACTACAATTGAAAATGTGTATCTGTACCACAGAGGGTTTATAATTACTTGTAATCCACGTACCTCATTTTTAGAGAAACTGATCACATATTTTTGTTATTGTTGTTTACAACTGTGTAGTCCCTTTTTGGGGCAGGGATTTTCTGGATTATTTAAGTGGCCCATCACATATTGAAATGAGAGGCTGTTTTTCTTCTAATACTGCTATATTGCTGTGTTGAAAGTGTATAGGCATGCCATATTTTTTTTCTAAATGGAGGTGAACAAGGAGTGGTGGATTTAAATTGAAAACGTTTTCTTTATGGGTATTGTGTAATAATTAATTCTTGAACTCCATTATTGAGGAGAAAATTGTCCAATCATTGTTTTATTCACCATAATTTTGGCGATAAAAGACATTTAAAGTAGGTTTAATAAATCATGCTTTTCTATATAGTAACTTCAGTGCTCAGGGAAAATGTAGAAAAACACAATAGAATTTAATTTCAAGCAATTTATGTTTAGTTTTGGAAGGAAATAATTTGCATAGGCAAAAACTATATTAGAGCGCTGGGGTTGTGGCTTAGTGATGGAGCACTTGCCTAGCACTCGTGAGGCACTGGGTTCCATCCTCAGCACCACATAAAAATAAAGTTATTTTAAAAGAATATATTAGAGATGATATTTCTGCCATTCTTCCACTAAGGTACATCCCTGACCCTTATACAATGTATTAATTTTATTCTAACGTCATAATTTCAAGATTTTTTTTTTTTTCTGGTATTGCACATTGAACCCATGGGCGTTTTACCATTGAGCTATATACCCCAAGCTCTTTTAATCTTTAATTTTGAGAAAGGGTCTCACTAAGTTGCTCAGAGCATTGATGTATCACTGAGGCTCATCTTGGCAATTCTTCTGCTCGGCCCTATTTTTATGATTTTATTTAAATTATTTACTTACTTCATTTGCACTGGAATTATTATGTTTTCAACCATTCTTTTTGCTTATTTGCCTAAAACAATCCTTATTGGGAGTTTTTTTTTAACATCACTTTTTTTGAATTTTTTTTGTTTTGTTGTTGTTGTAGATAGATACAATATATTTATTTATTTATTTCTGTGTGGTGCTGAAGATTGAACCCAGTGCCTAATGCATGCGAGGCAGGCACTGTAGGACTGAGCCCCAGCCCCAGCCCTGAATATTACATTTTGTAATATTACAAGGTATTGAATTTTTGCCTTTGCACTGGGAGCTCAGTTAAGCATTCTTACCTATATTTTGAAAATACCTTGTAAGTTCTTACAATGATTTTTAATAAAAGGTCTACCTAGAAGTACTTTAATTTTATATAGGCAGTCCTTATTATTTGTGGACTTTGTATTTAAGAATTCACCTATGCAATAAAATTTATTTATTAACCCAAAAGTGTTGTAGAAGTTGTTAATGATAACAGTGTTGTATATTGCACTTACTTTACTTAGGGTCACAGCACATATTTAACCCTTGAAACACCAAAACAAAGATCCTCAGTAGACCATTATTCCAATGTTAGTGGTCTGGGTCTGGCTGTAGACTTAAGAGTAGAGAGCACTATACTAAAGAAACTTTCAGAAATTTTTTAAGTGATCAACTTATAAATTTATTTATACAGTTTTTTAAACCAAAAAGTACATGCACTTGATGAAGAAATAAACATAAAATTTGAAAGTTCTAATAATGAGAAATAAACCCTATTCTGCCTGTGGCGTTCTCCCATTCTTATTTCCCGGAAACATCGCCTTTATTTATTTATTTATTTATTTATTTATTTAAAGAGTAGAGAGCACTATACTAAAGAAACTTTCAGAAATTTTTTACTGTGATCACTTATAAATTTATTGATAACAGTTTTTAAACCAAAAAGTACAGCACTAGATGAGACATAAACATAAAATTTGAAAGTTCTATAATGAGAAATTAAACCCAATTCTGCCTGTGGCGTTTCCCATTCTTATTTCCCGGAAACATCGCCTATATTTATTTATTTATTTATTTATTTATTTATTTAATTTATTTAATTATTTTCGGTAACAGGGATTGATACCTCAGGGGAACCTCGATCCACTGGGCCACATACCCACGCCACTTTTTGTATTATTTTTTTTGTTATTTCTATTAGATGACCGGGTCTCTACTGAGTTGCTAAGTGCCTCGCTCCATTGCCTGAGTGTGGGCTTTGAACTCGCGATTCTCCTGCCCTCAGCCTCCCAAAGTGCTGGCGATAACAGGCGTGAGCCTAACCTCGCGCCCCGGCTGCCTTTTATTTTTTGCTTACCATTGTAAAATTATAATTTGTTATACTTGATTA
The DNA here is from genome assembly GCA_025594165.1 of Tamias sibiricus. Taxonomy (NCBI): domain Eukaryota; kingdom Metazoa; phylum Chordata; class Mammalia; order Rodentia; family Sciuridae; genus Tamias; species Tamias sibiricus. The sequence goes on along the minus strand of CM046662.1, from coordinate 29,700,387 downwards.
TTCGATTCATTACATTAAAATTAACCATTATTTTATAGGGCACGGTGTGATCTTTTGATACATGTGTACATTGTGTAATGTTTTATAGTCTGTATTAACATAGTATTTCCTCAAACAATTTATCATCTTTTTTATGGTGAAAATATACAAATTCTTTTCTTCTAGTTTTCTAAATTATATCATTATTGTTTATTATACTAGAGACTAAATTTATACTATTTTTACTATTATACTCTGTATCACATTTATATAGTCTTCTCTATCTATCTATACTTTAGTCTTATACTATGTAGATCTTGGGTGTCAGTGCGTGCATGCCTGTAGTTCACAGCTACCTTGAGACGGCTGCAGGGGACCAGGAGGATTGTTTTGAGTTCAACGAGTCAGGTCAAGGTAAGCCAACTGGCAACATAGTGATGACTCCTCTAAAATTGTTAAAAAATTTACAGTACTTTTATCCATAGATTATCTTTAGTATCACATACCCACCCTACATGCGCCCTGCAACACCGCACTCCCCAGAACTTATTACTTCCCTGTCTCCACTTATAACCTTTACGTACCCTTTTATCATACCTTTTTTCCATTCCCTTCCACTCATAACTTTCCTCAAGATCATCGGTAACCACTCTTATATCTCTGTTCATTATGTGAACAATCCAGTTTCGTGCCTTTATCAAAATTCACATGTGAGTGTGATAATATATGTTGGTCCTCTGTGTCTTTCCCCTCCCCAGAATGAAAATTTTAATACTATAAGATACACGCTCTATTGGGCTCGCGGGTTGTGGGTTTTCAGTGGTAGAGCACTTGCTCAGCACCATGTGAGGGCACTCTGGGTTCAATTCAACAGCACTGCATACAAATAATTAAATAAATAAAATAAAAGGCATCATGTTTTTTCTACAACTAATAAACATATAAGGAATCCACTCTGTTTCTTTTTATACTGCTATGAAACATTCAAACAATCAGAAAAGTTTTTTTAGAGATATCAATTCCACTGGCCGTTTGCTACGTTTGCTTCCTATCAGTAGTTAATTCTTTGGCGGAAATGAAAATGGAGCCACCAACTAACTATTTAAACCCACCTTGAATAAGACTCTTCAATTTTCAGTTATTATATCTCTAAACTCTTGCCCTCTTACCTTCACCTGCAAGTTTTGAGTTCTGAACCCCTTTCTTCGTCTTAGTGGAAAAAAAAATAAGCTACTCCTTTCCCTTTCTTCTATAAGTACCTTTATGCCGAGCACAGTGGCTCGTCTGTAATCCCACAGCTCAGGGAGGCTGAGGCAGGAGGATCATGGGTTTTAAAGCCTGCCTCTAAAACTTAGCAAGACCCTGGTCTCTAAAATAATACATAAAAAAGGGTTGGAGATTGTGGTTTCAATGTTAAGCACCCCTGAGAACCAAATCCTGGTGGCAAAAAAAACAAAAAAAAAACAAAAAAAAAAGAAAAAAAATTGGGCTGGGGTTGTGGTTCAGTGGTAGAGCACTTGCCTAGCACATGTGAGGCACTGGGTTCAATTCACAGCACTGCATAAAAATAATTAAATAAATAAAATAAAGGCATCATGTTTTCTACAACTAAAAACATATAAGAATACACTCTGTTTCTTTTTATACTCTATGAAACATTCAAACATCAGAAAGTTTTTTAGAGATATCATTCCACTGGACGTTTGCTACGTTTGCTTCCCTATCTGTAGTTATTCTTTGGCGAAATGAAATGGAGCCACCAACTAACTATTTACACACCTTGAATTAGACTCTTCATTTTTCAGTTAATATATCTTAACTCTTGGCCTCTACTTCACCTGCAGTTTTGAGTTCTGATCCCCTTCTTGTCTTAGTGGAAAAAAAATAAGCTACTCCTTTCCCTTTCTTCTAAGTACCTTTATGCCGAGCACAGTGGCTCGTCTGTAATCCCCACAGCTCAGGAGGCTGAGGCAGGAGGATCATGGGTTTAAAGCCAGCCTCTATAACTTAGCAAGACCCTGTCTCTAAATAAAACATAAAAAAGGGTTGGAGATGTGGTTCAATGGTTAAGCACCCCTGAGAACCAAATCCCTGGTGCAAAAAAAAAAAAAAAAAAAAAAAAAAAAAAAAAAAAAAAATCCTTTAATTTTTATTTAAGTTCTTAGTGATGATTTTATGCCCTGCCAATAACTTACTAGTCTATATTTGTTTTTATATTAGTTAAAGGTTCAATAAAACAGACAAGTAGGAGTTCTTTTCTTTCTTTCCTTCTTTTTTTTTTTTTTTTTTTGATTCTAGGTATTAGATAATGTGAGGTGGATAATAACAGAATTTTTTTTTTCAGTTTTGGAAGTCTCAAAGATTGCTAGGGCTGTATTGTCCAGTACACTCTGAGCCTTTAGCCATATGTGGCTACTTAAATTAAATAAAAAATTCCATTCCTTAGTCATTTGGCTCACATTTCTAGTGTTTATAAACTACATGTGGCTACATATTTAGAGCATTCTCTTCATTGCCAAAAGTTCTGTCAGATAGCATTGTTCTAAAAAGTAGAAGGGTAGGATATACCATTTTGTAGTTTCTGCAAGTCTTAGAAGTTTCTTAAGCTTCAAGTTTTGTATATTTATTTTGTCTATTCAGTACATAGGACTTGGTTGAATACATATTGATATAAAAGGAAAACATTTGCCTATTTGTATATGTTTTAAAGTGTTTAGGATATAATACAAGTCACAGGACTAGCTATTGTCTAAATTAATCCAAGAGACAGCTAAGAAAACACCATATTAATTGTTCATTAATCTTCCTTAGTGTTGATTTAGGGGAAAAACTGCAGAAGGTTGAGAATTATAAAACATAGTGTGTATGTATAGAATCATCATTCATCAGACTTTTATAGTAAAGAGCAACAAAATCTTACAGGTGAATTATTGGTTTGAGTGGTTGATAAGCTGTTATCCTATCAGAATATTTTTCTTTTTGCATATGTTGTTGATTATTTACAATATGCTTAAGTGCAGCATGAACTTTAGAAATGTAGAGCTTGATGGGGCTTTAAAAATTGTCCAGCCCATGGGCTGGGGTTGTGGCTCAGTGGCAGAGCGCTCGCCTCGCACGTGTGCAGCCCAGGTTCGATCCTCAGCACCACGTAAACATAAATGCATTGCATTGTGTACAACTAAAGTAAATAAATATTTTTTTAAAAAAATTGTCCAGCCCTGTCTTTTCAACTTACAGGTAGGTAGAAGAAACTGATATAACATTTATGTCCAAAACATTACCCATGCTACTATGCTGATGACAAAGAAGGAAAGACTTGGTTCATTGACTTTTCTCAAAAGCATTAATAATCTATGTATAAGGTCTAAGCTGGTAACATAAACTTTAAGAATACATAATTTGGGGAACCATAAAATTTCATAATGTGTCTTTCTTTTTAGAACAACAATTTGTAATCTCTACACAATGCCACGGATTGGAGAGCCTGTGTGGCTTACGATGATGTCGGGAATTCCAGAGAAGAACCAGCTTTGTCATCGATTCATGAAGGAGTTCACTTTTTTAATGGAAAATGCTTCAAAAAATCAGTATGGCTTGCTTTATTTGTTTATATATGTATGTGTGTATATTTGTTATTTACTATAACTAGATATCTAGAGTGTGAGCAAACCCAATTACAGAACTGGGATGATAATCCATTATTTTCGTAATTATTTCAAATTATTAGTAATCAAAACAGTACTCTAAAAATAATTAAACGATAGGGTATGGAAGCGTGCTGCAAAACCTTGCGAATGAAGACTAGTAAAAATGTCTTAAATTATGTGTTAAAATTCCTGACATCTCAGAATACTCTGAGGCTTCCCATTGTTTGTAATTGTATCCTTTTATGATAGCTTCATAGGAGAGGTTTAAAAATACCTAAGAAGTGCTAGGATTACAGTGATACATTTTTAATGTGATATTTTATCATACTGTTATCTTTTAACTATTCACCAAGTCCTCAGAATCCATATGAGTAATTCAGATGTTTTTATTCTCTTTGATGGTAGACAAAAGTTTTCTTAATACTATCCTTTATTTTTCCCATTCAGCTGAAAGTCTGAGGATCTGCTGGTTTGAACTAAGCAGATTAACACTGAAAAGAATCCATAGTTTTTCAAGTAAAATGGCATCTTTGTTTTGTAATTATGAATCAAAATAATTTGTGAATGTTCTTTTTATTTTAAGGATTTTCTTTAACTTGTTCTTCAGGAACACAAGTTTTCATGCTGGTGGCATACCTATCCTTTAGTCTCTTTCCTTTTTAATGCCATTTGGCCATGAAAATATGTGCTTTTTTTGCTTATTCTATCAAAATGTTTTACCTAAGGTTTCATGAAAGTAGATTAGAATCTGATAGGGATGCGTTTTGTTTTTAGATTCTTGCCAGCTCTCATAACTGCAGTTTTGACCAATCATCTTGCCTGGGTTCCAACAGTCATGCCAAATGGACAACCACCTATTAAAATATTTTTTAGAAAAACATTCCTCTCAGAGCGTGGACATGTTAGCAAAGACTCATCCATATAATCCACTCTGGGCACAACTGGGTATGTAACCTGAAACTCTTACACTGTGTATTATACTTAGACTTTTGTGTAACTATCTGGAATTATTTTATAAGAAAAACAAATAAAATCCTGTCTTTTACTCCCTTAATTTTAAAGCTTTTCTTCTGCACTTGTCCTTACATGTCTGTTAAATTTTCCTGTCATGTTAAGCCTGTTATTGTTCCTCATGGCTAGAGAACTGCAGGTTAAGCAGGAGTTGCAGACTGATAGATGTTTTACTAGTAACTTCAGGGTCTTCAGAGTGTTATCCATTTTCACACTTTGTCTAGAAAGAATTAATGAACTAAGTCACCTGAGATAACTAGAATAAATCTAGTTGAGAAGCAGTTCATTGATATTTCTATTGTTCCACTTTTTGTTGGTAAGTCATTTTGGAAAATATTCTAAATAAATGGGGAATAGAAGAAAGTGCATGGTTCATAAGTTCCGGGCATGAAGGAAACATGCTACACTCCGTAGAGTCAGGCATACCACATTTGAACCATAGTTTTCTTATTTTAAACAAATGGGGATAGTACATACTTCAAAAAGTTATGAAAATTAGATGAGATAATACATGTAAAGTGCTTCAGGACAGTGTCTGGTAAACATAGCTATTACTTCTACTGTATTCTGTTTCTGTTAGATGGTGAAGGGAAGATAAGATGAGAACATCTTGGTGACTTGGTAGTATAGTATAAGAAACTTCTTATAGGTTGCTCTGGTGATTGAGCTTGCCAGGCAGGTTGGCATGTAGCTTATTGACTCGTGTTAATCAACCTCCTTTTCTTCTTCTCTACCTGTTGCTTTATTGAGTTACAGCTTACATAGAGTAAATGAATATTTAACGTATACAATTGATATGTGTCTCTGTGTTTATGTGTGTATTCATACCTCTGACATCATCTCCATAATCAAAATGCTGAAAATATCTATCACTGCCAAAAGATTCCTCATGCCCTCTTGTAATTTTTTCCTCCTGCTCCTCTTCATTCTTCTTGTTCCACCCTTTTCCCCCATCCCCAGGTCTGAATTCTGTTACTATAAATTAGTTTTCATTTTCTGTTACAATATGTACTTTTTTTGCTTAGATTTATTTCACTCAACATAATTAGGAATCATCTATGTTGTATGTATTAATATTTATTTTTAATACTGTAATATTTTTACATGGATATTAGTTATTTTTTAAAACAAGTAATTAGTATTTTTAAAATACTTATTTTTTAGTTGTAGGTGGACACAATACCCTAATTTTATTTTTATGTTGTGCTGAGGATTGAACCCAGTGCCTCACACATGTTAGGCACTGCTCTTCCTCTGAGCCACAGCCCCAGCCCCAATTAGCATTTTTTAGTTAGGACATTTCAAATTTATTTGCAATTCTGCAGTCATTTTTTTCCACATTTTTAAAATTGTAGTTGTACGTAATGATGGCATTTTATTGTTTACATATTCATACATGCACACAAAAATTAAATACTTTTTTTTTTTTTTTTTTGGTACTGGGGATTGAACCCACAGTTCTGCAAAGAGCACTGGAGGGTATAAAGATAAATAATAATTTGGTCTTTGCCTTCAAAAAGTTGATAGTGTTTAGGGATGGGGTTGTGGCTCAGTGGTAGAGCGCTTGCCTAGCACGCTTGAAGCACTGGGTTCAATTCCCAGCACCACATTAAAAAACTAAACAAAATAAAGGTATTGTGTCCATCTAAAACTAAAAAATTTAAAAACCATTTAAAACTGTAGATAATATATAATTCAAAGAGGAAATATAAATGCCCAGTATTAGTTCAATAAGAGGAGCTTACTTCTTGCAGTGACAGTACGTAATTGAGAAGCTCTGGACTAGCAGAGATAGGGAAGGGTAAGTATATTGCATGAGTAAAAGGAATCTTGGTGTTAAAAGTGCAAAGCATATTCAGTGGTCCAGTTTAAGTGAGAGTTTGGATTAATCAATATGAAAAGAAAACTAAGAAGTATAGCTAGAAAAGTGAAGCAGGACCAGTTGTGAAAGACTCACTTGCTGTGTCAAAACCGTTTGAAATTTTGGTAATTAGTGAGAATTTTGGATTCACTTTGGAACAATGACATTGTAATATTTGAGCCAGTATTTTAGTCAGAGGATAAAACTTACCACAATGCCATATGTAATATACATTCATTGAGACCTGTTTATGTTTGTTCCTTTAAGGAGTATGGAGTGTTTATAAAGTAAAAATAGGGGGTTTCAAATATGTATACTGATAACTTGCAAAAACTGAGCTAAATTTGTGTTTTGCATTGTTGTTTTGCACACAGATTCCAGATTTAATTTGAGTTAATAGCATAAATATATGAATATGTGTTGTGACTACTCCAGCTCTGCTCCTAGTGCTAGCATTGCTCCCTTCCTCTTCTTGATCTCCAGCAGATATTGTGCTTTCCGTTTTTCTATGGACATAGTAGTTCTATATGAACTACTTCAGGCAGTACTTCTCCTAGGGCCTGGCATAGTGAATATGCCTAGTAAATGTGACTCTTTGAAGTTTCAAAATCACAGCAACTCTTTAAGGGAAAAGTTAAATTCCTTCATTCCCCTTTCTCTCTGGTTATAACCATTCACCCTACTCTCCTGAATAGTCAGTCCCCTTTTAAAGAACTAAGAGTAAAATTTTACTACTACTCATTCAATAACAGTAGTTTTCTCAGAATTGAAAATAGCTTCCTTAACTGTGTGTAGAGGATGTGTCCATTAATATATTTCTATTGCAGGGGACTTGTATGGTGCTATTGGCTCTCCTGTACGGCTAGCAAGGACTGTGGTAGTTGGCAAACGACAAGATATGGTCCAGAGGCTGCTTTATTTTCTTACTTACTTCATAAGATGCTCTGAACTTCAAGAAACCCATCTTTTAGAAAATGGAGAAGATGAAGCGATTGTTATGCCAGGCACAGTGATTACTACCACTTTAGAGAAAGGTGAAATAGAAGAATCAGAGTATGTGCTTATCACAATGCATAGAAACAAAAGCAGTTTGCTCTTTAAAGAGTCAGAAGACACAAGAACTTCTAATTGTAATTGTAAATACTGTAGTCATCCACTCCTTGGGCAAAATTCAGAAAATGTGTCACAACAAGAGAAAGAAGATATTCCAAACAAGGAACTGCTAGGAATTTCAGATGAATGCCGAATAATTTCTCCTGACTGCCAAGAAGAAAATGCTGTTGATGTTAAACAGTATAGAGATAAATTAAGAACTTGCCTTGACACCAAGTTAGAGACTGTTGTTGTTTGCACAGGATCTGCTCCAGAAGACAAATGTTTATTGTCAGAAACAGACTTAGAGCCAACAGAGGAAACGTGGCAGAGTAAGGAGTTGCTGGATCCAGATAATCACACAGGCAAAGCAATGAAATCCACAGGAATAGTTGTGGAAAAGAAACCTCCAGATAAGACTGCGCCTGCTACATTTTCTTGTGAGGCAATCCAGACAAAGGTTACATTTCTGATTGGGGATTCTATGTCACCTGATTCAGATACTGAACTCAGGAGTCAGGCTGTGGTGGATCAGATTACCAGGCATCACACCAAATCATTGAAGAAAGACAGAGGGACTGATGATATACATCAAGAAACTAAACAACCAAACAAGGACCAATCTGTAGAGTCTGATTTACAAAGCATGGTTTCTGGAGAGCCATGTGAACTTCCCTGTTGGAGTCCTTCAGACCCAGAAAGCCTGAGCTTATTTGATGAATATTTTAATGATGATTCAATTGAAACTAGGACTATTGATGATGTTCCAGTTAAAACAAGTACAGACAGTAAAGAGCACTGCTGTATGTTAGAGTTTTCAAAAAGATTGTGTGCAAAAAATAGCAAACAGAAAAATGAATTTTGTAAATGTATAGAAACAATTCATCAAGATTCATGTAAAACCTGCTTTCCTCAGCAGGACCAAAGAGATACACTCTCCATTCTTGTCCCCCATGGGGATAAAGAGAGTTCAGAGAAAAAAAATTGCTATAGGAACTGAATGGGACATTCCAAGAAATGAAAGTTCAGATAGTGCCCTTGGGGATAGTGAAAGTGAAGATACAGGTCATGATATGCCGAGACAAGTCAGCAGTTACTATGGAGGAGAGCAAGAAGATTGGGCAGAAGAGGATGAGATACCTTTTCCTGGGTAAGTAGAAAGTTTTTCACCTATAATTGGCCTTTTTATATACCATTCTTTTGTTTAGCTGTTCTATGAAGGTTGGTAGTAACTAATGTAAAAAAGAGATCATTGTCTTTCCATATTCTCTCTGTTTTTGGTACTGGGGATTGAATTCAGGGCCACTCAGCCACTGAACCACAATCCCAACCCTATTTTTATATTTTACTTAGAGTTGCTTAGTGCCTCACCATTATAGGTGTGCGCCACTGCACCTAGCTTCCAGATTCTCTTTTTTTAGTATCATGAGCTCTTACTCATAGGGAGTATTAAAGTTTATACTTCACAAGCACCCCAGTAAGGCTTTGTGAAGGCATCTGAGAAGATACAGGATCTAGTATATGTATATATATATACACACACACATATAAAAAATCACTTTTTGCCTAGGAGTTTCTAGCCATTACGGATGAATTGTGATCATAAAAGGACCAAAACCTGTCAGTTAGGGATAGGTAATCACTGAGAAGATAGGAAAAGGCTGTTCAAAATAAATGTGGCCAATACTAAGAGGAAAACAAGGACTCTAGGTCAAGTATAACAAGGAGAAAAAAATAGGCTTTAGAAATTATATACTCCCAGATATGGACAACAAAATTAGCAACTTTGTTTTGAGTAATTAAAATCTGATTATATTAGGACTGGTTAAAAACACAGCTCTAGCCGGGCGCGGAGGCGCACGCCTGTAATCCCAGCACTTTGGGAGGCTGAGACAGGAGGATCGCGAGTTCAAAGCCAGCCTCAGCAATGGCGAGGCACTTAGCAACTCAGTGAGACCCTGCCTCTAAATAAAATACAAAAAAGGGCTGGGGATGTGGCCTAGTGGTCGAGTGCCCCTGAATTCAATCCCCAGTACCAAAAAAAAAAAAAAAAAAAAAAACCACAGCTCTACTTAAGTAATGAAAGATTCATGCTCACATTACAAAGTTGTTTAACATTAGACATTCTCTGGATAAGGAGAGTATTTTGTGGTTTGAGTACTTGAGTCAGTTTTTGTTTAAGGATGATTTTACACTGAGTATATTTTGTAGAAAATAATGTAAGTGGAAATATGGATTAGTAGAATTCACAGGCTATTTTTTTGTTGTTTGTTTGTTTTTACTGGTAAAATATTTTTTTTACTAATTAGATTTGTCATCTTTGGGAATCTTTCTTCCAGGTCAAAGTTAATTGAAGTGAGTGCTGTTCAGCCCAACATTGCCAACTTTGGGAGGTCCTTGCTTGGTGGCTACTGCTCATCCTATGTGCCTGACTTTGTTCTTCAAGGAATTGGGAATGATGAGAAGCTCCGTCAGTGTCTGGTGTCAGATTTGTCTCATGCTGTGCAGGTGAGTGACCTTTACTGTTCTTAATTTTATTTACAAAAAACTCAGGAGGACCCAGGATTGCCTTGTATTTTTGGTGATATGTGACCATGTAACATAATCATATTTCTCTGAAACCATCACTTTCTATACAGTGCCTACATCTTTGTACATTTCACTGTGAAAGCAAGCATACAGTTATAGTATCTGTCAAAATGGAAATGTGAAATACAGAAGGTAGTTTATGTACTCATACATGTCCATAAACTAGATTATTTTCAGTATCAAAAAATTGTAGATGTTTAAATGCAAATGGGATTATTTTCTTAATCTCCTTTTTGGATTGTTTATTATTTATATGTAGAAGTATAGTTGACTTTTATACATTAATCTTATATCCTAACACCTTGCTGAATCTTACTAGTTCTATTTTAGGGTTTTCTCCACACTGGCTGTGGTTATCAGTAAACAGTTTTACATATTCCTTTCCAATCTGATTGCCTTTATCTCTGTCTTCCTTTCCTTCCTTTTCCCTCTGCCTAATAGCAGTACAATGTCATATAGAAGGGGTGACAGTATTTATATCATTGTCTTGTTCCTGATCTTAGGGGAAAAACATTCAGGTCTTTTTTTTTCTCTTCCTTGTGGTACTGGTGATTAAACCCAGGGATGCCTAACCTGAACTACATTCTACTTTATTAGAAAAAAGTTGTTCATAGTGTGCATTTATAGTCCTTTTAATTTTTGTAAGGTTGTTGGTAATGTATCTTTTTGTGTGTGTGACACAGAAAGCTAAAAACAGATTTTTCTAACTCTACCATACTGTGGCAGCCATTCATAATATAAATCCCTACAACCAGGCATGGCGGCATATACCTGTAATTCCAGCTACTTGGGGAGGCAGAAGCAATAGGATTGCAAATTCGAGGCTAGTAAGACTCTTATCTCAAAATAAAAAATGAAAAGGACAAGAAATGTAGCTCAATGTTTGCCTACCAAGCATGAGGACCTGACTTCAAGCCATAGTACCACCAAAAACAAAACAAAACCAAACAACATCAAAGAAACCTTCTGACAGTCATTTGGCAGCATGTAGATGCTTATAAAACATACTTGGGGGCCTGGGGTTGTGGCTCAGAGATGGAGTGCTCGCCTAGCATCCTCAGCACTACATAAATATAAAATATATTGTGTCCACCTATAAATAAAAATAAATACATATTTAAAAAAAACATACTTGGCCACTTACTCTATATCCTAGGACAAAATAATTTTTTTTTTTTCAGTACTAGGGATTGAACCCCAGTCCTCAAACATGCTAAGCAAGTGCCTACCACTGAGCCACATTCCCACCCATTTGGTTTATTTTGAGATATAGTCTTGCTAAATTTCCCAGGCTGGCCTTGAACTTGCAATCCTCTTGCCTCAGCCTCCCAAGTCACTGGTATTACAGGTGTGTGGCTGGTTCCAAATAATGAATATAATAAAACTTATGTTTCCTCAGCTATAATGAAAGTGATAATAATACCAGAGTTATGTTGTGTGGTGTTTTGTATTAGGCATTCTGTGACATATGATTTTTAATACTTATTCTGTATGTATGTGTGTGTGTGTTTTTTTTATACCGTGTAAATGAGGCCTTATATACATTCCAAATAAGTGAAGCCATGTGCATATAATGTCTGCATATGTATTTGTGAATATGTACTATACATTTTATGTATAACTGAGACTTATACATAGAATATATGCATGTATGTATATGTAAAATATGTATATATGTACACATATAAATACATATGTATGGTTTTATATTTGTTATTTTGAATTATACATTTTTCACTGAGCAACTAACAAATTTATTACTCCATATTATTAACATAGTTCATAAATATTTTATTAATGTTTCTTGATTATTTCATGATTTTGTTAAGGTTGATCTTTTTTCTTATTCTCCTGTTACTCAGCCTGTGTGTGTGTGTGTGTGTGTGTGTGTGTTGCTGGAGATTGAACCCAGGGCCTTTTGCATGCAAGGCAAGCACTCTACCAACTGAGCTATATCCCTAGCCCACTCAGCCTTTTTCTAGAGAAGGGGGTCTCACTATTGCCCAGGCTGGTTTTGAGTGATCCTTCTGCCTCAGCCTTGCAAGCAGCTGGGATTGTAGGTGCATAGTACTGTGCCTGGCTTCTCTATTGCTGAGCTCCATCTCCTGCCCCCTTTTATTTTTCATTTTTTTTCCTTCAAATTTATTTTTTATTCTAAGTTGTTAGAAATGACAGCAGAATGTATTATATTTCATATTATGCTTATAGAGCACATTTTACATGTCTCTGGTTGTATACAAAGTATATTCACACCGTTCGTGACTTCATACATGCACTTTGAGACAGGGTCTTGCTATGTTTTGCAGGTTAGTCTCAAACTGGCGATCCTCCTGCTTTAGCCTCCTGAGTAGTTGGGAATACAGGCATACACAACCACAGGCAGCAAAGTTTTTCATTTGATTTCTCTTAGAGATTTTGCATAGTGATTGTTCATTATTGGACAAAGTGATATCCTTTGAGGATGCCTAATGTAGGCTGCTTTAGGAGCAAACTTATATCCTTAGTAGCTAAGAGCTACGTTAGCTAAGCTTAGCTTGCTAAGTTGCTGAAGCTGGCTTTGAACTTGCGATCCTCCTGCCTCAGTCTCTCCAGCCATTGGGATTATAGGCATACACCACTGCACCCTGCCTGTACTTGTCATTTTTGATCTTTCATGTAAATCATCAGAAGCCAAGGGCACAGTCTTGTGCCTCTTGGCCTTTTTATCAATATATGTAAGTTAAAATATTCTTTTCAACTACACCTTAAGTTTTTTATTATGAAAGTGTTATGCTTGTGATAAAAATTCAAATAACAAAAATTTTCTGACTAAAAAGAAGTCTCTGGATATACATCTTGGTAAAATGGAAAAATCTAGTACACACAGGCAACAAGGTACTTCATGTCATCAAAGGATAGCCCCTGTGGTGCTGAGGCATATCAATGCTTGGAAGCACAGTTTACCATTAACTTGTTTGTATGGGTAAATTCTTATTTTAAAATTGTTTACCACTTTCAAGCTAAACAACATATTTTTCCTGTTGCCTGGCACATAGTTAACAGTGTGTTTTCAAAAGACTGATGAAAGTAAAGTTCTGGATTAAAACATACAAAAGTTCTGGTAATGAGTACAAAGTCTCTATGATGATTTCTATAGGATGTCTCACAGTATTTGTTATTGAGTTAACTATTTCATTCTCCTCTGTCAAGGATTCTTTATTGTTAGCTGTTGGAATTTAACTTTTTTTTTCTGTTTTTGGTTAGTATCACTTCATTGCCTCATTCCATTTGCATTATCCTTGAATGTTTCATTTGCTTATCACCAGTTGAATTCTTTTTTTCCCCCAGCATCCAGTGTTGGATGAACCAATAGCAGAAGCTGTCTGCATTATAGCTGATATGGATAAATGGACTGTTCAAGTGGCCAGCAGCCAGAGACGAGTGACAGATAATAAATTGGGAAAGGAAGTGTTGGTTTCTAGTCTTGTTTCCAACCTGCTTCATTCCACACTTCAGCTTTATAAGCATAATTTGTCTCCAAATTTTGTAAGTATGTGTAAGGCTTGAAAAACTCTGATAGGTGATTAGATTTTACTTAGTATGTACCTGAATTAAATACTACTGCTAGCTTCATTGTTTTTCTGAAAGACTTGCTATTTGTTACCCCCACCCCCCACCACCACCACCCCTATTGTGACAGTATTTGGAGCTGAGATTTTTTGCTAGTAATTGAGGGTAGATGTGATCTTGAGAGTGATCTTGAGAGTCCACATTATGGGATTAGTGGCCTACTGAGGAAGAAAAAATAGATTATTCTCTCTCTACTCTTTGAGAAAACACAGAGAAGTTTTAGCTGTCCACCAGCTATGATGAGAACCCTCACCAGTACCCAACAGTGCTTTCATCCTACACTGATCTTGGACTTCTAGCTTTCAGACTGTGAGAAAATAAACCTCTATTGCTGAATCTACTTAGTCGTTGGTATTTTGTTATGTCACCTGAGCTAAGACTGAAGGGTATGTGTATACATCTAAATACTGTAATTTCAATGGCCATAATTGTCGATCATGTGTAATATGGTCACACAATATCTCCACGCATTATATAGAATCCCACTGTATTTTTTTTTTTTTTTTTTTTTTTTGAACCAGGGGCACTGCTGCCACATCCCCAGCCCTAGAGCACTCACTGAGTTGCTCTGGGGAGGCTCAATCCTCCTCTATTACAGGCGTATAGCGAAAGGTAGAGCCCTCTGGGTTCAAATCCCTAAACAAATAAACAAATAAACAACAGGTACCGCCCAAGGGTAGGGACAAGAAAGAAAGTAGAAAAAACCTATTTATCAAAACAAATATACAAAAAACACTAATAACAACAAAATAGAAATCAAGTACAATAGTTTAACAAAGTATGTATTACCATAGGATGCAGCAGTTCTACTTCTGCATTTATACTCAAAAGAATTTAAAAAAAAAAATAGGGACTTAAACATTTTAATGTTTATAACAGCATTATTCACAATAGCTAAAAGTTAGAAATAACTCAAGTTATCATTAGCAAATGAATTAGTAAAGAAAATATAGTATAATACATAAAATGCAATATTTAATTGGCCATAAAATGGAATAAAATTCTTTTCTGTGCATTGGCACACAAGTGTAATCCCAGCTACTTGAGAACTGTATTCTCCCTATTGGAGAATCACAAGTTCCAGGCCAGCTTGGGAAATTTAGTGAGCTCTTGTCTCAAAATTAAAACAGAAGAGCCAGGCGCGGTGGCGCACGCCTGTAATCCCATCACTTTGGGAGGCTGAGGCAGGAGGATTGCAAGTTCAAAGCCAGCCTCAGCAATGGCGAGGCACTTAGCAACTCAGTGAGACCCTGTCTCTAATAAAATCCAAAAAAAGGGCTGGGGATGTGGCCCAGCAGTGGTCGAGTGCCTCTGAGTTCAATCCCTGGTACCAAAAAAAAAAAAAAAAAAAAAAAAAAAAAATTAAAACAGAAGAAAGAAAGAAAAGAAATTCATGCTGTGACATGGATGAACCTCAGAAACATAATGCTAAGTGAAATAAAGTAAATATAAAAGAACAAATATTGTGTGTAATCCCATTTATATGAGGTACCAAGAAATTCAGAGACACTGCAAATAGAATAGTGGTTACTAGTGGGTGAGGGAAGTAAGAGAATGTCAAGGTATTGTTTAAAGGGTACAGAGTTTCTGTTTGGACTGAGAAAATATTTTGGAGTGGATGGTGGTGGTGTTCGTATAAAATTGTGAATCTCAATGCCATTGAATTAAGTACTTTTAAATATTTAATATGATCAATTGTATCACATATTTTATGTATACATTTATTTCACATTTAACATTTGTCTTCACTTAAGACATTTTCACCCTTAAGCAAACATTATGGAGAAAACATACACTACAAAATAGAGGAGCTAAGAAACCTATTCAGTTGTGTTAGTTTCTAATAATTTTTTTTTTTTTTTTTTTTTTTGGTACCAGGGATTGAATTCAAGGACACTCAACCTCTGGGCCAAATCCCCAGCCCCTTTTTGTATTTTATTAGAGACAGGGTCTCACTGAGTTGCTAAGTGCCTCACCATTGCTGAGGCTGGCTTTGAACTCACAGTCCTCCTGCCTCAGCTGCCCAAGTGCTGGGATTACAGGGGTGCGCCACCACGCCTGGCTCTAATAATGGGCTTTTATTATGAGTCTTTAATAGTCTAAAATAGTCTTTAATAGACTTTTTTTTTTTTCTCCTTCCGGTCAAGGCACGAGCTCAGTTTATTGAGGAAGTTGGGCCTTTAATAGACTTTTATTAATAGTCTTTAATATTGGAAAGGAATATTCTCTTCAACAATTTGATGTTTTAATACTTGAAACTCCTGTTTTTTTGCTCAAAAATCTATAGTATTGGGCTGGGGTTGTGGCTCAGCAGTAGAGCGCTCACCTCGCATGTGCGCGGCCTGGGTTCCATCCTCAGCACCACGTAAAACTAAAAGCATTGTATACAACTAAAACAAATAAATAAATATTTTAAAAATCTATAGTATTAATTCATGTGAAAAATCATCTGTAGTAAAATTTGAACAAGCTTATTAGCACTAAGCAAAATCTAGGTGTTTTAATTTAATGTTCCAGGTGAGAAACCTCTTCAACTACAGAGCATTCTTTGAACTATTGCAACCTGATGTTTATTATCCACAGGAGAATACAACCTTTCCTATATATTTGAAATAAATCAATTTATAATAATGTTATATTTATTAAATTTGAAATAGACATATTTTTTACAATCCTGAAAATAGATATTGCTCATTTTGAATGTATTTTTTTGTAAGTAAATTATACATTTTAAAATTGCAAATTTTGTGTTACACATATTTTACCACAGTTTTTTTCCCCCTGGTACCTGGGATTGAACTCCGGGACACTCAACCACTGAGCCACACCCCCAGCCCTGTTTTGTATTTTATTTAGAGACAGGGTCTCACTGAGTTGCTTAGTGCCTTGCTTTTGCTGAGGCTTGCTTTGAACTCCAGATCTTCCTGCTTCATCCTCCCTAGTTGCTGAGATTACATGTGTGAGCCACCATGCCTGGCCTTTACCACAGTTTTAAAAAAAGCACTTTTACAAGCTAACCTTTGATAACAGCCAGAAACAAATTTCTACTCCTTTGTAGCTAAAACTCAATGTGCTGTAAATTTTTGTTCATGTTGGAATAACAAAATAGAATTATCAAAAACATAATGCTTTGAAATTTGCTTTTCTTAAAGAGTTGAAACCAGTTTTCTCATCTGATTCTTGGTTCTTCCCTAACTGCAGTGTGTAATGCATCTTGAAGACCGGTTGCAGGAACTATACTTCAAGAGCAAAATGCTATCTGAGTACCTGAGGGGTCAGATGCGCGTTCATGTCAAGGAGCTAGGAGTGGTTCTTGGGTATGTTCATGGTTTCTTTTCTGGTTTTGCTTTCTCATTGCTCTTTTTTTTTTTAAATATCTTTATTTTTTATTTATTTTTATGTGGTACTGAGGCCCCATGCGTGAGAGGCAAGTGCTCTACCACTGAGCCACAACCCCAGCCCTCATTGCTCTTGTCTTTAGGCAAGGGATGTTTCTCAGAATTGCCCTTTTTCCTTTTAAGTATATTTTCCTATTAAAAGTTGTCCATTGTTTTCATTTAGATTGCTCTGTACAGAACAAAAGCAGATTCCCTGTCATTTACTGATCTGAAAGGCACTGTCCCTTGTGCCACTAATATATTGAGAATATATTCAGAATTAATTACAATCTAAATTTTTATCTTAGAAAAAATAACTTAAATAGTCATTTTTATTTATTGAATATGTTGTAAACATTTTTCTAAGATTCTGCCCTGCCTTTCACATGAGCTGATTGAAGTCACAGTATTCTGCGGATGATAGCAGTTTATCTACATATTTCTCCTAACCTTATCTATATGTCTATCTATTCTGAATTATTCCATGGATGGAAACAGTTATCCAAAATGCTAACTGCATAGGAACAGAAAGTTGGTGGGAGCATAATAAAGCCCTATTTCAGTATGTTCTTTGTTGGTAGTGGTTTTTTTTTTTTTTTTTTTTTTTTTTTTTTTTTTTTTTCCTCTTGTCTGTTTTTTTGAGACAGGGTCTCCTTAAATTGCTGAGGGCCTTTCTTACTCAGGTGGGCCTCAAACTTGGCTGGCAATCCTCCTGCCTCAGCCTCCTGAGCCACTGGAATTACACACATAAACCATCATGCTCGGCTTCATTATGTTCTGTAATCACATTTTTTTGTGTTCTGTGACCCCTTTTTTTTTTTTGGTGCATGTGTATATAAGTCATTTCTTGAAATGCTAGCCAAAGAAATTATAACAAGAAAGGTTTTTTTTCCTAATTCAGCTTTTAGGAAGTGAAAAGTGGAGAACATGATTTAGAAACTTACTATGTGTCACCAAATTAAATTCTTTTATTAATATTACTCCTTTTGTGTGTATGTGCTGGGGATTGATTGAGCCTAGGGCTAGGACCTCAAACATACTAAGCACACACTCTACTGCTGAACTACACTCCCATTTCTTAATTTTTACAGTCATTCTGCAATGTGTAGGCAATATCATCCAGATTGGAAATCCATGATTTTGTAAATTAACATACCAGATGTTACATACTAGTAGGAGTGAGTAGGGATTTGAATAACTGTATCTTTCTGACTGCAGATTCTGATTATATACCATAGTACCATACTGTTGTTCAGGTCATGATGAGCCTGTTGACTTGAGGAGTACATAAAGAGTTGTTGTCAAATATTTGGGAAATCAGAAACAGTATGTAATCTTGTTTATTCTAGGTAGTAAAATAGGGATGTATGATTATGTAATGCTTTTATTTTTAAAAGATTAGACTAGTTTTTAAAATAATGAGCATATAGCCAAAGTTCATGCTATTTTGGCATAAAATGGAAAGTTGTCATCATCTTTCCCTCAGCTTTGGTTTATACTCTTATATATCATTGTAGAACTGACATTCTAACATGTCTTCAACATTTATTCATATGAGCACTGACCATTCATTTTAATGGCAGTATAGCATTCCATCATATATTTTGTAGTTTTTTTTCTTTTCTTTTTTTTTCCTTTTCTGTTGTAAACCAGTATTGGAATAAATATAAATCTTTGGCATTTGTAGGATATATTTCTGGAAGTAGAATTTTTTGGGAAAAGATGTTGTGATAGTTAATATTGAATACTATCCAGAAAGTAAGTATAAATTCCCATAAATAGCAAGAGCTAGTATCTACTACCAGACTTTAAATTTTGCCAAGCTGCTAGCTGAAAAGTGGCATCTGATTTTATTCAAATTCCTCTGACTGTGAGTTAAGTCTGAGTTGCTTTTTCTATGTGTATGGGCCATTTTTTTTTCCCTGTAAATTATTTAAGATATATTTTCAAGAAGTTTACTTCTTCCAGTATATCTTATTTTGGAAACATTTTTAGCCAAAACAATCTACACATAATATTATTTTATTTTACTAGATTGTATTGTTTATACATTATGCCTTGCATAAATGCATGGTTTATTAGTACATAAGTGAGATGCTTTTCTGCATCCATGAGTTTTTTACCTTTGAGTTTAGAGGCTTTCTTTTCATTTTTTTAATTTTAATTTTTGTTTTTTCATTTATTTATTTATACTGGGGATTGAATCCAGGGATACTTTACCACTGAGCTACATCTCCAGCCTTTTTTACTTTTTATTGTGAGACAGGGTCTCTCGAAATTGCTGAAGGTCTCCCCTAGTTGCTGAGGCTGACCTTGAACTTGGAATCTTATTGTTTTGGCCTCTTGAGTTGCTGGGATTAAAGTGCCACCAC
Organism: Tamias sibiricus; assembly: GCA_025594165.1. Lineage (NCBI taxonomy): Eukaryota > Metazoa > Chordata > Mammalia > Rodentia > Sciuridae > Tamias > Tamias sibiricus. The sequence goes on along the minus strand of CM046662.1, from coordinate 29,680,850 downwards.
ACCCAGCTTTTCTTTCCTTTCTTTTAAATCTGTGGTTCTAAATTTTACTTACTAAAAAATGTTGGACTTCTGTTATTCTCCTCTCTCTCACCCTTTTCCTTTGGCCAGGGTGACCCCTTAACTGCTGAGGCATAGTAGTAACATTACAGGTAGTTGTCATCACCTGTAGGATTCATATTCTGGGTACAGAAAGCCTGAACTGAGTTTTCTTTTCTTTATTTCAGTATTGAATCGAGTGATCTTCCTCTTCTGGCTGCTGTAGCAAGCACTCATTCTCCGTATGTTGCTCAGATACTCCTTTAACATGCCTAAAGATTAACTTTGGTGAAAAGTTAAATAGAAACCAAGGAAACAGGCACAACATGTATTTAAGAAATTTGTTTTCCTGTTAGACTTCTGTCTGAATGAGTTCATCTGCCAGGTACCCTGCAAGGTCTCCCAGGTACCCTGTACTGCGTTGCATATTCTGGGTGCATTGGATGAGTTTTCTTTTAACTGGATTTTGGGTGGTGGTAGGTGTTTTTTTTTTTTTTAATCAAGTGAAACTAAAGCAGCATAAATAATTTTGCTGGCTGGTGAGTGGGGGGCATTTGAAAAAGCCAAAGCGTAACTTTGAAATTTCTACAAAATAAATATTATCAAGGAATTTCATGTCATCACTACAATGTTGTCACAACTCATATCAATATCAGTGGTGTCTCATGATCAAATGGCTCAGAAGTAGTCATTAGTTTTTAATTCTTTAGAAAGCTATAGAACGTTGATTATTTGTTATTTTGTTTTACAATTCAAAACAGCTAATTTCTGGTTATTTCCCAATGTAAGTATTTTAAACAGCCTGTTAATAACAACAAACTCAGAATAATGAGTGAAAATATGTGTTATGTTGTCCACCCAAGTGTACATATGTATCTATTTTTTTTTAAATGCAGAGGTAGAAATACAAAATTGGTAAACATGCCTTTTTAAAAAAATATTTTCAACTAATATTAATTGTATGTAATGTTATTAGTTTATGGTGATTTTTTTTCTGTTTCACACACTCTAAAAATATACATAAAGTCAATCTCTTTTTAAGGCTGAGGATGAGGATTCCTAAAATAAGAATACTACTTTATACTATTTGTTTTGTAAGTATGAGCTAATTCTTATAAATACTAATATTTACGTATTCACTAATTTAATAAATTAAAATTAGGATAAGAAATTGCACCAAAGCATTGGCAAAAATAAGAATACTATTTTCTTTAAAAGTGCTCAGGTAGTCAAGGCCCTTAATTTCATTATCAGCCCTTTTTGAAACCACAGGAGCAGAGTATTTGTTACACTGCTTAATAATATTCAATTTACACTAAATGAAATTATAAATTATTCTCTTTTCTGTGACAGTCCCTCACTTCCAAAAGCTGATTTTTTTTCAGATTCCACTTACCAGTTTTTGTTGTCTTTGTATATACTGTAGAATGTTACTTGTAAGAAAGGCTAATAAGAAACCAAACCCATGTAAGTAATGTAAATAGGAAGATTGGTAGATAAAGTTTTCAATATGCTCTACTACCTCAGTTTACTTGAATACTGAATTATAGTTTATTCTTTGCTTATCTGGTCTAAGATACATTAAAATGCTAGAAGTAAATCTGATTTTCTGCTTTTACTGTTTCCATCACAATTAACTCATTAGCTTAAGAAAACCACTTGCTTATTCATTTACTAAATACATTTACAATATAGCACATCCATTCTTGCTATTTAACTTTTCAATGATTAATGGAAATTTTTTGTTCTTTGTTTAGTCAAATTTATAGTGTTGGGTCACATTTTCCTCACCTTTTATGTTAATTCAAGAGATTTCCAACGAGAAGTGGTTGTTTTAATAGAATATAAACCTGAAATTGATTTGTCTACAGTTTGGCCCATGTCCTGTTAGATGGTACCAGTTAGTACCAAGTCTCCTGTGGATGACTTGCTGCCAGAGTGTTTATGAATGTATTTTCTTTGATTTAATTTTCTTATTCCATTCATTAACAGAACTCTTCTGTTGTCTATTTTTGCAATTCAGTGAGTCAATCTCTGGCAGAATTAAGATTCTATAAAACTTCCTATATGGGCCAGAGTACATTATTTTTTGGTTGTGGCTCAGAATAATGTGTAGCAGATAGGTAATGTCTGTTTGAATATTTTCTTAATCATCAAACTGTTTTCAGTCCTATTTGAAATGTCTAATAAATTACTATTTAGTAATCCTAGTCTTCAATAAGTGAATGGCTCATGCTGCTGTTATTCTTAAAGCTAAGCTTTGCTGGGAAGGAAAAGTCTCATAGTTTCTTAAGCACTCCTTAATCCTTATAGGATTCCTGAGTTATAATTCCTAACACTCCTATAATTTCTGGTACCTTCATTATAATCATTCGTTCCTTATACAAAGCCCAAGGAATGATTCACTGCTTAGTTGGTCTTTCTGATGAATGTCAAAAGAGTTTTGACTTGTTTAAAATAAGTTTTTCAACTTAAGGTACAAATATATTACATATCAAAAATACCTGTTGCAACAGGAAAAAAAAAAAGGGGGGGGATCTTTTCTTTGATAGAATTAAAACTAATTTTCCATACATGTAAACTAATTGATTTGGTTCTAAGTGTCCTGGCATTTATCAATATGTCTTAATTTTGAGTTTGAAAATATTGAGTGCAATAAACATACTAGCACAGATTTCATTTTGTTGCAGTTGGCATACACTGAGGATGATCACTAAAAAAATATCAGATTTTACATAAGGCCTACTTTTGTTTGATGTCTTATGAAAATGTTCTGCTTTCTCTAAGTTATTTAGATGATGGATATGTAAAATGTACATACTTGTTCCTTGTTCAGAATATATTTTTCAAATGTACACCTGTATTATAATAACCTCCCAGTTCTAGGGGAAATTTGTGCAATAAACACACATCAATTTGATGGGTAGTGTTGGTCTTTCTTTTAAATGTTATTAAGGTCTGATGTCAAACTCACTAGATGTCCCAAGCTTGACACTTCTGGACATGTGACTTTTTGGTATTTGTAACATATACTTCATGATGTTGTTGGAATTGAGTAAATTAATGTACGTCAAGAATTTACTTCAGATCATGACTGTGGGTTTAATCTCAGTAGTAGAGTGCCTGGATCCTTAATGCCTGTCTAGCATTAAATTCAATCCCCAGTAAAGGGGTGGGATGGGGATACACCTCACTGTTAGCATGCATCAAATGATAAACCTTTTGGCTCTCACTAATAACCTGGTGATTTTTCAGCCTTTTCTCAATTGTTATTGGGAGAATTTTTAACATTCTTATGAATAAAAACATACACTAATATGTTCTCACACTGTTATTACTTACTCACAATGACAAAAATTTCTTTTTTTTTTTTGTGGTACCGGTAATTGAACTCAGGGGCACTTGACCACTGGGCCACATCCCCAGCCCTTTTTTGTATTTTATTAGAGTCAGGGTCTCACTGAGTTGCTAAGTGCCTCGCCATTGCTGAGGCTGGCTTTGAACTCGCGATCCTCCTGCCTCAGCTTCCCAAGTGCTGGGATTACAGGTGTGCGCCACCACGCCCGGCTTGACAAAATTTCTTTAAGTGCAAACTGAACCCAACCAACTAAAACCTAGATGAAGCTAGGTAAAGCTGTTAAGAACATTGATTCCAATACAAATTAATTACTATGACATTACCGTTAAACAATAAATTGGCCAATTGGTTTGGGTTGTAATCCTGGTTTGTTTACTGATCTGCATGTGACTTCCATCAAGTCTGTCCTCTTCATCTGCATTGTAGGGAAGTCAGCTCTTCCTTATATCCTTCAAGCCCACTCCCGCACAGGAATTCAACCCTGAGCAAGATTACTGGGCAGCTGCCTTTCTCAAACCGGGTTGACTTGAGCAGAGTTATGTCTGGAGACAGGACTAGACCAGGGACTTTCAGTAGTACCTGTTTTTTCATATCATATTATGTGTATGACTTTTGCAGTTAGCTGGAGAGGATAAGTGCATTGTTTTCAAGAAAAGTAAATAGCAAATATTTGGGAAGCAACTATCAGTTCTCTTAGCTGTTCACACATACACTTAGAAAAAATCTTGCAACACTTCTGAGAAGCATGGAAGACTTGGTAATGAGAAATTGAGTTGTAGAGAATTTAACATTACCTCAAATCATGCAAATATTTCCTATATGTAGTCCATCTTGTTCTCTCAGACCAGAAGGTTTCTTAACTAGTTGTGGTGAGAGATGTAAAGATATCCGGGATTTCTTCATTTGTCTTTGCCAATGTAGAAGATAGTGGTGGGGTTGCAAGTGAGAACAAACTTGAGCTGAAAGTGTAACGGGGGCCGGGAAATAATAGCTCTGTGAGGGAAGGGATTGGGCAGATAATAACATTTGACAGGCTGCAGGTGTAGCTTGGTGGTAAAGAATTGCCTAATGTGTGCAAGGTTCTGGTTGGATCCCTAACACTGCAAAAATGAAAAGAATACCCTTTAAAAAGAAAAATGGTCCAAAACACTTTTTTTAAAGAATATGTGAAATTCCCATACATTATTTGTCAAGAGTACTTTGGGGGGGGGGGCTTTTGATCTGAAGATATGCTCAGGTCATAGCATCTCCCCTCCCACAGGACACTAGGTCCCCCCTATCACCTTTCTTTGAAAGTAAAATTTTCGTCCAGGGAATGTATGAACCTAGACTGATCCCTTCTTCATATTGCAGATAGCTTTCTGTCTGCATTAACACTATCCTGGTAGACCTCCTGCAGATAAACCTTGATTTTTATTCTAGAGTATAATTTTTTTCTTTCCTTTTTTTTTTTCCTTTGCACTGAGAATTGAATCCAAAGACACTTTACCACTGAGCTACATCCCTGTCCTTTCTATGTTTTATTTTGAGATAGGGTCTTGCTAAATTGCTGAGGCTGTCCTTGAACTTGTGATTCTGCCTTCCAAGTCACTGGGATTACAGGCATATGCTCATGTGCCCAGTGAGAAAGTATTATATTTAGGAATGACATTCCAAGTGACTGTCTTCACAAAGGAGAAGAAAAACATGTCTTTATATTCACTAATTGCTCAAATTCATATTACTGATAAAGGCATATTACTTACCTAAATTGTATCAAGTAGAAAAAATCTGATGAAATGTGTAAATTCAAGGAAGGAATTATTATTTTCCTTTAGAAATTTGTGGTACCACCCTTTTGCGACACATTCGGTCTGTCACAAGTATAGGAACTAGAGTTTCGGTTTGTCACAAGTATAGGAACTAGAGTTGAAATGGGTCATGCTAATCTACAACCTGTGTTTAAGTGATTCTCAAACCTTGATGCATATTGGAAACACCTTTTTTTTTTTTTTTTTTTTTTTTTTTGTGCCAGGAATTGAACCCAGGGGTACTTAACCACTGAGTCACATCCCCATCCCTTTTTTATATTTTATTTAAAGACAGGATCTTGCTGAGTTGTTTAGGGCCTCACACATTTCTGAGACTACCTTTGAACTTGCAATCTTCCTGACTTGGCCTCCTGAGCCACTGGGATTACAGGCGTGAACCACTGTGCCCAGCAAAACACTTGGCTTTTGAAATACACACATTTTTTGCTGTTCTGGAGATCCAACCCAGGGCCTCAGACATGTAAATGTTTTTGAATATGTTAATTCCTAGCTGGGTGCAGTGGCACACACCTTTAATCCCAGCTACTCTAGAGTCTGAAGCATGAGGATCCAAAGTTTGAGGACAGCCCGGGCAACTTAGTGAAATATTGTCTCAAAATTATTTTCCAAAAGGGGCTGGGATTTGACCCAGTAGTAGAACCCTTGGGTTCAATCCCCAGAACCACATACACACAAAATTTTAATCTCTAGACCCCACCTCCAGAGATTGTGATTCACTGATAACAACTGACCTTCTGGATTTGAACCAGAAAGTGGTATTATTTTTCTACTAGTGGTAACTAAATATTCAGCATACTCATGCCTCAATTCCTTACTTCATTCCAAGTGCTACTAAAACCAGAGCTTTTTACTCCCATTTTTTTTGTTGTTGATGATTTACAATTATTTTGGAAAGGTGGTCATATACATCTGCTCAGTGGAGCATTCAGTTTGGTATGTGCAACAGATCTAGCCAAACGTCTTTCTTTACCACTGGAAAGCAATCAAGTGCTTTGCTTTGCCTTGCTTTTACTAGTACTACAATTACTACTAGTACTTCTGTTATTTTTTTATAGGTATGTGCCATTATGCCCAGCTTCAAGAGCCTATCTTGCTAATAGCAAAACTCCTTGTTAGTACTTAGTTCTATTTTTTTTTTTTTTTTTTTTTTTTTTTTTTTTTTTTTGTGGTACTGGAGATTGAACTCAGGGGCACTCGACCACTGGGCCACACCCCCAGCCCTTTTTTTTTTTTTTGTATTTTTATTAGAGACAGGGTCTCACTGAGTTGCTAAGTGCCTCGCCATTGCTGAGGCTGGCTTTGAACTCACGATTCTCCTGTCTCAGCCTCCCAAAGTGCAGGGATTACAGGCGTGCGCCACCGCGCCCGGCTAGTTCTATTTTTTTCATTCAGCAAATAATTATTGAGGACCAGTTATGTGATAGATAGGCATAGATTTGGGTGCTAGGGATATGCCAATGAAAAATACAAACATTCTTTTTTATTCTCATGGAGTTTACATTTTCTCCTCTGGTACAGGAGAAGACCATGTAGTATAAGTATGGTGAAGAAAAATGAGGTAGAGAGTTAAAAATGAGGTAGAGAGTTAAGCTGATTTTTAAAAAGACATAACCATGTTATTTTCCCCACAATTTAATAAATTACTTGCATTCACATCATTATTTTTTCACCTTATATACAGTTAGTGATGGCAAATCCTGTCCTGGGGGTTACCTTATACAAGATGGTTAAGGCCAAGATAGATTTGGAATATGTGTTCATGTTTAGATAATGGATAATGTTATTAGTCCATTTTCAATTGCCATAACGAAATACCTGAAGTTGTATAATGTATACAGACATAGTTCTGGAAGCTGGTAATAAAAACAGCATGGTGTCTGATTAGGCAAGGTTCCCTTTAGTGGCATCACATAGCAGACTAAATGGTGAGAGCATGTGGAAGAGAAATGCCACATGGCAAAATAGGAGTGAGGAAGAGCAGGTCTTGCTCTCTTATAGCAACCCCTCTTGGTGATTAATTGGGGTCCCACAATAACTGTGTTGATCCCTTCTGGGGGCAATGTCCAAATGATCTAATTGCCTTGCATTGGTTCTATCCATCAACTCTGGGTTCATGCTTCCAACACATGAACCTTTGGGGGACATAACAGCAGCATACCAGATAGTCACTGTGGATAACTTTATTATTGCCGTCAAAAAAAAAAGTCTTAATAATAACAGTTATTTTTGTATACTAATTCATTTTCTCTTATGGCATGTAGAAAAGTGAATATACACTCATGCAACAATTACCCAGGACAAAAAGTAGATTATTTTCAGCAACATAGAAGTTCCCTCCTCCATGTACCCTATCATTTTTTTGGAGGGAGGGGCAGTTTACTGGGGGTTGAACTCAGGGACACTCAACCACTGAGCCACATCCCCAGCTCTATTTTGTATTTTATTTAGAGACAGGGTCACTGAGTTGCTTAGTGCCTTGTTTTTGCTGAGGCTGGCTTTGAACTCACAATCCTCTTGCCTCAACATCCCAACCTTCTGGGATTACAGGCATGCGCCACCCTGCCCAGCCATATACCCTATCCTGATCATAATTTCTCATTTTTGTAACCACCAACATGACATTTGTGTGTGTGTTCTTGTTTTTTCTTTACTTTTGTCTTTATGTATCCATAACTAATACTTGTGTTTGAACACTGAGTGTATTCATATTCCTTATTTTGTTTTTGTTTTCCCCCTCAACATTGTTAAGAGATTCATCCATGTGCAATGTAGTTGATATTCCACTGCATGAGAATACCATTCTGATACTGATGGATATTTGACTTATTTGTTTTGGCAACTGTAAACATTTTTGTCCATCTTTTCTGGTGTACATAGGTATTCTTTAAGACATTTATAAAGGAGTGGATTTGCTGTCTGGAGTGTTAAGTTTCAGCTTTATAAGATACCCGCCCCCACCTTTTTCCCAAAAATTCCTCTTGTTCCATATCTTCATGGTTCTGAATATAAATGAAAAAACAGACATTAAAACGATCCAATTCTTAAAACTTGAGTTTCTACTTTAGAGAAATCATTTCCTAGAGGTAAAGTAAAAATTCAAGCATTCATTAATGCTTGAATTGTGCAGGCAACATAATAAGCGTTTAAATGAATTTTCATATGTAATCTTAAATCCTGAAGCCATAGGTCCTTTACTGTTCCCATTTTATAATTGAGGAAACTGAAGTTCAAAGATAACTTCAGAGTTGGGGGTGTGGCTCAGTTGTAGAATGCTTGCCTAGCACTCACTTGATTCCCTGAGTTCAATCCCCAGTACCACAAAACAAAAAAATAAACTTCAAGTCACATAAGTAGAAGTGGTCTGTCAAAAGACAGAAATTCAGGTCTGTTTGCCCCTAAAATCCAAGTTAATGATGATCCCTCTTTTAATACCTTCCCCTCTTTAAGAAAGTATACTATTGACACTGGAAATTGATCCTTGTAGAAAGGATAACCTTTGATAATCTTTGAGCAATATAGAAGCTCCCTTCTCCATGTCCCCTATCTTTGAGAGTGTGTTTATATATATATGGAATATGGTTTGCCTGCTGTTTTGCGATTTTTCCACTATTATTTCTGTAATGGCTGAGTCACATTTACTTTGGTGTCTTTTCCCAAAATTAGGGGGAGAGACTTGTTAGTAGTGTGTTGTAAACTTCAAGTTTGAGCAAGCCCCAGGACCAGTGCAAAAGTATGGCACTTACTGACATCAGCTGTCACTACTCTGAAATATTGTAGGCTGAAGTTTTTCTTTTCCGTTTTTTACTCTAAAATAAATTTTAATTTTCACCATGTCATTAAACAGTCTGAAAATCACGTCGTAATCACATATCAGTTTAGTGAAGTATATTAAGATGTGTCTATGTGGCCAAATCCTTCAAGGACCTTAAATTTCAGTTATGTAAAGGACAGCCCATGGTGATGACCAAGTGAGGAACCCTGTGACTAATGTGGCCCACCTTCGCATTAATGAGAAATGGTACAAAGCACTGTTCTAAAATGATCACTGGAATTTTGAACTTTTATTGTTTAAACAGCCTTTGCTGCTATCTGGCCGCCCCGAAGTGTTTTGCTTACCAAAGGACAAGTATATCGAAAGGGGTTTTATCCAGCCTGTTAGGAAGCAGATGCAATGTAAAAGCGCAAAAGCGTCCACTCTATAGAGTCCAGGCATCCCTACGCCCACCTACTTGAGAGAGGATGGGTGGAGGGAGGCCTGTCCTGGGCATTAGGTGAACGCGGTTTAGACCTGGCCTTGCAAAACAGCGATCACTATAAGCTGGCCCCAAGCACCAAGGACACTCACCCCTTTCTAATGCCATAAAGCTTTGCTTTTTCTGCCCTGGTCTTAAAATATTTGTCTTGAAAAGAACAAGCACTTTTTGTGTGGACAGCTTTCACAAAAGATTTAGTTATATTGAAATGTAGGGAGTGGTATGCGTGGATCTCCTTGTTTGGCGAATGGCGGCTTCGACTTCCGTACGTCCTCCAAGGGCGAGGCGTCACAGTTGCAGAGGAGGAGCTCCGCCTAGCTTCCGGATTTTGATAGAAACTTCTCCATCCAAACGCCTTCCCCAGAGTTCTGCCCAACGGGCTGTTTTCGTTTAGACCGTGTGAGTTCGTATCCGGTCCTACACCGGAAGCTGAAGAGGCCAAAACCACAACTCTGAGGTGGATCCCCTGATCAGTTTAAGTGCGATCTCGCGATGAGTGTTTAAATCTCACGGAGGGCAGGAAAAGTCTTAACCGCACCGCCCCAGTTGTTACGTCACCCTTAGCGTGCGCACATGTGATGCGCATGCGCAGTTGCCTTCCCTCGCCCCCGCGCGGGCTTCTTTCTGGCCAGTCGCGCGTGGGCTGAGGCCCTGGGCGGGCACTGCGAAGGTTTGTTTGCTTGAGTTTGGACCCCACAACGGTGCGGAGTTCCCTCCCTGTAGGGAGGGCGCACTCCTACGTAGGGTGAATGGGCTGTCCCGTGGGCTGCTAGGGGTGGGGTGGGGATCTACGGGGCTGTTGCCATGAACTCACCGGTGGACCCTGGCGCTAGGCAAGCGCTGAAGAAGAAGCCTCCAGAGCGGACCCCCGAGGTAAGGCCATTTGATCCTGGCGCTTCCCCAGTCCAATAGACAGCGTTCCTTAGTCGGTTCGAAGCTTCCGGCGACTGTCGCGTTGCCAGAAAGTCTCACCTGCTGCCGGGTATCTGTTTTCTGCGTCCTCTATCTCTGACCCGGGTCCTTGTCACGGGCTGGATGGTGACCGCCTTTCCTGCCCGAAGTGCCGTGTTCTCAGCACGCCCGTTCTTGCCGGGCAGTTCCTTGTGTCTTCGCTAAAAAAGCCCTATTACTAAATAGTATTTTCTGAGTTGGGTAAAATGGGTGCGTGAGGGAGTTTGCCCGTACGTTCAGGTAGACTAATAAGACACAAAATAAGGATTTAAAATGAACTATAATAGTCAAGCAGTTAAGAAATAACTTCAGTGTGTGCTGCGTCCTAGAAATATTGTATAGTCGACTGAAAATAGGTGAAAGTTTATAACGTCCGTTTAAAACTTTGCATCTAGTCAGATGATAAGTTCTGTGGTGGATGATGCCTAAGATCACTTCTCTAGGTACTTTTTCAGACTGTCAGTGGAAATTTTTTTACAATATTTTGGGCTTGACTACAAGATAAAAGTATTTGGGGTTAGCAGTAATGGCATGAACTGAAAAAGTTTTCATTTGATCTGAGGCTAAATTTCAGACAAAGAACAAAATCCTGTTAGCCTTGTGGATCATTTAAAAAATTTTTGGAAGGTATTCCTTGTTTTGGAGAAGTTCTTATAATCACTGGTATGTTTCCTAAACCAAAACAGAAACTAACAACAATGAATATCGCTTATATTCGCATTAATGGGATTGAAATGCTTTTTGAGTTTTTTGAGTCACTTTTGAGTTTCAGGGTTTTGTTTGTTTGTTTGTTTGTTTGTTTTTTTTGTGGTGCTGGGGATTGAACCCCCAGGGCCCTGTGTATGCAAGGCAAGCACTGTACCAACTGAGCTACATCGCCAGCCCACATTTTCAGTTTTTTTTGCTTAGTAATAAGTAAGTGCGCTGGCCTTTTAGGACTTATTGTTTGTTATTTAAGCCATAATTTAAGCCGTGACAGGTCAAACTTTGTTATTGGAAATCCTGGTCTTTGCACAGTAACAAGGTAAATATTACCACTTTCCAGAGTCCTTTTTGCATCCCTAATCCTATAGATCTTATTGATTCTGGAAGATCATGTGAGCTAAGTGAAAGCAGTCCCTTTAAACATTTGAATTTTCCTTTGTTATTTATTTATTTTTTAGTTACTGGAGATTGAATCCAGGGGCTCTCTACCACTGAGCTACATCCCCAACTATATTTTTTTATTTGGATATAGAGTCTGGCTAATTTGCTGAGGCTGGGCTTGAATTTAATACTCTCCTTTCTCAGCCTCTGGAGTCATTGGAATTAGTGGTGTACACCACCATGCTCCACCCTCCCATAGTTTATGTATCATTAGAAATATTTGAACAAAACTTTGTACCATGTAAGTTTCACTTTTAAACATTACTTTTGCTATATTCCTGTTTTAATCGTAGAATCTACTTCTTTTTAATGGCAGAATTAGTATTGCATATTTTTTGAGGGTAGGAAAATTTCTAAACTGTGAAGTTATGTTTGCCAAGTTGTGCTTTAAGTACTTTAAAGTACTAAAGTACTTTAAGCACTAGTATTTTATCTAGTTTTACTGGAAGATCAGCATTATTCAAGGAATGCCTACAGTTCATAAAATAGAGCTTGACATCCAGCAGCATAATACGTTAATTGCTTCATTCATTGGGGTACAAAATGTAGAAATAAGGAAAACATGAATAAGTAACCCAAATCATAGCAATCATTTACTTTGATTAAAAAGTTTGGTTAAATTCTCACAAGTTCATTTGTTTTCAGAAGAACCTTTGTCTTTTTAGTTAACTCTTAAGGAGGTATTATAAATACATTAATTTTTAATTATTTCTCGAGAGCCTGCCTGATCAAGATACAATTCTCTGCATCAGGACATATCAGTGAACAATAGGCTGGTCCTAGTGGGTTTTGTTTTTGTTGTTTTGTTTTGGTTGGTGCTGGGAATTGAACCCAGGGGTGCTTTACCACTGAGTTGCATCCCCAACCCTTTTAATTTTTTATTTCGAGACAGGGTCTCCTTAAGTTGCTGAGGCTGGTCTTGAACTTGTGATCCTCCTGCCTCAGCATGCTGAGCCACTGAAATTAAAGATTTGTGCCACCCTCCTGGCTTAATGGTTCTTATATACTATTGAAAGAAGGAAGAGAGAAGGCAGATGATAAATATAAACAAGTAAATTACATAATATGTTAGCTATTAATTGCTAATTAAAAGAGCAGGATAAGGGGGCCTGGAAACAATGTATAAGAGCTGGGTTGCAATTTAAATAAGGTAGTTCCTATTTTTCTGGTTGAGTTGACTTTTTGGAGGGGGATTATCAGGGATTGAATTCGGTGGTTCTCAACCACTGAGCCACATCTCCTGCCCGGTTTTGTATTTTATTTAAAGACAGTTTCACTGAGTTGCTTAGCATCTCACTTTTGTTGAGGCTGGCTTTGTACTCCGGGTCCTCCTGCCTCAGCCTTCTGAACTATTGGGATTACAGGTGTATACCACTGCACTCAGCTTTGATTAAACTTTATTCATCAAAACTTTTTAAATTAAGGTTTTGATTAAACATTGGTTTGACTTTTGGTTAAAGATTTCATGCATGTGGTGGAAATTAACTATGGGGGAAGAGCTTTGCAAGCAGAGGAAATAGTCGTTGGCAAAGGCCCTGTGATGAGAGCATGTCTTGATGCGTTCTAGGAATAGCAAGGAACTCTGAGTGACTATAAAAGAGTGAACTAAGGTGAGTAAGAAGTGAAATTAGAGGAAAGAATGGTGACAGAACTTTCTGAATTATTATAAATGCTTTGACTTAGTAATAGGGATGGAAGGGCCACCTAAATATTTTGAAACAAAGGAGTGAAATTATCTTACTTAACTTCATTTTAAAAGTCTCCTGGCTGCTGTGGGGGAGCAAATAGAAGTAGGAAGTTGGAGATTGTTGCATTAAACCAGGTAAGAAATGATGGTAACTCAGACTAAGGTAATAGTAATGGAGGCAGTGAGAAGTAGATTTTGAAAATTGACTGTTTGTGAGCATGTACATTTGAGCATATAAGAGGACTGGCCTGATGTTACTGCCTGATTAGGCTGTGTGGCCTGTGTGTGTGTGTGTGTGTGTGTGTGTGTGGGTGGGTGGGTGCGCGCGCTTTTCCTCTTGATCTGTCTGTGATCCCACACAGCACCTGAGATGGGTGTGGCTTTCCAAGATGTCAGTCAATCTGTTGACCACAAGACATCACCAAGCCAGACTCCACTCTTCAAAACCCAATCCCTTGCCTTATTTGGGTGGAACTTTCTATCCATTGTCTTTCCCCTAAATAAATAGAGGGGTTCAGGGTGTGTTCTCTCTCTCTCTCGCCTCTTGACTCCTTTGCTCTCCTTGCCTTCCGGCATGAGAGCTGACACCTGAGGCCTCAGAGCTGTCCCTGTGCCCCGAAAAGGTATTTCTGTGTTTGTGTGGGTTTTTTGTTGCCAGCCCTGCCAGCTGGTGACAGAGAATAATTTGAATGTGTAACCAGTGGGATTTGCTAATACATTAGATGCGACCTTTGAGGGAAAGAGAAGAATCAAGCAGTATTTCAGGAGTTTTGGCCTAAATAACTGGAGCATTGGAGTTATTAGAGTTTGAGGTGCCCTCAAAGAGCTGGGGAAATGGACTGGGAGTGTAGCTTGATAGTAGAGCACTTGCTTCTGATGTTTGAGGCCCCTGATTCAACCCCAGCCCAAACACGCATTAAAAAAGATGGGGAAATTTACAAGAGGAGTAGGTTTTGTTGGGGAAGATCAGAAATTCAGTTTTGAACATGTCAAATTTAAAATGTCTGTTAGAAATGTTGAGTAAGGAGGTGTGTGTACAAATTTGTTCTAAAGGAATGCTGTGCTGGAGATTAAAAATGTCTTTAACTTGAAGAGTAAAATTTCAATCTCCATTCTCCTTACATTAAGTAATATATGTAACCTTATGACTACAAAATTTAAAGGCAGGAAACTGGATGAAATTACTGTGATCAAGAGTGTATATCAATAGCCGGGCAGTGTCACATGCCTGTAATCCCAGCACTTGGGAGGCTGAGGCAGGAGGATCACAAGTTCAAAGCCAGCCTCAGCAATTGCGAGGCACTTAGCAACTCAGTGAGATCCTGTTTCTAATAAAATACAAAAAAGGGCTGGGAATGTGGCCCAGTGGTCGAGTGCCCTTGAGTTCAATCCCCAGTACCAAAAAATAGAAAAGAGTGTACATCAAAAATAGAAGGGGACCAAAGACAGTAAATTCCCTAGAGCACTCCATCTTTATAAGGTTGGGGGAGAAGCCAGGCACAGTGGTGCATGCCTGTAATCCTAGTGGCTTTGAGGCTGAGGTAGGAGGATTGTGAGTTCAAAGCCAGCCTTGCAACTCATTGAGGTGCTGTCTCTAAATAAAATATAAAATAGAACTGGAGATGTGGCTCAATGGCCTAGTGCCCCTGAGTTCAATCCCAGGTACCAAAAAAAAAAAAAAGTTGGGGGAGAAGAGCAAACACCATCAAAGGAGTGGGAGCGAACTATCCAGTAGGAGAAAAACCAAGAGAGAGAGAGTGTTAGTGTCCTGGAAATCAAGTGAATATAAAGTGGATGATAAAAGGGGTTAACATTGATTGATTAAGCTTAATTTACTTATTTTCCTTTGAGTGGAAATTATCATGAAAATATACACAAATGGCTAAGAATTTGTGTCTTTTTAAAAAATTATTTATTTCTGTGGTGCTGGGGATTGAACCCATGGCCTTATGCATGTGAGGCAAGCACTCTACCAGCTGAGCTATATCCCCAGCCCAAGAATTTGTGTCTTATAACTTTATAATAAACTTTGTTAGCCAGACACTGAGTATAGACACATCATGTGTGCCATTTAGATACCTAACAATTTTTACTTTTCTAGCTATTTCTCCAGCTTCCACAGCATTGTTTTTTCTGAACTAGTTCTTTGATTTCATTTTTTCACTTTGTAAAGATATTCTTATGGAAAAATTTGGAATTAAATACTCCGTGGGAATCTGGGTGCATTGGCACACTTGTAATACCACCTACTCAGAAGGCTGAGGCAGGAGGAGCCCAGGTTCAAGACCAGCCTGAGCTTGTTTTGACAAAAACTGTTAAAGTACTCATTTTGAATCCTTACACCAAAATTACCTAAAAATTCACAAAATTGAATGTAGCTATTTCTCAACTGAGGGCATATGCAACACCATTCTTTATAAATTTTTTTTTCACTTTAGAGTGTACATCTCTGTTATGATTATTTACCTCTGTGCTTAATATTATGTTTTGCAATATTCATTAAAAAACAAGAATTGGAAATATATTTTATAAAGTCCTCATACTAAAAAATAACTTCATGTTCATCAGAACTGATGGTTTGTATGTGTTAGTCTTTTTTAGCAACTTCACTTCATTTAATTTTTATGGTCTGACACATCCAAGCACCATATATCCCATTTTACCCCCTTTCTATGTGTTTCAGATTCCTGTATCTAACCTCCAAATTGTCTTCCAGGTTCTTAACTATTTGTCTTAAAGCCTTCATTATTCTCCCTTCTTAGTATTTTGATAAGCTGACTGGACTACTTGCTCACCTAAAAAATGTGTGGGTTTTTGCTCTTGATTCCTCCTGGTGTCTTCCTCTCTATATCCAACTGGTTTATACATCTTATTGATCTTACCTCCTGAATCTGTTTTTGGCCTCCCCAGTTCTGCTTTAGTTCGGACTCCCACCCCCCCATATTTTCTACCCATGTATTTTTTTCTAGTCATTTAGTATCATGTTGCTTTTAGATCTTGGATCTAATCATTCTATTCTCTTTTTAAAAAAAAAATTTTTTAGCTATTTTTATTTGGTGCTGAGAATTGAGTCCCACACATGTGAGGCAAGATCTCTACCACTGAGCCACAACCCCAGCCCCTCATATTTTGTTTCGAATTTATTTCCCAATCCCTATTATAAATTAGCAATATGTTACCATTTGGGGGATTTAAAAGAGTAGGTATTATTTATATATATATGTGTGTGTATTTATATATATATATATATATATATACATGTTATATACATATAATGTGTATAACTTGTTTATATATAATATATATAACCTGTTTATATAACAGGTTAAAGAGGAACTCTCCTAGGTGTATGCTTGCATTGCCCAATTAATTATATCCATTTCTTGAACAAATAATATGTTAAACCTGATACTAAAACAAAGGTTGTAGATAGAAATTGGGTATGATCCCTATTCATCAGTGAGTTGGAAGAAAAACATGAAAACATAAATGTAGTAAAACATTATGGTTATTATTAGGGATTTGAGACTGCAAGTTGGGTAAAGGAAAGACTTTTATTTTGGTACTATGGATTGAACCCAGGTGTGGTTAACCACTGAACCACATCCCATCCCCAGTCCTTTTTTATATTTTATTTAGAAACAAGTTCTCACTGAATTGCTAAGCGCCTAGCTAATCTGTTGAGGCTAGCTTTGAACTATCTTCCAGCCTCCTGAGTTGCTGGGATTACAGGCATGTGCCACCACACCCTGCAGAAAAGACTTCTTGGAGGAGCATTGAATTCAATCTTAAATGTTATTAATAGACATCTGAATGGTATATGGTATACCAAGGGGAGATCATTCTAGGCAGAGGTCATTCTAGGCATGTGTAAAGGCACAGTGTAGGAGCCCTGTTTGGGAATTGACTTGAATTGCAGTTGACTATGAGCCGTGGAGATTTGGCCATTGTCGCCACCCGTAGTCTCACGGGATTTGTTGCGGGATCTCGAGTGACTTGGCCGAAATTGCTGATCGGGTCAGCGCCATTTTTAGTGGTGTGTTTGGCGTGTGTTAGTTGTTGTTAGAACCAGAGAGAAGAGTTATCAGAATAAAAAGCTGTTTGTCTCCAGTTTGCTTCTGAAGTTCTTCCCGCGGCTCCGTTGCTCCAAGCACTTCAGGCGGCAACAGCACAGATAGTGGCAAGTCAGGTACATTTGTAGAACGGGAAGTCAATCTGTAAGAGCATACATTCCCAATGGAAGTGATAACACCCCAAAGGAGAAAAAAAACCAGTACCTCACATGTGCGAGGCAAGTGCTCTGCACTGAGCCACAACCCCAGTCCAAGCCAGATAAATTTTTACAATCATATTTAGTTGTATAGATCACAATATAGAATGTTACAGTGCTCTAAAAAATTCCTTCCCCTTCCCAGTCAATACACTTTTCTAGAGGAAACCACTGTTATGCTTCTGTCACCATAGATTTGTTCTTCCTGCTTTTGAACTTCATTTGAGTGGAATTGTGTGTTTGGTTGTTTTGTTTGTTTGTTTTTTTCTGGCAGTCAAGAGGATTTTTAAGCTACTTTGGTTGTGTTTTCTCTCTAGACTGAACTTTAAAGCCCCTCTCTTGGGGCTTTTCTTGGTGTTAATCTTTGTATCCTTTATATCTTGACCCACCCTTTGCCACCCTTTTATGTATCATCTATTTCACTCTGTCCAGATCAGCTCCTGGAATAACTAACTGCCTGTCAGCCCTAGATGTTCCAGTTGTTCAGGAGGCATCACTCCCAAGTCTGGCAAAATAGTCCTGTCTTTTGCTTACTGGGAACAAGCTAGACTGGGTGCAAGAGCAAAGTGGAAGTTAAATTATTTCTAATTTTCTGACTTGGGTAACTGTATAGATAATAGGACATTGTTAAGGAGGATTAAGGATCAGAGTGGGCGGGGGGATTCAGTTTTGAGACCTCTTACAGAAGATAACAGATGTTTAGTAAGTATTTGGAGCTTCAGGTCAAACCAGGCTTCAATATTGAATTGTTCTGATATTCAACAGCATATAGGACTATAGGTGAAGTCAGGCTTGGTTGGAATGCCCAGGGTGAAATGCAGAATGAGAACAGAAGAGGGTCAAAAACAGACCTTTGTGTTCCCCAATAGTAAAAGGGTGGGGGAATAAAAAGAATTGTTAATGGGTAGGAGAATAGAATGCTGTTACAGGGAGACACTAATTGCTAATATCAGATACTAATGGAGAATTCATGAAAAGTGACGACTGATAAATTATTCGGATGGCTTCTGTCAGAATGATTCCATTAGACTGATTGTGGAGGATACAAGAGGAAATAAGAAACAAGAACCTGAAAATGTGGCTCAGACAGAGGTAGAGTGCTCGTCTTGTATGTGTGAGGCACTGGGTTCGATCCTAAGTACCACATAAAAATAAATAAAATAAAGGTATTGTGTCCAACTACAACTAAAAAAAAAAAAACACCTAAAAACAGCAAGTAATAGTGTTTATGGGTTTGGCTCTAACAGGAAGAGAAAAGATACAAGGTCCTCCATGATCTTCTGCCCATGTGGATATGACACATGACTCTAACCTTGTCATCCTCTACCTTCAAACACTGATTTTAACTATAGTCATGTGTCATATCAATATTTTGGTCAGTAACAACATTGTGGTCAACATCATTTCCATACGATTATAATGCCTAGTAGCCATCTTAGTTCAAAGTATATGCAATGATGTTTGCACAGCAGCAGAATCACTAATGATAATGAGAACATGTCCCTGTTAAGTGATGCAGGACTGTATTTGAAAATATCCTAACACTGTTTCAACCTAAGCTCACTGTAAATTTCTTAAATTAGAAACTTCTGAAAGGGAATATAGACATAATTTTTTATAGAAAGAGCCTTCAGTTGGGGCTGGGGTTGGGGCTCAGTGGCAGAGCGCTCGCCTCGCACGTTCGCGGCCCAGGTTCGATCCTCAGCACCACGTAAACATAAATGCATTGCATTGTGTACAAGTAAAGTAAATAAATAAATATTAAAAAAAAAAGAGCCTTCAGTTGTTCTGATACATAATAGAGGTGGAAGTGTGGTACATTGTGCCACATTCTCTCCTGTCTCTGATTTGCATAGGATAGAAACTGTATGGTGTTATATCAGTCCTGAAATTTGTGTTTGAACAAGATAACTCAGATCTGGGGTCTGGGGTCTGCAGTTGTGGCTCAGTGGTAGAGCGCTTGTCTAGCATGCATGAGGCACTGGGTTTGATCTTCAGCACCACATAAAAATAAATAAAATAAAATAAAAGTATTGTGTTCATCTACAACTAAAAAATATTTTTTAAAAATCTGGAGTCTAATACTGAGAATTTGATCCTGGGCAAGCTACATAGCTTCTAAAAACTAAATTGAGGAGGGATTGTTGTATGGACCAAATGAGATTTTATATACATACGTGTGTGTTTATAAAATATATATCCAGCCACATGCCTTTACAATGACACAATAAATAGTAGTCATATGTATTAACTTGTTTCCTTTGCTGGAAAACCATTCTCTGGTTTGGTGAATACAAATTTCTCACTTAAATCTCATCCCTAGTGTTCTGCAGATTTGTGCAGCCAGCCTTCTTCACTTTTCCACTTCCATATTCCCAGGATACAACACAACTTGTACTATAGTGATTTCTATACTATTATAATTGCTCTTATATTTTTATTTCTGACTGTAAGCTCTTTGTATTGAGTGGGGGGTAGTAGATATTGAGCTTAAGGGTTCAACCATTGAACTACATCCCCAGCCCTTTTTATTTTGAGACCTAGTCTCACTAATGTCCCGTGGCTGGCTTGAACTCTTGCCTCAGTCTCCTGCACTGGAGGGTAAATGGTTGTAAATCCCTTGAGGACAGTGCTTGTATCTTTATCTTCCAGTGCCCCACCATGAAATATTTGTAGAATAAATGAGTTATAAAGAAAAGTAATGTGGAAAAATGCTGTTCTTTACTAGTCTAATGATTTCTTTTTTAATTTTAATTTTTTAGTTATACATGGACACGATATCTTTATTTTGTTTATTTCTATGTGGTGCTGAGGATCGAACCCAGTGCCTCACATGTGCGAGGCAAGTGTTTCACCCCTGAGCCACAACCCCAGCCCCCATAGTCTGCTACAGTGATTTCTATCTCAGTCTAATAGTTGAAGTGCTGGGACGAAAAGACTGGTGGTTTGGAATAACTGCAAAATTTGCTATTAATTTTTCTTTTACCAAAAAATGAGTAAAATACAATTATCCAGCATTTCCTCTGAGAGCATTGAGATAGAGGAAACTATTATGCCTTGGAACAGGAATTCCTTTTCTGTATGGCTTCAAAACAATTTGTAGGAAATATCAGAGAATTATAGGTAAATGTCACTTTGACCTTTTTATATTTTATCACCAGAAGATTTAAAATTTTTACAAGGCATAAATTTTATGCTCAGATAGGTGTTAATATAATGACCTACTTAAAATCAGGAGTTTCTTTTTTAAAAGAACAACTAGCTAATTTTTTTTTACCAAAATCCAAAGAGGGAGCTAGAACTGAAAAAAATGTAAAATTTAGTATTCCTATAATAATTTATTAATCTTTTTCAGAATTTATAACAATGGTCTTTAACTGTACAGTTGGTGAAGTTTTTTTCCTGCATTGGCAAAAGAACAAAATTGTACTTGGAGTCATTTTTGAGTGAGTCACCATGCACATCCCTGAGGGTGGCACAAAAGATTCTGTTGTGTGTTTCCATAGAAGATGTACATTCAGAGGATTCCCTTGGGGAAAAAAGAGAACTTATTCTTCTGCTGCCCTTTGACCTTCATTTGTAAACCCATCTGGATACAAGGGGGATGTTAGATCTGGATGTTGCCCTTATTAGAGAATATCTTTTTAAGGCACTTTGTTTTACATCTGTTGGAGATTGCCAAATTGAGAAAGAGCTGAGACATTCTTAGAGTTTAGACACTGTAAGATTTTGTTTCTGAGGTGCTGAGAAACTTCCCTCTGAGTGAATATTTTAAAGAGGAGGAGCAACCAGGCATGATGAATTTGATCACATGCCAAAATTCTGGTCTTTGAGAGGAAAGGAGGAATTAGCGTGAGCTCTAACATTGTGGTTATCATTTGGCTTTATCTTGGACCAGCATGGGTAAACTAATGTATGACTAAATAAAAAACAGAATGAAGCACTTAATTAAAGTTCTAGAGGCAGAAGCAGCATGTTTGATGTTCCTTTAAAATGTAACTCCACAGGTGAGATATATTCCTCACTCATTGCCTTGCCATAAACTGGAACTTTGGCTGCTGGAGAGCTTCAGGGCTCCGGCACATGGCAAAGATAGTGAGGATTATTGGAAAGGATACTTAATACATAGTGGAAATTGCACTGCCTGGCAGGTATTTGTGAACACATATATGTACTTTAGCTGGTCAGATAAAGGAACTGTACTCTAGAGAGGTAAAATATGTCTTACTTAATGCTACATGACTCATCAGTGACTTCCTCAGCCCTGCCCTTCTCTATCAGAGCAGTGAATTTTAGTCTACCTTTTAAACTTTGAACTTTTATTTCTATACTGACATCTACATAGGTGCATACCCACCCCCCATAAATGCCTTTTATTTAGTCTTATCTTTTTTTTAAACATTTATTTATTTACTTTAGTTGTACACAATGCGATGCATTTATGTTTACATGGTGCTGAGGATCGAACCTGGGCCAAGCACATGTGAGGCGAGTGCTCTGCCGCTGAGCCACAACCCTGCCCATTTAGTCTTATCTTGATTGGGCTAAGTGAAGTACATTGACCATCATATTCACAAGGTTCACATTGATGGATTCAACCAATCCTAGATTGAAATATTCAGGGAAGGGACTGGGGATTTATCTCATGATAGAGTGCTTGCTTAGTTGTATGCTTGAGTCCATAGGTTCAATTCTCAGCACCTCAAAAAGAAAGAAAATATTCTGGGGGGAAAATTGTGTCTACAGACTCCTTTCTTTCCCTTGTCCTTATCCCTAAACAAAACAACAACTACTTATATATCATTTACATTTTGTGAGATATTATAGGTAATCTAGAGAAGATTTGAAGTATATGGGAGAAACCCTTCATGGGTGTGCTCTCCTTTATTTGTCCCTGGTACTAAGAAGGCTGAGGCAAGAGGATGTCTTGAGCCCAGAAGTTCAAGACCAGCCTGAGCAACATAGCCAGACCCTGTCAGGTAGGAATAAAGTATATGGGAGGGTGTGCTTAGATTATATGCAAATACTACACTATTTTATATAAGGCACTTAAACACCTGTGGATTTTTATATCTGTAAGGGGTCCTGGAACCAGTTCCCCACATATGCTAGGAAACAACTGTACTTTAAAGGTGCCTGTGTTAATTTAGTGGAAGTTTCTTTTTTAATTTGTTTTTTGTGGATTTTTGTTTGTTTTGTTTTATTTTGTTTTGGTACTGGGGATTGAACCCAGGGTGCTTAACCACTGAACCATATCCCCAGCCCTTTTCATTTTGAGACAGTGTCTCACTAAGTTGCTGAGGCTGTCTTTGAACTTGTGATCCTCCTGTCTCAGCCTCTCAGGTCACTGGGATTATAGGCGTGCACCATTGCATCCAGCTTTAGTGGAAGTTTTTGATTCTCAAGTTTTATGTAAAATGAAAATAGGTGTGCTTAATATGTGATCTTTAATATTATGTTTTTTAACTTACACTTTGTTTTCAGAGGGTAGATGGTAGCCTGTTTAGTTTGGCTTCTTAAAACCATTCAGCTAATACAAAAAGGCTCCATCACAGTAGGGTTTTTAGACAAGTGTCCAAGAGTGTCATAGGCCTGAAGTTTGGATTTTTTATGGGCTGGTTAAATGACTGTGAGGAACATTGAATACATGCTTTTTTTTTTTTTTTTTTTTTTTTGAGGAACTGGGGGTTGAACCGAGGAATAATCTCCCACAGAGTTACATCCCTACCTTTTTTTTTTTTTTTGGTGCTGGGGGTCGAACCTAGGGCCTTGTGCATGTAAGGCAGGCATTCTACCAACTGAGCTATATCCCCAGTCAGTAAGTATTTTTTAAGCACTGTTTTTAGTGCCAATGATAAAAGATTAAAGACAGTTCTTTCATCAGGGCCTCAAGGAGATAGGTAAGTACACAAACAATTAATATACAGTCTGTTCAACTACAGTGATAATTATAAATACCACGTGCTCTAGAGTTTGTAGGAAGACTGTTGGGGACGAGTGGGTTGGGAGGTGCTATTAAAGTTGTTTTGGAAACAGTACCCTGATTTGAAGTTAGAATATGCAAAAAATTAGGTCATAAGTGTTTCTTAAAAGGGGAATTTCATGTGCAAAGGCCACAAAATGAGCATAGTATATACATGCAAGTTGCCTGTACTGCTAGAACATTGGGACATGAATGAGTAGTAAAATAGATGAGGCCAGAGGAATGGTCAGGATCAAGATCATGAAAGACCATATTTTCTTTATTAAATAAAGAGTTTGGATTTGGCATTTAGAAAGATCATTCTGGAAGCAGTGTGAAGAATAGGTTATAGGGCACCAGACTAGAGGCCAGAAGACTATTTTCAGTTATCCTGTGAGTATTAATGAGTCCTTTCATTGATTCATTTGGAATGGTAAACAGAGATATTCAGAAAATTAGAATTGACAGGTTTCTTTTTTTTTAAATATTTATTTATTTGCTTTAGTTGTACACAATGCAATGCATTTATGTTTACGTGGTGCTGAGGATCGGACCCAGGCTGTGCACATGCTAGGCGAGCACTCTACTGCTGAGCCACAACCCCAGCCCCTTGACAGGTTTCTTACTGTGGCCATTGAAGGTAAACACTGTCATCATGGAACTGATAATGATTTTTGTCTTGAATATATTGCACTTTAGATAAGGATGGATCAGCCAGGTGAAAGTATTAGTTTCCAGTAGTTAACTAAAGAACTCCGGGCAAGCAATACAAATAGGGACATTTTTAGCATACATAATAGTAATTAAAGCTATGGATATGGAGAATATTTCTCAGGGTAGAGAATCTCCAGTGACGATGGTAGATATCATAGTTCTGGAAACATAAACTTTATAAAGATTTAAGGAAATAATAATAATAAGAGAAGAAGGGGGGGGGGGGACAACCCCAAGAAGCCTGTGAAGGACACTTAGAAGGAGCAGAAAGGCACTGTATAGCAGAAGGAATAACTGAGACTTGTAAGCTCTTTAGGATTTATTGGATGCCTATCACTGTTATGAAAAGTTTGCCTACTTCATTCTTCAAAAAGCCCTCTGAAAGAAGGTGTTACCATCCACGTTACATGTGGGGAAATGTAATTACAGAAAGATTAACTTGCCAAAGGTACTATAGCTAGGAAGCAGTGGAGTCAAATTTCAAGCATAGGCAGTCTGATTTTATAATCTTTGCTTGTCGTCATTGCTAAATAATTCTCATGAGGACAAGAACCCAGAGTGAACCATATTACAGAAGGGATAGAGTATTTCAGAATGGGGAAGTGAATGAATGATGAATGCAATGGCAGTGAAATGCTATACAGAATATGAGAGAGAATTGGTGAAACACAGTGGGTGGTAGCATCAGGAAAGTGAACTGTAGACCACACTGTGAATTTTAAATAACAGGATGCCTGCTTTTTTGATACATTAGAATTTAATTTATTAGAGTCCTGAAGTTTATGTATATCATTTGTGACTTTAATCCCTAAAGAATTATAATTTCAGGGTATAATTTTTTAATGGTAGGGAGTTTTAGTAATAAAATTTAATATTCAGTTACATTAGTTAAGCAGTGTGTATTAATCTACAAATTAAAAGTTCAAGTTTTACTGAGAGCTGTATAAAGTCAAGTAGTCCTCTTGCCCCCCCCCAGCCAACCCCTATTTCATGAACAAGGCAGTTTAGTGTCTGGCCAGCTGTCTGGGGAATTTATAATTGGGATTCATGTGGTTGTTTTCTCATGATTAGATTCAGGTTAAATAATTTTCTTGAGAAAGTATATAGATAGGTGATGTCCTGTCCTTTCCATATTGGCCCCATCAAGGGTCATATGTTATTAGTTATTTTCATTATTGGGGATGTTAAATTTGATAATTTGTATCTCTGTTGTAAAGGGTAAAGTCATAATGCTGTAATTTCTTTTATTTTATTTGTTTATTTTTAGTGCTGGGGATTGAACCCAGGGGTACTTTACCACTGAACTACATTCCCAATCCATTTTGCTTTTTATTTCCAAACAGCTTACGTTGCTGAGGCTGGCCTGGAACTTGTAAATCTCTTGCCTCAGCCTCCCGAGTTGATGGGATGTGCCACTGCACCTGGCAAATGCTATAATTTCTAAATAATTCTTAAGTTTATATTTTGAGACTATGTGAATGTCCTGTTCTCCAACAATGTTTCACCTAGGGGTTTTAGCATTTATTGATTATCCATACCTAAATTATTACTTTGCTGTTACAAAATGATAATTTTCTGATTCTGTATTATTTCTAGATTTATTAGATGTTTTCTGTGTAAGAGAGCTTTCTCCACCATTCTCTCTACCTCCTCTATTTTTAAATCACTATGAACTTAGTTTTGTTAAATTGACCCACATTTAGGTAGCGAGAGCCTTTGCCAAAGTCAGCTTCTCTCTCCTTTTGACATGATCCACCTAGTGTTTTAAGTACTTTCTCACTTTTTTTCATAAAAAGATGTTCTAGGCTTATAAGTTCCTTGTTTTAAAACTAAAATCAGCCATTTATCCAAAGAAACCTGGTTCCTCTTAGTGGAAAATGTATTTAGAAACCAGTATCTGGAGCCAGGCGTGGTGGTGCATGCCTGTAATCCCAGTGGTTCTGGAGGCTGAGGCTGGAGGATAGTAAGTTCAAAGCCAGCCTCAGCAACTTAGTGGGGTGCTAAGCAACTCAGCGAGACCTTGTTTCTAAATAAAATGTTAAAAAAGGCTGGGGATGTGGCTTAGTGGTTAAGTGCCCCTGGGTTCAATCCCTAGTACCAAAAGAAAGAAACCAAGAAACCAGTATCTGGGCTCTGGGTGTGGTCAGTGTAGTTCTGTACTGCTGAATTTATACCTTGATGAATGGGAAAACCAATGAAATGAAATTCTGTGTTTAAAAATGTCTTGTTAACTGGGTTTACATCTATAAAGTAAAATAGCTTTACTAGTCTTCTGTACTGCTGAATTTATACCTTGATGAATGAGAAAACCAATGAAATGAAATTCTGTGTTTAAAAATGTCTTGTTAACTGGGTTTACATCTATAAAGTAAAATAGTTTTACTAGTCTTCTTCTATTTGGGTTTTTTTGTGATTACATATACATCTTAGGATTGTTTTCTTTCTTTCCTTCTTCCCTTCCTCCCTTCCTTTCCCCCTACCCACAGTGATAGGAATCAAATCCAAGCCTTCATATATGTTAGGCAAGTGCTGTACTCCCCCAACTCCCTAGGGTTGTTTCTTCTAGTTCTATGAAGAATGTTGTTGATATTTTGCTGAAGATTGCATTGAATCAGTAGATCACTTTGGACAGTATGGACATTTTAACAATTTTCATTCTTGCAATCCATGAACACAGAATGTCTTTCTACTTTTTTTTAATATCCATATTTTATTTATTTATATTTTTTTGTGGTGCTGAGGATTGAACCCAGTGCCTCACACATGTAAGCACTCTGCCACTGAGCCACAACCCCATCCCCATCTTTCCACTTCGTTATGTCCTTTTCCATTTCTTTCATCAGTGTTTTATAATTTTCATTTTAGAGATCTTTTACCTCTTTGGTTAATTTTATTTATTTGTTTGTTTGTTTATTTATTTTTGGTGGTGCTGGGAATTGAAACCAGGGACTTTGTAGGCAACCACTCTACCAACTGAGCTATATTCACAGTCCCTCTTTGGTTAAATTTATTCCTAGATTTTGTGGGTTTTTGTTTTTGTATCATAAATGAGATCTTTCTTTTTTTTTTTTTTTTTTTTGTTGTTGTTGTTGTATACAAAGTATATTCACACCATTTGTGTCTTCATACATGCACCCAGGGCAATGCACTCTACCATCATTTTTTTTTTTTTTTTTTTAATTTTTTTATTATTTATTTACTTATTCATCATGCACAAGTATAGTATCTTTTTACATACAACTGCTTGTATACAAAGTATATAAGTACCATTCAGATCTTGAATCATGCATTTAGGATAATGATATCCATCTCATTCAACCACCAATTTTTTTTCCAACCCCCCCCTTACTCCCTCCCTCCTCTCCCTTTCCGTTGACCATTCTAGTGTTCCTCTGATCCTATGTACCCCCTTGCAACAACTCTGCGAACCAGCCTCCTTATATCAGAGAAAACATTCGGTACTTGGATTTTTGAGATTGACTAATTTCACTTAGCATTATATTCTCCAACTTCATCCATTTACCTGCAAATGCCATTATTTTATTCTCTCTTATTGCTGAGTAAAATTCCATTTTGTATATATACCATATTTTCTTTATCCACTCATCTACTGAGGGGCATCTAGGTTGGTTCCATAACCTAGCTATTGTGAATTGTGCTGCTATAAACATTGAAGTGGCTGTGTCACTGTAATATGCTGTTTTTAAGTCTTTTGGGAATAGACCCAGGAGTGGGATGGCTGGGTCATAGGGTAGTTCCATTCCCATTTTCCCAAGAAATCTCCATACTGCTTTCCATAGCGGTTGCACCATTTTGCAGTCCCACCAGCAATGTATGAGTGTGCCTTTTTCCCCACATCCTCTCCAACATTTATTGTTGTTTGTGTTCTTGATAGCTGCCATTCTGACTGGAGTGAAATGAAATCTTAGAGTAGTTTTGATTTGCATTTCTCTAATTGCCAGTGATGTTGAGCATTTTTTCATGTATTTGTTGATTAATCGTGTATCTTCTTCTGAGAAGTGTCTTTTCAATTCCTTAGCCCATTTATTGATTGGGTTATTTGCTTTTTTGGTGTTAAGTTTTTTTAGTTCTATATACATTCTAGAAATTAGTGCTCTATCTGATGTGCATGTATTAAATATTTGTTCCCAATTAGTTGGCTCTCTATTCACCTCACTGATTGTTTCTTTTGCTGAGAAGAAGCTTTTCAGTTTAAATCTATCCCATTCATTAATTCTTGGTAATAGTTCTTGTGCTACAGGATTCTTATTAAGGAACTTGGGGCCTAATCCGACATGTTGGAAATTGGAGCTTACTTTTTCTTCTATTAGGCGTATTGTCTCTGGTCTAATTCCTAGGTCCTTGATCCACTTTGAATTGAATTTTGTGCATGGTGAGAGACAAGGGTTTAATTTCATTTTGTTGCATATGGATTTCCACTTTTCCCAGCACCATTTGTTGAAGAGGCTATCCTTTCTCCACTGTACATTTTTGGCACCTTTGTCTAATATAAGATAGCTGAAATTATATGCATTAGTCTCTGTGTCCTCAATTCTGTACCATTGGTCCACCAGTCTGTTTTGGTGCCAATACCATGCTGTTTTTGTTACTATTGCTCTATAGTATAATTTAAAGTCCGGTATGGTGATGCCACCTGCTTCACTTTTCTTGCTCAGGATTGCTTTGGCTATTCTGGGTCTCTTATTTCTCCAGATGAATTTCATGACTGCTTTTTCTATTTCTTTGAAGAATGACATTGGGATTTTGATTGGAATTGCATTAAATCTGTATAATGTTTTTGGTAGTATGGACATTTTGACAATATTGATTCTACCTATCCAAGAGCAAGGTAGGTCTTTCCATCTTCTGAGTTCTTCTATGATTTCTTTCTTTAGTGTTCTATAATTTTCCTTATAGAGCTCTTTCAACTCTTTCGTTAAGTTGATTCCCAGGTATTTTATTTTTTTTGATGCTATTGTAAATGGCGTAGTTTTCATCATTTCCCTTTCAGAGGCTTTGTCACTGATGTACAAAAATGCCTTTGACTTATGGGTATTGATTTTGTATCCTGCTACTTTGCCAAATTCATTTACTAGTTGTAAAAGTTTTCTGGTAGAGTTTTTTGGGTCTTCTAGGTAGATTATCATGTCATCAGCAAATAGTGCTAATTTGAGCTCTTCTTTTCCTATCTGGATCCCTTTAATTTCTTTCGTCTGTCTAATTGCTCTTGCCAGAGTTTCCAGTACTATGTTAAATAGCAGTGGTGAGAGGGGGCATCCC
Organism: Tamias sibiricus; assembly: GCA_025594165.1. Taxonomy (NCBI): domain Eukaryota; kingdom Metazoa; phylum Chordata; class Mammalia; order Rodentia; family Sciuridae; genus Tamias; species Tamias sibiricus. The sequence goes on along the minus strand of CM046662.1, from coordinate 29,651,382 downwards.
TGTCTTGTTCCAGTTTTTAGAGGGAATGCTTTCAATTTTTCTCCATTTAAGATAATGTTAGCTCTGGGCCTTGCATAAATAGCTTTTATAATGTTGAGATATGTCCCTGATATTCCTAGTTTTTCCAGTGTTTTGAACATAAAGGGGTGCTGTATTTTGTCAAATGCTTTTTCTGCATCTATTGAGATAATCATATGATTTTTATCTTTAAGTCTATTGATGTGATGTATTATGTTTATTGATTTCCGAATGTTGAACCAGCCTTGCATCCCTGGAATAAACCCCACTTGATCATGGTGCACTATCTTTTTGATATGTTTTTGTATCCAATTTGCCAGAATTTTGTTGAGGATTTTTGCATCTATGTTCATTAAGGATATTGGCCTAAAGTTTTCTTTTTTGGATGTGTCTTTGCCTGGCTTTGGAATTAATGTAATATTGGCCTCATAAAAAGAGTCTGGAAGAGCTCCCTCTTTTTCTATTTCTTGAAATAGTTTGAAGAGCATTGGTATTAGTTCTTCTTTGAAAGTCTTGTAGAACTCTGCTGTAAACCCATCAGGTCCTGGACTTTTCCTTGTTGGTAGCTTTTTGATGACATCTTCTATTTCTTTGCTTGTAATCGATCTGTTTAAATTGTGTATAGCCTCCAGATCCAGTTTAGGCAAATCATATGACTCTAGAAATCTGTCAATGCATTCAGCATTTTCTGTTTTATTAGAGTACAAGTTTTCAAAGTAATTTCTAATTATCTTCTGTATATCTGAGGTGTTTGTTGTGATATTCCCTTTTTCATCACAAATGTTAGTGATTTGAGTTTTTTCTCTTCTTCTTTTCGTTAGCATTGCTAAGGGTCTGTCAATTTTGTTTATTTTTTCAAAGAACCAACTTTTAGTTTTGTCAATTCTTTGAATTGTTTCCTTAGTCTCAATTTCATTAATTTCTGCTCTGATTTTAATTATTTCCTGTCTTCTGCTGCTCTTGGTGTTGATCTGTTCTTCTTTTTCTAGTGCTTGGAGGTGTGATGTTAAGTCGTTTATTTGTTGGTTTTTCTTCCTTTTAAAGAATGAACTCAGTGCAATGAATTTTCCTCTTATTACTGCCTTCATAGTGTCCCAGAGATTTCTATATGATGTATCTGTGTTCTCATTTACCTCTAGGAATTTTTTAATCTCCTCTTTGATGTCTTCTTCAACCCCTTGTTCATTCAGTAGCATGTTGCTTAGCTTCCAGTTGTTGGAGTAGTTTTTCTTATTCCTTGTTTTGTCATTGATTTCCAATTTCATCCCTTTATGGTCTGATAGCATGCAGGGTAGTATTTCTATTTTTTTATATTTGCTGAGATTTGCCTTGTGACATAATATATGATCTATTTTGGAGAAGGAGCCATGTGCTGCTGAGAAAAAAGTGTATTCATTTACTGAGGGATGAAATATTCTATATATGTCCGTTAGATCTAAGTTATTAATTGTTTTAAGGAGGCCTAAGGTTTCTTTGTTTAGTTTTTGTTTGGATGATCTATCCATTGGTGAGAGAGGTGTGTTGAAATCCCCTAGAATAACTGTGTTGTGGTTTTTAAACCCTTTTGTCCCCTCCCTTCCCCTTCTTCCCCATTGGGCTTTCTAGTGTTCCTCTAATCCTCCTATGCTCCCTGTCCCAACCCCACTGTGAATCAGCCTCTTATATCAGAGAAAACATTCAGCATTTGGATTTTTGGGATTAGCTAACTTCATCCATTTACCTGTGAATGCCATTATTTTATTCTCTTTTATTGCTGAGTAATATTCCATTGTGTATATATGCCACATTTTCTTTATCCATTCATCTACTGAAGGACATCTAGGTTGGTTCCACAGTCTACCTGTTGTGAATCGTGCTGCTATAAACATTGATAGGGCTGTGTCCCTGTAGTATGCTGTTTCTAAGTCCTTTGGGAATAGGGTATCACTTTCTTGATTTCTAGGTCAGGTAATTTGCTACGGGCATGTAAAAATGCTACTGATTTTATTTATTTATTTATTTTTAAATTTTGTAGCTGAGGATTAAACCCAGGGCTTTGCATATAGTAAGCTCCTGCTCTATCACCAAGCATTATTCCCAGCTGTGCTGATGATTTTTGTATATTTATGTTGTATTTTGCAATTTTGCTGAATTTGTTTGTTCGATTAGTTTGTTTTTTTTTTTTTAATATTTATTTATTTACTTTAGTTGTACATAATGTGTTTACTTGTACGTGGTGCTGAGGATCGAACCCGGGCCACGCACATGCTAGGCGAGCGCTCTACCGCTGAGCCACAATCCCAGCCCTGTTCGATTAGTTTTTTGAAGGCAGTTTTTTTTAAATTTTTTTTTTTTTTTTAAATGAGATTTGTCATCTGCAAACAGTGACAGTTTGATGACTTATTTTCCAGTTTGGATAGCTTTTCTTTTTCTTGCCTGATTTCCCTGGCTGGGACGTCTAGCACTGCGTTGAATAAAAGTGGTCAGAGTGGGCAAACTTGTCTTAGAAAGAAAGCTTTCTATTTTCCCCATAATGTTAGCTCTTGTCTTATTATAAATCACCTTTATTATGTTGAGGTACATTCCTTTATACCTAATTTGTTCAATGTTTTTGTCATGAAGGAATATTGAACTTTATCATTTACCCTTTCTGTATTTTTTTTTTTTTTTTTTTTTTAGCCAATGAAGCCTTTATTCTGGCCAGGGCCACCAACTATGTCCAGCACAAAGCAGGATAGTAGAAAATGGCTCCTTTCTATATTTATTGAAATGATCGCATGGTTTTTGTCCTTCATTCTTTTGATGTGATGTATTATATTTATTTGATTTACATATGTTGAACCATCTTTGCATCCCTGGAATGACTCCTACTTGATCATAGTGAAAAATATTTTTAATTACTGTTGGATTGGATTTACAAGTATTTTCTTGAGGATTTTTTGTGTCTGTGTTCATCGAGATGTTGGCCTGTGGTTTCTCTCTCTCTCTTGTTGTGTCCTTATCCAGTTTTGGTATCAGAGTAATGCTTGCCTTGTAAAAATGTGTTTTGGAAGAACCCCCCCCCCCCCCCAAATAACCTAGGGAGAATTGATATTAGGTATTTTTTTAAGTGGCAAGATTCATCAGTGAAGCCATCTGATACTGACCTTTTTTTTTGATAGACGGTATTACCGGTTCAGTCTTGTTACTTGTTATTGGTCTATTCATGTTTTCTGTTTATTCATGATTTATTCTTTGTAAGATTTAAGTGTCTACTAAAACAAGAGACCCTGTGCCTAACAGAAAACAAGTATGCCCAAATCTCCACCATGCTGGTTTAGGAACTGACTTCCTTAACAAGATTCCCAACAGCTCCAGAGGCTGAGGCAGAAGGATTGCGAATTCAATAATTTTCTCCAACTCCGTAGGCACTCTCGTCACGTTACTGATTGTTTCCTTTGCTGTGGAGAAACTTTTTAGTTTGATTCCATTCCATTTATTTATTCCTGAGCCCCAACTATGTTTTCATATAACGGGTCTTTAAGCTTATTAATTCTTTTTTCTCTTTGGTCTGTTCTACTCTTAACGCCTTACATTGTGTCTTTAATTTCACTGAGTTTATCTTTCAGTCAAGGATTTCTGTTAGGTTTTGTTTGTTGTTCATTGGATTTCCTTAAAAGAGCTGTTTTCTAAATTCTCTTGAGTTCCTCCACACTGATGATTATCTAGTCAAAATACACTACTAGGTATAATGAATTTCTTGAAAGCTCTTTTTTTAAAAAAAGTTATTTATTTATTCTAATTTGTTATACATGTTTGCAGAATGCAGTTCATTTCATATTACATATATAGAGCACAATTTTTCAAGTCACTGGTTCTACACAAAATATTTTCACACAATTTGTGTCTTCATACCTGTACTTAGGGTAATGATGTCTATTCTGAAAGTTCTTGATGCTTGTTGGCATGCAACATGATCTGGGCATTGAAGGATTAAGTATTTAATCCAGGCTTTGTTTGTGCCTGTCTTCAGCACTGATGGCACTCAATTCCAGATTTGCGAGGAGTCTGCTGTTGGTGTTTTGTAATCATATCAGTACTAGAGGGCAATTCAAGCTCAGGTTTTCCCCACATACACTGTTTGTGTGTTATTCAGAAAGAAACAGAATACTTAGAAAAAGAATCTATACCCGTAAATCTCTCCTGGGGGCTAGAGTAGACCCAGATGTTGCCTGATCCATAGTTACAAGCCTTTTCCTGGGTTCTGTGGTCAGAGAATGTGGGATTCTGCCTGGGTCTGGCAGAGTCACTGGTAATGGACCAGCCCCAGGCTCCTCTGTCCACCTCTGGCCATCAGTGCCACCATGATGTATAATACCCTGAGCCCACAGCCTGCCAAGGCCACCATAAGACACTGAGTGAGGACCAAGAGCTACACTGCTATGGGCTGAAGTGAAGTTGTGGCCCTATACCATTGTAGCTGTAGGTAAGCTAGCTAGAAAAGAAGTGTGTTAGACTGGGGCCATGTTGGCATTGGAATTATTCTGTAGGCTCTATCCACAGGTGATCTGAGGATGGGCCATTAGTATCTGCCCAGTGTTAGGTTTCACCAACTCAGCACTAAGTTTCAGAGCCAAGTCTTGTGCTTACTATCCTGTCCTACCCTCAGCAAATGGGTTCTGCACCACTGTGTTGCCTGAGGTCCAGGTAGTGTTGGTGACAGAGTTCATTGACCATCTAGGCTGATATTAAGCTGTGTCATACTTGAGTCTCAGAGCTGCAAGAGCCTGCATAGTCTCAGGTGCACTGAGACTTGTACCACAGCTGGCAGTGATGCAGTCTGAAAAATGAGTCCTTCCCACTGGGGCACTGTTATGGTTTAGACATGAGATGTCCCCCCAAAAGCTCATGTGTGAGACAATGCAAGGATGTCCAGAAAAATGATTAGATTCTGAGAGTTGTAACCTAATTGGGTACTTAATCCACTGATATGAATTAACTGGGTGGTAACTATAGGCAGGTGTGACTAGAGGAAGTAGTCCCTGGGGGAATGCTTTTGTGATTTTATATTTTGCCTCTGGTGAGTGGAACTCACTCTTTCTGCTTCCTGGCTGCCCCAAGTCCTGAACTGCTTTCCCCCACCATGCCGTTCCACCATGATGGTCTCACCTCTGAGGCCCAGAGCTTTGGAATCAGCTCACTATGGACTGAACCTCTGAAACTTGGAGCCAAAATAAATTTCCTCCTCTAAATTGTTCTTGTAAGGTCTTTTGATCATAGCCATACAAAATTGACTAAAATAGAAGCAGATCTCTGGATAGTACCAGGGCAGTTCTGTGATAGTTGTGCTGCCTGTGGCTGGGGCATGGGGTGGTGGAAACCATCAATTAGCCACCAAAGCCAACACTAAGTTGGGTCACATCTGAGTCTCACCGCTGCAGGAACCTCCACTGTCTAAGGAGGAGGGCAGATGTGCTCCAGAGTTCAGTTCAAGGCTGGAAATGATGCAGACTGAAACTCAGGTCTGTCTCACCTGAACACAAATCTGCCCAGCGCTGGGGCAAGTCTAGGGGCTCTGTCTGTGAACTCTGGCCTGCATAAGGGCTGCCAGTTTTTATCAGGTACTTGGTCTCATTTTGACAGACCAGTAGTTGAGCTCCACGACAGTTCTATGCTTGTTTTCATTACTTGCTCTCCAGCAGGTAGTCTTATTTATACTCTGCGGCCCAAGGTTGTAGGAGGGGTGATAGAAATAATCAGTTGTCTGGTAGTTCAGTCTGTGTGTAGTGATCTGGTATAGGGGTCATGGTGCTTTGCCCAATGTTGGGTTTCACCATGGCAGGCCTGGTACTGGATTTCTTGTCTTATGCCTGGGTTGCTTGTAGTTGGAGAAGGAGTGATGTAGGCAGTTCTTCTTCCTGCTTTCTACAATACCTTTTTTTCGTTTTGCTGTTCTAAAAGCAGGCACTGTGATCTCTCACGTGACTTCCTTACCCTTTGTGAAGATATTTTGTGTGTGAAAAGCTTTTCAACTTGGTGTATTTGTGGCAAGATGATCAGAGGAGGATCTTACTCAGCTGTCATCTTGCTCTGCCTTTCACCATACTGTATTAACTTGTTAAGTCCCATTATCTCAGATGTGGCACACCTTTGGAAATTTAAATTGAGCAAAAAAAAAAAAAAAACATAATTACTTTTGAAATAAATATTATTTTAGCATTTTATTCTTTGGAGAAAAATAATAGGTCCTTAATTAAAGCATTTGAAATATGTCTTTACATTCCCTGTGTGTGTGTGTGTGTGTGTGTGTGTGTGTGTGTGTGTATAGACTAGATAAGGTCTAGATTATGATTCCCAACCTATTTTAATGTGTCTGTATCAATTTCACTGAAATATTCACAGAATTTAAAACCTGGGACTTAAAGGGTTAATTACTATAGCTTTGTAGTACATTTTGAAGTCAGGTAGTATAATGCCTCCTGCTTTGGTTTTGTTCTTGTAAGGGGTGCTCTACTAGTTAGCTACATCACCAATCCTTTTTATTTTTCATTTTGAGACGGGGTCTCACTGTGCTTTTGAGTCTGCCTCAGCTTTTGGAGTAGCTTTTATTACAAGTGTGCATCACTGAGCCTGGCTCAAGCTGTTGTTCATTTTGCTGAAGATTTCTTTGGCTAATTTGGTTTTGTTTTGTATGGGTTTGTTTTGGGGGTTTTGTTTTGTAAAATTCAAACTTCTTTATTAATTTTGATTGTGTTTTCTGATGCAGTGAAGAATGTCATTGGTATTTTGATAGAGATTGTATCAAATCTGGAAATCACTTTGGATAGTAACAGGAATTTTAACAGTATTGATTTTTCTAATCTATAAACATATCTTTTCATTTCATTTTGTCCTCTGTAGTTGTAGTTGTTAGTGTGTCTTAGAGTTTTCATTACAGAGTTTTTTTTTATTATTAAATTTGTCTCGAGGCTTTTTTTTTTTTTTCTCTTCTCTTTTTTTCCCAGAATCCAAGTTTTTAACCACATTGTTAAGGTGCTTTTCACATGATTTGGAGAAGATTCTTCGGTATAATTTTTCACTATAAAACCATAGCTACAGAATGTATATATGATGGAATTGAATCTGTACTGATCTTGAAATTCATCCTGAGCAATCTCTGGGTTGGACTCATTTTCTAGGTGAAAAAGAAACTGGGTAAATTATCTTGGTTAATGAAGGTTTTGGATAATTAACATTTTAAAAATTGAAAGTTGTTTGTGATAAATTAATCATACCATAGATAAGAATTTCACTATTGTTAGACTTTAAGACACAACTTGGCATGACAGTGTAAACTAAGGAAGGGGATAAAATCCTAACTTAATTAGAAATATGTTTAAAAGAATCACTAACTATTCATATATACAGTGCTACAAACATGAATTTAATTTTTTATTCAACAGTGAAATTGAAAGCCCATAGAATATATCTACAATGAATACTATATGTATAGATTGTTTGAAGGTTGTAAAAAGAGAACTACTTTGTTGTAGGATGGCAGTGGTCCCACCACTTCAGTTTACCCACCTTCACTCACAAAAGTATGGCTGATCTGTTAGGAAGTGTAGTCATGCATTGGTTAACAACAGGCATATGTTTTGCCAAATGCCTCGTTAGGTAATTTGTTGTGCAAACATCATAAAGGTACTCACACAAACCTAGATAGTAGATCTCAACCACTTGATGTAGCTTTTTTTTTTTTTTTTTTTTTTTTTTGGTGTTACTAGGGATTGAACCCAGGGCCTTGTGCGTGCAAGGCAAGCATTCTGCCAACTGAGCTATATCCCCAACCCTCGATGTAGCTTTTTTTTTTTTTTTTTTTTTTTAATTAAAGAATTTTTTTTTCACAATGCCTGTATTCTATTTATTTATTTTTATGTGGTGCTGAGGGTCGAACCCAGGACCTCACATGCTAGGCAGGACCTCACATGCTACAGCCCCAGCCTTTTTTTTTTTTTTTTAAATATTTATTTGCTTTAGTTATACACAATGCAATGGATTTATGTTTACATGGTGCTGAGAATCGACCCCGGCCGTGCACGTGCTAGGCGAACACTCTACCGCTGAGCCACAACCCCAGCCCACAGCCCCAGCCTTTTGATGCAGTTAAAAGACATGCTAAACAAAATGTGAGGCTGCTGCCAATGTAAAATGGTGTCTTGTTTTACAGTGAATTTTTAAAATATAATAGCAATAAAAAGAACAATATAGTAAGAACATACACCAGTAACAGTCATGTGTTTTGTACTGTATATAATTGTATGTGTGATACTTTTATACAATTGGCAGTGCAGGTTTGTTTACTCCAGAATCATCACAGACACATGAGTAATGTATTACACTATGACATTACTATGATGACGAGGCGACTAGGCAGTAGAAATTTTTCACATCCATTATAATCTTATGGGACAACTGTTGTTCATGTGGTCTGTTAGTTGAAATGTTGTTAGGCAGTGCATGACTATACTGAGTCATCACCACTTCCTCACCTTCCTTTTTCTCCCTAGGTGGAGCTCATTATTTTATACCTAATCTTGAGCTGATACTTGTTTTTCTAATACTCCTGCATAATTTCTTCAGTGTTTTATTGTTGCAGTTAGAGAAACTGATGTTACTGATCTGGGATGTCACTATTTCCCAGATGTCTATTTTTCTGTTTTCCTCATGACTTCCCTTTTTCAGGCTCCATAGAGTAGCTTTCAAGTACTCTATAGGTAAATGATAAGTGCCCCCTTGAATCTAACATTTAAATTTATGACTGAAGAAATATCTAAGACTTTTAGTCTGCTTCTGTCAGGGTTCTGTTGTTAATAGATTTTACTGATCTTTTTCTGTAATAGACATACCAAAAGCCTAAAATACAGTACCTCGAGCTTGTTTCACAGGTTATTGATACAAAAGCCCCTCAAATCCCCTTTTTAAGCCTAGCATTACACAATCAATAGGATCCTTGCTGTCTTCTGTAACCGCCAAAATACCATAATCGCCCACATTATATATGAGAAAGAATTAATCAGCTTGCCACTACAACCATCCTTTGTTCTACGAGGTTCTTTTCTGTCTGTTTGGTGAAAGCCTAGCATTTTGTGACCTTTAAATCTCTGGTATACTGGAAGGACTATGATTTACTAGACATCCTAGTGCTTGCTTTTGTTCCCTACTAATAGGTTACCTATAAACCTGTGGTTCTTAGTATATATCAGAACTACCTATAGGGCTTCCTAAGCCACAGACCACTGGACCCATCTCAGAGATTTGGAGGGTAGGGCCTGAGAACTTTCATTTTTGCCAGGCTCTCAAGTGATGCTGATGGTACTGATTCAAGGTCTCATAAGTTGTTACTTAATATGCAACAGAACTTAATTCTGACCAATTTTAAAGAAAATGAACTTATTGAAAATATTTGGGCCTGGTGTGGTGGTGGTCACCTGTAATCCCAGTGGCTGAGGCAGAATGATCAAAGCCAGACTCAGCAATTTAGCAAGGCCCTAAGCAACTCAGTGAGATCTTGTCTCTAAATTAAAAATTTTTAAAAAGGCTGGGGATGTGGCTCAGTGGTCAAGTGCCCCTGGGTTCAGTCCTCAGTACCAACAACACCACCAAAAGATTTGGGGTAACTACAGAGTTGCTTGGAGTACTGGAGAAATAGACTTGGAGCTAGGTAACCATGATCCATTCTTTCCTATTACAGATACGATAAAGATACTACTGCTGCAGTGAATATTGGGTGCCACAGCCTGCACTGCTGACCAGCTATACTATGCACTGTGTTTGTTGGCAAAACTTGCTATAAAATAGCTACCAGTTTGCATTCTGTGCAGGTCTTAATTCTTTTAGTTACTAGCTTCTGACTCAAAGTCTGGTATAGATGTGTCTGATAGCACTTGAGTAATTTGCACATGTCTTAGACTGGTGTTTTCAGCTTCCATGGTAAAGACAAAACTTTGTAGGTGGAATATTCTCCAAAGAGGATTTAATTCATGGCTTGGTTTAACTGGTTAGATATTTTTAAAAAATATATTTAGTTGTAGATGGACATAATAACTTTAATTTGTTCATTTATTTTTATGTGGTGCTAAGGATCAAACCCAGTGCCTCACACATGCTAGGCTACCACTGAGCCATAACCCCAGCCCACTCCTTAGATACTTTTGAACATGTGCTTCAGGAGTTGTAAAATAGCATCTAGGGCCCAAATTAGCCAACCAGCTATTTTTTGTGAATACAGTTTCATAGGAATTCAGTCATACCCATTCATTTGCATATTGTTTAGCTGTTTTCATGCTGCAAAATGCAGAGTTATATAGGTGTGACAGAAACCATTTGACCCACAAAATCTATAATATTTACTAGCTCACCCTTTATAAAATTTATCAACTCTGAATAGAAATAATACTAATATTTCAATCCACATCAGTGTAGACACCATAATAGATGTTCTAGGGAACATCAAGTTTCTTTTGGCCAAATTGTTCCTCTGTGTAAGCTGCCTGGTACCGTAAACCGGGATAAAAAACTCTCGGAGGCAGAGTTAAGCTTTTACTACTTTTACTTCTACTTTCTTAGAGAGCTTAGAGAGGGAAAGAAAGATTTTTCTTAGAGAGAAAGATTAAAGCGAGCTTTTCTTCTTGTCTTCTTAGCTTAGAGTTAGAGTTAGAAAGATAGAAAGATAGAAGCCGGGCGCGGTTCTAATCCCAGCACTTTGGGAGGCTGAGGCAGGAGGATCACGAGTTCAAAGCCAGCCTCAGCAATAGGCACTTAGCAACTCAGTGAGACCCTGTCTCTAATAAAATACAAAAAAGGGCTGGGGATGTGGCCCAGTGGTCGAGTGCCCCTGAGTTCAATCCCCAGTACCACAAAAAAAAAAAAGAAAGATAGAGCTTCTTAGCTTAGAGAAAGATTAGAGCTTCTTTCTTCTCTCTTCTTTCTTCCTTCTTCTTTCTTCTTAGAGAGAAAGATTAAAGCGAGCTTTTCTTCTTGTCTTCTTAGCTTAGAGTTAGAGTTAGAAAGATAGAAAGATAGAGCTTCTTAGCTTAGAGAAAGATTAGAGCTTCTTTCTTCTCTCTTCTTTCTTCCTTCTTCTTTCTTCTGTCTTCTGTCTTCCTCAGGAGTCTCGGCCTAACTCTGACCAGTCCTCTGGAGCCTCGGCCTAACTCTGGCCAGTCATTACTTCTTCTATCTGGTTTCTCTTCTGTAACCGCTCTGCCTATGTTCTGGCCGCTCTGATTCTTCTGACCGACCGAGTGGCTGCCCGACTGACCGAATGAATTCGTTCTAACTCGGACCGCTTTCACCCGGTTATATACCTTCAGGTTTGCGGGTGCCTACAGGTGCGTCACATACATATCAGGTGGAACTTATGGCTTCCAGCTAGCTGCAACAGCCCTTCCCAATTAGGGCTCCTTCACCTCTGTAATGAGATTACAGGTAAATAATTGTGCATACTTTCAGATATTTGAAGAAGCATCTATAGTGATAAACTTTTTGAGTCTCTAGGCTAAGTGTAGAACAAAGTTAACTTGCGCCAGGAACGCCGTGTTAGTGGAATAAAGGGGTTTATCAGGGACCATGTGGGGAAGGGTAGGGAAGGGAAGAGGGATAGGGAATAGGAAAGGGGCAGGACAAGAAGAGAGCGGTTTCAGTCTGGAGCAGGCTTAAATAGCGAACTGGTGGTCCGAGGGACCCCTGGAGCCAGTCCGTGTCCCCATAGGCTGCTGGAGGTCAAGAGGGGACGGGGAGGGCACCTGAGAGCTGGCCAGCCTGAGGCACCTGGGAGGTGTAGTCTTTTCTCAAAGTACCTGAGAGGTGTGGCCTCCCTGCCTGGAATCCAACACTAAAAACAATGCATTTACACAAAATCGTGAATGATATTCAGACTTTAATTAAAGTTAATTCCCAAGTCTTTGTCAGATATTCATGTCTTTTTTTTTTTTTTTTTCTTTCTTTCTTTCTTTTTACAGAACTGGAGATTGAACCCAGGAATGCTCTACCACTGAGCTACTTTCCCAGCTTTTTTTTCTTGGTACCTGGGATTGAACTCAGGGGCATTCTACCACTGAGCCACATCCCCAGCCCTGTTTTATATTTTATTTAGAGACAGGGACTCACTATGCTGCTTTAATGCCTTACAGTTACTGAGGCTGGCTTTGAATTCACCATCCTCCTACCTCTGCCTTCGGAGCCCCTGGGATTATAGACCTACTGCACCTGGCCTTTTTTTTGGAGACATGGTATTTCTAAATTACCCAGGCTGTCCTTGAACGTGAGATCCTCATGCCTCATCCTCCAAAGTAACTAGGATTACAAGCATGCACCACTGTACCCAGTATTGTGGCATTGTTAAAGATGAACCAAAGATGTCCTCTGACTCGAGAAGAGAGGAAATTATATGACATAAGTTTAGCTGAGAATTTCAGAAAATTCTGGTGCTTTTAAATTAACACTTAGCTTACCTTTACCTGGTAGGTCAAGTTATAGGGAGTTCTGATTCTGTTTACCATAAGCCCTTGCATTTTAGAGTTTGCAGGACTTATTTGATACTAAAGCAAAATTGTCTTGGTATCAAAAATCACAAGCATATTACCATACGATAGGCACTTTGTGTATGTTTGCCTGGGTTATAATCCTAACTCAAAGGGTAGGGCTAGCTATGTTTGTAGTATGGTAATCCTGTGGGTTTTATTTTTGTTGTTGTTTTTTTGGTACCAGGGATTGAACTCAGGGGCACTCGACCACTGGGCCACATCCCCAGCCCTTTTTTGTATTTTATTAGAGACAGGGTCTCACTGAGTTGCTAAGTGCCTCGCCATTGCTGAGGCTGGCTTCGAACTCGCGATCTTCCTGCCTCAGCCTCCCAAGTCCTGGGATTACAGTCCTGCACCACCATGCCCGGCTTCCTGTGGTATTCTTATAGGATTGGTTCCAGGACTATTGTGAAACCAAACTTTGTGGGTGTTCAAGTCCCTTATATGAAACTGTAGTATTTGCTTATCAACTCTGCACATCCTCCCATATAGTATAAGATATCCCTTACATATAAAAGATCAAATAAAATGTAAATGCTATGTAAATTGTACTTACGCTGTATCTTTTGTGTGTGTGTGTGTGTGTGTGTGTGTGTGTGTGTGTGTACCAGGGATTGAACTCAGGGGCACTCGACCACTGGGTCACATCCCCAGCCCTTTTTTGTATTTTTATTTAGAGACAGGGTCTCACTGAGTTGCTAAGTGCCTCGCCATTGCTGAGGCTGGCTTTGAACTCGCAATCCTCCTGCCTCAGCCTCCCAAAGTGCTGGGATTACAGGCGTGCGCCACCGCGCCCAGCGCTGTATCATTTTTGAAATGACAAAAAAACGGTCTCTACATGTATAGATGCATTTTAAAAAATACTTTTATCTCATGATTAGTTGAATTCATTAATGTGGAACCAGTGGCTATGGAACGTATATGGCCATTGTTTTGGAATTCTTTGTTCATGTGATTAGTCAGATAGATAGATAGGGAAGAAATAATAGTGTAATTATTCACAGGTGATTTTTTTTTTTTTGTATGTAGAGAATCCAGAAGAATGTACAAATCATGAGAATTAAGTGGAAAAAAAAATTTTTCCCCTGTGCTTTATTCTCCACAGAATGATACATGTTAAACTGGCTTGGGCCAATGTCCCCATATGTACAGAACGGAATAAAGTGGGTCTCTGAGCAGAAGCCTGATTTGCCTTGATATGAAAGGGTGATGGGTAAGATGTTACAACCAGAAGTGTGTTCAGGCCTGTGCTGGGTCTGGCCTGGAATGTAGAGAGATGAGGCAGCTCTCAGTGTGTTTACTTCCAAACAGGAGATGCCTGCCAGACTTGAAGGGTTTTTGGTACCACATCTTCCCACTGGTCCTCTGATATCTCCTGAGCCCAGGCAGAACTCCTGGTGCAAGCAGGCTTACTCTATCCAGTTTTCTTTTCACCAGCTCTATGTGTTCTGGGTCCATGGGAATAGAGCTGTGGCTGCTCAGTTTCCATTTGCTCCCTCCATATCTTCATCCTCACTGTCCAATGGTAGGTCTGGCAAATGAAGCCCCAGGGCCTGGATCCAGTCTTTGTTGTTAGCAACTACATCTTCTCCATACCCTCAGTGCAAGGTCCACCTCTTCTTGTTCAGGATCTTGGTTTAGGGGCTGGTGCCCAGCCTGCCACTGTTTCCTCCTGCTCTTCTTCAGGCTCCTCACTGCTCCAATCCCCAGTGCCTTCTGTTGGGCCCTGATGTGGCCCCAGTTCTTCAGTCTGATCGGGGAAGATATGCTCAGGACCCATGGTGTCTCCCCTTAAAACTCTTGCGGCCATCTGGGCAGGGACCTCTCAGAGCCCACAGTAAGACCCACCAAATATTAAGTGAATTTGTTAGCAAGATTATTGAATTTGAGTTAAATGTGTAGAATACTACAAAACATTTGTTAGTCTGGTCCTATGAAAAACAGATGTTAAGACAGTATTATAAATGCAGGAGTTACATTAGGGGAATGCCTGAATATTAGGTAGGGATGCCTGTATTCCCCTGTATTAGGGAAATACCTGAGCAAAAATGGAGAGAGCTACAAGAGCAGTTGGATTAGGATGCTGACGTGAACCTCTTGAAGGAGTGGGGAGAAAGAAAGCTGTATAGAAGAGCCTTAGACTGCAGTGTAATTCTGTAAAAGTTTAGCAAGATAGATGGGAAATCCTTGAACCCATTGGAGTAGTTCTGAGTCTCCCAGAACTTGATTGCCCTAGTACCTCTGCAGGCTCAGTTATTATTTGGGAGTATTTCAGGGAAGGTTGGCCCCCATGTAAACACAATGAATTACACACCACAGTTAACAGAGGCATTTGGCCAGTTACACTCCCTGTAGTTGGGGATCTGAGAAGCACATGTTCAAGACCACTTGAGCTTACACTTTGTATAATACAGATAAACTTTTTCCCACAGATTCAAGGCTCAGGAAACCACTTTTCTACGGTTCCTCATGAACCTTTTTTATGAGAAGTGATTTAGAAGATAAATGACACTGGGAAGAACTATAGCCCTTATTATGGTTGATCTCAGAGTTGCAAACCTTCTCTCCCACTATGCATTTTGTTTTCTCCTTAGTCTCAGCTGGGCGCCGTGGCACATACCTGTAATCTTAGTACTTGGGAGGCTGAGGCAGGAGGATCACAAGTTCAAAGCCAGCCTCAGCAATGGCGAGGCACTTAGCAACTCAGTGAGACCCTGTCTCTAATAAAATACAAAAAAAAAAAAGGGCTGGGGATGTGGCCCAGTGGTCGAGTGCCCCTGAGTTCAATCCCCGGTACCAAAAAAAAAATTCTTAGTCTCAGATAATCACTTAGGCAGGTCTCAGTGTTCAGTGTTGTGTTGTGTTTTGTTTTGGAGGTGCTAGGGATTGAACCCCGGCCTTGTGCATGCGCGGCAAGCACTCTACCAACTGAGCTATGTCCCCAGCCATCAGTGTTTTTTCTAATGGTATTACTCAAACCTTTCCTGGAATGTTTGAACCCTTGGTAATCATATCCTTTTCAGTCTGATGTTGCCACATGTGTCCATTTACATATACAGTGAGGTAAAGGAATAAACTGTGGGTCATCTGGGTTCCACATGTAGTCCTCCTTGTTAATATTATATTAAAAAACAAAAACAAAGCCCTCACCTCTACCTTCTGGTCAAGGTTAGTTGACCTAGCCAAAATGGCAACTCTTCTTGCCTGCTGGTTCTTGGGCACTGGAGTTTAAAGTACCCTGGTGGCAACTGTAACTTGTAGTTCATTGAGACTGTTGCACTGTACCCTCACAAGAGTATATCCCCTTTTGAAATTGGAAATTCCAAACCTGCAGAGCCCACATTTGTGGGAATAGGAAGCACCAAATCCTTTAGTGGCGTGTTGAGAGTAATGATAAGTGGGTAATCCTTGCTTCTACTGATTGGTTGCTGGACCCATGTATTCTTCCTGCTTTGTACAGCACCCGATGGAGGTCTCTGATTTGAAGTATATTATGCATCCTAAAAAATGTCAGTCCCATTCATTTGTATTATTGTCCTCAAGCTAAAGTTCATCTTTGTCTTTACAAGAATATTTCAGCATTCTTTGGGCCAGCTGCTTCTGAATGGTGTGGAATGATAAATGAAGTGGTCCAGTGGTCATGCATTTACTCCTGCACTGGTACTCATCATAATCCAAGAGAGACAACCCCAAATATTGAAATCCTGAAAGATTAAAATCCTAAAGATCAAAATCCTGAAAATCATAACCTTGAAAGATTAAGATCCTGAAAGCCTGCTACCCCAGTTCTCACTGGAAACAGGTTTTTTGTTGTTGTTTTGGTGCTGGGGATGGAACCCAGGGCCTTGTGCATGCTAGGTAGCACTCTACCACTGAGCTTCATCCCCACCTCACTCCAGTGCCCATTGGGAAAAAAAGGTTATAATAAAAGGGTGTAGAGGGTTGGGATGTAGCTCATTGGTAGAGCATTTGCCTAGCATGCACAAAGCTTTAGGTTTGATTCCCAACACCACCAAAAATAAATGAACAAGGTCAAAAGTTGAATTTAAGGGGTTGAGAGTACACTTCAGGTGTATGTATGTTCTTCTTTCACACATAGTTCATGCTTGTCTTCCAGAAAGCTTCATCAGAAAATGAAAAGAATTTAAGAAGCTCATTGATCACCTGACCTAATGACACTTGCTGATACATAATATAGAAAATATTTAAATCCTAACTATTCTTGGTTAGGAATTTGTTGAAGAAGATAGACTTCATATTTACTTCTAAATCTAACAGAAAAACTAGCACATATTTCACTTTGGTTATTGAATGGCACTTTCAAAACTGTCCCTACTTTTTTTTTCTCTCTTTAAAATATTTACAATTTATGCTCCTGTTGCATCTGAAAGTTGAATTTATCTGCGTGTTTATTAATGACTAGAAAAAATGAAGCACTTTATACATACTTATTTGAATGTATGATATACTTCACAGAAGAAAAATAGATTTCATTGGAATTTTCAAACTGCAGTAACAGATTTGAAATTGGGTGCAATTGAGGCTTCTAAAAGTTAATTTCAAGCTGTTACCTATAACAGCTTGTTTTGTTTTGTTTTCTTTCTTTCATTTAGCCCAGTATACTTGCTGGAAAATTCAGATTAGTGTATGGGCCACATTGATAAGGCAGTGAGGAAAAAAAATGTCTCCACTGGCATCCTGGAAGGGTGCTGGAAGGCTGATGAAATTCCAGGAGCTCTTAATGAATTAAAGCTGGGTTTGTGTGCAGAAGCCAGCAAAGTTACTGATAAGCTCAAGCATATTTTCAGGGTAGGATAAGAAGATAGACACCACTGTTACTCTATGATCACCAGTATTGTTTCTGCAAATTTGTGGTCTGTATATGAGTACATGTGGAATGGATTTCCACTTACCTAAAACAGTATAGAAGCATGATGCAAGACATGGGAAAATGTAATAGGGAATGCTTGTGTTGAAAATGCTATATATCAAATCATAAAAGAAGCTCAAAATGAGTAATGTCATGTAGAAAATGAATGTGAAGGGGCTGGTGTGTGGCTCAGTGGTAGAGTGCTTGCCTAGCACATGTAAGTCACTGGGTTTGATTCTCAGCACCACATAATAAAATACAGATAGTGTGTCCATCTACAGCTAAAAAAATATTTTTTAAATAAAGAATATGATAATATTTTCTGAGAACTGTGTCCCCTCCCCCCAAATAAGCAACTATTCCCTTGTGATGCAAGACTTGAAAATACAATGATAGTAAGAGTCAGCAAGCTCTTACAGTACCCATAATCGCCCCTATAATATACTTTATGTCAAGTTTTCCTTTCAGTGTTTTTCCTTTTTTAAAAATTTCCCTTTATTTTAAATTGTCTGCAATATATTTTACAACTTGTTAAGACAACATTTTCAATGCTAAAGGTCTAAATTGTGTAAAGATTGAGTATTCTAATCAGAATTCTAATCTTGTTTTTCCATTTTTTGAAAATTTGGCTCTATGGAAGTATATTATCACAACATTGATTTGTGTAAGCATTGTGCATGTATGTAAAAATGTTGAAACATTTTGTAAGTGAAGATATATTCTTTTTGTGTATCTTCATTTGTGAAAGATAAAATTTCTTGAGATCTTGGTTCTGAGTAACTGCATATGTGATGATGAGCATCACAGTTTTTCAGTTGTACACATCAGAAGACTTAGGTTATGTATCATGGCGTTTCAGATGAATGTAGTTATAAAAACTGGGTGCACGTAATTACCAACCATACTGATGCATGATTATACAGTTTGCCGTTTGATCTCTATCTTTATGAATATAGCTCATCTGCTCATAACTGTTACACCCACATTTGCAACTGTGGTTTAGTATACCTGAGTGTTTATGTTTGCAAAACTATGCATGTTGACAGTGCATGCCTCTTTTCCCAGTTCTAGGGATGCTTAGGCAGGAGGGTTTCAAGTTCATGTCCAGCCTGGACAACTTAAGTGAGACCCTGTCTCAAAAAATAAGGAGGTTTTGGTGTAGCTCAGTGAGTATTTTGAGTTCAGTCCCAAGTATTAAAAGAAAAACAATAAATCTATATGACATTGCCTACTTTATTGAGTAAAATACCCCATGAAGTATTCAGTCATATTATTACACATTTCGCAAATAAATTCCCCTTTAAAAATTTAAACAAATGTCTTAAAGATTTTTAAATCTTTTTCTACAGTTATATATCATAATTGTCATCTTTTGGGATTTTAGACTTTAGGGATTTTGGTCTTTAAGGATTTCAACAATTGGGAGTTTGGCACTCAGATTGGTATCTTTTTAGGATTCTGGCTTAATCCCTTCCTGCAATCTTTTGCTGAGTTGAGTCCAGTGGTAGGACATTTTGCTGTGTGGGATTTCATGCCTATAGTTCAGGCATTATAAACCCCTGATTGTAGACCTGGCTGAAGCTCCAAGATAAGAAAGACAAACCCAAATTCAGACAATAGAGATCTGTCCCTGCAAAATGATTTTCAGAGATGGGAGGGACATGTAGTTTACTTGTTCCTAAGTAACTGGTTATTCTTGCAAAATGGTCTTGTATCAGGAGCTCAAATGGTTGATCTCTGTTGCTGATAGATCGACCTGGATTAAGTGAGAGTTCATGCTGTTAAATACATGCATGGCCTCTATCTTTTGTCAGCCTGGTCACTCCATTCATGTACACATTGGGCTAGTTCTGGGATATCTGATGGTGAAGGCTAGCTAGTGTTAACTGCCCGAGTCATTTTGTCATTGTAATTTTTTTTAGTGCCTATTCCATGGTTGATGTTTTTGATGAATATTGGCTGGAAATTTGAATTTCAGGAGTATTCCCATCATTTCATAACTGAAAAGAATGGTTGTATTTCTCAAACTGGTTTTGTAAACATTGTGGTTTGTGTTGAACATCTACTTCTGGGAATCTGGAAGACCTTCCCCCAATAAACATTTGAGCACCG
Organism: Tamias sibiricus; assembly: GCA_025594165.1. NCBI lineage: Eukaryota > Metazoa > Chordata > Mammalia > Rodentia > Sciuridae > Tamias > Tamias sibiricus. Next base: position 29,631,858 of record CM046662.1, on the reverse strand, counting down.
TTTTTTAATTTTGTGTTTTTTAGACACCTCACAGGTGTTATCACACTTTAATGTTGCAGGAATTAATTGCATCTACTGGGTGGCTTTCCTGGGAGTGGACTTTTGGAAGCTTGTGCCTGGTGTCCTCCAGATTTTTCTCCACAACGCTTATTACCTGTATTGTGTGATGCAAATGTCAAGGTCATTTGCATTATAGCCTGGACCTACTACATGCTGATCACTTTACTCTTTGAAGCCATATTCAGAGCTGGTGGTCTTTTGTGGCACCCAGAACAGTATTTCTCGGTGTAGAATGTGGGTACCTGCTAGTCACATTGCTTCCTTTTTGTTGTTGTTTGCTTTTCTTTTCTTTATTTTTTAATTTAATTTTATTATTTTTATTTATTTATTTATTTATTTATTTTTGCAGTATTAGAGATTAAAATCCAGGACTTCATGCATGATAGGCAGCCTTGTACTTCCTTGTTCCTGGTAGGAGATGTAAAATGTAGCAATTAATCTTTTAACATTTGAAATGGGTTTCTTGTAGCCACATATAATTGTGTTTTGCTTTTCTCATGTAGTCTGACAGTCTCTCCCTTTTAATTTGCATGTTTAGACCATTTACATTTAAAAAAATATTTGTAGTTGTCGATGGACACAATACCTTTATTTATCTTTATGTGGTGCTAAAGATCGAACCCAGGGCCTCACACATGCTGGGCTAGCGTTCTACCACTGAGCCACAACCCAGCCCATAGTCCATTTACATTTTATGTAATATGCTTAGGTTTAAAATCTACCACTTGCTGTTTCATTTTAATTTGTCTCATTTATTCTTTGAATCCCCTTTTCTGCCTTTTAAATTACTATTTTTATCTCCTTTGTTGGCTTATTGCCTATAATTTTTCTGTTATTGTGGTAATTGTTAATGGGGTTTATAGTGTGCATCTTAAATCATTTGTAGTCTCCTTTAAAGTGATACACTAACTTACATATTGTATAAGAGTCTTACACAACAGTATGCCTCCATATTTACCTCCTGACTTTAGAGGGACGTTTTACATCTACATGTTTAAACACTATAATAAGTTGTTGCTTTAAGTAATCAGTTCTTTTAAATTTGTTGATGCACCACATTAAGACATTTCCATCAGTTGACCACATATACAAAGGTATTCCCGTAAAATTACATGGCCTAGTGACATCATAGCCATCTTAATTTATGTAAGTATACCTAATGATGTTTACACAATGACATCATCTAAGGACACATTTCTTAGAATGTATCCCAGTAATTAAGCAACATGTGACTAGCTAGATTTTCATCTGGTATTATCTTCCACCTCATGAAAATTTTTAACTTTATTTTATTAAGAGCAAGTCTGCTGGTGATTAATTGGTTCAGATTTTGATAATCTGAAAAATATTTTGCCTTGGTTTTTGAAAGGTATTTTGACTAGAAATAGAATTTTAGATCTATAGGTTTTTTGTTTTGTGTTCTTCCCTATCCTCTGTTTGGGACTTTGAAGATGTTGCTTCGGTGTTTTCTAGATTGCATTGTTTTCTGACAAGTCTGCTGTAATATTAATCCTTGTTCCTCATTTTGTAATTTGTTTTCTTTCTCTGGCTGCTTTTACAAATTTCGCATTATTTCTCTTTTTAAGCAATTTGCTAATAATGTGTTTTAGGGTCTTTTTATTTCTTGTGATTGAGGTTTGTTGAGCTTCTTGGGTATGTGAGATTAGAGTTTTCATCAAATGTAGAATATTTTTCTGCCATTCTTCAAATATTTTTTTTTGTTGTTCTCCCTCCCTCTCACCATGACTGCAATTATACTGTTGTTAAACTGCTCAGAGTTATCCAGTGGCATGCGCTCTTTCTAGCTCTTTTTTATTTTGGTCTCTTTTAAATTTTTCCTCTTTAATTTCTGTTGATGTCTTTCAACTTATAAGTCTATTCTTCTCTAATCTCACATTGTTTTTTATCTTTGGTAGTTAATTTATTACGTATATTCTTATATGCTTATTATTCTTTTGTATTGTCTTGAACATATGGGATATAGTTACATAATCCACTTTAAAATGTCTTTTTTTCTACAAATTCGGATTGAACCCAGGGGCTCTTAACCACTGGGCCACATTCCCAGCCCTTTTTGGTATTTTATTTAGGATTTTGCTGAATTGCTAAGTGCCTCACTAAGTTGCTGAGGGTGGCTTCAAATTCATGACCCTCCTGCCTTAACTCCCTGAGCTGCAGGGATTACAGGCATGTGCCACTGTGCCCGGCCTGGACCATATATTTGAGCTATGTTATATAGCACCAGGATAGCACTTGATTTCTCATTAATTTGGCCCCAAAATTAAGTCTAAAGCCTTCTGAGTACTCCACTAAATGTGCTGTGAATTAGGAGATTTTGAAGGCGTATATGATGAGAACAGAAACTGTCCCTGTTTCTGTGTACATTTTGGATCTTGTTCCCTCTAACCCAGGGCGTCTAACCTCGACACTGTTGACATTTTGGCTCAGATGGTCCTTTCCTGTGCATTATAAGGTGTTTAGCAACATCTTTAGTTTCTATCCACTTGATGCCAGTAGCACTCTACCACCACCAGTAGCAACAACCTGAAATGTCTCCAGACGTTGCTAAATGTCATTCAGCAATGACAAAATGAATCCTCAATGAAAACTCCAGTCCTGTCAGGTGTTTTTTTTTTTTTTTGTTTTTTGTTTTTTTTTTAACCAACTTAAAATATTTCTTCACATGCATGTTATGATCCATGCATTCTCAAGACTCAAGGAAGAATCTTAGGTAGATTTCTGGAACACATTTTGTATGTAGCTCCCTCTGCATCTCCTTCCTGCTCTGTAAATTCTAGTCACTTCTATTTCCTGGCTCCAGCTTTTTCTCAACTCAAGATACCACCAGGTAATAAGGTGGAGTAATCATAGGTACCATTTCACGTGTTTATTCCCTTTCAGATGCCACTGTTCTTTGGCTCTTGACATCCTATTTATTGAAAAATGTTGTTTCCTATATTTGTGTTTACTTTTAGTAGTTTGAAGTGGTTGGTGAGTTTATTTCCTCTTATTACATCTTGACCTAAAGCTGAAGTTTTAACAGTTGGTCTTTTTCTTTGTAGGGAGTGTGCGGAAGTACCCCCAACCACCACACCCCTAAAAACTTAACTGAAGTGGCAGGTCTGTGAGTCTTCATAGTGTTTATCTCCCAACTTCTGGAGCATATGTTACTGAGAACTCTGGAGTACCAACCACCTCTGGATTATTATTTTGTTCATTCTCTCCAATCAGTATGATGTCATCTGTGTAATAGATCAGGAGGTGTAGATATCTACAGACTACGTTGTAGCAGAGTGGGAGAATTAAAATAGCTTTAGGCAAATATAAGTTAGAATTGCCCCACATAAGTACAGACTTTTTCGGATCTTAAATTATAAGTGGAATGGAAAAGGATGCATTCACCAAATCAGCACTACTTGAGGATTGCCTAGCTTCGGTAACAATATTTTGTCTGGGATTGTACCTGCAATTAGGGCTGGAATTTGATTAAATTTATGATAGTCTACTCAGTCATTTTTTAGGATCCATTTGCTTTCTGCAGGGTCCACACATATTTAAAAGCTATAATAAGGATTATCACCCCTGCATATTTTAAGTGTGTTTACTTGTGACACTAGTCTTTGCTCTTCTTTGCTCTTCTTTGCTCTTCTAGAACTGTCATATTACTGTCTTGTTCTGGGGGAATGGAGCTTTTAAAAGTTTCCACTTGGCTGTTCACTATGATAGCTCTTATTGCATAGGTCATGAATTCATCTTAGAGGTTATTCTAATTGCCAGTTGTTTAAATTCTAAGTATAATAAAGGAGTGGGAAATAACCGTCACTAGGTGGGTTTACAGGCTTAGTGGGCCCACTGTGAGCCAGGCTTTTGCCAGAACTATCAATCTCCGTTCAGCAGGTTTTGGCTGGATGGTTGATTCTGTGGCTTCATAGAACTTTGGTATCGTTCTATTCCTTACACTGAGTTGGTAGGTGAGCTGTTCTAAAGTGGCATCACATATCTGGTGCCTTGGTGCTATTTCACGTATCCTTTTTGTCTCTCTGAGCCTAGCTTGGGCTTCTATACAACACTGGTGATATTTTTCGTTTGCTGGGATTTCCTCTTTTGATCTGTTTATCTTTTTTGTACACTTAAAAATCTTTTTTTTACTAAATCATCTCCATAAGGATTTGGCAGATGTGAGTGTTTGTTCAATCCATGATGTAAGTTGCGATCTCTGGAAAGCTTATCTTAGTTTCTTTTTCCTCTTTATTGTCATCTGATAATTGGCAAGTTGTATATCAAAGTTTGGGCAGCAGTGTTTGAGAATGGTCTTCCCTTATGTAAGAGCATAATTCTCATAAGGGAATAACAAGGTACATTTTATGTGCAGAATTTGAGCTCATCTGTTTATTATTATTATCATTAACCAATAATCTTAAATAACAACAGTGGTAAAATGCTCCTTTGAGGGATATGGACCCTTTTTGTTGGGTTTTATTTATTTTTTGTTGTGCTGGTACTGGGGATTGAACCCACAGCTCGGTGCTTGTAAGGCAAGCACTTGGCCATTGAGCTGCATCCCCAGTCCCACTCATTCTTAAACTCTGCTGTATTGTTGGTCTTAGTTGATGTTATACTGTGTCATCCTGGATACTTTTGTTTGTTTTTTACTCCAGGTTATCTGAGTGAGGGCTAAAGAAAGATTCTCTACCTCTTTCAAAGAGTGAACAATGTCCATTAGATATGATTTCATTTAGTGGTAGATTATATAACTTTCAGTCTCTTTTAGAAAGAGATATTCTTCAGAAAGTCATGTTTTAGTGGAAAACAAATAAAGTGGATCTTACAAAGGGGTTGTCAGCTAGGCTGCTTAAGAGATCTGGAACCTGCAAATATTGAGGTTATATAATCTAGAGAAAACAAAAAAAAAATTACAGAGGATGTGTTAACTGTTTTCAAATAGCTTGTGATCACTAGAAAAGAAATGCTTACCTCTGCTTGGAAATAAAATAATGAGTTTGTATATTTTTATATTAAATAATGTGTTTTTGGCTTCTGTTGTTGTTTGAGTATAGGCTATTAGCCATGTTGAGGAGGAGTTCCTATGTGAGCAGAGGGAGCTCTTTCTTATTCAGGTCTTTTGTAATTCAAAGGTTTTATGTCTCTTCCGTAGTAAATAGCTCTGTAATAAATATGTGTGTGCTTAAAATCAGAATTGTTTGGTGCCATTATGTTTTAAATAGTATATGTGAAAAATAAAATCTTTTTTGTTCCGCAGGACTTAAATACTATTTATTCTTATCTTCATGGAATGGAGATATTATCAAATCTCAGGGAGCATCAGCTTAGGTAAGTGTGGTGTTGTTTAAAAGCATGTGCCATGCAGTTATTCATTCATTTATTCACCTTTCATATTTCTCATACTGCTTTAAGTATTTGACATATACAATATAGATTAGATCCCTACTTTCCTTAGGTTTTTGTTTTGGTGGGGTGGGATTTGAGGGTTGGGGAAAAGCAGAATAAAAACTGTATATAATATCGAGGAATAGTGAGTATTTTGAATACAATAAAGCATGGTGTTGTGAAATAAACAGAGTAGCTACTTTAATTTAGATGGTCAGTGAATACCTCTCAAAAGAAGTAATTTTTAAATAGAGATCTGAATGACAGGAGGGAGCTAAGCCAAGAAAGAGGGCTTTGGTAGCTGGAACATAGTGAGAAGAGAGGTAGAAAGTTGTGGAAAATGAATTTGGATGGTAGTAACAGGAGCCAAGTCATTTGACATTTGTAGAATAGTCATGGGAATTTACATTTCTTCTCCTCCTACTCCTCCTCCCTCTTCTCCTTCCTTTCTTCAGTTGTCTCCATCCTCTTCCCCTTGACCCTGTGCCTCCCCCCCTTTTCCCCTCCCCTCCCTCTCCTCTTCCTTTTTGGTCATGTTGGAGATTGAACCCAAGGCCTCACACATCTTAGAACCATACCCTTAGCCCAGGAATTTGTACCCCCCCCCAACCCACCTTTTTTGGTAATGGGAATTGAACCCAGGAGCACTTAACCACTGAGCCACATCCACAGCCCTTTTTTATACTTTTAGAAACAGGGTCTTTGTGAGTTGCTTAGCCCTCACTTTTGCTAAGGTTGGCTTTTAACTAGAAATCCTCCTGCATCAGCCTCCTCAGCCTCTGGGATTACAGAAATGTTCCACCTTCCCAGCAGGAATTTGTATTTCTTATCTCAGTTTTCCTGAGCAGTGGAACCTTGACCAAGCTTTTAGGCTGCAGTTTTGTCTCCCAAAAGTAAAGAAAATAAAAGTGTCTTCGTTACAGTGTTTTGAGGATTAAATTAGAGTTTCTAAAGCAAAGCACAGTGCTTGGTATGTACTAGTTAGTGAAAGCAAAACTATTTTCTTTTTGTAGTTTGTGTTAATATCTGTGTATTAAGATGATCCATGGTATCTTGTATTAAAGTGGAACGAGCAAGACCCTTGATTTGGCACAAATCCCTGTGAAGAAGACACATCAACTTTTCTGAACCTCATTTTTTTCCTGCAAAATGGGCTATCAACCTGTTTATCTTACATCATTGTGATTATATTTGTAAAAACACTTTTACTATAAAAGTACTCTTGTGATTTTGTGTAACATTTTAGTTAAGTCATGACCTACTTATCTGACTACTTTTCTGGATGTTCGTTAAGTTTCTGATTATGGACCAGATTGTTTTGAAATGTATTCTATTTTCTATATAACATAATTGAGGTGTTAGTCTATATCGAATAAGTATATCAGGTAGAAAGAATACAAATGAAAAGCAGAGGAATTAGTAATATTAGAAGTATTTTTTAAATGTAAATGTGTTTAACAAATTTTTTTGTGTGTGTGTGCTTGCCTGTGCTAGTAACTGTTCTTCACACTGAGGATACAGTAGTGAACCAGTGATCTATTTTTTCATAATTTTGTTCAGTGTGAATTGACAGGTTTTATAATGTGTGTAAGAATATTATAGTTAATGCCACTTATTATTATCTAATTGCTCTAATAAAATATTTATCATTATATATTTCTAAACTCTTAGTTTAGAGAAACTTTAGTAACATAATTATTTCTGTTGGTGTGATTATAACAAAATCTATTTTAAACAATTTTTACTTTGTGAAAAATATATTAGATTAATGTCCGCAAGAGCACGCTACGAGAAGTACAGCGGCAACCAGATTCTTTTTTGGTAAGTATTCCACAATTACTATAAATCAGTGACTTTTATGTTTAGATTTTGACTTTTAGTATGAAATTCATTTGATTCTGGAATAATTGCCATAGAGCAAATTGAAATATATTCATAAACAATGAAGTATAACATATATAGAACTCACAAAGTGTCCAGTGTAGCAAATTTTAATAAATGTATGTACCTGGGTAACTACTGTTACTAATGAAAATAGAGAAGATAATCAACTTTCCAGAAGTTCTCTTTGGGAACAGTAACCACAGTGACTCCAATCACTAAAGATTACTTTTACCTCTTTTTTGAACTTATGGATAGTCTTTTGGTCAGGCTTTTGTTACTTAGCAGATATCTGTCCTAGGTTTTTAATGTTTTGCATTTGTTCTTTTTCATTGCTATGCAGTGTACATTTGTGTGAAAATAACATCTTTGCTCATCTTTTTATGCCCCTATGTACTTATTTTTGTTAGGCATATTCCTAGGAATAGAATCCTAGAAATTTTCATGTTCACTTTTAGGAAATTCTGACATCTTTCTAAAATAGTTGATTCAAGTATAGTAGCCATTAGCTGTGTGTAGTAAGTTTCAGTTATTTCACATCTTTGACAGCTCTTGAAATTGTCAGGTTTTTTTGTTTGTATGTTTGCTTGTTTTGAATTTAATCATTCTGTTGGTTGTTTCATTATCTCGTGATTTTATTTTACATCTCCCTATTTACTAATGATGATGAATGATTTTAATGTTTTTATAGGATATTTGGTCAGGCTTTTAATATTTTTATATATTTAATGTTACAGAAATCCTTATGGAAGTTTTTGACCATTTTTTTTCATTTAGGTTGTTTGTCATGTTTCTATTATATGTAAATATTCTTTATTAATTCCGATTCAAAATCTTCTGTTGGATATACTTACTACAAATACTTCTCACCGTGTACAGTTTTTCTAATTCGCTCTCTCTCTCTCTTTTTTTTAAAATATTTATTTATTTGCTTTAGTTGTACACTATGCAACGCATTTATGTTTTATGTAATGCTGAGGATCGAACCCGGGCCATGCATGTGCTAGGCGAGTGCTCTACCGCTGAGCCACAACCCCAGCCCCTCTTCTTTGCTCTCTTAATGGCATCTTTTGAGGAAAAGAAATTCCTAAATTTGTTTGTCTCTTTGTGACTAGTGCTTTTCATGTCCTGTTTAAAAAGTTAAATCTTTCTCTTAAAATTGTGAAGTTAATCTTTGGTTTGCCTTTAAGTTTTTATGTTTTGCCTCTCAAATTTAGGTCAATCTTGGAAAATATTTTTGTTGGTGGTACAGGGTGTAAATTCCAACTCAAGTCATCTAAGCTGGTTGTAGCGATGCACTCTTGTAATCCTAGCTACTCGAGGCTGAGGCAGGAGGATTGCAAGTTCAGAGCCAGCCTTAGCAATTTAGTGAGTCCGTAAGCAACTTAGCAAGACCTCGTCTCAAAATGAAAAATACAAATGGCTAGGGACATAGGTCCTTTATTAAGCGTTCCTGAGTTCAATCTCGGTATCAAATAGATAAATAAGTAATCTATTACATGTTAACACAAATAACATTTTATGAGAAATAATTATTTTTCAAAACAATAAATTTATATTTTTTTGCAAATAGATTCTCATAATTGTCTGCATTCAGTCTACTGTGATTTTTTTTAAATCAAGTAAAAAGTTTCTATAGTTACGTAAAACAATGACAGACAAATGGATCAATAAACAAAATAAACTAGAAAGACACACACAGAGAAAGGGGATGTTTTAAAGTGATTGTGTGTGTGCGTGTCTTTCTAGTATTTTTGTTTTGTTTATTGGTCCGTTTGTCTATATGATGCCATTATTAATTACTGTGGTATATCTTGATATCTGGTAGGAGGTATTTTGTATGCTATTTTATTCTTGAAGATTGTCTTAATTAATTAGTGTTTTGCTCTTCTACATCAATTTTAGAATCAATACATCAATTTCCACACACACACACACACACACACACACACACACACATCAAAACCTTTTGGACAGCTGGGGGAGTTGAGTTAAGAGTAGCATTAAATCTAAATCATTCAAGAGAGAACCCATGTTTTCATAAATATTATCTTTCAGTCTGTGTGTATATTCGTTCATTTCATTTTTTACAATAATGTTTTAGACAGATATTTAAAAAAATTTTTTTTAATTGTTGATGGACCTTTGTGTTTTTCATTTATTCATACGCGGTGCTGAGAATTGAACCCAGTGCCTCACACATGCTAGGCAAGTGCTCTACCACTAGGCCACAACCCTAACCATAGACAGATATTTTTACTGCAGACAGAAATCTAGCATTGCAGTTTTGGTTTTTTTTTTTTTTTTTTTTTTTTTTTTCTTTTAATACATTTTAGACATTGTTTTACCATGTTGTGGCTTCTGTTTATTTGAAGAGTCAGTGACAATATTTCTTTGCAGGTAATATGTTCTTCTTTTCTACCTCTGGATTTTATTTATTCATTTATTTTTTTAAATTTCGGTATGGAGTTTGAATCCAGGGGCACTTAACCACTGAGCACAATCCCAGCCCTTTTCCTTTTTATTTTTTATAATTTTAAATTTGTTCTAATTATTTACACATGACTTCCTTTTTATTTTTTGAGATAGGATCTCACTAAATTGCTTAGGCCCTCTTTAAGTTGCTGAGGCTGGTCTCAAATTTGAGATCCTCCTGCTTTAGTCTGCTGAGTCACTGGAATTACAGGCATGTGCCAACACTAGGATTTTTTTCTTTTTGCTTATATTAGATATATCTCATATTCCTAGATATGATTTTCCTTGTATTTATTTTGTTTTTGGTTTATAGAACTTCTTGATTCTTTGCTTTAGTAGCTTTATCAATTTTGAAAAATTCTTTACCAATGTTTTTTCATTATTGCTTACTTTTTCTTTAAATTTGTCCCTTATTTTCTTTACACTGTTTTCTGTATTTGCTGTCCTTTTTCTCTGTTACTCTGTTCCTACTAACTTATTTCTGTTTTGTGAATTTCTGACTTTTGTTGCTATACATCTCAGTGCTTAGGTCAAGTCCTCTGTCTTAACTGTTTTTTCTGAACTTATTAAATATACTAACTTCTTACTATTATTTTTAATTTTTTTGATCCCATTCTCAGTGAGGATGGTAATTTTCATTTATTTATTTATTTATTTTAAATTTTGGGGGGTACCAGGGATTGAACTCAGGGGCACACAACCACTGAGCCACATCCACAGCCCTATTTTGTATTTTTATTTAGAAACAGGGTCTCACTGAATAGCTTAGTGCCTTGCTTTTTGCTGATGCTTGCTTTGAACTTATGATCCTCTTGCCTCAGCCTCCCCAGCCACTGGGATTACAGGCATGCACCACTGCACCCCGGCTAAGGATGGCAATTTTTTTTTTAAGATTTTTTAAAATATTTATTTATTTGCTTTAGTTGTGCACAATGCAATACATTTATGTTTACGTGGTGCTGAGGATTGAACCCGGGCCGCGCACATGCTAGGCGAACGCTCTACCGTTGAGCCACAACCCCAGCCCAGGATGGTAATTTTAATTGAGTGCCAGACATTGCATGAAAAGTTACAGAAATACTGTCTGCCCCTAGGAAGTATTTAGAATTTTGTTTTGTTTGACATGCAAAGTAGAGTACAAAAATCTTGATGCAGTTGGGAATGCTAAGTGATATATGTTGTAGTGAAGTTATCTTCTAATAGTTTCTGCTTTCTTAGTGAAATAGGAATCAGAGTTGAGATGAGGAAGAAGAGATCTGATATTTGAAGAGATTAGGACAATGGATATGTTCAGAAACATATTATGGTTGCTAGGCAACTTTAAGAGCCCATTTGACATTTGTGGTGGTTGTGTTTTTGTTTGTGGTACTGGTGATTAAACCCAGGAGCGCTCTACCACTGAGCTATATCGCCAGCCCTGTTTATTTTTTGAGACAGGATCCCACTGAGTTGCTTATGTGGGCCTTGAACTTGGGATCCTCCTGTTTCAGCCTTCCCGGTAGCTGGGATTAGGGGTGTGCACCTGGCTGTGATGGTTGTTTTTTTTCTTTTTATCAGCTATGTTCTGCTGTGGGGTAGAAGTGGAGTAGTTACAAAACGGAAAGTAGGGAGAATCAAGAGAATTTTTGTTATTGTTATTTTTTTGGTTGTTGATAGACCTTTATTTATTTATACACGGTGCTGAGAAACGAACCCAGTGCCTCACACATGCTAGGCAAGTGTGCTACGAGCTGAGCCACAGCCCCAGCCCCATCAAGTGAGTTTTTGCAAAGAAGTGATAGTAGTAACTTAACGTGAAAGGTACAAAAGGGGGAATAGAAAAGAGATAACAGGATCATTATGAGATTGATTATGGGAGTCTGGATGATAGAAAGAACTAGAAGGAATCCAGTGGGAGGCTTGAACCTTCTGATTATGAAAGTCTTATAGTTACTGCTAATGCAAGATTTCTTGTGGTTGGCCATGGAAGTAAATACCTGAAGTAAAATAGAGGATAAGGTCTTTAAAGAAGAGATCAAGAAATTGAGAAACTATCATATCAGAAAGACAGAAGCAATGTTAGAATGGTTACCATATTTCAATAGAAAAGTGGTACACAACCTTTACATGAAGCTTTCTAAAAAAAATTGTGCTAGTATCAATTAAAAAGCAATTATTAATAAGCCATCTTCGGTGCAGTATTAGAATGCACTGAATACTTGGTGAACATTCATTAAAATTGAATAGTCCAAATCAACACACATCATTGTTTGTGACAGTTTAGTCTTCTGTGTCCAAAAATTGTGGACTAATCTCACTGGTTTCCTTACCTCACACACAGTCCCCGGCACCACTCGTATGTTAGTACTGCAGTGCTCTAAACAAATCATGCAACTAGGCTTTCCAAAATACACTGACACTGGGCTGGTGGATACATTGCTGCTTTATTTACCTCTTAAGAGACATAATGAACAAAATTATACCATGTAATAATTTTGGATGAAAAGTTGTAAGCTAGCTTTTGCATTGAAAAAAATGGGTTGCAACAATTATGCTGTGGGGATGATAATGCAGTGAAATGTGGTATTTAAAAGTCGAGAATTAAAATCTACAAGAAATGGGAGGATCATGGTGTTTGTAATAGGTTGCAGTAGAGAAGGACAGTGAATGGAATGATATGATGTTCTAAGATTCATCAGGGGGTTGTTAGTGAGGAGAGGAAAACAATGGTTTCAAATTGATTAGTAAGTACAAGAGAGGACACTGACCTATCTCTAGGCTAGTGGTAGGAGTAGTGTGTAAGAGAAAACATTCACCATTTTTAAATGATTGTAAAGGAAGGTAGTATCTGTCCTCAGGAAATATTGAGAACACATTGAAAATAAAAAGTACTTTTCATAGGCTTAGTGAATGAGTTTTAGGACTGTGAAAGGGTTGAGAGAAAGACTGGTCAGAAACTAGTCCATTTAGGATTAGGCAGATTAGATACTTGCAGATGAAGAATGACAAGGGGGAACCTAGGTTTTTGTGGTGATTGATACAGATCAGGGTTAAAGACTTCTTAACATTTTTCTTTTAAGTGGTTGGTGTTTCTTTATCTTAGGGGTAGGTAAGATCTTGTCTAGAAATTATTATGGCTGTAAGTTTTGTTTCATTGTAAAAATTCATGATAAAGGAAGGAGAAATATTTTTCTTAGAGTGTTTGGTACTATTTAAGTGCTTTCATTACTGTATCTGGTTATTATACTTAATGAGTATGACTTGAAAAGGTAGTTTTGGAATTTAGCCAATATTATATTAGAATTTATCCAACATAACATTTTAGTATTCACTTCTATCAGGTGAGTGCTAAATCGGGAAATCTGAAAAATTAGAGCATTTGGTAAAAGTAATTGAACTGCATATAAAGCATTAGACAAAAGTTACACTTAGTGGTTTTATGACTTAGAAAAATATTTAATATCATAAAGCACAAGTCCTTTAATATGGTTTTAATTGGCTTTATTTAATTTGGTGCTGGAATTGAACCCAGGGATCTTAACCATTAAGACACATCCCCACCCCCTTATATTTTGTTTAGAGAAAGGGTCTCACTGAGTTGGTTAGGGACTCCTCCCTAAGTTGCTGAAACTAACTTTGAACTTGTGATCCTCCTGCCTCAGCCTCCCGAGCCACTGGAATTACAGGGGTGAGTCACCACCCTGGCTTTTAATTGACTTTTTTTTTTTTTTTTTTTTTTTTTTTTTTTTTTTTTTTTTTTTTTTTTGGTACCGGGGATTTAACTCAGGGGCACTCGACCACTGGGCCACATCCCCAGCCCTTTTTTTGTATTTTATGAGAGACAGGGTCTCACTGAGTTGCTAAGTGCCTTGCCATTGCTGAGGCTGTCTTTGAACTCGTGATCCTCCTGCCTCAGCCTCCCAAAGTGCTGGGATTACAGGCGTGCGCCACTGTGCCCGGCTTTAATTGACTTTTATTTCAGTCAGATTAATAGAAACTCATTCAGACTGTGAAGCTATATGAAATTTTAAGTCATGTGTAGATATAAATGTAATTACTTGTGAATAGCGTTTGTCTATAAAGGAATTATTTTGTTTTCTACACATAGATTCTCTCAATATCTGATTATCTTGGTCTTCCCTATTTCTTCCTGGAAGTAACATATATTTGTGAGAAAATATTTTCCAATTTAAAATGAAATATTTAAACAATAGAATGTATCAATTGCTGAATTTCCCCTGGAGGACAGCATTACTTCCTTTGCCTTCCCTCCCCACATTCTTGAGAACTGGTTGCTACACATACTTTGTGAGCAGGTCTTTCCATCTGAAAGTTAACAATAATAATAATAATAATAATAGTAATTCACCCTTAATCCCAATTCTTCCATAGTGTTTTTTTGTATCATTTCTTTTGTATGCATTCATATTTTTTTATGATATGTATATGTTCTTTGCTGCTTTACATACAATTCTATTTTAATGTATCTCTTTATAGTTCTATTTTATAATGATTGTATGATAGCCCATCATATTAGTTGTACCATGATTATTAAATTATTCTAATACTAGATGTTTAGATTACTAAATAGTACTAGATGTTTAGATTACTAAATAGTACTAGTTGTTGGGCTGGGGTTGTAGTTCAGCGGTAGAGCGCTCAGCACGTGCACGTCCCGGGTTCGATCCTCAGCACCACGTAAATAAACACATTGTGTACAACTAAAGCAAATAAATAAATATTTTTAAAAAAAATAGTACTAGATGTTTAGATTACTGCTATGATTATGTTCTATATATGTTTTCTTTTACTGGATTTTAAAAATAATTTCTATTGCATAAATAATAGGAAAAATAGAAAACAGATAAATGGAAAAATTAATTTATTTAAAATTATGTTATGCACAAATGAGAATGATTTCTTAATGGTAAATTCCTCAGAACCTAATTGTGAGACTAAAGGATATAACATCTTTATGGCTTGCACTGTATAGTACTCTGTTGTGGTTTTTTTTTTTTTTTAATATTTATTTTTTATTTGTAGTTGGTCACAGTATCTTTATTTTATTTTATTTTTTTTTATGTGGTGCTGAGGATTGAACCTAGGGCCTTGTATGTGCTAGGTGAATGCTCTGCCACTGAGCCACAACCCCAGCCCCTAGTACTCTGTTGTTTCAAAAAAAAGATTATGTTGATAATGATTCTCAACATCACTACAAAATGAATAAACATAATTTTATCACATCCCTCTGTAACATGCTAATTTGTGAGGATTTTTCTGAAAGTATTTTAAATGTGTTTTCAGTTTCATTTCTATTACTATAGTTAAGTGTTCTGTGTACTTGTAAAGAATTATCTCCTTTTTTTCCCCATGGAAATGCAGTTTTTATAAGACCCCCCAGGCCACACTCAGAATTTCCCAAGTTTCCAATTATTGTTACATAATTTTTAATGATTTTTTCAGTATTATCAGGATATATTCCATGTTGTGTGTTTCATATTGGATCTATATATAAGTGAGCATGTGTATTTATTTACTTGTTTATTTAAACAGCTCAGAAACTATTGCCAGATGTTGGTATATCCTGCTTTCTGGATCTGTACTTGTCAAAGACTCCATGGTTTTGCCTCCTTGCAGGTAAGTTTACATTAACCTCTTAGTGTATGAGGCAAAGTTCACATTGTAGCTGATTTGTCTCATATTAAACTATTTTATGTAAAGTGTGTATTTTCAATTAGTGGATGATGCATTTTTTTAAGTGTCCGCCTCTTGTTACCATCAGAAGTAATTTGACAGGAATTGACTAAAATTTCATACTTCTGTGTGTGTAATCTTGAAGTTTGCACTATGACATTGTATCCACTTCCAATTTGAACCATAGTTTTGTGTGGGAGTTGATCTGATTTATCTTGTGGTATTTGGATTTATAACATTATTGATTATTGAGAAACAGTATATTATAGTAGATAAACTCTTGTAGAGTAAGGCAGACTTGATTAAAATCCTAATTTTATCACTTCCTAGTTATGTGACTGGACAAATATTAGTTTTCTTGTCTATGAAAACAAGGGTAATAGCAGAACCTAGGTGAGTTTTGTCATGAGGCTTTAGCAAGCTCTACTACTCAAAGCTCTCAACAGAAGTCTGTAAGGGTTTACACTCTAGTGCCATACTACATGAGTGCATATTTCTACTCTACCACTTCTTGAGCAAATTGCTTAATCTCTGTACCTCAATTTGCTTATTTGTAAAATGAGGCAATAACAGAATGTATTTCATTGGATGGTGCTAAGAAATAAATGAACTGATCTATTTAAATCTCTGACAGCAGTGCCTACCTATTAAAAAGAAATTGCTCATTATCATAATTACTAAGTCAAGGAGGAGAAGGATAATTAGATGGTCAGTTATAGTATTCTTAGAGGATTTGTTCTTTTAGCAATTCTTCAGATTTGGGGGCCTCACATTATGCTTTGGTGACATAAAAACGTTAATTTTTAATGATGTTTCCCATAATATTGAAAAGAGGGGCTGGGGTTGTGGCTCAGCGATAGAGCGCTCGCCTAGCACGTGCGGGGCCCGGGTTCGATCCTCAGCACCGTTTAAAATTTAATGCATTGTGTACAACTAAAGCAAATAAATAAATATTTACAAAAAGAAAAGAGACTTAAGCTGTTAAAATAAGACTTGCAGTTGCCGCTAATTGAATTTAGTGGTATAGCTATTAAATTTAAATATTAGAGTATCGGAAATGTCAGTTTAGATGCATTTTTAAAGTCATGTCTTGAGTTCTGAAACCTTATATTGCTGGCTTTATTGAAATAAAATCTTTGCTTCTTGACTGGTAGAATAAAACATGGCTGACTGTTTTTATAAATTATGTATTAGTTCTTTGTTATTTAAACCTTTGGCTATTATTCTTTTCCTTTATATTTATGAAACTCCCATTAATGGATTTGTGTTAAGTTAGCCATTAAGACAGAATAAGCTGTGTTGATATTTCTTGCAATTATGTTTTAGGATAGTATTTTTTCTTTTGAATATTTTCTCTCTTGCTGTTACAAATGGTAGAAAATTTTTTTGTGGTGACTTTGTAGCTATTATACAGCTACAATAATTCATCATTAGTTTGTGATTAAGACAGCGATGTTTTAACTTTTTAAAATAATGGATAGGAATATGTGAGGTTTTTATTTTTTTATTTTTTATTTATGTTAATTTTATTTATTTATTTTTGGAACTGGGGATTGAGCTCAGGGGCACTCAACTACTGGGCCACATCCCCAGCCCTTTTTTGTATTTTTTTGGAGACAGGGTCTCACTGAGTTGCTAAGTGCCTCGCCATTGCTGAGCCTGGCTTTGAACTCAGAATCCTCCTGCCTCAGCCTCCCAAGTGCTGGGATTACAGGCATGTGCCACCATGCCCGGCTTGGAATATGTAAGGTTTTAAAAAGACAAAGTCATGGTATGCATTAATATAGTCATCCTGAACTTCATAACAAACATCCCACAAATTTATTTAATCTCTATTAAAGAATAATTCTAGGTAAGGTTTTTTTTGTATCTGTGAAATATTTGTTATATCTAGGATTATTATTAGGATTAATGAGTTAATACAGATAAACTACCTAGAATCATGTTTAACATATACTAATCATCAAATAATTTGGGGGTTTTGTTAATATTATTATAGCATAATGCCAGTGGGATGTGATCATCATGATACCACAAAATATGATCACTACCTAGTTTAGGAGTAGGAGTAATAATATTTTAGTTTATAGAAATATAGATAATTTATTTACAGGGACAGTTTTATTTAAAGAATTCTTAATCCCTGAAGAGATCAGTTACTGTTTTAGCTTTTTCATCACTGTGACCAAAAGACCTGATAAGGAGGAAAATTTTATTTTGGGGTGCATGGTTTCAGGGGTCTCAATCATTAGACAGCTGACTGTATTACTTATAACCTAAGGTAAGGCAAAATATCATGGAGAAAAGATGTGGAGAAGGAAAGCAGCTCAGGACATGGCGACAAGAAAGCAAAGATAGAGTAAGCTCAGCTCACAAAATATATACCTTAGCCACCCACCTCCTCCAGCCACATCCTTCCTGCCTCCCTACAGTTATCACCTAGTTAATCCATTCAAGTGGTTTACTGCACTGATTGGGTTAAGGCTGTCCTAACACTTTATATCTAAACCATAATAGCTACTAAGAAGGAGAAAGAATACCCCACAGCTGAGGGAGAGTTCCCAAAAAAGAATAAACTTGAAAGGGGGACCCCTTCCCATAACTGAAATTCAGATTTGGCTGATGAATATGCTAGCTGCAAACCAGCAGATTGTGAAGTTCACTGGGTTGCCCTAGGCCAGAGCTGGTTCATAATAATCTCGTCCAGGCTGGTGGGGAGGGTATTGCTGACCAGTACCAGCAAGCAGAACCTCACCACTTTAGCTCTTTGCCTCAAGATATCGAAGGGCTCCAAAGCTGGGGATCAGCACAACAAATCCCTTCCTCCAACACTTAACACCCCCCTCCCCAAATACAGAGCAAAGTCCTTCCTACTGCAGTATTCCTCTAGTACCCTCTACTGACCTAGCTTTAACATATCCACTTGACAAAAGTTTATAGAATCCATATCCTTTAATACAAACTAGGGCAATGAAAGGTAGGGTTGAGAGAGGTAAGTAACTGTCATAGTTCACTACCTTGAGGGCTGATCTTCCATATGAATGCCTCTAAGCACATTTCCAATTTCATTAAACAACAAAACAACTGTTTCCGCCTAAAAAAAAATACAGCTATTCTTCATAAAAAGTGAAATTTTACTTATCCTTTGCCCAAAATGAGGAAATGCACAATTCCAACAATCATTGCTATCTATATAAATTATATATTCCATCATAATGTCTCTGAATATTCTGATAACCTTACTAAAGACTGTCTGATAAAGTTCATTTTCAACTACTTGTATACAAAATAAATACGGGGGAAAGAAGGAAATAGTTAACATAAAAATAAAGAGATATTACAAATAGCAAAGAGCAAATATGAAAAGTTACTATAGTCATTGTATCTATAATTGGTCACGAAGCTGTAGTTACCATCTCTGGTTTCCTTCTTTCACACCTCATTCAGTATTTTTGTCCTCAGCTGCTCTGGGGTCTTTACCTGATCGTGGGAATATAGCTTTTATTTCTGAAGGCTTCTCAATTGTCCTGCCCCTTTTTGGTTACTGTAGTTTCACATTAACCTTTTATAATAAATATGGAAGTACTACTTAGAGTGTTTTAGTCAGCTTTTTTGGTGCTGTCACCACAAGACCGGACAAGAACAATTTTAGAGGAGGAAAAGTTTATTTGATGTTTACGTTTTCAGAGGTCTCAGTCCATAGACAGCTGGCTTCATTGATTTGGGCCCGAGGTGAAAGCAGCTTAGAAAAAGGAAGCAGAATGAGTGGCTCCCTTCACCACTGGCAGAGAGAGACACCCCCCCCACCCCCGCCAGCCCAAATGATCCACCTTTTCCAACCACGTACTACTTGCCTTCAGTCACCACCCAGTTATTCCATACTAGTGGATTAATGCACCGATTAGGTTAAGGCCCTCATCAACCAATCATTTCACCTCTAAACTTCTTTGTATTGTCTGACACATGAGCTTTTGGGGGATACCTAATATTAAAACCATAACATGGTTTTATAGTAAGTCTTAAATATGGGTAGTGTTAGTTCTCTGACTTTGTTCTTCAGTAGGTACTTTTCTTCTCCTTATAAACTTTAGAATAAAATTTTTATTATCTGCAAAATCTTCATTCATTTTTATTCATTTCATAAACATCCAGCTCCATTGCTGTGTGCCCAACATGAGGCCCAACATGGTAGAAGGATGTGGTAGAGAAAAGCAGCTTACTATATGATAATCAGGAAGCAGAGAGAGAGCTCCCACCACCATGGACAAAATATAAGCCTAAAAGGCACATCCCCAATGATCCACTTCCTTTAGCCACACCCTATCTGTACAGTTACTACCCCCTTAATCCATTCAAATTGGAGTAATGCACTGATGAGGTTAAGACTTTTTTTTTTTTTTTTTTTTTTTTTGTGGTACCGGGGATTGAACTCAGCGGCACTAGACCACTGGGTCACATCCCCAGCCCTTTTTTGTATTTTATTTAGAGACAGGGTCTCACTGAGTTGCTAAGTGCCTCCCCATTGCTGAGGCTGGCTTTGAACTCAAGATCCTCCTGCCTCAGCCTCCCAAAGTGCTGGGATTACAGGCGTGCGCCACCGCGCCCGGCTAGGTTAAGACTGTTTTGACCCAATCATTTCACCTCTAAACTTTCTTGCATTATCTTACACATGAGCTTTTAGGGGACTCCTCATATCTAAAACATAACAAGGAGCCCAAGAGAACATTCCCTCTGGGCTGAGTAGCAAGATAGGAGTTAAAATTTTTGGTAAACCCAAGCTTAGATGATGTGGAAGCATTTCAGACAAATCCATTTCCAGAATGTCTATTCCATTGAGAAGAAATACCTGCTTCCTCCATCATAGAAGAGGCCCAGTGTAAATAACCCCTCTGGTGGCTAATTAGTCCTATTAAGAAATAGTTCCATATCAGAAACTCAGTTATTAGTCTGTTAGCAAATTAGGCACCCAGATGTAGCATTAGCATTTGAATTCTCCTTTCTCTTTTCCATCTCTGCCATCCTGGTCACTTTGTCCATATTCCTATTGAACAAGCACTAGAGTAGCCAGGAAAAGAGGTAAGTAGGTTAGTTGACATATGCTCTACATAACCATGTAGAGCATGCCATTTTGCCTTCTTATTAACAAATTTCTCTACAGTGAATGCCCTTTGGGAGTATACATGGGATATAACTGTAAGCTCTGTGGCTGTTCTGAAAGAGGACCATCCACAGTCCCTTCCCAGACTTTTTTTTTTTTTTTAAACAGTCTTTCAATCTTATTCTTCCAAGTCTAACCATTCATTTGAACATTACTAACAGACCATGAATCTATTTAGCTCAGAAATTTTGGCCATCTCTCAGTCTAGATAAAAACAAACAACCAAAAAAAGTACTGCTCTATTCCCTGGGAGGATTGCTCTTCACCAGTGGTTTCCAGGATCACCCCTGAGAGTGTCCTTTCTTTTTGTACCATAGATTGAACTCAGGGATGCTTAAACCACTGAGCTACATCCCCAGCTTTTTAAATATTTTTATTTAGTGTCAGAGTCTTGATAAGTTGCTTAGGGCCTCACTAAGTTGCTGACACTGGCTTTGAACTCATAATCCTCCTGCCTCAGCCTCCTGAGCTGCTGGGATTACAGGCGTGTGCCTCCATGCTCCATGAGAATATTCATTTTGAGTGGTCCCAGAATGTTATGCATACCCATCTATAAAACAGGTTTAGTTTTTTTCTTCCTCAGTCAGCTGCATGGCGATAAGCATGGATTGAGGGGGAGTAAGTAAGGTAACAGGAGTTGGTGTTGAAGAAATCTGAACCTCCTGAATGTATATCTTGCTCTGGACCTGTGTGAATTAGGTTTCTTACATTCTATACTCAATAGTAGGTTGGTTCAGACCCAGCCCTTATGGCTAGGCAATAGGTTCGTGGTGGGAAATTCAGGCTGTATAGTTCCCTAATATCTCGTTTTTAGGCATTCAGCCTCTACCAAGGCCCAGTAGCAAGCCAGAAGTTGTTTCTTGAAAGTTGAATAATTAGGCATAGATATCTCAGAAATCCTAGTGGTCTGCATCATCATTCTCTTATTACTGTTTGCAAGATTTAATGGGGAGGATTCTTATTTACCATGGACACTCTAGGTAATCACTGGATATGCTGAATTATATGCATATATGGTAAAGTGGCTTTTGATGCATTCTGAACTTGCTGACAGTTTTATGCATAAATTTGAAGATTGATAAGAGTAGGACACTCACATGTGGTATATGTTAACTCCACAATCCAAAGGAAAAAAATAAACACTGTATTTTTGTGTCTGTGGTATTTCAGTTGCAACAACTTAAGGAGGGATATCTTTTCATACTTCTCAAATCATGAAACCACCAGAAACTTTGCTGAGGAGGGAGCCCTTTAAATTTTTAGGATTTTTGTCTCCTAATACTCTCCTTATTTTATAATGAAATTTAAACAGATAAAACGTATTTACAACTTATTATAAACAAAGAAACTAGATCAGAATTTTTTATTTTCTTTTGGCCAGGCTAAAGTTCAAACCCTGGACCTCGTTGCATAACCTAGGCAAGGCCTCTACCATTGAACTACATTCTCAGTCCTTCGTGTCTGAAATTTAAATTTCTTATTTTGAAATAAATTTAGTATTTTTCTATAATTAAATTCACTTTTTAGTTATTACAGTAAAATCTGACTTTAGCTCAAGAAAGCAAAGACTTTATTACATTAGATTTTTAAATAAAATTTAACTATTTGTTTATGCAACAAATAATCATTGAGTGTTGAGGGCTATTAAGTATAGCAACTGCAAACATTTTTGTGCATCAAATGCACACGTGCTTTCAGTTATGTTGGGTATGTGTGTAGTAGGGAATGGTTGGCTTACAAAATGTAGATTTTTGTCTATCCCTGTTTGAATACCACACTGTTGTAATTATTGTGGCTTTATAATGTATTGCAGGGGCAAGAGAACTCTAACGAAGTTTAGTACTTGAGTCTGAGAAGTGAATTGACAGTAGACCAAGTAACAGGAAAAAAGGCATAGAAATTTTATGTGTACAAGGGCATCACACAATGGGGAACACCCACTATTCAATGAGATTCAGAAGCTTATGTACCCTCTGTGCCCTTTATCATAGATTAGAGGGAAGTGAGCCACTATAGGCAGTTTTAAAGTGCAGAATAAATGGTTTTTAGGGAAAGTGAATGGGCCTGAAGAACAGACAGTGAGCTGGGTGCAGTCGCGCATGCCTATAATCCCAGCAGCTCAGGTGGCTGAGACAGGATGGAACATAAATTCAAAGCCAGCAAAAGTGAGGCACAACTCATTGAGACCCTGTCTCTAAATAAAGTACAAATAGGGCTGGGGATGTGGTCAAGTGCCCCTGAGTTCAATCCCTGGAACCGCTCCCCCCCCCTTCCCCCAAGAGAAAAAAAAAAAGAGCAGACAGTGGCCTGGGACAGTGTTCATCTAGGGTTGTAATGTTTGACTGTGATTCTCTTTTTTCCATAATACGAGTTTAAGTCTCTTTCATTGATGTTTTAGCATTCAATCACTGATGGACATTTGGATTCTTTTCCAGGTTTGGGTTTGGAGTTTGTTGTTGTTTGGTTTTTTGTTTTGTTTTGTTTTGTACCAGGAATTGAACCCAGGGGCTCTTAACCACTGAGCTACATCTCCAGCCCTTTTCATTTATTTTTAGACAGGGCCTCACTAAATTGTTTAGAGCCTCAGCCTCCCAAACCACTGGGATTACAGGCATTTTCCTGTTTTTGACTGATACTAGTATCAGTTTTTGTCTCTAATTCTTTATACATCCAGAGAATTTTCATTTTTCTTGTAAATATGTAGGATTAGAATAAATCTTTATATGGGTATATACTTTTATTTACTTTGGATAAATGTCTAAGAAGGACTAGTTTATATGGTAAGTGCATGTTTAATCTTTAAAAAAGAACTCTAGTTCTAAAGTACTGTTTTACACTGTCATCAACATTGTAGGGATTTTTATACATCACATCATCACCAAGAGTTGGGGCAGTGTCAGTCTTTCTTTGGAACAAGTGATTAAACCCCAGGGCACTTAACCACTGAGTCACATCCCCCCCCAAAAAAACCACTTTTTGTATTTTATTTAGAAACAGGGTCTCACAGAGTTGCTTAGGCCTTAGGACCTTACTAAGTTGCTAAAACTGGCTTTGAACTTGTAGTCCTCCTGTCTTAGCCTCCTGAGCCACTGGGATTACAGGCTTGTGCCACCATGACTGGCTATCCAGTTGTAGTTTCTTAATGGTGAGCATCTTCATATGCATGTCTCTTTTATGAAGGGTCTCTACCTTCTGGACATTTCTCAGGGAGCAGAGTGGGGTTGTTTAATTTCCAGTTTTTTTCTTTCAAAAGTTTTGTTTGTATGCTAATATTTTCTCCTTGGCTGTGGATTTTGTTTTATGTTAACTGTTTCAGAGATCGGAAGTACTTAATTTAAAAGAAAACATTTTACTTGTTTTAATTAGTTGTACATGACAGTAGAATGCATTTATCACTTTGATATATCATACATAGATGGGATATAATTTCTCATTTTTCTGAGTGTACATGTTGTAGAATCATATTGGTCATGCAGTCACATATATACATAAAATAATAATGTCTGTTTCGTTCTATCCTTCTTATCCCCACATCCCTTCCCCTCCCCTCCCTTCACTTCCCTCTACCTAATCTAAGGTAACGTTAGTCTTCTCTACTGCCTCCTTCCCCTCACCACCCCCCACCCCCCCGCTGCCTTATTGTGAATTAACATCCACATATTCGGCCTTTGGGGGATTAACTTATTTTGCTTAGCATGATATTCTCCAACTCCATCCATTTACTGGCAAATGCCATAATTTTGGTCTTCTTTAAAGCTGAGTAATATTCCACTGAATATATATATATATATATATATATATATATATATATATATATATACCACATTTTCTTTATGTATTCATCTGTTGAAGGACACCTGGGTTGGTTCCATAGTTTGGCTGCTATAAACAATTGAGCTGATATAAACATTGACATGGCTGCATTACTGTAGTATACTGATTTTAAGTTCTTTAGGTATAAACTGAGGAGTGGGATAGCTGGGTCAAAAGGTCATATGTTTGTTGATCGATTGTATTTCTTCTTCTGTGAAGTGACTGTTCAGTTCCTTAGCCCATTTATTGATTGGGTTATTTGTGTTTTTTGGTGTTAAGTTTTTTGAGTTCTTTATATATCCTACATATGAATGTTTTATTGGAGATGCATATGGTAAAAGATTTTCTCCAGTCTGTAGGCTCTATCCTCACATTATTGATCGTTTTCTTTGCTGAGAAGAAGCTTTTTAATTTGAATCCATCCCATTTATTGATAGAAGTACTTAATTTTGATGAAGTTCAGTTTATCAGGTATTTTGAATGTTAAATAGACTCTGCTTTTTGTGATGTCTGTTAAGAACATTTTTCTATAATTTCTTCTTAAAGTTTTAGATTTTACTATGAATTGTTTAGTTCTGTTTTAAACAATGTTTGGATATGATATGAGGTTTGGATCTAAGTTTTATATTTATATGTATGCTTTCTATATTGTTCCAGTAACATTTTGTTGATGAAAATATTCTTTTTTCCTCTGGATTGCCTTTTTATGTTTATTGGATCTTAATTGATTATATCTGTGGGCCCACTTTCTGATTTTAAATTTCATTTCATTTGCTTTTTTGTCTTTTTGTTCTAGCTTTTGACACAGAATCTCACTGTGTTCCCCAGGCTGATCTAGAACTCCTGGGCTCAAGTGAGTTCAACTCCACCTCAGCCTACTAAATACTGGAAATACAAGTGTGCACCACTACGCCTGGCTGTTGTTGTTGTTGTTTTTATCTTTGTGCCATTACCACATTGTCCTATTACTTACTGTAGCTTTATAATAAATTAGAAATCAGGCCCTCCAACTCTCTCCAGATTGTTTTGGTTATTATATATTCTTAGCAGTTCCAAATGAATTTTGGCATCAGCTTTTTTTTTTTAAATGCAGAGTCTTTGGTTGAGAATACACTGAATCTATAAAATCTGTTAAAACTAACATCTTAATAATTGAATCTTTTGAACCATGTACAGGGTTTATTATTTATTCAGGTGTTCTTAATTTCCTCAACAGTGGTTTCAACATAAAGGTGCTACATGTTTTGGTCTTATATTCTACAAGCTTATTAAATTCACTTATTCTAATTGATGCTTCATAGAGTCTTCAGGGTTTTGTACTTAAATGATTTTGTCCTTAAATGATTTTGTCGTGTAAATAGGCAGTTTTGCCATTTTTCCTAATTGACAGTCATTTTTTTTTTTCCTGCCTTGTTTTACCAAGAAGGCAATACAGTACAATATTGAAGAGACATACTGGGAGCAAGTGTTCTTTATTTGTTCTTGGTCAAAAGGGGAAGCTTAGGGATAGAGAGGTGGAAGTATTCAGTTTTTCACCCAGCGTAATATTAGCTCTACGTTTTGCACAGATGCCCTTTATCTAGTTGCCTCTTTTAATCTATACTTCCCTACACCATCATCAGGCAGCCATTGTCTACTTTCTAATATATAGAACAATTTGCATTTCCTGCTACTTTATATAAATAAATTAATGTGTTGCATAGTTTTTCTATCTGGTTCTTTTTCACTTTTGATAATGTTTTTATGTTCATCTGTGTTCTAGCACATATCATTTGTAGAATGTCATTTTTTTTGAAATATTGGCAAATTATATTTTATGTAGATACCATATTTTGTCTATCAAGAAGATTAAAATTTTGGAATACTTGAAAACTTTGTTTTTATTTGGGGACTCTTGTAAATAATGATCGGCATTATTTTGATAGAGTATGGTTTATTTTATAGATACCCAGAAGTGGAATTTCCATGTTATAAGTACATGTTCAACTTTTTAGGAAATGCCTAATTGTTAAAAACAAATCTGTACCGTTTTTTTATATTTTAACCAGCAAATGGATAATTTTCATTTCTCCATATCCTCTCCATTGTTATTGACAGCACTTTTGATTTCTACTATTGCCAGTACAGTGTGTACTTAACAATATCTTACTGTTATTTTAGTAGCATTTCATTAGTGACTGCTGATGTTGAAGATTGTTTCATGCTTCATTAGCCATTCCTGCATCTTCTTTGGTGTGAAAAGTCTTGTGTTTTTTTTTTTCTTTTCACTTTTAAATTGTGTTATCTTCTTATTATCTAGTTGTAAAAATTCATGTTTTTGAATACAAATTCTTAATCAGATACATGACTTGATTGTACTTTCTGCCAGTCTGTGGTTTGTCTTTTTAATAGTGCCTTTTAACAATATTATTATTGGTACACTATAATTAGTTCATAATATTGGGTTCATTTTGATATAATCATACTTGCATAGAATTTGCTCACAATTATCAGTGCCTCATCTCCCATATCCCATTCCTTCTATTCCCCCTTCCTCTACTGATTTCCTTCTATTTATTTTTTTTTAACTTAGTGTTTTATAGATAATACATAAAGGTAAAACTCACTGTGCTACATTTATACATGTACGTAGCATAATTTTGTCAAATTCATTTCGCATTTCTTCTTCTTTTACTCTCTACTCTCTCCCCTCAATCTTACTGACCTTTCCCTATTTTCTGGGATCTGTCTCTGCCTTTTCCCCCACTTTCTTTGTCCTAGCGTACACATATGAAAGAAAACATTCAAATCTTGACTTTTTAAGTCTGGCTTATTTCACTCAGCATCTTCTCCAGTTCCATCCATTTACCGACAAATGTCATCATTTCATTCTTTTTGGCTGAGTAAAACCCAAGCAGGCACATATACCACGTTTTCTTTATTCGTTTGTTGACAGGCACCTGGGCTGGTTCCGTGACTTGGTTCTTATGAACTGCACTGCTATAAACACCAGTGTGCCTGTATCACTACAGTGTGCTGATTTTAGTGGCTTTAGATAAATACCGAGGAGAGGGATAGCTGGGTCATATGGTGGTTCTATTCCTGTTCTTTTGAGGAATCTCCATACTGCTTTCCAGTGTGGCTGTACTAATTTGCAGTCCCACCAATAATGTATGAGTGTGCCTTTTCCCCCACATCCTCACCAGCACTTGTTCTTATTTGTGTTCCTGATGATTGCCATTTTAACAGGATTGAGATGGAATCTCAATGTAGTTTTGATTTTCATTTCCCTGATTATCAGGGGTGTTTAACATTTATTTGTGTATTTGTTAAGCTATTTATATTTCTTCTGTGTGAAATGCCTCTTTTGCCCACACAGGGGCTTAGCATGCAGAATAAAGAACTCAAAAAACTTTACACTTACAATACAACCCAGTCAATACATGGGTGAAAGAATTATAGTGTCTTTTAAACCATAAAGGTTCTCAATTTTGTGGAGTTTGGTTTATTAAAATTGTCTTCTTTTGAGGTTTGAGCTCTAGATGTCCTATCTTAAGAAATCTATTTTTTAAATTAATTTATTTTAATTAGGTGTATATGACAGCAGAATGCATTTTTATTCATTGTACACAATTGCAGCACAACTTTTCATTTCTGTGGTTGTACAAGATGTAGTGTTGTACCATATGTGCAGTCATACATGTACCTAGGGTAATGATGTTCATCTCATTTCACCATCTTTCTTGCCCCCTCCCCCCTCCCTTTACCCAAAGTTCCATTTTTACCACCCCCCCCTCGCCCCCACAATGGATCAGCATCCACTTATCAGAGAGAAAACATTCAGCCTTTGCTTTTTGAGGATTAGCTTACTTCACTTCACATGATATTCTCCAACTCCATCCATTTACCTGCAAATGCCATAATTTTATTCTCTTTTAATACTGAGTAATATTTTGTTGTGTATATATGCCACAGTTTCTTTATCCATTCATTTATTGAAGGGCATATAGCTTGGTTCCACAGTTTAGCCATTGTGAATTTAGCTGCTATAAACATTGATGTCGCTGTGTTTACTGTAGTATGATGATTTTAATCAGCCTCACAATTATTTTACCTTATGACCTTTTCTAAGTTTTTTTTTTTCTTTTAGTTTGCTTTTATATTTTGGCTAGTGATTCATTGTGAGTTAATTTTTTTATGTATTTTTGTTTTTCACATGGATATTTTTTCATATCCAGTTCACCCAGTACCATTTGTTGAAATGACTATATTTTCTCCACTGAATTGGCTTGGTAACCTTGTTGAAAATTAGTTCATCGTATTTGAGGTTTCTTTTCTTTCTTTCTTTTTTTTTTAATTTTTTGTTTGTTTGCTCTAATTAGTTTATTTCACTGAACTATTTTTGTATGTTGGTATGTTGGTACCAGTGTCAGTTCTCTTTCTTATTTTGGCTTTATTATAAGTTTTCAAATATTAGTATATCTTAAAACTTTCCTTATTTTTACAATGGTTTTGGTTATTTTAGATTCTTTATATTGCCACATAAATTTAAAGATTTGGTTGTCAATTTTTACAGTTAACCAGTTGGTATTGATAAGAAATTATTTGAAATATACAGATTAGGGGAGAATTGCAGTCACAACAATATTGTGTCTCCCAACCTATTAGCAAAGATTTTTTCTGTGTATATTTAGGTGTTTTGTTTACCATAGCAGTGTTTTGTGTTTTTCAGTGTACACATCTTATATTTTTTGATGAATTATTCTCAGATATTATATTCTTAGTGGAAGTATGGAATTATTTTCTTAATTATATTTTCATTTATTTCTAGTATATAGAAATATGATTGGTTTTTTATATTGACCTTCTATTCTGTGGCCTTATTAATGATCTTTTATTAAACCTAAACCTTTGTTTGAAGGTTTCTTAAAATTTACTACATAGTTCCCTATGATAAAGACAGTTTTAATTCTTTCTTTCCAGTCTCTTTGTCTTATTTATTCATTATTTTTGCCTTATTGTACTTGTTAGGCTCTTAAGTATGGTTTTGGGTGGAAGTAATACACAGCTTTGCCCTACTCCCAGTGCATATTGCCATCCTTATATTAACCAATAAGAAAAAAAATTACATTAAACCAAAAAAGGAGGCTGGGAATGTTGCCTGGTAAAGGACTTGTCTAGCATGCACGAGGCCCTGGGTTTGATCCCAAGTATTCTAAAAACAACAACCAGTGGATTTTAAATGATACACTGGACAAAATGCATCTTTAACATAATTGATGGTAGTAATGGAAGAATAGAAGAACCCAAAAGGGTGGAACGTTTAAAAAGCAGTTACGAAAATGGCACGCATAATCCAGAGATGTCAGTAATTTTATTAGTATCAATATTCCAATTCAGTATTCTAATGGCTTAGTGAGAGTCCATGTTCCAATTATATGTACTTTATCTTCTAGCATAAATAAGGTGAAAGTAAGAGAATGGAAGAAGGTTATACACCAGACAGATGATATTCATAGAGATCTTGAATGACCATGTCAATACTGGTCAAAATAGACTTTAAGATAGGAAATATTATAAGAGGCTAACAAAATTTCATAGTGTTAAAATGATCAATATATTAGCAAATACCAATTTTATTGTATATTTAAAAATAGAGCCCCACATATTAAAGTGAAAATGACAAAAATGAAATTGTCTTTGAATTTAACTATTATAACTGAAGGTTTTAAAAACTTACTTCTAGTAATAGAACATTAGACTGAAAATAAGTAAAGGGCAACTTGAAAGGTAGTTTCAACCACCTTGATCCAGAATATATAAGGTGTTTTTCAAGACTCAGGGGCCATTCCCCATGGTAAGGCATATTCTATAGTTTAACATAAGTCTTAATAAATTTAAAAGAATAATAAAATAATTTTTTACAATTTTAATGAAATTAAAAGTTTGCTGACCACAGTGAAATTAAATTATAAATCAATACGAGAAAGAAATGTGGGAATTTAAATAGCATATTTGTAAATTACTCAGAGATCAAGGAAGTCTTCAAAATAGAAGTTAGTAAGTAGTTTGAAGTGAATGAAAATGAACACATATCGAAAATCATGGGATGTATCTAAAGTAGTACTTTAAGCAGAAAGAGTATGCTAATGAGAAAACAGTCATCTCAATTCAGTCATCTTATGTTTCCATCTAAGAATGAAAAGAAAAAGGAAACTCAAAATCAGGCAGAAGAAAGATACCAGTGAAATGAAACCAGAAAAATAACAGTGAAAAATCTATGAAATGAAAAGTTGACTCTTTGAAAAGACCACCCAAACTGATAAACCTTGAGTTAGACTGGCCATGAAATAAAAGGAAGGCAAAAATTATGAAAATCAGCTATGAAAGAGATGTTTCTATCTTACAGAAATTAGAAGGAAATTTTATGAATTTTATATCAACAATTTGGGCAAATCTTGCAAAGAGATACATTATCAAAATTGTCTTAAAAATAAATAATAACTTAGAATACAAAGAGAATCCTGTGCCCAGATGACTTAATTTATGAATGTTTTGAAACATAAGGAAACATTCTTATATATCCTATAAAAACCCTCTTGGAAAATAGGGGAAGGAGAATGGTTTCAACTCATTTCTGTGAGACTTGTAGTATTGCTACCAATGCTAGACAAAGAAATGGAAAGGAAAATTCCAGATCGTATCTTGAAAAACAAACATACAGAAATTGCAAACAAAATAATAGCAAACTGAATTCAGGACTATACCAAAGTGTTATATTCCTTTATCCAATTGAGCTTATCCCAGGAATACAAGGTTAGTTGTTCATCATTAAATCAATTAATACAATATGTGGTATTAGTAAAATGATAGACATAAGACACGGAATCATTTAAAGAAACAAAAGAGTTGACAAAATCCAAAAACATTCAAGATAAAATTCTAGACATAGAAATAAGACATATGCAAAAAATATATCACATGGAAAATTTTTATAGTTTTAATTGTTTGTCTTTCTCGTTTCTAATCATTTTTTGCCCATGTTTTTAATTAAGACAAACCCCACTTTTTCCTTTCATTATTGATACCTGGTTATTCTAGCATCAAGTATAGGAAAGATTATCATTCTCCATTTTATTTCCTTGCCACTTTTGTCTCCCCACCCACAAAAAAAAAAAAAAAAAAAGCATACATATAGGTCTCCCTTTTTTCTCCTTATTATTGGTTCATATGTTGATCCAGTACCACATCATCTTGATTACTCTTTATTTTTTATTTTTGGTACTGGAGATTGAACCACTGAGCTACATGCCTGATCCTTTTATTTTTTGAGACGGGGGTCTTGATAAATTGCTGAGGCTGGCTTCAAATTTATAGGTTTTTTGTTGCAGTCTCAAGAGTCACTAGGATTTTAGGCATGTGCCACCATGCCCTGCTTTAGCTTTAACAGTCTATCTTGAAATTTGATAAATAGTATACTCTTTGTTAGTTTCCAAATCATTATATCTCTTTTAGATTCTTTATATTTCTATGTAAGTTTTAGAATCATTACAACAATCTTTCAAGGCAACTTTCTGGGATTTTTTATTATCATTGCCTTGAATCTGTAGATCGATTTATAGAGAAATGCCACATTAATACCAGCCAGTTTTTCAATTTGTAATCAAGTTACATTTATTTTTTACTTGGATTTTCTTTAATTTCTCTGGCCAATGTTTTGTAGTTTTTTTTGTTGTTGTTGTTGTTTTTTTCTAATTAGTCATATAAGGCAGTAGAATGCATTTTGACACATCATACATAAATGGAGTATTACTTCTCATTCTTCTTGTTGCACATGATGTAGAATCACACCGGTCATGTAGTCATATATACACATAGGGTAATAATGTCTGATTCATTCCACTAATCTTCCTCTTCCACCACAGCCCCCATCCCTTCTTGTAATTGGCATCCACATACCAGAGAAAACATTCCACCTTTAGTTTTGGGGGATTGGCCTTTAGCTATAAACCAAGGAGTGGGATAACTGGGTCAAATGGTGATTCCATTCCAAGTTTTCTGAGGAATCTCCATACTGCTTTCCATAATGGTTACGCCAATTTGCAGCCCTACCAGCAATGTAGGAGTGTACCTTTTCCCCCATATTCTTGCCAACATGGATTGTTGTTTGAATTCTTGATAATTGCCATTCTGATTGGAGTGAGATGAAATATTAGAGTAGTTTTGCATTTCTCTAATTGCTAAAGGTGTGGAACATTTTTTTTTTCATATATTTGTTGATTGATTGTGTTTCTTCTGAGAAGTGTCTGTTCAGTTCCTTAGCCCATTTATTGATTGGGTTATTTTTTGGTGTTAAGTTTTTTGTATATCCTAGAGATTAGTGCTCTGAGGTACATGTGGTATAAAGATTTTCTCCTATTCTTTAGGCTCTTTCTTTACTTTATTTGTTTCCTTTGCTGAGAAGAAGTATTTTACTTTGAATCCATCCCATTTATTGATTCTTGATTTTACTCTGGTGAATGTTTTTGGCACCTTTGTCTAGTATGAGATAACTGTATTTATGTGGATTTGTCTCAGTGCCTTCTACTCCGTACCATTGGTCTATGTGTCTGTTTTGGTGCCAATACCATGCTGTTTCTATTACTATTGCTCTATGGTATAGTTTAAATCTGGTATTGTGTTGCCTTCTGCTTTACTCTTCTTGCTAAGGATAGCTTTGGCTATTCTGGGTCTCTTTATTTTTCCAAATGAATTTCATGATTGCATTTTCTAGTTCAATGAAGAACGTTATTGGGATTTTGATTGGAATTGCATTAAATCTGTATAATGCTTTTGGTAGTATGGCCATTTTAATAATATTAATTCTGACTAGGAGCATCTTTTCATCTCCTGAGGTCTTCTTTTATTTCTTTCTTTGGTGTTCTATAGTTTTCATTGTAGAGGTCTTTCATCTCTTTTGTTAGATTGATTCCCAAGTATTTTATTTTATTTTATTGAGGCTATTGTGAATAGGGTAGTATTCCTCATTTCTCTTTGAGTAGGTTCATCACTGATATATAGGAATGCATTTGGTGTAGGGGTTTTGATTTTATATCCTGCTACTTTTTTCTGGTGGAATGTTTTGGAATTTATAGAATGGTGTCATTTGCAAATAGTGGTAGTTTGAGTTTTTCTTTTCCTATTCGTATCCCTTTAATTTCTTTCTTCTAATTGCACTGGCTAGAGTTTCAAGGATGTTGTTGAAAAGAAGTAGTGAAAGAAGCCATCCTCGTCTTGTTCCAGTTTTTAGAGGGAATGCTTCCAATTTTTCTTTGTTTAGAAAGATTGATGTCAGCTTTGGTTTTAGTGTATAAAGCTTTTATAAGTGTTGAGGTATGTTCCTACTGTTCCTAGTTTTTCTAGTGTTTTGGATATGAAGGGGTGCTGTATTTTGTGAAATGTTTTTCCTGCATCTATTGAGATGATCATATGATTCTTGTCTTTAAGTCTATTGATGTCATGAATTATGTTTATTGATTTCCATATGTTGAACCAATGTTGTATCCCTGGGATGAACCCCACTTGATTGTGGTGCATTATCTTTTTAATATGTTTTTGTATGCAATTTGCCAAAAATTTATTGAGAATTTTTGCAACTGTGTTCATCAGGGATATTGATCTGAAGTTTTTTTCCTTTATGTGTATTGTTTTATAACTTTGTAGTTTATTGTTTTGTGGAGATCTTGTATGTATTTTGATAATATATCTTTTAGGTATTGTCTATAATGGAATTTAAAAGATTATTTTTAAATTATTTGTTGCTAATATACAATAAAATGATTGTTTTTGAGATATTGAGCTTGTATCTTTCCTTGTTAAATTTTCTTCTTTCTGGCACCTTGTAGAACTCTTATATACAGTCATACTATATGTGAAGTATTTATTCTACCTCTCATGTGTAAACTATAGTTACTGAAGCTCAAGTAGTAAAAGAGGGAGAGTTTTTATTTTTATCTGTATATCATTTGATAAATTCAGTAAGAATGATAGAATAATGTAAAGCTATTTCAGTGACCTAATATTTTCCGCGTAGATACTAATCAAAAATGAATGCTAAAACTGATGAAATATTAAGAGGAAATTCTATAATGGGCAGATCAAGTTGACACTGACTGAAGCTGCTTACCAATTTTAACACTGCTAAAATAGTGAAATAGGCAGACCTTATGTGTCTGCACATGTGAGGTCTAGAATATTCTAGTAAATCTTTTTGTATCTTTTGTTTCTCATATTCATATCTATCTCTACTTTCTTGAATATATTGAGCATACTTAAAAATAGCTGTTTTAATATCCTATCTCTTGACAGTTTCTGGTCTGTTTTTATTGATTGGTTTTTCTTTTGGTTATTGGACTATAATTTCTTTATTCTTTGCCCCTCCTCCCCTTTTTATGAGCATCAGGCATTGTGACTTTTTTATGTCATCGATTTCCAATTTTTTGTTATTTCTTTAGGTAATATTGGGCTTTGTTTTACCATACTGTTTAGATAATTGTAATCCATTTGATCATTTTGAGCCTTTTAAAATTTGAGTAAATCTAGCATTACTTTATTGTAGGACTACTTAGTCGTGGTACGAAGGAAATATATTTTTCTGAGACCCTACCCAGCACCCCATGTGTTATGTTGTCTGTCCACCTTTGCTCTTAGATTTATTCTCACACAACTTACCCAAAGATTCAAGGGGACCTTTCTGAAGAGATCTCCAAAGTACATTTCCTTCTTCACACTCATACGTGTTTGTTTTCTCTATTACTCTCCTTCCCTCTTCCCTCTTTTCCCACTTATGTTTTCCCCCTTACGTACTCCCTTTTTTTCTGGTACTCTTTCACAAATTCACCCAAGCAACTCTTTGGGCTTCTCTTCTCATGACCCACAGCCTAGCTGGAAGCCATGGGTTCCACCTGAAACTCCCCGCAAACCTGTCTCTGCTGAGATTGTCAAACTTCGTTCAGGGGCTTCAGAGCGGTTACTTCTTACAATGTGGCTATAATGCTTTTTTTTTTTTCTAATATAAAAGTAATTAACTCTGCCTCCGAGAGTTTTCTTTGGTGTCAATAGCTAGCAACATTTCTTTATATACGTGAGTGTTAATGTTTTTAAAAGTTTTTATTGTCTAATGTAATATTTTAATCAAACATTACAGAATTATGATATAACTCCTTATTAGGTATGGTTTCTTTTTTATTCAGTATGTATTGACAGATGTTTAAAATTGAGATTAGGCCAGTATCATCTATTACTAATTTTAGGGAATGATTAAAGGCAGAAATTTAAACATTTCATACAGAACTATATTGAGACCTGTTATATTTGGGCAGTTAAGAACAAAGTTTTTTTGTGTTGACTTGTTTTTTTGTTTTTTTGTTTTTGTTTTTTAACTTTTTAAAGAAAATATTAAGAATAAGAAACAGAATCTGAATTTCTCAGTTACATCTCAGGGTTTTTTTTTTTTGTTGTTGTTTTGTTTTTTTTGTTTTTTGATTTTTTTCCTATATTGTTATACTTTATTTATAACCTCTGCTAAAGAAATTGTTTTTCTGTTTTTGTAGTTTTGGTAAGCAGTTTGGAGGAAAAAGAGGATGTGATTGTCTTGTATTAGAGCCTTCAGAAATGATTGTGGTAAGAACTTTAAAGAATGCTGAATTTTTATTTTATATGTTTCAGTTTCAACTTCAAATGTAGTAGTCTTTAAACACTTCAGGTGGTTGCATTGCTATGATCTGTCCGAGATTTTAAGTAGCATGAGAACCATGTACCCCCTTTTTCTGATCCTTAAGAGAATGTGAAACATGATACAGTTATATTAACATATTCCAAATTTGTTAATTTCTTTTGCCCATTCCACAAGAAAAGTAAAGGTTTGAGGAAAGATACTATGATGTTTTTTCAAGTGTTTTCTTCTTTCTTATTGAATTCAGTCGGGAAACTTTGAATATCCAAATAATGTACCCTGGAGTAGAGGGGTAGAGATAGAGAAAAGTTAAAGAGTCTTACAAGCAGACACAAGTAAGAATTGATCTGCATCTTAATATTTTTCCTTTTTAGTATTTCTGTTCATTTCCTCCTCCCCTTCTTCTCCTCTTTTTCTTTTTTCATGAAGAATCAATAGCAATAGTTCCCTTTTATCATGTTCTGAGATGCCCTTACTAGAAAATAACATATGCTTAATGGATGTATTGTCCTACTAGCATCTTGTATAGATAGATGATCATGTCTTCCAATTTGATTTGAACTTTTGAGAAGTAAGGTTGATTTCTTAATGAATATCAGGGTTGAGAGCGAACTACTTTTCCCTTTCATGATACTGTAGTGAGATTAACATCTTCAAACAGTTTCCTCTTCCCCCAACTGGATCATAATCATAAGTGAACTGTTATTTAGGTTTTATAAAAACAACTGGAATTTGAGCTCCTAATAGGCAAAAATTATGTCTTATTTAGTTTGTATCTCCTGCAGTACAACAGTAGTATACTCTTTTTCTTTGGAGACACATTCTAAACATCTCCCCTCCCCTAATGGATGCCTGTAACAAACTGTACATGTACCATGACTTTTCCTTTGCACACACACCGTTGGTAAAGTTCAACTTAAGTAGAGTAAGTGATTAACAAAAATAATAAAATAGAACAATTAGGGGCTGGGGTAGAGCACTTGGCTAGCATTAGTGAGTCCCTGGGTTTGAGTCTCAGCATCACATATAAATAAAATAAAGGTCGATTTACAACTAAAATAAACATTTAAAAATAAAACAGAACAATTACAACAATGCAGTGTGTAAAAGTGAATGTGGTCTCTCAAAATTTCTGATACTAAACTGTCTTTTTCATTGACTGTGTGACTGAAACTGTGGAAAGCAAAATCACAAATTAGGGGGTTACTACTTTATTGAAGAGAATTGCCTGCATAGTAAGTATTCAGTGAACATTGCTTGAATTCATGTTTATTCAAAGCATTGATATATTGTTTTATAATTACTTTTTTTTTAATTGAATATGTGGGCTACTTGATAGGGCCTCAGAATTCTTTTTTAAATAAAAGTATTGAGGGACACAGCAAGAAAACTGTCCAGGCTCTGTGTGTGTGTGTGTGTGTGTGTGTGTGTGTGTGTGTGTGTGTACACATAGACACACACACATATATATGTTGATATATTTCATATTTCTTATACCATACCAGAAAAGAACAATACTTTTATTTTCAGTGTTCTTATGTACATTGTGTTTTTAATACTTACTATACATTGTTGTTGTTTCATTTGTTTGGGGTTTGTTTTGGTTTTTGGTACTGGAAATTGAACTGAGGTTATTTAACTACTGAGCCACACCCCCAGCCCCTTTTTGTGTTTTATTTAGAGACAGGGTCTCACTGAGTTGCTTGGTCCCTTGCTAAGTTGCTGAGGCTGGCTTTGAATTCTTGATCCTCCTGCCTCAGCTTCCCAAGCCACTGGGATTGAAGACATGCACCACCTTGCCTGGCCACTGTTGTATTTTTATACATAAGGAAGAATAGAAAAATTATGAAGCCCATTGGTATACAATGGACTACAGGCTTATCTTATACTTTACCTGACCCAAACCTGGAATTAGTTTTTCTTTCCTTTTTAAAAATATTTATTTGTTTTAGTTGTATACAATGCCTTTATTCTTACATGGTGCTGAGGATTAAACCCGCGCCGTGCACGTGCTAGGCAAGCGCTCTACCGCTGAGCCACAGCCCCAGGAGTTAGTTTTTCTTTAAGGGCAACTCCTTGGTTTTATTGGAGAAAAGTATATAGAAACCATGATCTGGCTGCCAGTTCTGTTTATTGCTACAGGTGTCTCGTTGATTTTAGTGCCTCTCAGTGAAATAAAGCTAGAAAATTATGTCTCTGCATGTGTGTGTGGGCATGCACATACACACATAGCTACGTGAACAACTTTTTGTTTTCTTTTACTTTTTTCTTTCTTTGCTTTACTTGGAATTAGACCCAGGGGCACTCTGCTACTGATCTACATCCCTGGCCCTTTTTTAAAAATAATTTTTATTTTGAGAGAGGGGGATTTCACTAATCTATTGAGGCTGGTCTTGAACTTGAAGTCCTCCTGGCTTAGCCACCAAGTTGCTGAGATTATAGTTGTGCACCATTGCATCCAGCCTTTATTTCTTCATGTGTGTATATCTGTTAAAAATCCAAATTTTATTCTGGCATTTTTAGTACTTCCTTTTACTAAGGGGTAACTTGTTTGTTTCTATAATCAATTTACTTACTTATAAATACAGCAATTTAAGAATTATTTGCCATTATATTGTAGAAAGCACTAATAGCTAGAATATTAGCATATACAAAAATATACATATTTCAGATGTACATTTTGATGAGACTTGACAAATGTGTACTCTTTATCACAACTTCATTACCAACACATATTTTCTTCACCCACCCACAATGTAAGAAACTGTTCAAAGAATTATAACAACCCAGTAAAAGGACACAGGAGCCAGGTTGAAGGGGTTCTCACTGGCGAAATCTGGTAGGCTAGGGAATTCAAATAAAATATATGTACTAATTGATGTATAGAAGTTTATAAGTCCTAATAATATGAATGAGTTAGGGACAAGAGAACACTCTTCCTAACATAATGTCAACTAACAAGTAGTATGAGGAGATGATTAAGTTAAAAAATCCTTAATAAATGCTGAAACTTGCTGGGGTGGGGGCTAATGTTTGATGAGAGACAGAATACATATGTAATCTCAGAGTATGTCCCCACAAATCATTTAGGAAGAGAAAAATTACCAAGTTTCTGGTGGGAAAGCATAGCAGATACTATCAAAACAGCAATTATTGTTTCCACCATCATGTGGGCACAAGCTGATGTTACACAACTGATGTATACACTGAAAAGCACAAAATGTCACCTCTGTGACATGGTCCTGCTATCACTGCTTACTTGAGTTTAATCATTAGGAAACATCAGATGAATGAAATTGAAAGTCTACAAATTGGCCTATTATTTAAATATCCTAGTGTCAGGCAACACAGAGAAAGATTAAGAAACAGTTCTAGACTAAACAAGGGGGAAAAAATTAAAAATACGATGCTTCATCTTGTGTTAAATCCTGGAGCATGGGGGTCATAGCAAATGATGTTGGAATAATTGATGAAACTTGAATATGAGATGTGCCTGGTGGTACACACCTGTAATCCCAGCAACTACGTGATAGGTTAGTTGTGTTAATCAGTCACATTATAAAGTCATATTGTTTTTTAAAGACTGTAAATTTGTCATCTTCAACTTCATATCTAAAATTCATTTTGTCACAGTTTTTATTTATTTGGCTATGTCAGATTCCCCCCCTCCCCCCTTTCAGTTCATTTTTGGTTCAGGGTCATGTTTAAAATCTCTCCTCAGGATAAGATTATTTAACTTAAAGTATATTGCTTTATCAGGTTTATTGATTAATTATTTTATTTTAACTTTTCAATCTAGGTTCCTCTGGGTATTTGAAAAAAATGCCATCCACTTAACTACCTTTCTCTACTATTTCCTCCAATGTCAAATTTCCTAATAATGTAGAACAATAAGAAAGATAAAAGAATTCTGCACACAAACCACATTCACATTGTAACTTGAAGATAGAATATTTGAAAATAGTCATAAGATTTCACAGATAGACAATAGCTGGTATTGGCAAGAGTGTGGAGAAATTAAAGCCCTTATAACATTAATGGAACGTAAAATGCTACAGCCAAATTAGAAAAGTTTGACTTTTCCTCAAAACAGTTAAAAAATAGAGTTATCATATGATCCATTAGTTTATTTCTATATATACTATAAAACAGGAGACTAGAAAACATTTGTCTGTATAAAATTTTTTAAACTAATATTTACATTATTTATAATATATAGAAAAAAATAGCCCAAATGTCTGTTACCTAGTTAAATTGATAAACAACATGTCCTATCTTCCTATGAAGGAATGTTATTGTACCATAAAGAGTGAAGTGGGGCCAGGCACTGTGGCATAAGCCTATAATCCCAGCTGCTCTCAGGAGGCTGAGGCAGGAGGATCATGAGTTCAAAGCCAGCCTCAGCAAAAGCGAGGTGCTAAGCAACTCAGTGAGACCCTGTCTCTAAATAAAATACAAAGTAGAGCTGGGGATGTGGCTCAATGATTGAGTACCCCTGAGCTCAATCCCTGGTGCACACACACACACACACACACACCCGCCAAAAAAAAAAAAAAGAGTGAAATGGGGGGGGGGCTTGTAACTCGGTGATATAGTGCTGGGTTTGATTCCCAGCACGGGTGTGTGTGTGAAGAATTGGTACCTGTGTGTGTATGTGTATGTGTGTGTGTGTGCGCGCGTGCGCGTACGTTTGTGAAGTATCGGTACCTGCTATAAGGTGGATGAAACTCAAAAATCTTAAGTGAAAGAAGCAAAACACAAAAGGTGCCTGTTATATGATTCTGTTTATATGAAATATACAGAATAAGGAAATTCATAAAGATAAATGATAAGTGGTTACTTGAGTCTGTGAAGAGGGAAGTGGGTACAAATGGATATAGGGTTTCTTTAAGGTGATGAAAATATTTTGAAACTAAATAGTAGTGAAGTGATGACTGTACAACTTTGTGAATATACCAAAAGGCAGTGAATTGTGCTCTTTTTTGAGATGTGAATTTTATAATATGAATTATATGTCAATTAAAAAATTCTGTGAGGGGCTGGGGTTGTGGCTCAGCGGTAGAGTGCTCGCCTAGCATGTGCACGGCCTGGGTTCAATCCTCAGTACCACGTACAAATAAACGCGTTGTGTACAACTAAAGCAAATAAATAAATATTTTTTAAAAATTGCGTGAGAAAAAAGAAAACCAGACAAAGAGCATCAGAAAATATTAAACCAACAAAGGTAAACGCTAGAATGAAAATAAACATGTTGCTAAATATCAAAAGAAAATATTTTTAACCAAAGAACAAAGAATACATATCTCATAGTGTGATGAATATTGTAAATACACATAATTATAAAATGTTATAACAAGGTTGAGACCCAAAATAATAGTTATAATAGTAAATGTAAATGGGCTTCATCTACTTATTGTTAAAACTGAGATTGTCAATTTGAGTCACAACAGAGGACCCAACCATGTTTTGTTTACAGTAAACACTCTTTAATGATTTGAGAAGGCTACAGTAAAGCAGTGGATAGTGGTATACTAAACAGGTAAGAACCAGAGAGAACAGGTATAGTAATTTTAATAGCATAAAATTTGGAATTTATGCCAAAAGCATTAACTGTGGCATTGAATGATTTTTTAATACTAAAAATCATAGTTTATAATGAAGATATAATACATGAATATCTGTGCACTTAAAGAACCCCTCTGTGTAAAAATCTACAGGAGATTCAATGAAATATAAACTACTAAGTAGGAGAATTTAATCCTCTGTTCTTAGTATAAGATAAATCAAGTAGACAAAAATTACGAAAAAGGCCTAAACAACATTAACAATAAAACGAATCTTAATATATGTTGTATTTTACAGGATAATATATGTTCTCAAGTGTGCATAGCACGTTTACGAAAATTGGTCATATATTATTTAATACACTGAAGAATAGGTAATTTCCTTTAAGTAAATATATTAAAAACATTTTCTGATTGTATGCAATGAATGTCAAAATTATTACTAAATAATTAGTAATAATAATTACTACAAAAAGTCCATTTTATGTAGAAATTCTAAAAACTGTCATTTTTTTTCAAAGAGCAAATACAAACTAAAATTACAGAACTTTGCAAAGTGATTGCAATGAAAATGTGCCATATACCAAAATATATGGGAAATGTCTAAAACGGTTAGAAAAATATTAATATCTCTAAACACTTATCAGTTACAAATGTAAGAAATAAATGAATCACACTCCCACGACTTTAAAAAGAACAGTCAAGCCAAAATAAAACACAAGAAATAATAAAAATAAAACCAGCATTAAACGAAGTAGAGAATATAATAAAGACTAGACCTAATGAACTTGCCTCAAGGCTGTGTATCA
Source organism: Tamias sibiricus (assembly GCA_025594165.1). Classification (NCBI taxonomy): domain Eukaryota; kingdom Metazoa; phylum Chordata; class Mammalia; order Rodentia; family Sciuridae; genus Tamias; species Tamias sibiricus. The sequence continues at coordinate 29,589,345 of CM046662.1, read as the reverse complement.
ATCTAAATGAATACATAGTTTATAGTTATTAGAGAGAGCTGGGAGTGGTGGCACATGCCTATAATCCCAGCTACTTAGGCTGAGGCAGGAAGATCACAAATTCAAGGTAACCCTGGGCAACTTCACAACATCCTCTCAAAATAAAAGAAACAAAAAAACATCCAGGGATGTAGCTGGGTGGTAGAGTTCTTACCTAACATTCAGGAGGCACCCTGGGTTTTATCTCCATTACTGCCAAAATAAAAAGTTTGGCTGGGGCTGGGGCTCAATTGTTGCCTAGTATATGGGAGACCCTGGTTTCCATCCCCATCACTGCATAACTGTGAAATAAAACACATATGAAGCAAAAATTGGCATTAGTAAAATGCAGACTAGTTAAACCTGCAATCACAGTGGGAGATTTTAGTGTATATCTGAAAGCAACCAAGAAAACCAGCATCAGAATAAAAGATACTAAAGGTTTGAACCTGATCATTTACATTTTACTTAATAGACACATAGGAAATACTGCCTTGTCAACAACAGAATACTTTTCAAGTGCTCATGGAATGTTTTAAAATTAAAACATGACCATATGGTAAGACATAAGCAAGTCCCCCAAAATTTCAAGATTCAGTTTTAGTTTTGACTATCATGAAATTCAGTTTAAAAACCAATTATGACACAACTAGAACAAAATACCACTTTTGAAGTATACTTACAAAGTATACTTTATATCCCTTGTCAAAGAAGAATCACTGGGAAAATTCAGAAAATATTATGTTGGAATGAAGAGGACTTCCAAAATGTGTGGAATTAAGCTTAAGCAGTTTTTGCTGTGCATCAAATGCCTTAGTGCTTTAAGATGAAATGCTTTCAGTGAGTTAAATATCCATTTCAGGAAATGAAAGAGAAGCATACACATGGAAATGGGAAGCCAACAAATAATAAATGTAAATATAAAATTTTAAAATCAGTGTCATAAAAACAAACTTAAAACAAAGAGGATAACATAGAGTCAGCACTCTAACATAGTGGTTCAGAAACTGACTTCCTTAACAATATCTCTAAAGCTCATGAAATAAAACCAAGAATAAACTGGTGGGATCCTGTTGATTAAAAAGAAATATTTTTCATGGCAAAGGAAATGATGAAGAGTGTGAAGAGAGCATACCGAATGGGCAAAAATCTTTGCCAGGTATTCCTCTGACAGGGTATTAATATCCATAATATATAATGAACTCAAAAAGCTTAACAGCAAATAAACCAATCAATAAATGGGCCAAAGAAGTAAACAGTTTCTTGGAATAGGAAATGCAAATGGCTAACAAATTCATGAAAAAATGTTAAACACCCCTGACAATCAGGGAAATGAAAATCAAAACTACATTGAGATTCCATCTCAATCCTGTTAAAATGGCAATCATCAGGAACACAAATAAGAACAAGTGCTGGTGAGGATGTGGGGGAAAGGGCACACTCATACATTATTGGTGGGACTGCAAATTAGTACAGCCACACTGGAAAGCAGTATGGAGATTCCTCAAAAGAACAGGAATAGAACCACCATATGACCCAGCTATCCCTCTCCTCGGTATTTATCTAAAGCCACTAAAATCATCAGCACACTGTAGTGATACAGGCACACTGGTGTTTATAGCAGTGCAGTTCATAAGAACCAAGTCACGGAACCAGCCCAGGTGCCTGTCAACAAACGAATAAAGAAAACGTGGTATATGTGCCTGCTTGGGTTTTACTCAGCCAAAAAGAATGAAATGATGACATTTGTCAGTAATCGGGTGAAACTGAAGAAGATGCTGAGTGAAATAAGCCAGACTCAGCAAGTCAAGATTTGAATGTTTTCTTTCATATGTGGATGCTAGGACAATGTAAGGGTGGTGGGGAAGCGGAGACAGATCCCAGAAAATAGGGAAAGATCAATAAAGTAGAAGAAGATTGAGGAGGAGGGAGTAAAAGAAGAGGAAATGCAAAATGAATTTGACAAAATTATGCTATGTACATGTATAAATGTGCCACAGTGAATTTCACCTTTATGTATTATCTGTAATGCACCAATTTAAAAAAATAAATAAATAAATAGAAGGATGACCAGTAGAGTAGAGGAATAAAAGAAGGAGGGAGGAGGGGAGGAAAAGAAGAGGCACTGGGAACTGAAATGGAGCAAATTAAATTCTATGCAAGTATTATTATGTCAAAATGAACCCCCTATTAAGTTTTACTAAAATGCACTAATAAAATCATTTAAATAGAATCAACAAAGTTGGCAGAAGTTGATTCTTAGAGAAAAACTAATAAAATTGATAATTTCCTGTCAAACATAATTAGGAATACAAAAGTCACATAACAAATGACAGGAATGAGAAAGAATGTATACATTACCATGGATCCAACAAACGTGTTTTTTTTTTTTTAAATGTTTTTTAAAAAGGATATTGTGAAAAAACGTAAACCAAATAGTTTTGAAGTTCAAGATAGTCCAGTTCCTTAAAATTTAAACACAGTTTACCCAAACCAGCGCACGCATACAGGAAAATCTGCACGCAACATTATCTACATAAGAAAGTGAATCTGATTATATACATTTCTATCTAAAAATTTAAACCTGTATAGCATTTCTTATAATTTCCCAGAAATTTTAAGGAGAAATAATGTATAAAGTTAAATAGAAAAACTTGAATGTTAACCTCTTTTATGAGCCCAGTTTAATTTTGATTACAAAGCCCAACCAGGGCATTATACAAAACCACTATTACAAAGTCAGTGTTTTCAATGAGAGTGGATGTTAGTAAGGTTGTAGGGAATCAAAAATAAATTTTAAAATTAATAAAGGAATCAAATCCCAGGATTGGATAAAACATTATAACTAATTTGAACTTACTCTCAGAGTTGCAAGGTTTGAAAATCATTATGATTTACTTCCTCAATATAACTATAAAGTCAGATGATTATTTCTATAGATACAGAATAGGCATTTTTAAATATTTCAAACCACGATTTAAAGGCTTTGAGCAAAGCAGGAAGAGAAGTAAACTTCTGTAACCTTATTTAAGTTATCTGCAGAAACCAAAGACTGAAAACTTTCTTACAGTGTTTGGTAATGTGTATAGAAGACTCACTAATACTAAAACCAGTGGCAAGAAAGTTCTATATGGTGTATTTTAGCAAGGGGGAAGAGGGAAATGTCAGAAAGCAAAGAAATAGCAGAAAAACATGTATTCTTTGCGGACATCAACTCTAATGATTAATAAGGTTGATATAGAAGTGATCTTCTCAAAGTATGGCAAAATTGTTGGTTGTTCTTTTGAGTACATTTCCTTTTTTTAGTATGTTAATGAGTAATGCCTAGACAGTTGTAATAGAAGAGAATGGCAGAAGGATTATTACTAGCCAGGTTCTAGATGCTGAACTGACTGAAGAGCCAAAAGTGAACTGGGGGGAAAAGCACTGTACATCATTTGATAGCAGAGTTGTAAGTCTCCTCTTTTGATTTGGACTATGACTTTCAACAGGGTTAGGACAACAGGATGTACAGTTGTTACACAGCAAGTGTCCCTCCTCTTTCTGTTGATAGGGCCGTACTGCCTTCTAAACATTAGTGTGTACTGGTAAACACCTCATAAAGAGGCAAAATGGCTTCAGTTCTAAAAGTAGATACCAGAGATCTTCTTCCAAGTCTGGAAAGTTAAAAGGAGATGATCTTCAATCCATTAAGAAGGAGCAGACACAGATATTTTTTTTACAAAAAAAAAAAAAAGTAGATTCTCTACTGGAAAGCCTAGAATTTTTTTTTTTTTTTTTTTTTTTTTTTTGAAAAGGCAGCCAAGAAAGGGAGATGAAGAGTAAATCAGAAGAGAAGCAGAGTGGCAGCACTTTGAAGAAAGAGGGGACTAATATGAAGATGAGTCAGCTACCTATTGAATGGTAATAATGAAGATGGAATGACCAGTTACAGTTGATCAAGGATGATGAAATAGAAATTGAGGAAGCAGAGGAAGACTCTAAAGCATATAGTAGAGTTTAGAAATCTATTCCATTACTTCTTTACCTAGACACTAGTCTTAAGATCGAAATTTCACCAGATGCTCTTCTCTCATATCTTCAGCACATGCTCAGTGTTTTTCTGCATCCTTGTCTGTCCTATTTTTGTAATTTATACTGCACTGCACCCTGTTTCATTTTTGCTTCCTTAAATGTTTAAGTTTGTGAAGTCTTTACCCTATATGATTTTCAGTAATTCACAAATAAATAAATAAAATATATTAGACTATAGTAGACTTTTTTTTAAAGTACTTACCCAAAAATGTATTATTCTTAGGATTGTTTACATTACAAAAGCTTAGAAGCAGTGATGACCAAGTACTTAAATTTTCCTTAGTGGATATAGAGCCCAAATTATGGTGAATAAGTACCATTCTGCCACTAATTGATACAAACCTCCAGGAATAATTACTTGTAAATAGGTGTAGAGCAGGCAACATCTTTGTTTTAGTCAGCTTTTTTGGCTTCTTGACTAAAGGATCTGGCCAGAACAATTGTAAACATAAATGAGAAAAAGTTTATTTGAGGGCTCAAGGTTTCAGCGGCTTAGTCCATAAAGGCCAGCTTCATTGGTCTGGGCATGAGGTAAGACTGAATGTCATGACAGAAGAGTGTGGGGAAAAGGGAAACAGCTCACATGTTAATCAGAAAGCAGAGAGTCCACTTGCCACATATAAATATATACCCAAAGCCATGCCCCAATTCCCATCTCCTTCAGCCACACCCTAGCACTTCAGTAATCACTTGGTTAATCCCTGGGAAGTGGGGGGAATTAAATCATTGATTGGGTTAAGACTCTTATAACCCAGTCATTTCTCCTCTGAACCTTCTCAGACTGTCATACATGTGAGCTTTTAGAGGACACCTCACATTCAAACCATAATAACATTCTTAGAGTGATTTTTTTTTTTAATGTTAGAAAACAAGGAAACAGCAGATTTTGTTGGTGTTCTGTCAGAAGTTCACCAAAAGTTCACCTAAAGGGGTTAACTACAGTATAAAAAAATATTGCTAAGGAAAAAAGAAAAACATTGCTAAGAATTGTTATCAGGAAAGGTATCTGACATTTATAAAAGAAAAAAAAAACAAGACCAGACTTTTTTCTGCATTTCGTCTTTTAATAATAATTTAACACATTTTTCTAACAAACTACCTTTGCATTCCCTGTAAAAACTCAGCCTTAGAAACTTGTTATCTTTTTCCTACATTCTGGGCCCCAATTGGATAATCAGGTTTAGGATTCTTTTAGTGAGATACTAACCTATCATTTTAGTTTCTCATATTTTTCTTATATTTTCCTTTTCAGGATTCTGTGCACTTTTGTACTTAGGGTCTTTATTCCTCTTTTTCTGCATTTTAAGATTAATTTTTAATCTAGAAAGACATTTGTATTGTGATTGCTGATAGATTTGTATTTACTTTGCCACATTATGTGCTGTATATATATATATATATATATGCTCCTTAATTTTGCCTCATGTTGCTTTTATTCTCTTTTATAGTAAATTCTTTTTTCTCCACCTCTCTTCTCCACCATACTACCTTAGAAATATTGCATGGGTTTTTCTTTAATACTACTATGGCTATTTTAAAATGCCTACTTAAAAATATCTGAAATTAGTAAGTAACTAACTTGTAGGACTTTAATGTTAGTACCCAAATATAATTTCTGTTGTTCAGTATTTTAGCTTTACTTATTTCACAAATTTTGCCTTATATTATTATGCAGTCATTAGTTGCTCATAATTAATTATATATTTAGCATTTTAATTTTTGTTGTCAAACCTTACCTATGGGAAACTCATTTTTTAAATGCTTTTTCTAGTGGATGAATACAATGCCTTTATTTTATTTTTATGTGGTGCGAAGGATTGAACCCAGTGCCTCACGTGTACCAAGCAAGTGCTCTGCCAACTGAGCCACAACCACAACCCGGGAAACTCGTTTTTTAAGACACCCTTTGACTTTTCTTAAGTGAATCTCTTTTGTTGGCAAACATCTCTTTTGGCATATTGTTCTGTTCTCCCCCCCCCCCCCCCGTGTTTGAAATTTTTATTTGGTTCATTGATTGTTGGAGGGTTTTGCCATGAATACAAGTTTACGAGAAATAATTTTTCTCAATGTGATTAATATATTCAACTATTTTCTGGCATCCATTTTTTGTTTGTTTTTGGTTTTGATTGTTTGATAACCAGGATTAAACCCAGGGGCACTTACCCACAGAGACTATTCCCAGCCCTTTTTAAAAATTTTATTTAGAGACAGGGCCTCTATTAGGGCCTTGATAAGTTGCTGAGGCTTACTTTGAACTTGTGATCCTCCTGCATAAGCCTCCCAAGTTGGTGGGATTACAGGTGTACTCCATAATACCTGGCCTGCCTGTTTATTTCTTGAAGAACTTATACACATTTCCAGAAATTGCACATATTTCTCTTCAAATTTCACATATTTGAAAAGACACGGGGACTTAATGTGATGTGTATTTTTGCAAATCCTCTAGGTGTTAAATTAACAAAGGTGAATATAATACCGTTCTTGCTTTGGAGAACTTGTTATCTTGTTAGTTTGGTTTTCTTAAATAATTATGATGGGTATGCTTAGTGCTATAGAAGAAGAAATATCCTAGAGTAGAGGACAGATTGTTTAAAGTGGGTAATGAATAACATGTAGGACACCAACAAGTTGGCAGAGAAGGAATGGGGCCTTGGGTAGAAGTAATGGCAGCATTTGCAAAGGCCTATAAGCAATAAGGAGCAGATACCATTTATAAGAAGTCTATGTGTGAATAGATTGAGCCAGTCAAGGTCTGAGGAGAGGAATCTTCTTTTGTGGTTGTGGAAGAAATGGCCATTGAGGTGTACCTTAAATGATTGGTAGTGTCCAATGGCATATAAAGACACAGAGGGAAATAACCTAAGTTACTTAGACAGGAGAGAGGATATAAGCTGTTAATTTGGAGCGGCACATGAGTAGTCGTATTGACCTGTCTGGTACTTACTCTTAAACGCTGCCTCAGCCTCCCCAAACTGAGTAGAACCTGAAACAGAATAAGGTAGACTCAACTCTTTCTGAGAAATCAGTAGGATGTTTTGCATATATCATTAAAGTTTTTATGTAAGTGTATTTTTTAAGGGAAGAAAGATAAGAGAACAACTTTCCAAGGTTGTTACATATATTACAAAGTGATAAAGGTATTCCATGGGGTGTGGAAGTGTGCATAGCTTTGAATATCAAATATAAAAATTTTAAATTTATTTGGTAGACATTAGAGTCCCATTGAAATATTTTCTTTTTTTGTTGGTACCAGGGATTGAACTCAGGGGCACTCGACCACTGGGCCACATCCCCAGCCCTTTTTTGTATTTTATTTAGAGACAGCGTCTCACTGAGTTGCTAAGTGCCTTGCCATTGCTGAGGCTGGCTTTGAACTCTCGATCCTCCTGCCTCAGCCTCCCAAGTGCTGGGATTACAGGTATGCGCCATCGCACCCAGCCCATTGAAGTGTTTTAAAACAGCACCTGACATAATGATAAATTATCTAAGTGACTTATCTGACCATGCAGGATAGAATTGGAGAATCCCACCTGCTGGATCACCTATTGGGGATATTCAGGACTTAAGTGACTCGGATAAGAGATAGTGGTAGTGGAAATGGAAGAGGGGCTTGTCCAAAAAAATTGGCAATTGAAAAGTGATTGGACCGAAGATTTGGAAGACTAGCAGGGAAACTGGGAATGTTGATTAGATAGCATTTTGGTGCCTAGGACATATTTTGTAATATTGGCAAAAGGTATGACATTAATAGGAAAAGTAGTTGTAGGAGAAAACTGAAATCCATCATTTGTCATTTATGGATATGAGGTTAATTATAACATATATCTTAGAACATATCAATATACTCTTTTATAAAATAGTTCATTTTTAAAACTATTCTTTAGTCTGTGATTGGACAAGCAGTACAATCTTGCCTCAACAGCACAAGCTTTGGAAATAGACCTTTATGCCCATGTACCTTATCACTTTTGAGAGCCTGGAAAGTTACTAATATTTTGGATTTTTATTTTGTTTGTAAACTAGAAATGGTAGTACCTGCTTAGAGAGCTATAGAGTGAACTAGATGGTGTTTGATATGTATATATACATATACACATATATATATGTATACATATATATATATATACACACACACACACACACAGTATACATGGTGACTTAAATTTTAAGTTCTATATAAAGGTTAGGGTTTTCTCTCTCTCTCCCTCCCTCCCTCTATACTCAGGATTGAATCCAGAGGTACTCTACCACTGAGCTATGTCCCAGCAATTTTTTGCCTTTTATTTTGAGACAGGGTCTCAATAAGTTGCCAAGGCTGTCCTCAAACTTTCCATTCTCCTGCCCGGGCTCCTGCCAAAGATTACAGGCATGTGCCACCATCCTCCTTTCTTAAAAGATGCCAGCCCTTGGGGCTGCAAATTGGTGTAGCCAATCTGGAAAGCAGTATGGAGATTCCTAGGAAAACTTGGAATGGAACCACCATTTGACCCAGCTATCCCACTCCTCGGTCTATACCCAAAGGATTAAAAACAGCTTACTAGAGGGACACAGCCGCATCAGTGTTTATAGCAGCACAATTCACAATAGCTAGATTGTGGAAACAACCCTGATGCCCATCAATAGATGAATGGATAGGGAAACTTTGGTATATATACACAATGGAACACTACTCAGCACTAAAAGAGAATAAAATCATGACATTTGCAGGTAAATGGATGGAGTTGGAGAAAATAATGCTAAGTGAAATCAGCCAATCCCAAAAAACCAAAGGTCGATTGATTCCTTTGCTATGATGATACTGAATTATAATGGCAAGGGAGGGGGGATGAGAGGAATGAAGTAATGTTAAATAGAACAAAGAGGATGGGGAGGAGGGATGGGGGCAAGGAGATAGGAATAATGGCAGAAGGAGTTGGACATCAGTACACTAAGTGCATGTGTAAAATTCAAATGGTGTGAAAATACTTTGTGTAAAACCATGACTTGGAAAACTATGCTCTTTATGTGTAATATGAAAGGAATTGCACTCTGCAAGCATGTATAACAAATTAAATTAAATTAAAAAAAAAATCACACACACTCCCAAAAAAAGATGCCAGACTTACTTTTGGCTATTGTCATGTATTAAATTAAACACCAAATAACAATGAGTAACTTGTCTTTGTTTTTGCTTTTCAACATTTCACTGTAAATCATAACCATGATTGTTTGCTAAGTAAAATGTATATAATCAGGTCATTTGTAATTAGACTGACTTAGAAGTTGTAATTATTGAATGTGTAGGTGTAGTTAACAGCCTTCATTTCTGATAAGTGACTTTAGTTAGAGGATATATGTTTATGTGCACAAGAGACTATTTCCTGGAAGGAAACTGTGGTCTCCAGATCTTTATAACATTGTTTTTAATCTTCTAGAACTCATGAGCACTGTCCTATACATACTGTTTTTTGTTTTGTTTTGTTTTGTTTGAGGCAATTTCTTGGCAGATGTAAATGAAGATTCCTTATGAGCCTGATAAGACTCCATAGACTGTCAGTAACATGGAAAAATTGGATATTGAATCAGAAATGTGAACATGTGTTGCAGGTAGAGAATTCCAAAGATAATGAAGATAGTTTTCTACAAAGAGAAATTCCTGCCAGACAGTCTCGACGAAGGTTTCGGAAAATAAACTACAGAGGAGAACGCCAAACCATAACTGATGATGTGGATGTTAACAGCTATCTTTCTGTGAGTATATTTGGGAATGTTTCATGAATATTTTTTTAATTTTCATATTCAGTGTGTTTAATTTCCATATATTTTTGGTAATATCAACACTTTGGTCTCTACATGTAAATAAAAGTGGCAGGCAAATACATAATTTTTTAAAATACTTCTCTTTGATTAAATCAGAAATATTCTTATCTGGGAATTTTGGTTTTGATTTTGCTTTTATTTAAATATTAAAGAAGAAAAGTTATTACTTTTTTGACACATTTGTGAATTTTCTTCCTTTTTATTGCTTGAACAAGGTGTAGGTAGATCAGAGTCCTATTTGAAAATTCAGGTAATAGAATGGCAAGGCTTTTTTTTTTTTTTTTTTTTTTTTTTTTTTTTTTTAATATGCTATAAGACATACTTCCCTTGAAATGTGGGACAAACATATATAACGTATACTAGTGTCAAAATATGCAAGTATTTAAGATATGTTTTCACATGCAAATATTAAAAGAAAAAGTAGATGAAATGTTAAGTTGTAATACTAGAAGAAATATAAGCTGTTTATTCAAAAGTCTTTACTTTTGTAATTTTAGATGGCTTCTTTTTTCAACTGCAGTACTTTAGATACTAAAGAAATAAAGGATAATCTAAGAATGAATAAATCCATGTGTGGTTTTCAGGAGGAAGTTACATAGTTACCAGTTTTCCAAGGAGTCCTGATATCTCTTCCCTCTCTTGTTTGCTTGTATTTAAATGATAATATGAGGCATGGAGGGATAGTTGATTGGCAGAACTCCTCAGAGTATCTTTTAGATTGTCAGAAACAGAAATGTAACCTTTCTATTTTAGGAATAAAAAAGATGATTTAGGTAGTTGTTTGTACTGGAATAAGTATTCAATTTAAAGCAACTTCTAAAGATTTTCTCACGTTTGCCTCATTTCATTGATTTAATGTGTTCTGTTTTTGATAGCAAACAATATTAGTTTGAAAACTTATGACCACATTCAGAGGTCAATGAACCACCCAAGGTTCATTTTCTCTTCTGATTATTTAACCATTTTTTAATTTTTATAAAATAAATTTCCTATCACTGTTTAAGCTGACTTGTTTTGCCTTATTACAGACACATTTGTGTCTGTATTTAAAACATTCTCACCATCCAGTTATATAACCATTGATGACATTTCATGTATTTTTTTATAAAGCTTTTCAGCATATAGATATAAAAGTTTGTTTTCACAACTTTCAAAAACTTAAAATATATAATGTTTTGTGACTTTTTAAACAATATGTAATCTCAACATCTTTAAATGCTCTTAAATAATTTTTATAGCACTATTCTTTTTTTTCCTTAATTTTTATTCATTCTTTTTAGTTATACATGACAATAGAATGTATTTTGACATTACATACACACAGAGTATAACTTTCCATTTTTGTGGTTGTACATGATGTGGAGTTACACTAGACATATAACACTATTTTTTAAAATACCTTTATTTTTATTTATTTATTTTTACAGGATACTAGGGATCAAACCCAGTGCCTCACACATGCTAGGCAAGCACTCTACCACTGAGCTACAATACAACCGCAGCCCCAACACTGTTCTTTTTTTTTTTTTTTAATGTCATCTATATTTTAATAACTGACTTAAAAATGGTTTTAGCATAGCACCCATAAGAACATAAACATGGGTATTATAATTAATCTACAGATGGACCAAGAAACAAACAACTGTATAGGGACCTGGTTGTGCAATAAGTACATTCTAATAAAAGGCCAGACACATAGTAACATGTGGATTTTACTACCAAAGCACTATAGGCAAAGCATATTATCAGTAATAAACAGAAACACAAGTCATAAAAGTTTGTAATTAATGAAAACAGCTCAGTTTGATTAACATAAATTGAATGACCAAAGAAGTATGTTTAAAGGACACCATGCAGGGATTTGATAAGAGAAATGAGACTATACTCACTCAGAGACTCTAGTATTGGCTTTAAGGTGAACAGAGTTGCATTGGATCATCTACCAGCTGTGGGACTAACCTCTGACTGGCTTCATGTCTCTGGGGCCCTCTTGGTTCTGCAAAATGGGAATAAAAGAACTTTTCTCGTTGCTTTTCTGTGATGAGTAACTAAGCTTTCTGCATGGCAGATGTCTAGAGAACCCTGGGTATACAATAAGTGCTCAATAAATAAGTGCTTTGAGTACTTATTGTATACCCAGCACTGTTCTTAATGATTGCATAATACTCTTGTAACAGTATGCCATAATTTATTTGGCTCTCAATATTTGATAATTTAAATTGTTTCTAGTTTTTAAGTTTTTAAAAGACTTTATTTTTGGTTAACATGTATTCTATTAATTGTAGATATTAATAGGGTTCATGCACTGACCAAATACAACCACTGTTTATCTACCCGCTTCCTACCTACCCTCCCTGCACCTTTCTCATTCTCTAGTAATTACTGTTTTACATTCAGACTGTTTTAGCTTCCATATATGAGAGAGAACATGTGCTACTCGTTTTTCTGTGCCTGCCTTATATCAAGGAAGATAATCAGGTCCTTTAGTTCCATCCATTTTGCTGCAAGACAGTATTTTATCTTTTCTTTATGGCTGAATAATACTCTAGAGAGAGGGTGTGTGTGGGGGGGGGGGAGGTGGGGGATCACATTTTCTTTATCCATTCATCTGTTGTTTGGTACCTAGGTTGAGATTGAAAATCTTAGCTATTGGGAATTGGGCCACAGTGAACAAGGTCATAGTCATACAAATATCTCTTTGATATGCCTATTTCCTTTCCTTTGTTTATTTACCCAAGAGTGGGATAGCTGTATTATATCATAGATCTATTTTTAGTTTTTTGAGGCACCTCCATACTGTTTTTTATAATTGCTGTACTAATTTACATTTCTACCAAGATGGTATGAGAGTTGCTTGTTCTCTACATCCTAGTCAGCATTTGTTATTTTTTGTATTCTTGATAATAGCCATTCAAACTGGGGTGGGACGATAGCTCATTGTAGTTTCAGTTTGCATTACCCTAATGGCTAGAGATTACTGAGCATTTTAAAAAATATATTTGTTGACCACTGGCATTTCTTCTTTTGAGAAGTACCTATTTAGATCACTTGGTTCATCTTTTAACTGAATTACTTGGTTTTTGGTTTTGTTTCTGTTAAATTTTTTTTTTAGTTCCTCATATGCTCTGGATATTAATTCTCTAGAAGAGTAGTCACCACATATTTTCTGTCATTCTATAAGTTGTCTCTTCACTCTGTTGGTTGTCTGCTTTGTTATATAAAAGCTTTTTAGTTTCATGTGATCCTATCTATTTTTTTTTTCCTTGTTTTTAAGGTCAGATGCAAACAATCAGTGGATATATTAATGCCTTGAAATGTTTCCTGCACATTTTCTTATAGTAGTTTCAGAATTTCAGATCCTACATTTAAGACTTTGATCCATTTTCGTTTGATTTTAGTATAGAGTAGGAGTTAGAGAACAATTTATTTTGCCTGTAGAAAATCCAGTTTTCCCAACATCATGTGTTGAAACAATATATGTTTTTGGCCTTTATGAACAATCAGTTTGCTGGGGTTAGCTCAATGGTAGAACACTTACCTAGACAGCAGAATGCATTTCAATTCATATTACACATATATAGCACATTTTTTGATATCTCTGGTTATACACAACATAGTCACACCATTCATATTTTTGTACATATACTTAGAGTAATGATGCCCATCTCATTCCACTGTTTTTCCTATCCACATATCCCCTCTGTAGTATGTCTTCAAGTCAGATGTTATAATACCTCCATCTTTGGTTTTTTTGTTTTTTGTTTTGTTTGGTGTTACCTTGGCTATTCAAGGTCTTCTGTGGTTCTATATGAATTTTAGGATTTTGTTTTTCTAATTTTATGAAGAATGTCATTGGTATTTTGATAGGAAATAATGCATTGAATCTGTAAATTGCTTTGGGTAGTGTGGGCTTTAACAATATTAATTTTCTTAATATACAAACATAGGAGGTTTTTTGAATTTTTTTATATTCTCAATTTCTTTTTTTTTAATTTTTTATTTGTTTTAATTAGTTTTACATGACAGTAGAATGTGTATATGCACTGTGCTATATCATACATAGATGGGATATAATTTCTCATTTTTCTGAGCGTACATGTTGCAGAATCATATTGGTCATGCAGTCACATATATACATACAGTAATAATTTCTGTTTCATCCCACTATCTTTTCCATCCCCACATCCACTCCCTACCCTCCCTTTATTTCCCTCTACCTAATCTAAGGTAACACTATTTTTCCCTCGTGCTCCCCGCCTTATTGTGAATTAGCACCACATATTAAAGAAAACATTCTGCCTTAGGTTTTGTGGGATTGGCTTATTTCACTTAACATGATATTCTCCAACTCCAAACATATGCCATAATTTCACCCTTCTTTAAAGCTGAATAATATTCCCTTGATTATATATACCATATTTTCTTTATTTATTCATCTATTGAGGGACACCTAGGTTGGTTCCATAGTCTAGCTATTATGAATTGAGCTGATATGGCTGTGTCACTATAGTGTGCAGATTTTAAGTCCTTTGAGTATAAACCGAAGAGTGGGATAGCTGGATCAAATGGTGGTTCCATTCCCAGTTTTCTGAGGAATTTTCATACTGCTTTCCACAGCGGTTGCACCAATTTACAGTCCCACCAGCAATGTATGAGTGTACCTCTTTCCCCATATCTCCACCAACATTTATTGTTGCCTGTATTTTTGATGATTGCCATTTTGTCAGGAGTGAGATGAAATCTTAAGAGTAGTTTTGATTTACATTTCTCTAATTGCTAGAGATGTTGAACACTTTTTCATATATTTGTTGATCATTTGTATTTCCTCTGTGAAGTGTCTGTTCAGTTCTTTAGCCCATTTATTGATTGGGTTATTTGTATTTTTGATGTTAAGTTTTTTGAGTTCTTTATATATCCTAGAGATTAATGCTTTATCAGAGGTACATGTGGTAAAGATTTTTTCCCAATCTGTAGACTCTCTCATCACAATAATTATTGTTTCCTTTGATGAAAAGAAGCTTTTTAATTTGAATCCATCCCATTTATTGATTATTGATTTTACTTCTTGCACTTTAGGAGTCTTGTTAAGGAAGTCAGATCCTACACTGACATGGTGGGGATTTGGGCCTATTTTTTTCTTCTATTAGGTGCAGGGTCTCTGTTCTAGTACCTAAATCTTTGATCCACTTTGGGTTGATTTTTGTGCAGGGTGAGAGATAGAGGTTTAATTTCATTTTGCTACATATGTATTTCCAGTTTTGCCAGCACCATTTGTTGAATAGGCTATCTTCTCCAGTGAATGTTTTTGGCACCCTTGTCTAGTATGAGATAAGTAGTTATATGGGTTTGTCGCTGTGTCCTGTATTCTATACTATTGGTCTATGTGTCTATTTTGGTGCCTATACCATGCTATTTTTGTTACTATAGCTGTGTAGTGTAGTTTAAGGTCAGGTATTGTGATGCCTCCTGCTTCACTTTTCTTGCTAAGGATTGCTTTAGCTTCTCTGGGTCTCTTATAAATAAATTTCATGATTGCTTTTTCTATTTCTATGAAGAATGTCATTGGGATTTTAATAGGAATTGCATTACATCTGTATAGTACTTTTGGTAGTATGGCCATGTTTACAATATTAATTCTGCCTCTCCAGGAGTATGGGAGATCTTTCCATCTTCTGAGATTTTCTTCAACTTCTTTTTTTAGTGTTCTGTAGTTTTCATTGTAGAGGTCTTTCACCTCTTTTGTTAGATTGATTCCAGGTTGTGTGTGTGTTTTTTTTAGGCTATTGTGAATGGAGTAGTTTTCCTAATTTCTCTTTCAGTGGATTTATCACTGATGTATAGGAATATGTTGATTTATGGGTGTTGATTTTATATCCTGCTACTTTCCTGAATTCATTTATTAGTTCTAGAAGTTTTCTGGTGGAATTTTTTTGGATCTTCTAGATATAAAATCATATCATCAGCAAATAGTGATAGTTTGAGTTCTTCTTTACCAATTTGTATCCCTTTGATTGCTTTCTTTCTTCTAATTGCTCTGGCTAGAGTTTCAAGGATGATGTTGAATAGAAGTGGTGAAAGAGGACATCCTTGTCCCAGTTTTTAGAGGGAATGCTTTCAATTTTTCTCCATTTAGAATGATGCTGGCCTTGGGTTTAGCATATATAGCTTTTACAATGTTAAGGTATGTTCCTACGATCCCTAGTTTTTCTAGTGTTTTTAACATGAAGGGGCACACTATCTTTTTAATATGTTTTTGTATGCGATTTGCCAGAATTTTATTTTTTGCATCTATGTTCATCAGGGATATTGGTCTGAACTTTTCTTTCCTTGATGTGTCCTTGCCTGGCTTTGATATCAGGGTGATATTAGCTTCATAGAATGAGTTTGGAAGGGTTCCCTCCTTTTCTATTTCATGGAATACTTTGAGGAGTATTGATGTTAACTCTTCTTTGAAAATCTTGTAGAACTCCACTGAGAAGCCATTTGGTCCTGGAATTTTCTTGGTTGGTAGGCTTTTGATGGCGTTTTCTATTTTATTACTTGAAATTGTCTGTTTAAATCATGTATGACCTCCTCATTCAGTTTGGGTAGGTCATATGTTTCTAGACATTTGTTGATGTCTTTGATATATTCTATTTTATTAGAGTATAAATTTTCACAACAGTTTCTAATTATCTTATGTATTTCAGATGTGTCCGTTGTGATGTCTCCTTCTTCATCTTGTATTTTATTAATTTGAGTTTTCTCTCCTTTTCTCTTTGTTAGCATGGCCAGGGATTTATCAATTTTGTTTATTTTTTCAGTTGTTTCTTTTTTTCTATTTCATTTGTTTCAGCTCTGATTTTAATTATTTCCTGTCTTCTGCTGCTTTTAGTGTTGATTTGTTCTTTTTTTTCTAGGGCTTTGAGATGTAGTATTAGGTCATTTGTTTGTTGACTTTTTATTCTTTTAGTAAGTGCACTCAGTGCAATAAACTTTCCTCTTAGTACTGCCTTCATTGCGTCCCAAAGATTTTGACATGTTGTTTCTTTTATTAATGCTTTATAATTTTCATTTTTGAGGTCTGTCTCTTGATTGGTTAAATTTTTTCTTTGGTATTTAAAAAAAATTACAACTATTGTGAATGGGATTGCTTTCATGGTTTCTTTTTCAACAAGTTCATTATTGGTATATAAAAATGCTATTGATATTTGTATGTTGATTTTATATTCTACAACTTTACTAATTTCACTTATCAGTTCTTATATAGTCTTTTGTTAGAACTTTTAGGCTTTTCTGTGTAGAGAATTATATCATCTGCAAATAAGAATAATTTTACTTCCTTCTTCCTATTTATATGGTTATTATTTCTTTCTCTTGCCCAATTGTCTCTGGCTAAAACTTCCAGAACTATTGAATAAGAGCAGTGAGAGTGGGTAGACACCATTGCTTATCTTACTTCAGATCTTAGTGGAACAATTTCAGCATCCCCCCATTCATTTGATTTGGCTGTGGGTTTGTCTTAAGCAGCTTTTATTATGTTGAAATATGATTCTTCTATACTTGATTTGTTCAGAAGTATTTTGTTGTTATTGTTTTGCTTTGCAGTACTTGTATTACTCAAGACCTCACATTTGCTAAACAAGTACTCTACCACTGAGTTACATCCTTAGCCCTTTTATAAATTTGATTTTAAAACAGGATCTTACTAAGTTGCCCAGGTTGATCTCAAACCTGTGTAATTTGTGCCTCTGCTTCCCAAGTAGCTGGAATTATAGGCATGCGCTACCATGCCTGGCTCTTTTCGGCTTTCATTGTGAAGGGATATTGAATGTTTATTGATAGGCCTATGTTGAACCATCCTTGGATCCTTGGGACAAGTCTCACTTGATTGTGGTAAGTGATTTTTTTGATGTGATGTTGAATTTTGTTTGCTATTATTTTGTTGAAAATTTTTGCATCCACGTTCATCAGGGGTATTGATATATAAATTTCCTTTTTTTGTTGTTGCTGCCTGGTTTGGTTTTGGTTCAGGCTAATGATGGTCTCATAGACTAAATTCAGATTAGTTCCCTCCCTGTTAGTTATTTGGAGTGGTTAGTTCTTCATTAAATGTCCAGTAAAATTCAGCAGTGGAGCAATTGGCCCTAGGCTTTTCTTTGTTGGAAGGTGTTTTTATCATTGATTAAATCTCATTACTTTATTGGTCTGTTTGGGGGTTTTAGGTTCAATTTTTCTAGGTCACTTTCGTCCAGGAATATATCCATTTTTCTAGGTTTTCCAATTTGTTATATAGTTTTTCATAATAATTCCTAATGATCCTCTGTTTCTCTGGTATAAATTATTATATCTCTTTTTGTGTTTTGGGGGGACTTCTCTTTTTTTCTTGGTTAATCTAGCTAGCTAAAGGATTGTTGATTTTTATCTTTTCAAAAAGCCAACTTTTGCTGGGCGCAATGGCACAGGCTTGTAATTCCAGCGGCTTGGGAGGCTGAAGCAGGAGGATTTCAAGTTGAGAACCAGCCTCAGCAAAAGCGAGGCACTAATCAACTCAGTGAGACCCTGTCTCTGAATAAAATACAAAATAGGGCTCGGGGGTGTGGCTCAGTGGTTGAGTGCCCCTGAGTTCAATTCCCAATACCAAAAAAACCCCAAAACTTTATTCAGTTGATCTTTAAATCTCTATTTTATTTATTCCTTTTCTGATCTTTGTTATTTCCTTCTCATTTCAGGGTCGTGTGTGTCCCGACACCCCTACCTCCCCAGATCCCTGAGCTGCATTGCTAGGTTGTTGGGGGTTTGTTTGTTTGTTTGTTTGTTTATTTACTTGTTTTGTTGTAGTTGGACACAATACCTTTATTTTATTTATTTATTTTTATGTGGTGCTTAGGATCAAACCCAGGGCCTTCGCATGAGCGATCTACCGCTGAGCCACAATCCCAGCCCATGCTAGGTTGTTTTATTTGAAATTTTTTTTTTTTTTTTTAATATAAGCACTTATTGCTGTAAACTCCTCTCAGTACTGCTTTTACTGTTTTTAATAAGTTTTGCTGTTATGTATTTTCATTTATTTTGAGGGATTTTTAAAATATTCCTTTTATTTCTTATTTCTTTAGTTCCTTCAAAATGTGTTGTTTATTCTCCACTTATTTGTATAATTCTCTTGACATATTTGAATAAGTTTATTTTGTTTATTTCTAGTTCTATTCTACTGTGGTCAGAAAAGATATAGAATATGATTTTTTTTTTTTTTTTTTTTTTTTGTTGTTGTTATTAAGACTTTATTTGTGGCCTGGTTTATCTTTGTGATTTGGTGGTTTACTGTATTGGTAAGATTTTATTCTTTTCTATTTCTGTTTTGTGTGTTCTTCCATTGTCATACTTTCATGTGTTTGTGTAATGGTGGTTATCTTTATTTCACTCTCTTAAGGACTCTCTTAAGTGGTGTTGTGGTGATAAGTTCCCTTACTTTTTACTTTATTCATTTCTGAAGGATAGCTGTGCTGGGTATTCCTGTAAGGTATCTGCTAAGAAATCTGCTCTTAGCCTAATTTAAGGGGTCCCGTTAAATGTGACTTGGCACTATTCTCTTGGCAGTTTTTAGAATTCTCTTTTCCTTGTACTTGTCATTTTTGACAGTTATGACCTTGTGAAGGAAGATCTTTTCTAGTCATGTGTTTGGGCCCTATAGGTCATCTATACCTGGATATCCATATCTTTTGCAAGATTTTTTAAACTTTATAATCTGAACAACTTTAAATGCTATTTTTTTTATAACTTTTTTGTTTGTTTTAAAAGGGCTCTTGCTATGTTGCCCAAGTTAGTCTTGCACTCCTAGACTCAAGCAGTCATAACACCCTTGAACTCCCAAGTAGTTGAGACTACAAACAAGTGCCACTGTGCTCAACCACAGTGTTATTCATTTTTTAAAAAATAATGTTACTGCTTTTTTTTATACCTTTGTTTTATTTGTTTATATTTATGCGGTGCTTAGGCTCAAACCCAGTGCCTCACACATGCTGGTCAAGCATTGTAGCACTGAGGTACAGATTGTATAATAGTCCATTTTAATAATGTGTCATATTTTATTTAGAGACAGGGTCTCACTGAGTTGCTTAGCACTTCACTTTTGCTGAGAATGGTTTTCAACTTGAAATCCTCCTGCTTCAGTCTCTTGAGCTGCTGGGATTACAGGTGAGCGCCACTCTGCCTGGCCTAATTTTTCATTATTTTTTAAAAAATGAGTTCTTAAGAAGTTTCTTAGTGGGCTGGGGCTGGAACTCAGCAGTAGTGCACTTGCCTGGCATGTGTGAGGCACTGGGTTCAATTCTCAGCTCAGCATATAAATAAATAAAATAAAGGTCTATCAGCAACTAAAAAATTAATTTTTAAAAAAAGTTTCTTTGTGAAAATATATGCCCACATTTTAGTTTCTTGAAGAAAAAATAGCCAGAAGAGTTGCTAAAGTAGCTTTAAAACTATTTGATTCTCTTTGTATAAGCTGGAGAGTACATATTTTGTTATGTTTTGATTTTTTTGTTGTTGTTTGTTTGTTTGTTTGTTTGCTCTTGTCTCAACTTTAATGTGTTCTTTTCCCAGTTGGGTTTTTTTTTTTTTTAATTGTGTCATAAAGAGTGAACAGATACCATATTTTCTGTGGGTATCTGTGGCTTATGCTTATGGGTCTTTTGCTTTTAGCCCTCTTGTGTGCTATTCAAAAGGTTGTTTTCTTTTGTATGTACTGGTATTCCAAATGAAGCAGAGCAGAGCAATAGGCACACTGCTTGGGATTCTGTTTGCCGATAACTCTTTAGGTGCAATTTTGCATATTAGTTATTTTACCAAATACTATCAGAAATTTTACAAATCATAGGAAGAGGATCTAAGTTCATTCAAGTTAGACCAACTGATTATTAACCATTAAATCAGATTAGAGAAGGCTTTTTTTAATAAAAGATCTTAATATTTGCTTTTTCTATTTCTTAAATTAGTAGGGTTGTTTTTCTTAAAAGCATATAGTTCCGGCAGTTTAGAAAATGCAGCATTGAGAGGCTTTCACTTATTTTTTATTTATTTATTTTTTTTGCACTGCTGGGGATTGAATCAAGGGCCTCACACAATGCTGGGCAGGCACTCTTCTACTGAGCTATATCTATCCAGACCTTTTTATTTTTATCTATTTATTTATTATATTCCTAGTCATAGATGGACACGATGCCTTTATTTGATTTATTTATTTTTTTTAATGTGGTGCTGAGAATCAAACCCAGTGCCTCACACATGCCAGGCAAGTGATCTACCACTGAGCCACAACCTCAGCCTGGCCTTTTTTTATTTTTAGGCATGGTCTTTCTAAATTGCCATGGCTGACCTCAAACTGGCAATCCTCCTGTGTCAGGTACCAAAGTAGCTGGGTTTACTGACCTTTGCCACCATGCCTGGCTTGTTTACTTTTAATTAAAATTATCAATTATGTAAAATCTGTGCATCTGTCCAAAGTGCTACCTACTAGCAGTTGTTCTAGGTAATGATGCTCTGTACCAAAAATCTTAATAGTATTTGTGAAAGTAAAAAATGGGCTTTGTAACCATTATGAGGTCCTTTTTTTTTTCTGCTTGTCTTTCTTTTTTTTTTTTTTTAATTATTTATTCTAATTTGTTATACCTGCTTGCAGATTGCAATTCATTTCATATTACATACATAGAGCACACAATATTTCAAGTCACTGGTTCTACACAAAGTATTTTCACACCATTTGTGTCTTCATACATGTACTTAAGGTAATGATGCCTAACTCATTTCACCCTCTTTCCTACTGCCTTACCCCTTCCTTTCCCCTTTGATCTATTAAAGTTCCTTCCTTCCTCCCATGCTTCCCCACCCCCCTCCCTGTCCCTGCCTTGCCATTATGAGTCAGCATCCTCATAACAAAAAAATCATTCCATCTTTGGTTTTTGAGGATTGACTTACTTCACTTAGTATTTTTTCCAGCTCCATCCATTCACCTGCAAATGCCATGATTTTATTCTCTTTTAGTGCTGAGTATTGTTCCATTTTGTGTGTGTGTGTGTGTGTGTGTGTGTGTGTGTGTGTGTGTACATATATCAAAGTTTCCCTATCCATTCATCTGCTGATGAGCATTGGGGTTGGTTCCACAATCTAGCTATTGTTAATTGTGCTGCTATAAACATTGATGTGGCTGAGTCCCTGCAGTAAGCTGTTTTTAAGTCCTTTGGGAATAGACCCAGGAGTGGGATAGCTGGGTCAAATGCTGGTTCCATTCCCAGTTTTCCAAGGAATCTCCTTACTGCTTTCCACATTGGCTGTACCAATTTGCAGTCCCACTAACAGTGTATGAGTGTGCCTTTTCCCCCACATCCTTGCCAACACTTATTGTAGTTTGTATTTTTGATAGCTGCCATTCTGACTAGAGTAAGATAAAATCTTAGTTTTGATTTGCATTTCTTTAATTGCTGGAGATGTTGAAGATTTTTTCGTATATTTGTTTATTGATTGTATATACTCTTTTGAGAAGTGTCTGTTCAGTTCCTTGGCCCATTTATTGATTGGGTTATTTGGTTTTTTGTTGTTAAGGTTTTTGAGTGCTTTATATATCCTAGAGATTGGTTTTCTATCTGATGTGCTTGTAGTAAAGATATGCTCCCATTCTATAGGTTTTTTCTTCACCTCACTGACTGTTTCTTTGCTGAGAGGCAGCTTTTGCGTTTGAATCTATCCATTTATTGATTCTTGGTTTTAATTCTTGCGCTATAGGTGTCTTATTAAGGAAGTTGGGGCCTAATACAACATGATGGAGATTTGGGCCTACTTTTTATTCTATTAGGTGCAAGGTCTCTGATTTAATTCCTAGGTCCTTGATCCACTTTGAGTTGAGTTTTGTGCATGGTGAGAGATATGTGGATTTCCAGTTTTCCCAGTAAATGTGTTGCTGAGGCTATCTTTTCTCCAATGTATATAATTGGCGCCTTTGTCTTATATAAGATAACTATAGATATATGGGTTAATCTCTTGTGTTCTCTATTCTGTGCCAATGCCATGCTATTTTTGTTACTATAGCTTTGTAATACAATTTAAGGTCTGGAATAGTAATGCCACCAGCTTCACTCTTCTTGCTAAGGATTCTTTGGCTCTATTCTGGGTCTCTTATTTTTCCAGATAAATTTCATGATTGCTTTTTCTATTTCTATGTGGAATGTTATTGGGTTTTGATTGGGATTGCATTGAATCTGTGTAGTGCTTTTGGTAGTATGGTCATTTCGATAATATTAATTCTACCTATCTAAGCACAAGAAAGATCTTTCCATCTTCCAAGATTTTTAAAAATTTCTTTCTTTAGCATGCTGTAGTTTTCATTATAGAGGTCTTTCACCTCTTCCTTTAAGTTGATTCGTAAGTTTGTTTGTTTTGTTTTGTTTTGTTTGAGGCTATTGTAAATGGGGTGGATTTCCTAGTTTCTCTTTCCAAGGACTTGTCAGTGATGTACAGAAATGCCTTTGATTAATGGGTGTTGATTTTATATACAGCTACTTTGCTGAATTCATTTATTAGTTCTAGAAGATTTCTGGTGGAATTTTTTTGGGTTTTCTAGGTATAGAATCATATTGACTGCGATAGTGATAATTTGAGTTCTTCTTTTCCTATCCATATCCCTTTAATTTCTTTTGTCTAATTGTTCTCGCTAGTTTTCAAGAACTATGTTAAATAGAAATGGTGAAAGAGGGTGAGGGCATCTCTGTCTTGTTCCAGTTTTTAGAGGGAATGCTTTCAATTTTTCTCCATTTAGAATGATGTTGGCCTGGGGCTTAGCATAGATGGCCTTTACAATGTAAGGTATGTTTTGTTATCCCTAGTTTTTGTAGCATTTTGAACATGAAGGGGTGCTGTATTTTATCAAATGCTTTCTCTGAGTCTATTGAGATGATCGTATGTTTTTTATCTTTGAGTCTATTGATGTGATGAATTACATTTATTGATTTTCATATGTTGAACCAACCTTGTAGCCCTGGGATGAACCCAGCGTGATCGTGGTGCGCTATCTTTTTGATATGTTTTTGTATTCAATTTGCCAGAATTTTATTGAATTTTTGCATCTATATTCATTGGGGATATTGGTCTGAAGTTTTCTTTCTTTGATGTGTCTTTGCCTGGTTTTGGAATCAGGGTGATATTGGCCTCATAGAATGTGTTTGGAAGTGTTCTCTGTTTTTCTATTTCATGAAATTGTTTGAGAAGTATTGGTGTTAGTTCTTCTTTAAAGGTTCTGTAGAACTCCACTTTCTTTCTTCTTTTGAAGAAAGAAAAAAAAAAAGCAAAGATTTATTGTTTTGCTAGCAAAGGAGAAACACAGGGGACTCCTGTTCCAAAAGCTGTGATTCTACCTATCAGCAGGAACAGGGTGCTTTTAAAGAGATACTCAAAGGCTACATTCCATGTGTGCTCTGTGTGGAGTTGTAATTCACTTGTTAATTTCGGAGGTGGTCATTTCTGAGATTTTTCTGGTGCCATCCCTGAAGTCTGGATTACTTTGTTCCTAAGGTAGGTTTGTACTCAGGGACAGGTAATTCTGCCTAGGATGGGGAAGAAAGGTAATCCTGTTTCCCCTGAGATTAGGGAGGGGGAGAGATTAGGGAGGAGCAGGGAGAGAGAAAGAGAAAGAAACATGTCAATTCTAAAAATAAGTTGTCCTGTAATCCCAGCACTTTGGGAGGCTGAAGCAGGAGGATCAGGAGTTCAAAGCCAGCCTCAGCAATGGCGAGGCACTTAGCAACTCAGTGAGACCCTGTCTCTAAAAATACAAAAAAGGGCTGGGGATGTGACCCAGTGGATGAGTGCCTCTGAGTTCAATCCCCAGTACCAAAAAAAAAATAAAATAAATAAAAATAAAAATAAGTTGGAATGGAAGAACATCAAGGGCTATATTCAAAGCATAAAGTGGACCACTGTTACATTTCTCCACTGTCAATTTCTACATTCTATTTCTATTGAAAAATGGGTGACATGTTCAAACTGCTTCCTCCTGAAAATGGGCAAAGTTGGGGGAATTAACCTTGTTAACTTGTTCTTCGTCAAGTGGGACATGGACATTTAAGGGCATTCAGCATCAGACAGTCCCAAGGTCCACAGTGGCATATGGCACTGGGCTGGGAAAGGCATATATAGAGCAGGGATCATACTAACACAACAATAAAGACAGCAAAGCATTACTTTTGTGTAAATAATTAGCACAAAAACAATTTGTACTTCATCCAGTCTCTGAAAACCACAAGGAACAGTAACTCACAATCTTACCAGTAAAAAAACAGATCAAATTCACCAGTGTAGGAAGTTAGGAAGATTTATAGGTCTGTGAAATCAGACTCAAATTAACTTAGGATAAATTTGTGACTCTTGTGATCATTATTATTAGGCACTGTCACAGAAGAACCCTTCCTTTGTAGCTTCCAGCTTTTCTTACTTTTGGTAGGGCTGACACAAGTATACGTCTTAAGTTACATTTACAAAACTATTGTTTTTTCCTTTTAAATGTCCATGTAGGACTGTGCTTTTAGGCTATATTCTCCTGCCAGGTATTTAAGACAAAGTTAGTCAAAAATGACCTAGTTCCTATCTGTTATTAAAAGCTGAAAGGTGAGTGACCACACCAAGAGACAGAGATCTGCCAAGAGATTTATTGGGAAGAGGCTAGGTGGCTGCTGGAGGATGGAGGGAGCTGCAAGGAGCTGAGAGTAGGGGAGGGGCCGTGGCAGGGAGACCTGGAGGGACTAGCAGGGAGAAGGGAGTAGAGACAGAAAGCAGAGGGTTGGGGCCAGGGGTAGGGAAGGGAAAGGGCAGGGATCGTGGAACAGGGCCTCGGCAGAGAGAGAGAGAGAGTGAATGTGCAGGCTTTAGCTTATATCTGCTGTTTGGGGTATCTGTCATATGCTAATTAGTCCATGAGGGTCTGGAGATTGTGAGACCATCTTACTGGTTCTAGGCACATCAGGCACTTACAGTTTAGACATGCAGGCTTAGGCAATGCAGGCTTAGGCAGTGCTTGCAGCTCTGACTGGCCTTGAAGGGAACCTTTGGCTGGCCTTGAGGAGAAGCTTTGACTGGCCTCGAGGGGAGCATAGGTGGGAGAAGGCTGAGTAGTGGGTATAGTCCCTGGGTGGGGGCCTCTCTTGGGAAAATGGGAACCTACTGATATTTCTAACAAAAAGCCAGCTGAGATTCCTCAGAGATCACTCTTGGGTACTTGTGCAAAGCCTCCTGGCTCCTTTAGCTTTCCTCTACCAGTGTTGCCACTTGCCAGGATGGATTGGAGTCTGGCAGACCATATGTGGCTTCTCTTCAAAGCATCAGGGACATTTCCATCTCCAGTGATCCTCCTCTTTTCAGAGTGTTCACTAGTTGGCTTCCTGTTCCTAGGATCTTTCTGATCTTTCTGATCAGTGATCAGGTGACTCAACAGAGTTGCAAGGCCCAGAGAGAGGTCCCATCATTCTCTGGGTCCTGGTTCACCATAGAGGGCAAGGGCCAAAATGTTGGCTGTTTTTCCTTGGCCCTTTTTCTTCCTTGACATTGGTCTCCAAATTTTTGGTTTTAAACACCCAGCAAGCCAGATTCACCAGTCTCAAAGAGGGAGTAACAAGTTTTAACTTCAATATCTATAATTTTACAGGTACCCCTTTCATTTAAGGTGTTAGTAGTACTGGAAGTCAGCATTATATACTATCTGTCCTGTAGGTGATGGCTTATTATCTCAAATTAATCCAGGTTGATTTTTGATTGTTTGTTTGTTTGTAGAAGCAGTACCTCTGCAAAACACTTAACAGGGAACAGTTTAAAGTTTATAAGGAAACTACAAAATGTAATTAACAGAACAAAAATATATCTCATTTGTGTAATAGCTATGAACCAAGAAAAATGACTTTTATAATCTTGAACCTTTACTCATATCCCTGTTTGAGATCACAGTAATATTTACAACAAAAATCAATTTTTTGAACAAAACCTTAAATGATCTAAAATCTAGCCTGTTTTGGAGACATTCTAACATGGAGTAAGGTAAGAGACAGAGACTTATCTCAGGTAAGGCGGGGCTGTTCACAAATATCGTAGTACAATATTACATCTGAAACCTGAATCCAAAAAAGGCTAAATAAGAGAGCTTTTAACTTTGTTTTTGTAGAAATTGTGGAAGAATGCTTCTGTATTTTATGGTGTCACCTTTAAGCAGATCAGGATCTCCTTATTATCTTCCAAAAATGCATTTAAATTCCAGTTCAAGTTTGAAGAGTAAGACAAAATTGTATATAACTTATTGACAACAGGTTACTTTATCCAGCTATAAAACATCAAATGACACAAATAACAAATTTGTTA
This sequence comes from Tamias sibiricus, assembly GCA_025594165.1. Lineage (NCBI taxonomy): Eukaryota > Metazoa > Chordata > Mammalia > Rodentia > Sciuridae > Tamias > Tamias sibiricus. Next base: position 29,562,090 of record CM046662.1, on the reverse strand, counting down.
TTTTTATACAAATTTGTTTTGCTACAGATAATTTTGGTTTGGATAACACCGGCTTGGCAAAGTCTTCTCCTAAGCTTTACATTTAATTAAGTTTAAATTTTAAAGTACAATTTAGAATCTGGAATAATCACAGGTCTGCATGGGTTAACAGAAATCAAAGGATAGCCTTAAATCTTTTATACATTTAGGAAACAGTGTTAATCATCAGAAATCAACATAGTGAAAGCAAACAGATACAAAACAAATCTTCAAATGACAGTGTGGCCCTTCTGTGGCAGATTCAATGTATATAAAAGAACACTTGTTATCTTGTCCATAAACTTACTTAAACTTTTCATTTAATAAACTTTTACATAATACTTAGGCAAGGCTTAGATACAGTTCTCAGATGCATGCATATACCTAGTCACATATATTTTGGGTATGAACAGTATTATTATAACCTAAATAACAGTTGTTTAACCAGTTACACAGTGATCATTTAAGATTTTAAAACAAGTACAAACCCAAGTTCCTTTAAGACTTAGTTTCCCCAAGTAATAGAAACAACTACAAGAAAATTATCTCAGTAGATACTAGCTAGAGCAGATCAGTGTTTTAAGACTTTGCTTCATATCAGCATATTAAAGTTCACATAACTTTCACTTTGCTAATTATAGTCAATTTAATCACAAACACAAACTTCCTTGATTTACCTTCTACAAACCTTCTGCAACTTAAACATTTACAACTTTGCATCCTGAGTTTTGTTGTCTTTTATCTTGGACTTTAGCCCAAGAATATTACTTTACCATAAAAAACACTTTCTCATCCATAAACATTTGTTTGACCTTCTAATTTTCCATACTAAAATATATTTCAATACCTATGATTTTCTTTTATTTTTTTCTAGTTTTAGACCCTTTCTTAATTTAATATTCTGAAACAGTTCTTGTGAATGTTATCTGTGCATTTATTTTACAAAACAACTTTTATCCCAGGAAAGGGTTGGACAATCCACCATATACAAAACTGTACCTTAATCTTTTTTTCTCCCAGGTTACATTCAAGGGGTTGGAGCACAGGACATTTTTGAGCCTGACCTGTCTCGGTTATCATTATCACAGTGTCATCAACTTAAAGTGAGTTCCCCACTGTCAGTTATACCCAGAGGCTCCTTTTGGGCCTTTTCCTTATGTTAGTTATATTGATATGCAATGAAGGAGGCCCTTTCCATAGTTTTCTTTAGATTTTCTTGAGATCCTTTTGCAGAGATGGGTGTAGTTATTTATTCTGCCAGTGTCCTTAGGCATTTAATTTGATGGGATACTATTATAGTAAGAATTGCTTTGCCCCAGTGATGAATATCCCCTGGCCAAGTGGGATCTTCTGTCAGATCTTAAAAAAAGGGGAGACAGACAGTTCCTGTCCCTAGGTCAGAAACTGACAGTGCTAGATCCTACTGCCACATCCTTTGTGGCCAGCAGCCTGGGCAAAAGGGGCTGGAAGTCAGGGCAGAGGCCAGGTTCTCTTTGGCCATTTTTCTACAGCCCAGGCAGCTTTTCTAGGATCATACCCCACCCAGCCTGTTTAGGACTGGTGTCCTTGACCACAGTGAGGAGATCTGTGGCTGCCAAGGACCTGGCTAAGAAATAATGCTGGGAGTGCCAGCACTGGGTTTAAAAGATTTAAATCTTTGTATCCTTTCTTCTGTTGTCCTGCTATCCTTGCACGTCAAAGTCTATGCCTTTTGGCACTTTGAGTTTAGTTCCTGACAATTCAGACCTCTTATCATGCAACTGTATAAATGCCTGTATATACAGAATCTCTTTCATATACTTTACCCTTGACAGACCAACTTCAATGTCAAGATTGTATAATAATGCAGAAAAGCCATTTAAAGTCCATATTGTATTACAGTAAACCCTCTTTCTCTTAGACAGGCTTATCCTTATAGGTGATCTTTCAGCCAAGATCTCTGCTCAAGAGACTACCAGTAAATCAATGGCTCATGTCTTAAAGGGCCAATAACAAACAAACAAAACAAAACATAAACAAGAGATGATTATTGAAACCAGTGCTGACAGACAGGAACCTTAAAAACAGACAGACCTGCACATAACAACTTTCTTCCACTTACTTTACCTTTGACAGACCAACCCCAACTGCACAATTGTACAATAATCTAGAAAGTTATTTAAAAGCCTGATCATTACAGTAAAACATTATTTTAAACTTATAGATGGCCCTTTCTTCAACTCACTTTACCTCTGACAGACCAACTCCAATTACAAGATTGTACAAACAAGAAACAGACAATCGGAGAGAAGCCCCCAAAACCATGGCCTATAGATGGAAATCTTTAAATTGACCAGCCAAGGGCTTTCCCACGGGACTACCTATAAAAGCAATGCAGTACTGGGCCATCTCTTAAAAGGGACAGACAGACAATCAGAGGGAATTCCCAAGCCCAAGGTCAACAAACAGATGAGAAACCAGAACAGATCAGAAGGGAGCACATGTTCCTAGGTTCTCAAGTCCCGCTTAACTGTGACACCCGCACCAATGACACCACAGATGTCCCCAGAAAGAGGGACCAGATGTTCCCAGAAAGAAGAATCAGGTGTGTGGGATCAAGGGTCTTGGCATGCACACCGAGGGACTTACCACATGGTTAAAGTGCTTACGACTCTCCTGAGTTCAGTTATATACCATATCTCATTGGGGTTTTAAGTATCTGATGACTTTGAAATTGAGCTTCTTTTTATGTAGTTATTGTCATTTGCACATGTTTTTTGTATAATATTCAAATGCTTTCAGAGTTTGCAACATTTTTAAATGTCTTCAAATATTCTCAGAATTTCAGGGCTTTGACCTTTGAGAAAGTAGTATTGGTATTTAAAGATAGCAAAAAGATGTTCAGGAACAATATTTGTAGAGCAAGATGCGTAAATAAGCCAAATAGAAAGAGTGTGATCCAGCTGGGTGCAGTGGCAGACATCTGTAATCCCAGTGGCTTGAGAGGCTGAGGCAGGAAGATCATGAGTTCAAAGCCAGCCTCAACAATGGTGAGGTGCTAAGCAACTCAGTGAGACCCTGTCTCTAAATAAAATACAAAATAAGGCTGAGGGTGTGGCTCAGTGTTTGAGTGAATTCAATTCTCGATACCTGCCCCCCAAATCCCCCCCCCCTGCAAAAAAAAAAAAAAAAAAAAAAACAACGTGAGCCATCTGTCTTCAGTTCTTCCTTACTGAATGTATGATTGGGGCAGTTTTTTTAAAGCCCTTTGTGCTTTGATCGCTTCACCTGTAAAAATAAAGATGACATGGCTTATAGGGTGTTTGTTGAAGTACTTGCAACACATGGACACTTATTATAGTCATTAATATCTGTGGGGTTTTTTCCTCTGAGTGTTTAAAATTTGTGCCCTTAGTTTTCCTGTGTTAGTACCTTAATGCTCACTGTTTTCTTTATAGAATTGTTATAATAGTATCTCCTAAATTCCCTTAGTCAACAGTATAAGCTATGTCTTTTCAGTTTAGATTTTGAAAAATTTTTAAACTGAAAAATATTGAACAGTCTCTTTCAACAGAAATACACTTAATCATTTTTAAACTTCTTGTTCTTTTCTCTCTAAACTGGTTCCTGTACTACTATCCCTGTTCCCTGCATTCTTCCCATGATCTTACTACCAACTAGTCCATTCATTTTGTTTTTGTCATTTCTTATGAAGCTGTAACAGTATTCCTTGCTTTAAACTCTAAAATCATTTCATGGTCTACCACCAGAAAAATTCCAATGACCTAGCATATAAGGACCTAAACCAATTTTGTCTAGTAGAACTTGCAGTGCTGGTAAAAATGCTTTCTGTCTGTGCTATCCAAATTGGTAGTAACTAGTTACTTGTGGCTTTGGAACACTTAAAATGCGGCTAATATGACTAAGGATCTAAAGTTTTAATTTTATTTGATTTGAACATTTAAATGTAAATAACCACATGTGGCTAGTAGCTGCCATATTGGACAGTACAGGTGTGTACTTACTAAACTCTCCAACTTTATCTTTTCTTTTTTTAATGTATTCCCTCCATTTTGGCCATGCCAAATAAATTTGCCTATCCTTGAGGAAACCGTATTTTCATGTACTGCTTTATTTGAAATGCCCTTTTATTCTTTGTCTTCTTAGCAAAAGCCTATCCATTCTCCAGACTCAATTCTAGATCATCTCATGGAAGGACTGCATGATCTTTTCTTGGAAAGAGTTAGATATACATCTCTGTTCCCATGATATTTCTGCAACTATTTTTTTTCTACATTATAGTTCATCTGACTGCCTGTTTCCTCCCTCAGAATGTACATGCCTTAAAAATGTGAATCATCAACATTATATCCTCAAAGCATATTGCCTGTCAAAGAGAATAATAGCACTTGTTCTTTGATCAGCCTTCTTAGCTTTCTGTATAACTTTGGGCAGATTATGTATCCTTTCTTAGTCTGTTTTCTTTGCTTTTTGCAGTGCTGAGGAATTCTCAAGTCTGTTTTGATGTATCACATACAGGTTTGCAAAAAAAATTAAATTTGAGAATATATAAAGGGTTTTGCCTAGTGTCTGGTGCCCTGAAAACATCATTCAGTAATGTCAGCAGTTTCATGGTGCTGCTGTTACTATTATAAATATTCAAAAATTATCTTCCTATTGCTTGTAAAATGACATTTATCTATTGTATACGTGTGTTAGTTTTCCTATGGCTGTGACAAATACCTGAGAAATTCAACTTAAAGAAGGAAAGATTTATTCTGGCACATAGTTTCGGAGGTATCACTTTATGCTTACTTGTTCTTGTCCCTTTGAGTCTTTAGCCAGGCAGTACATCATGGCAGAAAGCACATGGTGGAGCACAGCTGCTCATCTCATAGCATCCAAGAAAGACTTCATGTACAAAATATCCCTTTCTAGCCGGGCGCGGTGGCGCACGCCTGTAATCCCAGCACTTTGGGAGGCTGAGGCAGGAGGATCACGAGTTCAAAGCCAGCCTCAGCAATGGCGAGGCACTTAGCAACTCAGTGATACCCTGTCTCCAAATAAAATACAAAAAAGGTCTGAGGATGTGGCCCAGTGGTCGAGTGCCCCTGAGTTCAATCCCTGGGTACCACAAAAAAAAAAAAAAAAAAAAAAAAAAAATCCCTTTCTAAGGCATACCCCACATGACCTACTTCCCCCATCTAGAACCCACCACCTTCCAGTAGCAACAGTGGCTCATGATTGAGCCTCTAGTACATGGCTATTGAGGAACATTTCAGATCCAGACCATAACAACCTGAATGTAAAGTGCTTACCAAAATATATTAAGGTAAATGAAACAAGTAAGTCAAAGAATCAGACCTTAGGGAGAATAAATGTAGGAAAAATAAAATTAAGTTGGTTTCAAGTTAGTATAATGATTAGCCAACTATCCCTATCCAAAAAGAAAAAAAAGAAAAGAAAAAAAACATGGAGACTGGAGTTGTGGCTTAGTGATAGAGCACTTACCTTGCACACATGCAGGACTGGGTTCAATTCTTAGCACCACATAAAAATAAATAAAGATATTGTGGGCTGGGATTGTGGCTCAGCGGTAGAGTGCTCGCCTGGAGCGTGAGCGACCCGGGTTCGATCCTCAGCACCACGTACAAATAAAACATTGAATAAAACGCATTGTGTACAACTAAAGCAAATAAATAAAAATATTAAAAAAAAAAAAGATATTGTGTCTTCCTTCCAACTAAAAAAAATTATTTTAATTAAAAAAAATGGCAGCAGCTTCTTCATTGGTAGACAAAGCATCTCCTGTGATTTTTATATTTTTTAATCCAAATCTATTCTTAAGTCTTTATAACCATCCCTTATTTGCAGTAAATGGCATGGTGAACTCAGTTTTAGAGGATCTCTTGCAGAAGCCTTCATGTAGGCTTCTGTAGAAGAAGCCTTCGTGTAGAACGCTTCATGTAGGCTCCATGATTTCTGGTGGGACACATTGCCATCAGTTGGAACATATTTTCTGTTCATGTCTTCTACCCACAAATTGAATGCCCTTTATCTTAACTAAGTACTTATCACTTTTATGCAGTTTGAGGTGCGACAAAAAACTAGTACAGTTTTCTTTTTCCTTTCTCATAATTTCTTGGGTAGAATATTCATTCTTACTATAGATCTTAGCAACCTCTGACTACAGGACTACTCTTACAGTTTCTCTTTGGCATATCTGAATTGCCAGCATCATTATTATTATTCTATTTGGGGGCCATTATTAAATAAATAAGGGTTAGTTTAACTCAAGTGCTATATACTATGACAGTTGATCTGATAGCCAAGATGGCTAGGCTAGTAAGTCACTAACAGGAAGGTAGCATATGCCACACAGATATGCTGGGCAGAGGGATGAGTCGTGTCCTGAGAGTAAAAGAACAAATCAGAAAGAGATTTTATTTTGCTACTCAGAAGAGCACATAATTTAAATCTTATGAATTGTATATTTCTGGAACTTTTTACTTAATATTTTCAGAGTATAGTTGACCACAATGATTGAAACTGTAGAAAGCAAAACTTCAGATTCAGGGGAGGGGCTTTATGCTAATAATTAGCAAGGCTAGTTATTTAGACCAAATATCTTAAAATTTAAGATTGTGAAATAGGGCGGGGGTTGTGGCTCAGCGGCACAGCGCTTGCCTTGCACATGCGCGGCCCAGGTTCGATCCTCAGCACCACGTAAACATAAATGCATTGCATTGTGTACAACTAAAGTAAATAAATAAATATTTTTTAAAAAAAACTATTGTGAAATAATTTCTAGACTATGGAACGAAAGTAGTAGAACATAATGGAACTTGTGTGTATTGTGTCTTATCCTTTTAAATTTTAGGGGATTATGTATTTCATAATGAATCCAAATATGTTAGAAATGTAGCACAGATTCCCCCCCCCCCCCATTCAGTGTATCATTTGAAAAGACTTTGAAATAACATTATATGTTATATGAGCTCTTGCCTTATTTGGCTACACACTACCTCTTCAGCCTCCTGTCCCCATAAGGTTTGGATGTTCCTTCCTTTGATCTTATTCTGTTTGTCTGGAAGGTACTTATGAGCTTTCTTACCTAATAATATTTCTGCACTTTGATGGGGCTACTTTAAATAAAGCTACTATAAACATTTATGTACAGATCTTTAGGGAATATCCAGGAGTGGGTGACAAGGTGAAATGATAATTGTATGTAAAATCTGTGCATCTAGCTAAAGTCCTTTCATGCAGTATGGTGTCCCACCATGTCTAGCTCCCAAGACTCCATTCATCCATGACCTCTTTAGAGAAACTTTCTCTGACCTTTTTTTCTTAGAGTGCACTTCTTTTCTTTGTTCCCATAGGATGTTACACATCAGTAAATGCAGTGTGTTCATATTATTCAGCTCTATTCTCATGGCAACATAAAAACAAAATTTAACAATAGCTTATTAAATAATTTTTAAATGCCTGCCTGGGGTTAGGAGTTTAGCTCAGTGATAGATCACTAGCCTAGTATGTGCAAGGCCCTAGGTTCAGTCCTCATTACCACCCCCCCCACCAAAATTTCAGTGCTTTATGTTTTTATTTAAACTTATTTGTGGCTTTTTAAATAGCATATAACAATGTTTTCAGATGAGTGGAATTTTTTCTGTTGGTATATACGTGGAGTTACATGATAAAATTAAGCCAGGACCAATAAGAGTGAAACATTGGTTTTATGAAAGTCAAGCACCAAGGTATATATGTATACCTTTATTTAACCTGAAATGAATCTCTGAAATATGAGATATGCTCATATGAAATATGAAATATGCTCAGTTATTTTTTATAGAATGAGCCAAATACAAATCTGAGCATTCTTCAAAGGTTTAAAAATTTTTTTGGTATCTCCTTTCTTCTGCTACTGTATTTTTAAATAACAGTGTGTCAGAATGGATGTTCGATATATTTGTTGTCTACTTAACTAGATTTCAAGTTTGTTAATAAACTAAATCATAACTTTTTTCTTTCTTGTGGTTTCTCATTGCTTTTCTATATTTTTAGGTGTAGAATAAGCTTCTGGCCTTCTTCCTCTCTGTTACCTCCATAACAGAACCTCTACAGACATGAAAACAGCTTGGAAAGAGGGATTTTATGGTAGAATCATTGATCATAGTTTTACATTTGGAGGGCTTCCTTTTGCTCAGTCTTCTTTGCATATATTTTTTTTTTCACCCAGACTTTTATTCTAGAACAGTGTGGTGGGTGATATGCTCTGAAATCTACTCTTTGATTGTAGTCTCACACATTATTAGTACAGCAAGTGGCTCTTTCTCATGTACTACTACTGTGATTACTCTTTTTGTTCTACTCTCTCCTGTAGTGCTCCATGTTTTTATTGGATTTAGAGCGTTTTTAGAGAGATTAAGGGATACTTGTCAATGCAGTTGGAAAAAAAAACCTAATAATTAAGACACCCAGATCCACTTAGCACCTTTATGGAGGTGCACTGAAAAATGGCAAATGCTACCACTTGTCCATAAGTGTGACCCCTAAAGAGTTTTTTTCTCCCCCAAATGTGTTTTTGCTTTTATGGATTCTGTGTGTGTGTGTGTGATCGATCAATTTGTATAATGTGAAATAGGAATCATCCCTTAACCTGCACATGAGAAAATAAGATGACTTTAGTGCAAGCATGTGATTGCAAAGATATCTCCATAGAGCACTAGTGAACAGTTTAATCATTTATTCAAGTCAGGATGAAAGAGGTATAAACACACCTGTTGTATCATTCATCAGGAGAATTTCATTCAGGCTATATAAATTATAGTCACAGATGAAGAAACTGTCCACATTGTGAACTTTTATATTTGTGAGCTTGATCCATTCTGGTTGTTTTTAATTATGAGTGGTATTTGGTAAATATCTGTAGACTAAAATGATGAGTAAGCCGGGAGTGGTGGCGCATGCCTGTAACCCTAGCACTTGGGAGGCTAAGGCAGGAGGATCGCGAGTTCAAAGCCAGCCTCAGCAATGGCGAGGCACTTAGCAACTCAGTGAGACCCTGTCTCTAATAAAATACAAAAAAGGGCTGGGGATGTGGCCCAGTGGTCGAGTGCCCCTGAGTTCAATCCCCGGTACCAAAAAAAAAAAAAAAAAAAAAAAAGATGAGTGAATAAATAATTTTCTATCATTTCTAAACTCAGGAACTTTGTATTTTGAGCCTTTGCTATTATTATTTGTGTGTGTAAGATAGTAAGTAATGATCATGCTGCTACTCAGAAATTTGGAGTTCTACCTCTGAGAATCTGCAGCTTTCCTAAATTACTTTTCCTCTCCTCCTATTTACAACCTAAGGGGCTCTGAGTAGATGTTGTATTCTTTGTGGTGCATTCTGTCTTAAAAATTTCAAGAACATTTTTTTGTTCCTGGGTCTCTAATACCTTCTAGCACAATTCTGCTGTCTTCTGAATAATAACAGAAATCTTGGTAGAAGGTTCTTATATTCTTGGCAAAAGGTACTTATACCTTTTTAAGAGAGCACTAGAGTGATATAACTAAAATTAAGTAGGACAAATGCCAGTATTGAACAGAGTTTTTTTTTTTTTTTTTTTTTAATTTTTGTAAAAAAAAAAAAAACATTGTGGAGATGTAAGATATTAAGAAGGAGCTCTCTCAAAACTGGAGGTAGCTACTGTTGCTAATGACTTTTAAATGTAGATGTTTTTGATTAGTTCAGATCCCTTAACTAATTTTAGATAATGCTGAATATTTAGTTGTATGTTGTCACTTTATTTTTCATGCAGTTAAATTTTCCCCAAAAATATTATTTTTAATATTGTATTCTCATACAGCTTCCAGATTCTCTCCTGTCACATGCAACTTTTATCGATAAATCTGTTAATGACTGATTATTTCCTTCTGATTGAGTCACAGAAATATAGTTTGTAGGAGCCCTGTTTGGGGAGGTGGCTTAAATTGCGGTTGACTATGGGCCATAAGGATTTGGGCATTGTTGCCTTTCGTAGTCTCACGGGACTTGGCCCAGGATTTTGAGTGACTTGGCCGAGATTGCTGATCGAATCAGCGCCATTTTGGTGGTGTGTGTGGCGCGTGTTAGTCGTTGTTAGAACCAGATAGAAAAGTTTTCAAAATAAAAAGCTGTTTGTCTCCAGTTTGCCTCTGAACTTCTTCCCGCGGCTCCGTTGCTCCAAGCGGCCATTGCTTCAGGCGGCAACAATAGTTATAGCTCATAGAAATGCGGTTATAGCTTAGTGGTAGAGTGCTTGCTTAGCATGTGTGAGGCACTGGGTTTGATATTCAGCACCACATAAAAATAAATAAATGAAACAAAGGTATTTAAACATACAACAACATTAAAGAAAAAATTAAGTTGCAGGATTTAGGGTATAAAAATTATTTTTAAGTTTCTACATAAATATTGCTAGCTTCTCAGTAGTCATTTTAAAAAGACTGTCTCTATTATTGACCATTTATGAACTTCAGGAGTGTTGGAGAAAGAACGGGGCATACCCTTCTGGCTGTATGGGATAGTTCTCCCTCTGTTAAAGGTGACACTGATTCATATGGATTTGCACAGGGAACTAGAATCAAAGATTTTTGTCATACTTGAAATACTTTACACAGTAATTGCTAAAGGAAACTCTCTTTGATTAGTGTTTAAGCAATTCAGTATTAACATATTACTATATACCAGTCTATGACATTGATTTGTGAAGGATTGCAATTAATAACTACTCGAGCATAGCAAAGTAATTCTAGTTGTTATGGCCTTTTAATTTGATTTGTTATTTGTTCAATAACTGAACTATTTTCTGTATTTGAGTTATAGCATTAGAAAATGTAGTACTTAAAATTAGAGAAGTAATAAAAAAGTAATCTAATGTAATGCAGGCATTTACAAATAGAGGCAATATTGATAGTTTAATTTTAAAATAGCTTTTCTTTGTGTATGTGAGTGTGTGTGAGAGAGAGAGAAAATGTATGGGTTTTTAAATCATTGGCATTTTATTCTTGAAAATTAATATGCTGTTTCAAAACTGTAGGTTTATACATGATATGTAATATACTTGATTGTCTCCTTTTTTTTTTCAAAGTGTATTCTTTTGTGTGTGTACAAAAAATGTTTGATATAAACTGCCAGTGTATTATAGAGTAGAAACATGGTGGTATTGCCTTTTATTGTTCCTTCAGTTTCACTGATTCTAATTATAGAAGCTTACATCACCTTAGTTGGTGATAACAGCTTCTCTCTCCCTTTTGCATTTTCTTTCTAGATCACTCCCTAAGGACAGGTCATATTTCATAGTGCATGTGTCCTGCTGGTGGCTTTGACAGGACTTTTTTGACAGCATGTGGTAATCAGTTAGTGGACATAGATAACAGTATGCTGAAGCACATGGTTTCTTACAGAAGAATCTGAGAAGAGTATAACATAGCCCTTCTTTCAGAAAAGCTAAGAAATAGACAGGATAGGCAGTTTGAAGGCAGAATTCCTAAGAGGCACCAGTAATTAGAGTTAACCACGTCTGGTAACTACAGAGATTCATTTCAGATGTTCAAGTTAGGCATGGGAGGGAAGGGTATTGAAAAGCTTGCTGTGTTCCTTTAAAGGGGCTATATATTACCTCTGTCCACTGTAATGTGCATCATTTTTTCATTAATTTTTCAAAAGGATTCAAGTGTTTTACTATGTAAATCAGTACCTTTAACCGTTTATATTTCAAAAACCAAATAATTACAACTAAATTACTGAAACGAGTGCCTGTTCCATTTTATTTTGTACAACTATAGAATTTTTTTTCTTTTTTGTTCCTCACCTTTGAAGTTTGGTTTCTCTAAATTGTGATTATGTTTCACTGTGCAGATGGGAGATAGACTGTATTACTATGCTTGAGATTAGTATACATCTGGTTTTTCTTACTCATGTTTTTTTTCCCATAATGCCTCGAATGTATATCTTATGATAACCTGCTGTAATCCATAGTAATCTTTTTCCTCCTTTCTTGTCAATGTTATTACTTATTGAAATAAGTGGTTTAGTAGCTATCAGAACCTTACCTTTGGTTTTCTATACAATATAATTTGAAATATTGCAGTTTATATTTTTGTTTATTGTTTATATAATTAATATTAGTTTTAATAACTGTATAGCAATTACCTTTTTATAAAAGTATATTGTGATGGTTTGAAGCTTTGTAGTAGTGTGAAAGGCCCTCTTAAAGATATCGTCAGTATGGCTTAGTATCATGGCGTTTCACGTGCAGAGGAAATGTATTCACAAATGGCTATTCTTTGGTGATGATTCTAGACGTGTGTAGATCACGACATTCTCCCTTGTTGCAATTACTTCATTAGAATTGGTAAAATAACAAGGTGAGGTCATGATAAAATTCTGTGTGATGTAAGTGAAAAATAGTTTATTTACCTAATTGTATATTTTAGTTACTTGATAAATTACTGTTCTCAAGGGATTTTCTTTCTTCAGTAATTAATTAAAAGGTTAAGTCATTTTTTTCTGAAGAAACAATTTTGTGTATCATCAGGATAGGATGCTGGTAAATTCATATGCTGAGTATAGAATTTAACCTGTTTCTTTCTTTTCATGGTAGTGTTGCACAGGGAGATTTTGCATGATAGGATCATCATATAGTTTTTCTAGAATAGCAGATATTATGTGGTGATTGGTAGAACAAGGAAAAGGATGATGTCATCTTCACTTACAAGCCAAACTAAAGGAAAAAAGAGTTTTGTTCCTTTATTGAGTTGGCATAAATCTCAGTATATCTAACATATGGCATTAGTGGATTGTGTTTTACACACTGTACGGCAATTTTTTAAGCTGCTAAGAAATGACCATTCCTCCTTGCTCAGCTTGAGGTCCTTCTTTGTGTGATACCAGCATGATTTATAAAGTGGGAAAGGTTCCCATTAGGATTTTGCTTTTTGATTTGGTTGTAATTTATCCCGCTTACACTGTATGTAAATTGAAATGGAATTATTTTTGAGTCCTGTTAGATTATGAATATGAAGTACAAAATTTTGTCTTTTGCCAATGATAAATTGCAAAAGTTTGTCTGCATCCATGTACAAGTGCCTAATTTTTTCTATTTAAAAAAAAGAATGATTAATACATTTTAATTTATATTCAAATGCTTAATGTCTTAAAAATCAACTTAGTTTGAAATAAATTGGAAAAATACATTTGAGCTTGAAAATTAACCTGTACAAATCAAACATTCCATATTTTACATTTGGAAAATTAGTCATGCTTATTTTATTTGTGAAATTTAATTTTATATTTAAATATGCATTTTGTGTATCTTCAGTTTTTTTGGAAAAAAAGTAATTCTTAGGTTTTTGGATGATGTCGTATTCACTTACAAGCCAAACTAAAGGGAAAAAAAGAGTTTTGTTCCTTTCTTACGTTTTTGGAAATATAAGTTTATAATTATGTATTTTGAAGCATGACTTGTCTTTGTTCAGGATAATACTTAATTTTACTTAGTTACATTCTAGTTATATAAGTAGCAGCATAATTTCAGATTGGAGGTATAGTGTTGTTCAAAAAGTGACTCACACTTTGCCCAAGGGTATTAAGGAACCCCTCCCTCCTTATCCTTCCCCTTTTTTGAGCCCAGTGACAAGATGTTTCTTCTCTAGTCAGTAGAATCCTTTGTTAAAACTTGTCTTAATCTCCTTTTATGTTGCATACCCTCACTCCCTAAGTTAAAAATATTAGGTGAATAAAGAAAAATGGTTCTATTACCTTAATTTGTTTACTGATTGCTATTCTGGGAATTTTGCAAAATTTATCATTGGAAACTGTTTTCCTTTAGCCATTGAGAGGCACTGTTAAAAGCTTAAGTGCTCAGGTGGGAGTATCTACAGTAGATGCCTTGTGGCAGAAACATGAAGGAAGAATAAGGGTGGGTACTAGAGTTATTGTTCTTTTCAGATGGGAGAGGGTGTAGCAAAATTAATATTTTTCTGTAATTTTTAAAGAAAAAAGATGGGGCCATTTCCTTTTAGTTCAAGCTCATATTGGAAGCAGGTTTAATCATTTTCTCCTCTGACTCCTGAGTTTTGCTGATGTCTTGTCTCTTTCTACGAATTTAGCAATGGGCCATAGAAAAGTACTATATTATATAGACTATTCTTCCTTAAAAGAGTTGGTGCAATGCTGCATCTTTGTTCTGTGGATTTTTTCAGCTTTTTCTTACAAAAATTAAATTGTATTTATTAAAATTTACTGTTCACATATAAATCTTAGCACCAGTTTTTATATTTTTAACGTTAGAGTGGACCTGAAGATTATACCTTTCTGAACAGTTGTTGGCTAAAAAGCAAGTTTCACAAACAGAAATCCCTTAATTAGTATTGTTACAAAATACACATGTGACATCTGAGTACTAGACTGCCTTATGTATTTGGAATGCAAGAGTATCTCACCAGAACTAATTATTTTCCCTAGGAGGACAATGCTGTGTTAAATTTGAATAATAATTTAGAAATATGGCTTCTCAAATGTAGCTTCTTATCAATGTGTACAGAATTAAAACTAAAAATGGATTTTTAAAATAAATGCAAAGGGTGTATAAACAAATTTTTTTCTTATAGAATTCAGCTTGCTGACATGTCTCAGTGAAGGGTGGGGGGGCGGTGTGTGTGTGTGTATGTGTGGTGTGTGTTTTCAATAAATTGCTCTTTGGGCTACATCTGCAGATACAGTAGCCAATTGATCTAATGCAGTTTCTGAAGGCTTTCTGTACAGGTGATGTCATCCTTTTAGCTTTATTCTCCTCCCACTCTCTTTCCTTCTTATTAGATATTTCATCTTACTGCAGAGCATAGAATCAATAGGAGCTTCTCCTTAGGGAGCTGCTGTGAAACAGGCAAGGACAGTAGGAATTAAGACACTAACATAGCTTGGCTTTATCAAAAGATGAAGTGTTTTTGTACCATATTATACATAAATTTTTAACCAGAAAAGCCAGACTTAGATCAACAGCACTGTCTTACTGATGCATTAGAACAAGAAGCAGTACTGCAGAGCTGTACACAGTGCATGCGAAAAGAGGAAATAATTTGAATTTTTGGAGATTTCTCAAGCATTCTATAGGATAAACCTGTCGGAGCATACATTTTTCTAACTATTATTTGTTCAGTGGTGTTTTTTTTTTTTTTAATTTATTTTTAACCTCTGATGGTTATGCATATGAAGAAGAAACTTTAATCTTCAGGATACAGTATTTTGGGTTGCTTCTGATGAAGAAGAATCACTGCAGTGCTTATTCTACAGACTGAAATAAGTTGAAGAAAAAACAGCTGTAATATAGAGAAGAAAGGTTTCACAGAATCCAGGAACACAGATTTGGTGCATGTTGCCTTATTTTCTTTGATTGTTACAGTATTAACTGTTACGCTACCACGGTGCATGTCTGGTGCATGTCTGTGCCAGGTGCCTGAGGACACATGTAAATGTCTAAACGTTCTCAGCCAGAATTCTAAACATCTTTATTTACTGTGATCTGCTTATTAAAGTGAACATTCTAGTAAGAACCATTACAGTTATTTAGAACAATACTCTTAAGCTTCTGAAGGCTCCTGATTTCAGTTTACAAAGGGGTTTGGAGAAGCTGCGTTTATATAACACTACAGTGGTGTATGATTTGTAAAAAGAAACTTAACAATTCTGTCAACATTCCCATCGGTGTGACTCTGAAAAAGAGAAACTACCCTTTCCAGCTTAGGAAATGGCTTTTCTTGTTCGCTGTTATGCCAATTGTCTTCAGCCATGGGCCTCCAAAGTAAGTAATTATTATTTTCTTTGAGATTGATATAATACAGTTATTAAATTTAAATTATATTGTGAATTATAAATTAGCCTCACTATGCTATTACATTTTCTAAACTTGAAGAACCACAGAGCAACCTAAAAAGCTCAATATTATTGCCATTTTATTTTTAATCCAAAGAAATCTCTAAAGCATTTTAATGTAACCTCTGAGACAATTTGAAAAGTATCTTTTAAATAACCTGTAGTCTTAAAAAATGTAGTGCATTTGATGTGTACTCTCTTCAGACTGAATCGTTATTTGTTTCTGGCCATTACTGTACTTAAACAGTGATCATACTCTTAACTTGAATTTATTTGTTGCTTTACTTTCTTCAATAGCTGATATATTTAGATATGTGAGTGAAATCCTTATATTTTACGCTGTCCACTAATAGGGTGCTAGAGATAAGTTATGATTGAAGAATATAGTTTTATGAAGATTAGGTGGTAATTTGTAAGCAGTGAAATAATATGAAAAAACAATTAATGTAAAAACATTTAATAATGTTACTAAGTATTTTGAAGTAGTAATAGATAAACCATTTGGCATTTTAAAGTAAACATATTAACTCTGAAAATAGCAACATGCCACACATATAAAATGCTAGGTTGTTGCAAAATACATGCTGTAATTCAGTAAAATTTATTGTTCATAGTGGCTATTCATAACATCTGCAGTTTTATGCCACTTGAGTCATCATTCCTGTCTTGTGTTCTAATTTCAAAATGAACAAAACAGGTGTATGAATTTTTAGTTTTATTTTATAAAACTAAATGTTTTAGAAAATTCTTTGATAGTAATATTGAATATGCTAAAATTTCTTTATGGATCTCTAGAATAGAGACAGGTACTATGGATCTCTAGAATAGAGACAGGTACGATAAAGGCCTTTTTCAGGAAGGTATGAAATCACCTCTTTGTTTAAAGGTTTCCCAGTTGATGGTGACTAAGGGAGAAATACTATGGCAGCATCATGGTGTACTGTTTTATTTGGCTTAGCTCATTGTATATCTTTTCTAAAGGCATCTTCTGAAAGGATTTAAATTTACCATTCATTTGACAAATAGCTGATTGTAATGTAAAGACATGGAAAGAAATCTAGATACACAATCTATTCATGCTTCTATCTGCACATATTTAGAGGAGAGACTCTTTAGTGCAAATGCCACCTGTGAGGCCCAGGCATTACTGAAGCTTGATAGTGGCACTACTAAGGTTTCAAACTGTGTGTGGAAGGTAAATGGGTGAGACTAGATCAAGCAAAACTTAACAATGAGGCTTAGGGGTTGTTTTTTAAGATTACCAACAAAAACACTTTGGAGGTACTAACAGACAACTTTTGATCCAACATTTAACAAGTATAGAAGAATTTACAAAAATACATGTCTCCTTCCCTTCTTCCCCAACTCCAGTGTTACTACTGACAGAATTTTAATTTTAAATTGTGTGAAACACATTAAGCCTGTCATTAATTTTTCGGTTACTTGGTACTTTGGGTTCCCTAATACATTTTATTGTTTTTAATTTAGAGATTTATGTATTCTGCCTATGTTACTTAGTATTTCACTGCTTCCAAATTCATTTATTTTCTTTTCAAAATAAGTAGTTCTGTCAGCAAGGTCCTTGGGGGGATGAATCTTAAGTCTTTGTATGTTCAAGATGCCTATTTGAAACTTACCCTTAAAATAATTGTTTAGTTTGACATAAAATAACAAGTCCAATGTGTTTTCCTTTTAGGACTTTGAAAAAGCTAATATCTGTCTTGGGCTGATGAGAAGTCTTAGCTTATTATAATTTTTGTTCCTTTAAGTAATCTGTTTTTTCTTCTTATTAGTGGTGGTTATGTTTTTGTTTTATCCTTGATGCTATCAAGTTTTATCATAGATTGTCTAATGTTTTGTTTTCTTTTCCCCTTCTTGGTATTTGAAGGACTCTAACAAGTTGATTCTCATTTGTCTTCAGTTATGAGAACTTCTTAGTTGCAATTCCTTCTTTTTCTCTAGTCTCTGCATCTTCGAAATTAGGGTCTGTCAATAATGTCTCTACACATTTGTTTCAGTTTGATTTTCTGACTCACTAATTCTGTTTTCTATTTGTAACCAGTACTAGTCATATTTTAGATTTATAAATTTAACCATGTATTATGGTATATATGAAATCTGTTAAATGATGTTTTTCCTAACTACCTTTGTTTTCATTTTATGGATGCTCTTCTTTTTCCTCATTGGTTTATTATTAGCTCTTTCCTCAAGTATAAATTCTTCTCTTGGTTGTGTTTTTGGATTTCTTTGGGGGGGAGGTTAACTTTTCTTAAGGAAGTTTTTAGTTGGGAGCTTGCTTTCCTAGTCTACTAAGGTTGTTTGATGTGGCTGTTTACTAGGTGGAAGAGGCAGACCACTTGGGTTTCTGTTCTCCTTCTTTTAAGTGCTTCTTGAGTCATTAGTCATTGGAGAATCTGTGCAACCTTATATCATTTCTCAGCCCATATTTTACTTTGATTGTCCTTACCATTTGACAGAGCTGATGGTTCCCTCCTTCAGAGACTTTCTTCAAAATAAAAAAGTCTTCACCATGACCTCTACAAGGCAATGTGATCTATTCCTCTCTCCCAGCACTCCTCCTTATTCACTCTACCCACTGTGCTTTCCTTACTTGTTCTCAAATTTGACAAGCATTTTTATACCTATTTCCTCTTTTCTCAAAGAGTCTTGTCTGCCTTTACTTTTATAAATATTAACTGTAAATATTGATTAAAAAGTTTTCCTTGGTTTCAAAAATATTAAAATAGGAAGAAATATGTCTTAGAATTTAAAAAAAATAAGTAGATCATTTTACTCTCTCCTCTTTTACAAAATAATGAGGAATGTGTCATATTTCACCTGCAGTTTTTCATGCCTCAAGTGCAGTACTGTGATGATCTGGTGGATATGCCCAAGGATAATAAGTTTGGATACAGTTATTTCTTCTAGGTTTTTGAGAAATTTTTAGACTGTCCACAAAGCAGACTGCAGACTACATTTTAAATCTTGGAATCTATTTCTTTCTCTCTCTCTCTCTCTCTCTCTCTCTCTCTCTATCTCTATCTCTCTATCTCTCTCTCTCCCCCTCCCTCTCTCTCTCTCCCTCTCTCCCTCCCTCCCTCTCTCTCCCCCTCTCCTCCTCTCTCTCCCTCTCTCTCTCCCTCTCTCTCCTGACACTTTTCTGCATATGTCACTCTGTTAAGTCCTGGAAATTCCCTTATAATTCCAGTGGTTTACTTTTAGTTTCATAAGGCCTCCATCCTCTTGTGCCTTGACTAGTGTCTCCTGTCCCTCATCTGTATGATTTTTCTTTTACTTCATCTTTTGTGTTTCTAGAGTAGTCTTTTTTAATAGCAGATCTCTTCCAACCACTTACTTGCTTGAAACTATTTGATGGTTTTCTTTTAGCATGGAAATCTAAGCCCCCAGGAATGCCATATCTGGCATTTCCTGCTATGCTTCTCTATGTCCCTACCTGAGATATATTGGTTTGCTTATGGTTTCTGCATACATCATGTTTTTCAAGCCTCTGGCCTCATGTCATTCAACAGAAATATAATATTTTTAAAAATCGGTAAGAAAAATTTTTTTAAATACTTGTAGTTGTAGATGGACAGTATGCCTTATTTTATTTATTTATTTTTATGTGAGGCTTAAGATCAAATCCAGTCAGTGCCTCACACGTGCCAGGCAAGCACCCAACCACTGAGCTACCACCCCAGACCCTGATAAAATTACTTTTAATGTCTAATCTTGTCCAGAATATTATTTCAACAGGTAATAAAAGACATGATACTTACTAATAAGGTATTTTACTTTTTGTTGTTGTTCCAAGTCTTCTAAATCCAGTCCGTATATTACACTCACAGCATGTCTGTGCCTGAACTAGCCTCACTCAAAATGCTTAGTATCTGTGACTGGTGTTACTGTGTTGGGTGCTGCAGTTCTGGGTCTTGGCTTAGTGTTGATTATTTCCAGGACTCATCTCAAATATTATTCCTCCTGCTCTCTACTCCAGTGAGAATGAGTTCTAAGTTACATTTGTTATTTTAACATTTAAAAAAAATTAATCTCCCAAAGCTTTTACTTTGTGTTGTGGCCAGCATCAAGTATACACTAGATACTCCTTGTCCAGTAGAGGGGAAATTAGACCACCAAGCCTATTGGAAATTTATTTATATTTATAATAAATTAGTAGAGGGTAGAGTTCTGAATTGTCTTTCTTTAAACAGCACATACATACTTATAGACTTCTTATTATGTATCCAAGAATCATATTTTTATCTTGGTCATTTTAAAACTAACAAATAAGTGACTTGCAGATAGGTACAGTACTTCTATAATCAAGAAGTTAATGTTTTTAAAGGACGTTTTAATAATGCAGTTTGGAGTTTAACAGCGGTTCTTGAGGATTGCTGTTCTGTTGGGGAATTGAACAATTTTTAAATATTTTTAGGGCTAATAATATATAATATTTCTTAATTTTAGAACCTACTGAAACCTTTTCAGTGAAATAATGCTTGAGTATGGCTTGTAAAGGACTAAAATTTTCACATAGCAAAGTTTCTTAATTTAGAATATATTTCCCTGTTAAGATTCAGGGTTGTTTTTTGTGGTACTAGGGATTGAACTCAGGGGCGCTCGACCACTGGGCCACATCCCCAGCCCTTTGTTGTATTTTATTAGAGACAGGGTCTCACTGAGTTACTAAGTGCCTTGCCATTACTGAGGCTGGCTTTGAACTTGGGATCCTCCTGCCTCAGCCTCCCAAGTGCTGGGATTACAGGCTTGCGCTGCCACGCCCAGCTATGGCAGATATTCTTGGTCATTTTAAAACTAAGTTTTTAAACCATGAAGTGGAACTTAGAACATGCACGTAACATTATTTTTATGCTGTATGTGTCTGCATTCAAGTTGATCTCCGTACTTCCCTTGCCCTTCTATGCTGAAAGTATTTCTTGTGAACATTTCTTGGCCAAACACTAATTGCCCTCTAAGTTTTTCTTGGAGGGGTGCCTGGGATTGTCCTAAAACTAACTGCCATGTAAGTATTTCTTTTTGGATACATGGAATTATCCAAAAGCAGTACTTCTCATTTGTAGGATGCTGATAAGAATATTGAGGAAAAGTAATTTTGGGGAATCCTATATGAGACAGATTTCTTTATTCTGGGACTTCCTGACATTCATATATAGAGAGAGTAGAGAGGCATAAGAATATCATTGTTTTCCAACAGCCATGGAACCGTTTTGCTTTAATTGTTTTTAGTTTTGCAAATACTCAGGGATTTTATCTCCTGGAATGGTTCCAAACAGTTGAGAACATACTGTGCTGTGTGAAATACTGAATATGCATATGCTGAATTTCTTTTTGTTTCCTGTATGGAAGATCAAATGAAATCTCATCTGTTCAGATATTCTTGGAAACTTGAACAGCACAGTGTTCAGAAGTCATATATTCATTCATTAATTCTATACATACATAATGAACAGACATTGTACGCAAGAATAGGCATCACTATGCC
The DNA here is from genome assembly GCA_025594165.1 of Tamias sibiricus. Lineage (NCBI taxonomy): Eukaryota > Metazoa > Chordata > Mammalia > Rodentia > Sciuridae > Tamias > Tamias sibiricus. The sequence goes on along the minus strand of CM046662.1, from coordinate 29,540,689 downwards.
AGGCCTTCATTTGGTAGTAAAAGTGTGGAAGGAGGAATATTAACTTTTATATATATATAAAAAGAAGGATACAGAAAACATGAGTTCCACATTCAGAGCAGTAGAATGAAAATGGAACTTAAAATCTTCAAAATATACACTATGATAGGTTAAGCATTTAAGACTTGGGATCCTTCTGTTACTGCAACATATTGTCTGCTGAGAAATATGGCTGCTCTTAATGTCATTGTTCTTCCACAAGATCTACAGTAGCTATTGAAATCAAATTCAAAATGCCAGAATGGTATTCATGATTGCATTCTCTCTGTGTAGTCTCTTCTTCGTGTCTCTCTGTCTTGCTATTTCTTCAGCAAGAACACACTATGTATTTTCATAATGACTGTCTTCAAGCTCAACCACATACTCCCACCCGCTACCCCACTCATGTGGTCTCCAGTAGAGGATACAAGTTCAATTCTTGGAAATGTATGAAGGAGTCTAGAAAATGGGGAAGTTTTGCCAGACCTGATAGACTGGAAGTATGATAATGAATTGTTTGCTGCTGAAAGGTCAACTCTTAAGTCCAGGCTAGATCGGGAAGAAAGGAAAAAGAGCAGATAAGCTGGAAGAGAAAGTTAAAGGAACCAAGAATTTCTTTTGGAGAAAAAGAACCTTTTCGTGTTACTTCATTTGTTACAAAGGAAATAGAAACTATCGGGTATTGTGATCTTCAAAAAGAGAAATTGATTTAGAGTCAGTCTGCCTGGGTGCCATCCCAGCTTTTCTGCTTCCTAACTGTGTGACCAAGGGCAAACATATTTTCTCTAAGCCTTGGTTTACTAATCTGTCTGTTGGATATAATAATAGTATTTACCTCATCTAGTTCTTTGATTAGAGTAGGTAATCTGTGTAAAAGACATGTGAAGTGTATATGCTACAGTTTATATATTTACTACAAGTAAGAAACACTCCAGTGTTAGCTGGAATCACCAGTCATTATTGCTTCTATTCCTTAGGAAGTTTGAGGGAATGAAGTCTGTTTTCTTTATGATATAGAAAGCAGATAGTATTTGCTTATAAATTCATCTCTACTCTCCACTCTTAGACTGAGCTCCTTAAAGGCAAGACCCATCTGTTCTCATGTTTATCTGACCACAACATCTCTGGCACAAAGTATAGTATCATAGAGAGTGCTAGAATCAAATAGGACCTGGGTTTGAATCTTAATTCACTACTTCTTGGGGGTGAAATTGGGAAATTATGTAATCTTACTGCCTACATTCTTTATCATAAAGTAGGAATAATAATAATAACTTACTTTTTAGGGAGTAGTGAAATGCATTATAAGCATTACCAAACCTATTACCAGACTGTTCTTCCGGCTTTGGTTCATTACTCTGGTATCACTTGTATGAATGACTTTCTTCCCCTTGGTCTTCTTATCTCTGTGGAAATCTTACAGTGTTATAATATCTCCTATCCTGGCAAGGCGTAGTGGCACATGCCTGTAATCTCAGCCGAGTCGGAGGCTAAGACAGGAGGATCAAAGCCAGAGTTCAAAGCCAGCCTCAGTAAAAGCAAGATGCTAAGCAACTTAGTGAGACATTATCTCAAAATAAAATAAAAAATAAGGCTGGGGATGTGGCTCAGTGATTGAGTGCCTCTGAGTTCAATCCCCAGTACACTCTTCCATCCCCCCGCAAATCTCCTATCCTAGACACCCCAACCAGACATCTGATATCTTCAAATTATTTTCAGTCTTTGCTTTTAAAGGCCATTTATAGTTTTAAAATGTATATTAGAAAAAGCACCAAAAACAAAATCAGTGAGCTAAGGTACTGATTACAGTAGTGTAGAAATATTGATGAAAGGTTTTTTTTTTTTTTTTTTTTTTTTTTTTTGCTTAGCTTCTGTTATTTAGCTACATAATAGCAGTGAAATAGATAGAAAAGTCTAGTGAGCATATGACCAGCCATAATAAAGATGGGGTGTAGAGTCTTTCCTTTTTGTGTTTCTTATATCCCTGCACTAGGACAGACATTTTTTAAATTGTTTTCCTCAATAATAAATTTCTCAAGAGCCAACTACAAAATAATACAATGCTAAGTGTAAAGATAATTATGAAAGTTTTAGAACACTGAATGCAGTCAGTTTGTTACTTAAGTCTCATTGCCAGGTATTGTACTGTAATGCAAGGTGTTAGCCACCAATTTGTATCAATGGAGGTGTGTGTGTTTTAATAGTATCCCTACCCTTTACAGTAGGAACAACTGATATTTTTATTTGGTGGTAAAGAGGGGTGAAGTTTGTCCTCGGAAATACCATTTGTAATGGCAATCTCTTTTGAAAAACGTTCAGTAGTCTTGCTACTCTGTTAGGTTTGCCTAATCATTTTAGAAAGTGCCATCTGGTTGTTCCTATTTAAAAGATTTTTTGCAAAGAATGAAAATTTTAGGTTAAAAATGAAGTTACACAGTAATGTACATAAAACGAAAATGTGCTGCAAAAGTGACATTGAATTAAAATCTCCTAAAAACCTAAAGTTTGACATTTAGAATAACTAAAATTATTTTTCTTCTTCAGCTTCCAGCTGATCTTACCAAGATGCACCTCACAGACAACCCTCATCCACAGGTGACTCATGTGTCTTCTAGTCAGTCTGGTTGTAGCATTGCCAGTGATTCTGGGAGCAGCAGTTTATCTGATATCTATCAGGTAATATCTTAGGATTGTGTGCTGTGCATGTAGCTTTTTTATTCTGCAAAATATCCTGTGCCTACACCTTAGATAGTCATGTATCTTTTAATTAGAATATGAAATTCAAGCATAAGGTCTTTGGAAAAGTATGTTTTATATACTGTTTCAAATTCATAAGTCTAATTAAGGAGGTGACCTATATTTTGAGAAGGATTCAGTATGGCTCAGCAATATACGACTATAGCATTCTCTTTAATTTTTTTTTAATCCAGGCAAATCTGTCTTAATATATAATGCTTTGGTTAAGAAAGAAAGAAAAGATTTTTGAAATCCCTGAACTCAAACTTATAAAAAGGTTGATATTTAGTTGTATAAGTCTACTAAGTACAAGTCATGAGGAAAATTAAGAGTTGTTTATGAATTGTAAAGACTATTATTGTATAACATGAATTACACAGAAAATTAGTATATTTGCAGACTTTTCCATTTTTAAAAACCCAGTAGAAACTTCTAAATTTACTGAGATTTTCAATGATCGCATAATAGAAAGATGGCTCTGGAAAACCCCATACACAGAGAGAATCCTCATAAAATCCTGCTGAGATTAAATCCAAATTAGGTTCAAGCCAGCGCAGTGTTTCATGATTCTGATAGTGGAATGTCTGTGAGGTTTCATTTAATGTAAGATGTTGGGAGCAGTTCCCTAGGTGTGGGCTTTTATGTCCTAAAGTCCAGTGGTGGTTGATATCAGAGATTATAGGTATAGAACATAAAACAGTTCTAATAAAATAAGTAGAGGATGCATGGTATTGATGGTTAGTTTATTTGAGAATTCAGATGTACTTTAAAGGGCTGAGTAGTAGAGATTTAATGTGAGTCACCTGTTTAATTTAATTTAACTTTTATAATATATTTTATTTAGTTTGGTATATCCAAATGTTATAACATAAATTCAATGTTTTAACATTATGAATTATTTTGTGTTCTTTTTTTCATGCTAAGTTTTCAGAAGACAGTTTAACTTACAGCATATCTCAGTTCAGTCTAGCCACATTTTAACTGCCTAGTAGTCACATGTTCCTAGTGGCTAGCTCATAATGATCTGTAGAAATTAAATCATTTTTGCAGTCTGAAGGAAACATTTTAGACTGCACTTTTATGGAGTTACCCAGATTGAGATATTTTAGGAAAATCAGCCTTCCTCTGTGAAGGGGAAGTTTATAGGCAGAAAAAGCTTGCAGTTTTTGGTTTATGCCTGGCTTTTCTCAACAAAGGTCATTTCTGTAGCCTTCTCACTGTTTGCCTTTTATAGTAGACAGAACAAAGAATCTTAAAAAAAAAAAAAAAAAAAAAAAAAAAAAAAGGTGGGGGAGACTTAGAATAATGCAGTGGCTCCGGGGCCACTTACTGTGTTTGTGTAGGACTCAACACATTCTACCTCTCCCAAAAGAAGTATCTTGTGAAAGAATTAAGAGGTGTGTGTGTGGGGGGTGTGTGTGTGGGGTGTGCGCGCGCGCGCGCACACACACACACAAATGATAGTAGAGCTCTGGCTTCTCTAGTTTCTTGTGGTTTTCCAGGGAGAGAAACCCTGAGGAGAAGATTAATCAAGTTTAGGGATGCACCTTTAAATTACTCTCAGGATAAGTTAGTGGAAATATCTAGACTTTGCTAAGAGGCACTGTACTTAGAATTGTGGTGGTAACAAATTATAGCAACCTGGTTTCTCTGGGACACTACATTTCTAATCTTGATGTGATTACTTTTTTTTTTTTTTTTTTTTTTTTGTAGATGGACACAATATCTTTATTTTATTTATTTATGTGGTGCTGAGGATCTAACCCAGTGCTCCATGCATGCAAGGCAAGCACTGTACCACTAAGCCACAACCCCAGCCCTGTTTGGATTCTTATATTGCAGAATATAAGAAATATATCCTGTTTGTATGACTGCCCTGTTTCCAACCTTTAATGTATCTTCTTTTTTCTCAGTAATACTTTTTTTTTCTTTTTGTAGTGAGGGTTGAACTGAACCCAACTAAGCCACTCCCCAACCCCTTTTATGGTTTTGTTTTGAGCCAAGGTATCATTCAGTTGCTTAGAGCTTCACTAAATGCTGACGCTGGCTTTGAACTTGGGATCCTCCTGCCTCAGCCTCCCAAGCCACTGGGATTATAGGTATACACCACTGAACCCGGCTTCGTTTTGTCTTATAAGAGTTTCATGTTAAGATGGACAGTGATAGGTATTGTTGCCAGATGGTCTGCACATTACAAGGTGTTGAAAATGACACTTTGTCATATCCCAGCGACAGACTTTAAAAGTTATCATTGACTCTTCTCCCTCAATCATTACATTCAGCACCAAGTCATCTTGGTTCTGCCACCTAAATTATTGTGTGTTTCGTGTAATTAACATGTGATTTACCCTCCTTTAGTACAACCTATTTGAAGGCAGATCACTTCTATTACCTAAGAAAGTACCCTATGCCTTTTTGTCCCCTCTCCTGATCCCTAACCCCCAGCAACTACCAATCTTTCTTCCCCCCCCCACCCTAATATTTTGTATTTTCTAGAAGGGCATATAAATAGAATCATGGTTTTTAAAATCATGATGTGGTGAAACTTCCAGATTAATGAGTAAAATAAAAGTAAGTTTTAATGAACTTAGGGAGACTGAATAGGTAAAAGGAATAGAAATAGGAACTCAGAAATTTGAAGGAGAGACTTATGGTCGTGCTGTTGTGGAGTGTTTGAAATAAATCACAGAATCAGTCTTGAAGTAAGACATGGAACTTTTATTTTATCAGAGGGACAGTGGGCAGCAAGCAAGTCACCTTTTGTACCCCTTGGCGCTCTGCAGAAGGTAGGGTATCTCTTTTATACCCCAAAACCACAGGCTACTAGTAAGTCAAAACCATAGGAAGTGGATCAAATTGACCCAATTCAGGGTACAGTACACTGCCAAATAAAAATGGGGACTAAAAGGAGAATATCTTACATTATATAAGAACAAAAGAAACATTTTTCAGCCACTCTTGTGATGCTAAGCAGGATGGCAGAGGCGGAGTTTTCTCATGGGAGAAGTTTGTTTTTTGTTTTTATTTGTTCTTGTTTTTTGTTTTTTAAATATGAAATGGAGTCTCAGGGTAAAATGGAGTTTGTCTGGTCAAGGCACATATAGTTTGGCCCATAACGGTGCTAAGATCAAAATGCAAAAATGTAAAATCTTTAAGAGTAGCCAAAGAAAGTAAAACTTCTCAAATGGTGACACTTCAGGGCAGTACTAAAAGAAATGCCATAAAGGTTAAAACAAAAACAAGCCAGCATATAAAAACAGAAGGGGGGAAAAAAAACACCACACTACAAATCCAAAAAATAAACATACACATGTCTACATATATACTTCTATACACATAATTTACACTGAATTGAAGAGTACCAATTACATTGTTACCAGTGTTTTTTTACTGGTGGTAGGTTTGTGGGTAGTTTTTATTATGTTCCTTAAAAATTACTGTTTCTATATTTGATAGATCTTAAGGAGGATATAAAAAAATTGGTGGTTGAATGAGATGGATATCATTATCCTAAATGCATGATTGAAGATCTGAATGGTACTTATATACTTTGTATTCAAGCAGTTGTATGTAAAAAGATGCTATACTTGTGCATTATGAATAAGTAAATAAATAATTAAATAAACAAAAAAAATAAAAGTTGAAAAAAATGTGGGAAAAGATAAAGGATTAATTACTAAAGGGTAGAAGGAATTAAAAGCAAATCAGAATGATAAAATGTGCTTCTGAAAAATGCAGGATTTCTAGACCTACAATTTTTTAAAATTTTAACCTTGGATTAGGTTAATAATATCAATGAACCAAACTGTTTGTGTTGTTTGTGCACACGCTCATGTGTATTTCTAACCAGATCCTTGGGACTAAAGCAAAGCAAAGAAAAGTTAAATATCAGTATTGGTCTCTTGGTCTTTCCCTTGACCTCAGGTTATCTTTGCAATACTTGGAAAACTGAATATACTTGATTACAAATGTGTATTGCCAGTACCTTAGCCAGCAATAGTTGACTTGTATGGTTATGTGAATTTCAGCATTTGACATATTTTAAAGCTGAACCCCTAGCCTATAAGAATATAAGTAAAGCCTTACAAAATGATGCAAGTATTTTTAATGTGAAGAGTTGGGAGGAAGAAATAAGAGAGTGCCTAACAGTAACTCTTAGCAGGAAAACCGTTTATACCATTTTGTATCGCCAAATATGTAGCTATCCTCCTATGCATTTCCACTAAACTACATCCCCAGCCTCCTGTTCATTTCCTTCTTCAGAGTTTTTGTGTCTTTTGGTTTAAAAATAGAAACTCTTGGCTCTTATTTACCATAGTTTGGGGGGGGGGGGGTGCAAGTAATAGTTTCAGTGTAAATATGTTTATCAAATCAGATTAGCTTATAACATTTGGCTGAAAGTATGTTAAGATGTTGGAATATTCTTAGATGGAATATTCTATGCATTATCCGAGTATTCAAAAAAAAATGCTTCTTTCTAGATTTCTTATTCTCTATTTCAATCTTTTTTCAATAGTAGGAAAATTATGAAATACTGACTCTTAAAGAAAAGAGTTTGGGGCTGGGATTGTGGCTCAGCAGTATTGCACTCACCTAGCACGTGCGCGCCCCGGATTCGATCCTCAGCACCATGTACAAATAAAAACACGTGTACAACTAAAGCAAATAAATAAATATTTTTTTAAAAAAAGAATTTGTCTTTTCATTAACTCATTCTTAAATAGCCTGAGGTACACATTCATTCTCCACCTGTCTTAGTTTCTATGTGGAAAATAATGTGTTCCTTAAAATTCACTATGACAACACAGTTCCGTAACTCATAACTCTGACAATATTGCCAGAACTCTGTAACCACTTTTCCACAGGTATGTTCTTCTGTTACTCAGCCTTGCCCCACCAAATGTTCTCTTCCACCTGTCTTTTAACATTTCTTTTAGAAGTATCATCTGTGTCCTAGTCAAAATCTTTTTTTATTTGTTTTGGTTACTCCCATTTTTTTTAAACTTCCACTTAAATTGCAAGAATGCTTGCATCACTTCTATATTTTAAAAGCTTTAGTTCCCACCATTACGTTCATTTACACACTTCATTATAAGTTCAGACCTTTCACCTCTCACCACAATTGGCATTCTGGTTTTATATTACACTATTCCCTTACTTATACATTCTAGATTCTGCTCCATGGCAGATGAACATGCTGTTCCCAGAAAATTTTTTGCTTTTTCCTACATTTGTACTCTGTAGTCATGTTCCCCTACCTATATAGCTCCACCTTGATGACATTTTCATTTTTGTTTCTATCTCCTTAGAATGCACAGCAGTTTTTCTCTGTCATACCACTTTCCCACTGTACTTTTTTTTTTTCTTAAGTGACTTGTAAACTTGACATTTTGCATCATGAGAGTGAATTTAGAGCAGAGTCGATATCTTACTAACTTACATTTCATGCTTAAATCAAGTATAGTTTGGGCACTTAGAAAGTAATCTAGAATTTTATTTTTTAAATGAAAGTTAGAAACCAACCAATATTGGTTCCAAGGAAAATGTAGAATAAATCTGCTAATGTTTCATAATCAGGGCAGAGGAGCCCTTACTTTTTCCTGTCTGTCCTGTTACAGACATTATGAAATGGACCAGCCTACACTACATAACTGTGAAAGATTAACTTCACAGGATTCTTGCCCAGACCAGGAATACAAAGAGAAGATATAAGGGCCAAATGGTTCATGAAAAAAGTTAAATAAAATACTAAAAATGATAATGCAGAAAGAAGCAGCATTGAAAGTGTGAGGTTCTAATTTAATACTTGCTCTAAATTTGAAAATGTGGTTTTTGCAAGTTTTTATAACTCAGTTTCAACCTGTGGTAGCTTCATGTTTATCTAGATGTAAACAGGAAAAATATTCTCTGATAGTTTGTTTGGGAAAGGCCAAGTCATCAGCACATTACCTCAGACTGTCTACCTCACCAAATTATATTCACACATATACACAAACACATTCATATGACAGGAAAGGAAAAGTACAATAAGTTTAATACTTACATTTTTAGTTCTGTCACCAATATACTTTTCCTTCCCTGAGCTTAATTTATTTATAATATATTTAGCCTAGTCTTTCTTACGGTGCTAGAGTAAAGAGGTAGTTTTGGGGTTTTGCTTTTAATTCATAGTTCACACTTACTGAGGTACCTCAGTTTTCCTTATGAACATACTTGTTAGTTATAAGATAGGATTGCCCCTGTATGATGCTTTCTTAGTCCATTTAGGTAGACTGGGTGACTTTTAAAACAGTGCAATTTATTTCTTAGTTTTAGAAGCTGGAAGGTCCAAGATCAAGTTGCCAGTAGATTTGTCATCTGATCAAAACCCTTTTTGTGGTTCATTTAGTATTGCATAAAAACCCTCTTTCTAGACACTATCTTGCTGTGTCCTCTGGGCTATTTTATTTATTTAGGTGCTAGGGATTGATCCCAGGGATGCTTGACCATTGAGCTACATCCCCAGCCCTTTTTATTTTGAGACCAAGTCTTATTTATGTTTCTGAGGCTGACCTTGAACTTGCCATCCTCTTGTCCCAGTCTCCTGTATTGCTGGGACTGCAGAATACCAGTGTATCCATGACCTAATCACTTTCTTCATAACTTAATCCCTTCCCAAAGGCCCCACCTCTTAATACTACCATCTTGGGGATAGGGATTTAAACAAAAGAATTTTAGGGGCTCTGGGGACATATACCTTAGTGGTCAAATACTTACATAGCAAGCCGGGCGCGGTGGCGCACGCCTGTAATCCCAGCACTTTGGGAGGCTGAGGCAGGAGGATCGCGAGTTCAAAGCCAGCCTCAGCAATGGTGAGGCACTTAGCAACTCAGTGAGACCCTGTCTCTAATAAAAACACAAAAAAAGGGCTGGGGATGTGGCCCAGTGGTCAAGTGCCCCTGAGTTCAATCCCTGGTACCACAAAAAAAAAAAAAAAAAAAAAAAAAAATACTTACATAGCATGTACACATTGATTCTTGGATTCTATCACTAGCACTACAAACAAAACAAAACAGAACAACAAAAATTTAAGGTGCCACAGATGTTCAGACCATAGAAGGTTGTTAAAAGCCAGCTTACCTAATCTTTAAGATCTGAAATTAGGTATTTTGTTTGGGTTGTTTACCAGCTGTTACTTAAAGCAGAAATCCAAACAAGACTCAGTTGCAGGTATCAGAGCCCTAAATTGAGTTAACAAAAAGATAGTTTGTTTACCCACAGAGAAAGCAGAGGCAACTCTGGCCTCAGGGAGCCTGGATACTTGCAAGTGTATTGGCCCCATCTGTCTGGCTCTCCTCATTTGGCTCCCTGTGGCTTGCTTGTTTGTCCTCCCTCTTTTTTTTTTTTTTTTTGTAGATGGACACAATATCTTTAATATTGCTCGGTGTCCTTCTTCACATTCTTCTGCCCCTTCTCTACCTATTGGTTCCTTTTCCTCCCATGACAGGCTTTTCCACATGGCTTTATTAGGCAGTATACTCTTACTTGTCTTCCAAGTAAGCAACTAGAAAAGAAAGGATGCTTTACATCTAGCTCCAGTTAGTAAAATCCAGAGAAAAATTTCTTTCTACCTCAGCTTACATAGTGAGGAAATGAGGCACTGTAGCCACTAGAATCTTTAAATTTAAGATGGAAACAGCAGTTGCCAAAAAAAGAGCTACTTCTGAATAGACAAAACAGTAAATGTTCAAAAAGAAGATGAGACAAGTATTTGGATGAAACTTCATAGTCTTCACTAATACATTTGAGTCCTTTTTTGTTATATGGAATTCCTATGTGTCCAATACGTTTTTTCTGTAACTGCTTTAACATTCATGCTTTTTCATTTACAATATGAATCAAGAGTGTAACATTCAGAAATATTGCCTAATAATCAACTTCAGAATGGTTGTATTTTCTAAAACACATCTTCATTACTTTTTGTGAATTACATTTAATTTATACTTTTGTAACAATTGCTGGTTCTTTTTGAGATACATGACACAATGTATTACCAAAGTTGTGGTCCTTGAATTCATTTTAAAGATTAGTTAGAATAATCTCAGCTCTTGTCACACTGTTCGATCTAGTGAAAAGGCACTGGAAAGTGAGGAGTATCCAGTCTTTTATGAGGAGTTTATTTTAGCAATACTGTTCTACCTTGTTTCAGACTTTTGGTTTTGGTGTGGGTGGGTGGGTGGGTGTGTGTTGGTGTTTTGTTTTTGTTGTTATTTTTGCTTTTGTTTTTATTTTGTATCTGGGATTGAACCCATGAGCACTTAGCTCCATTCCCAACCCTTTTTTTATTTTTTATTTAGAGACAGGGCCTCAACTAAGTTGCTGGGGCTAGCTTTGAACTTGTGATATTACTGCCTCAGCCTCCCAAGCTGCTGGGCCACCATGCATGGCTCAAACTTTTGTTTTGAATTTACATGATCACTTACCATCTAGCCTATATGATGAAAGAATATCTTACTTGTAAAGTAATTGTTGTTAAACTTTCTCTTTCTCATGCTTCATGTTTTAGAAACCTTTGCGTTAAAAGAAAAAAAAAAAAAAACAGGAGCTGGGCGCGGTGGCGCACGCCTGTAATCCCAGCACTTTGGGAGGCTGAGACAGGAGGATCGCGAGTTCAAAGCCAGCCTCCGCAATGGCGAGGCACTTAGCAACTTAGTGAGACCCTGTCTCTAAAATAAAATACAAAAAAGGGCTGGGAATGTGGTCCAGTGGTCAAGTGCCCCTGAGTTCAATCCCTAGTACCACAAAAAAAAAAAAAAAAAAAAAAAAAAAACAGGAAAGAAAAAACAAGTGTTTGGAAAACTATTTAGTGATGTTTGAATCTCTTAACCATTTTATACTTCCTGGCTCAGATTTATTACCTGGATATCCTACTATGGAAAGATAAACATGTATTTGGGACACAAAGAAACCTTTTATATAAATAAGTGTCAGTTCATCGTAATCTTAATACAGCATGCATTGTTGCCTAAATTCATTTTAATATTTGGTAAGGACGTCAGTTTGAGTTAATTCAGACTGATATACAGTATTGTAATATAAAATGATAAATGATTAAATTTCTTTTTGTAGGCTACTGAGAGTGAAGTAGGAGATGTAGATTTAACACGTCTTCCAGAAGGACCTGTTGATTCTGAGGATGAAGAAGAGGAGGAGGAAGAGATTGATCGAACAGATCCATTGCAGGGGCGAGATCTTGTTCGAGAATGTCTTGAAAAAGAACCCGCAGACAAAACTGATGATGACATTGGTAAGAAATATATCTGTTCATATTGTTACCTAGTGTTGGCTTAACAAACTACTCTAAAACTTAATGTCTTAAAGCAATATACATTTATTATTTCATAATTTTTATGGGTCAGAAATTTAGGGGATTATATAAGGACAATGAATATCAGGAAGCTTGGATCATTGAGAGCCATCTTTGAGATTAGCTGTCACAGTTAGTAAAACAAAATCTTGAATTTCATTAAACTCAGGGTTTTCCCTTCATGTTCATATGATATTTAAAACAGTACAATAATGTTCAATGTTTGGGAATTAGCTTCTTAAAAGTTTCTAAGAATCAATTTTTATTTTCCTAGCTTAAATTTTTGGGTAAAACTTTATGCATATTCCTCTATATAATTTATTAATGAACTATTTATTATATGTTGTTTGGAAAGTTGAATACTAAAGATGTTGATATTATATTTGAAGAACAAAGGATTATTCAGTGTCAAGTATATATTGTTAGGATTCAATTAACATTTTCTCATAGATTTTCTTTTTATAGTAGTCATATAGTTCAAATCAGAAAATGCTATTGCTAATAGCAGTCATAATTTATATCAGTAAAGATCAAAATATTTGAACATTCATTACCATTCTAAAGATATATTACTTAATAACCTGTAGTTTAGACTCACTGTGAACATTATCTGGACAGAAACTGGAAGTACTTTTGTCTATGGAGAGGGTGTTTGTCTTTGTTTTTGTCTTTTGCAATGTCGTGCATCAAACCCAGGGCCTTGAACCTGCTAGGCTAGCACTTAATCTCTGAGTACATCCACAGCCTGGAAGTTCATTTTTAATAGTAAAGAATTACATGCTATGCTGTCTTCAAAGTTTTTTAGAAATTGAAATGTAAGTAATTCCAATTATCTGTGCGCGTAGAGCTACTTATAGTCATTTCTGTTAAAGCCTCTGGGTGACTAGCTGTGTTTATCCTTTTTTCTTTTCTTCCTTCTTTGCCACGACTGCTCTGCTGCAGCCATTAATTCAAAAACTGGCGAGGGGCAATGAGGGATTGAGAAAAGACAAACACACACATAGAGAGAAAGTTTGACCAGGTGGGACACTGTCTTCTGATGGAGTAACAGTGACCCAGAGGTAGCATCAGCACATTTATTATATAGGTTTTATCATCAGAAGGTTATTTGTGGGAAGGATTCCTCAAAGCAGACAGACTAAATGACATAGCACTGGGGAGACGTTAGGATTATCTTGTTATGCTCAGAATTCTCTATCCCTGGGAGCTGGTGCCTGAGCTCAAGGTCTAGACTGATATAACTCCATGTCTTTGCACAGTTGGGCAATCTTGACCTGTACCTTTGCACAGGAAGTTCCCAGCAAAAATGCAGGCAGTCAGAGATCATGATCCACAAGTGAGGCAAGCACTCTGCCACTGAGCCATATCCCAAGTCTTTTTAATTTTTTGAAACATGATCTTGTTAAGTTACCCAGGCTGTCCTTGAACTCACAATCTTCATGCCTCTGCCTCCTGAATAGCTGGGATTATAGGCATGTGCCACCACTCCCAGCCTGTTTCTCCCTTGTGTTTATCTTTATTGTTCATGTGTCCATATACTAAAGAATGGCCTGAGGAACCCATCAGCATTTACTGGAGTACATAGTTGCTTTGACAAATCTTGAACTAGAATTCATATTTGTTATTCCTAACAGTTATTTGTTGGCATTGATTAGTTACATTTTAAAAAAGCAAGAAAAATCTCTAGCCAATAAGATTAGACAAAAGACTTTTTCACTAATCTTTTAGATCTAAGGGCATCACTAATCCACAATAGAATGGCATCTCAGGCTAGGCAAATTAGATAAGCTCTCCAACTTTATCTTGCTGTGTAGTTCATTGTTTTCTCTAGGGGTTATGAATTCTGGTATCTTTCCATATGCCCATATTTTATGTATGAATCTGAATATACATATAAACTAACTGATTTTTTTTTCAGTCAGTGGTGTTTGTATCTTGCTTTCTTACTGTAACAGCATAAATTCACAAGTCAATTATGAAATTGGATATTGAAGTCTAGACTTTATTCTGTCTTTAATGTATCATCCTAAAATTTGTTTTTTATAGAACAATTACTTGAATTTATGCACCAGCTACCTGCTTTTGCAAACATGACCATGTCTGTAAGGAGAGAGCTCTGCTCAGTGATGATTTTTGAAGTGGTGGATCAGGCTGGAGCTGTTATCCTTGAAGATGGGCAAGAGGTAGGTTAGCAAATAAACGTCACATTATTTAGTATGGATGCTAATTTCTACTAATTTTACTTTTAGAAGAATTTTATTTCCATAACCTTGTGTAAATCCTTACTTGTGAAATTTAAACTGAAAACTGAACTAGAAGGAACACTTGAATTTGAAGTAGTTATGATTTCTGAGGAGAGAAATTTTTTTTTGTTTAGCTTTGCTTTATCTTAATTTTTATTTCCTATCAATGGACTTTATGGAAAATAGATAGTATTTGTTGAACCAAATTTGTTTTCATTTCTCAAAGGTTCTTAATTATTGTTTTATTCATGTATTTATGTCATTGTTTAAAATGTTTATCAAGTTACATGTATGTATTCTCCATTTTCTTTTTATATATTAACATATGAAAAAATGAGGCAAATGTATTGGTACCACTGCCTCCTACTGGACAACTCTCAATTGGGGAATTTATGTGGTAATTCTGTGTTTTAAACTGCTTAGATAGACACAGTGGAGTGGAGAGAGGATGCAGTGGGTTTAGAAAGTATGACTATTATTGGGAAGTGTTTTGCTGTTTTTCTTTTGTGTGTGTGTGGGGGGGGGGTGGTATTGGAGATTGAACTCAGGGGCACTCGACCACTGGGCCACATCGCCAGCCCTTTTTTGTATTTTACTTAGAGACAGGGTCTCACTGAGTTGCTAAGTGCCTCGCCATTGCTGAGGCTGGCTTTGAACTTGCGATCCTCCCACCTCAGCCTCCCAAGTGCTGAGATTACAGGCATGCGCCATCACGCCCAGCCGCTGTTTTGCTTATCAACTTAGTAATGGTTAATTCTGAGATGTTGGTTGCTGACCATTATCATTTATTTCTAGTAGGAATATAAACTGATATAGTATTCTGGAAAGTCTTGTTTCTAAATTCCGAAAAATGTTCATTATAGCATATTTATAATAGTAAAAATTGGACATGATCAAAATATTCAAAAATAAGCGATCGTTAACCAAATTATTACATAGCCACAGAATGTGACACATGCTGGGCAAGTGTTCTGCCACTGAACTACACCCTCAGTTTCTCACATTATTTTAAAATTGTTTGATGGAAATTCTGTGAAGGCAGGGGCCATATCCATAGCTTTTTCTTTTTTTTTTTTTTTAACATTTTCTTTTTACATCCTATACAAAAAATGTGCTCCCAAAAAAGTTGGGTGAACAGATAGGTATAGCATTAATTTTTTAAAAAAATATTTATTTATTTACTTTAGATGTACACAATGCAATGCATTTATGTTTACGTGGTGCTGAGGATCGAACTCGGGCCACGCACGTGTAAGGCAAGCGCTCTGCCGCTGAGCCACAACCCCAGCCCACATTAAATTTTTTTAAAAAGCTGAATAATATAAACATTTTAACTATTTAAAATAATATGCATACAGATGAGAAATAAGCCAAACGTTTTTTTCCTCACAATTTTTTGTGTTGTCTTAGTTTCCCACAGTTCTGTCAGCAAAACTTCATTATATGTCAACTGCATACCAGCTTCTGCTCTAGACCCAGGGATGTAGTGGTGGGGAAAAACAGGTCGTCCCTATTCTCAAATAGTTTATATAATCCACAAGTTCTGTAGTGAGTATATTTTACATTTAAAATAGCCCAAAAAGTACACTTTGAGGGGAAATTTTTTTTTTTTTTTTTGGTACCGGGGATTGAACTCAGGGGCACTCCACCACTGGGCCACATCCCCAGCCCTTTTTTGTGTTTTATTAGAGACAGGGTCTCACTGAGTTGCTAAGTGCCTCACCATTGCTGAGGCTGGCTTTGAACTTGAGATCCTCCTGCCTCAGCCTCCCAAAGTGCTGGGATTACAGGCATGCAGCACCACGCCCGGCTTGGAAAAATATTTTTTATTCCATTGATTAGGTAGATTTTTCCCTAAGTCACATTAAAACTACTGAAAGTTTAGCATAATAAGAAGGGTTGTTAATTAAAGGGAATTAAATGGTCTTTCATTGATACACAGTAGACCTTTAAAAAAGTATCTCCCCGGAGCATTATTTCTTCCATATAGATGAGAGCATTGTTTTCTTAACATTAGAATTTTTTAACATTTTATTTTGTTAGATATGCCTTAAAATTCAGGATTTTCCTAGTCTTTCTGAATTAATCACTATCTTTTTTGGAATTCTTACTACATGTCAGACACTTCTAAGTACTTAGTATGTGTAAACTAGGAAAACTGAGGTCCAGAACCATTATATAACATGCCAGAAGTCACTCAGCTAGTTGTTAGTGGCAGGGTCTGGATGAAAATTCCAAAAGTTTGTGCTCTTAAACATTACACTTTGTGTGTGTGTGTGTGTGTGTGTGGTACCGGGATTGAACTCGGGGACACTCACTGGGTGACATCCCCAGTCCTTTTTTGTATTTTATTTAGAGACAGGGTCTCACTGAGTTGCTAAGTGCCTCGCCATTGCTGAGGCTGGCTTTGAACTTGGGATCCTCCTGCCTCAGCCTCCCAAAGTGCTGGGATTAGAGGCATGCACCACCACGCTTGGCTAAACATTACACTTTTGCCTCAGGAATTTTGGTCATTATGAAAGCTCCTGATTTCCTTTGGTTACTAAAAGAAAAAAGAGTGAAATAAACTCCAGAGGTTGTTCAGACTAGATAAGGAACATAGAATGTTATTAAAAGTGCTTAATAATATAACCAGGTTATCTTTTTTACTCTTTCAAATTATGCAAATTATTTGTTTTGATAGATTTTTGTTCAAAGTTACCATATAAGTATCATTTCTAAAAGATTCTTAAAACCTTTGTTTTTCCTCTATAGCTTGACTCATGGTATGTTATTTTAAATGGCACTGTAGAAATTAATCATCCAGATGGAAAAGTTGAAAATCTCTTTATGGGAAATAGTTTTGGAATTACTCCCACTCTGGATAAGCAGTACATGCGTGGTATTGTCAGGACTAAAGTAGATGATTGTCAGGTAAGCTTTTCTCTTGCTTGTTTGATTGAAAATAGCTGAACCTCATTTTTTTCCTTCCTCAAAATAAAATCACTTCATGTGAGAATGAGGAGTTTGAATAGCTCATTGTTAATAAAGAAAACTCAATTTTATAACTGCCTCAAATATTTATGGAATTGAGCAAACTATACATCTTTGAGAATGTGCCAAGTAACTGCTAGTTTGTTACATTTCTGATATTAGCCAGCTCAGAGTCTTTTTATTTTTAAAACAAGGGAAAGAAATAGGAACTTCAGAGTTGTTTGTTTCTAACTTACTCCTGCTTCATGTTTTCTTTGCATAGTGTCAGTTTTGAGAGAAGTGGATGTTCACTTCTCCTTTTAGAGCAAAATTCAAACAGATTTGACTTCTTTGGTCTCTTTATGTGTACGTTGTTTCACCTTGATTTTTTTTTTTAAAGTTTAAAGGATTGAATGAACGAACTGATGCCACTTGATTTCTTGCCTTTGTGCTCTGCCTTGGTGCATAGTGATATATTTATGTACTATAGATTCATTAATTGTCCCCATGTTGTTCTTGGACAGTTTGTCTGCATAGCCCAGCAGGATTATTGGAGAATTCTAAATCATGTCGAAAAAAATACCCATAAAGTTGAAGAAGAAGGAGAAATTGTTATGGTGCATGAGCACCGTGAATTAGATCGGAGTGGAACCAGGAAAGGACACATCGTAATCAAGGTGTGTATTTTAACTTATTTTTCTAGACATTGATAGAATAAAGTTTCAATTTGCTTTTTAAAAGGCTGTGAACTGCTTTTTTGAATATTGCAGGTAAACTTCACTAACACATTGAAATCTAATTTTAATCAATATATTCATTCTTTTGCATTTTTCTAAGCAGGCTTTTATACGTTATAAAATGATGAAAAATAACTTACTGCCATATCAGCATGGGTAGAAGATGGCTTTTGTTTTGGAATATACTGGTCAATTTTTCTTTTAAAATGTATTTTATATTTTACAAACAATGGAAATTCAAGGATTAGCCACAAGGGCATGAGAAATCTTAGATGAAAAGGCAGAGTTGAAATAGGCATTGACTTCTGCATACCTCACTTTTTTTTTTTTAAAGTCTAAAAACAGGTAATACAGAAGACTTGATTGAGGTTAAATGAGGTAAATTAAAAGCTTTAGCACAGCTACAGTATGTATTGTCATACTTTGTTTTTTGCCTTCCTCTATTCCTTGCCTTCTTCCTCCTCTGCTCTTTAAAAGCCTCTGGATATACAGTAGAGCCATATAGCTAAAAGAGAGGAAATAAATGCATAGTTTCTTGTCTTTTCGAACTAGTCTTTATTGCTAATTGGAATTTATTTAATATGAGGGAGATAAATTGGAAAGACAGCTCTGAAGCTGATACCATGTCTACTCTTCCTACTCTTCCTTAGTTAGACTCAAGACTTTCTCAGAGCTGTCTCTTTTCCTAAACTGATGGTTTTAAGCTTTTTATGTAGAGAAAAATGAACATCGGTGACCAAAGGTTCATGTATATATTTTCTTATTTTAACTCCTTTGCCTTTTTGTGGGGATTTCTATTTTTCTAATAATTTCAAACTTACAGAAAAGTTGCAAGAACAGTACAAAATCTCCCTGAGTCATTTTCCCCCAATTTTAATATTTTACTGCATTTGCCCCATTATTATTAGTGGAAATGGAAAGTAACTTGCAATAGTATTGCCTCATCATTTCTAAGTATATCATATGTATTTCCTAATTTTCTGATACGTATGTATTTCCTAAAAGCAAGAATGTTCTCCTGCATAAACACCATGGAATCCTTCCAAGTTTGGAACTAAACATTGCTAAAACAGAAGGATTCAGCCTCAAAATCATGTTAGATATTCACCAGCAATCCCATCAGTGCCAGTTTTTTATTTTTGGTCTAGGATCTCATCCAGGAACACAGATTTAGTTGTCACGTCACTTTGGTCTGTTCCTATTTTATATCCTATAGGAATGACTCTTTACGTGGATCTGTCTAGTGTTTCTTCATGACCATACTCAGGTTGTTCCCTCTCAGAAGGAATTCCACAGAAATGATGACATGCACTTCTCATTACACCACATCAGAGGCCACAAGATGTTACCTTTCCCAACGTGGTAAAATTAACCTTGTTGCCCTGCTCACATTCGTGTCTGTCCACCAGGTTTCTTCACTGTAAAGTCACCATTTGATCCTTTGTAACTGATGGGTACTTGGTAAAGAGATATTCTGAGATAGTATCAATATACTGCCTCTAGTTTATGGATAGCTACAAACCTCTACCCAGAAGTCTTTACTGCCACTGACTACTCTTACCTGAAATGGTGGTACCTTATTTCTATAATTTCTTGCATATTTTTAAACTGTCATTTTGTAAGGATGAGCTTTCTCTTCTTCTACATTTATTAATATTGGTATAGACTTATGTGTTCACCAGTATTATTCCAGACATCAAATTGTGTGAGGTTTGGCTAGTGAAGCCCTCTGCAAGCTGACTCCTATATTATTTTGACCTGTCACTATCTGGCAGATAGTAAGGCTCAATCATGAACTTTACTTACTCCAGATTTGGAATCAGCCATTTCCCCTGGAGAGTCCATGATCTTTCCAGTTCTTTGTTTATTGCTACTGAGATAGCGTTGTTTTTAGAGCCTCTCATCAGATAAAGCTAGGAAATCAATGTATGTATGTATTACAAATACATGCCCATCTATTACTTTCTCTGTTAAACATCTAGGAGTTTATACTGATATTTTCAATTCCAATACTATACCCCGCACAGGGTTTTCTCTACCCTTTTTCTTTCTGTTTGTGTAAATACATTCACCAACAATGACTCTTGTTATCTCTATACATTTACATATTTGCTCATAGTAACCAATCTCTACCATGCCAGCCATCTGTTTTGCCTGCCACCTCTGTGTGTACATCCAGCATCCTAACTTTTTTTTTCTTCCACCAGAGACATAGAGCTTTATTAGGAAAGCAGAGGCATATTCAAGGGAGAATGTGCGCTATCTTGAGAGTGAGACGTCTTTGGGACAAAGCAAGGGAGAATGTAGGCCATCTCCAGAGGGAGAAAAACAGTAACCTTTTGGTGTGTGAGCATCCTACCTTCTTGGCTGCTAGTAAGCATAATGGTGATATGTCTCTGCATAAGTATGGGACTTATCTGTAAAGTTTAGAATGTATAGCCTAATCTCTACAAGAGACCCTGCCTCAGTGACTTAGCCAGTCAAAATGATGGCCTCTGTTTAATGTTAACCAGTTTACACCCTGACTTAGCTATAATCTAAGAACCACATTTAAGTGACCCTAAACCATTATTGAATTTAATAAAGCCAGTTTGGTAGAGTGTTTTGGAGGGTGGAAAGAATAAGAATAATCTATGATCTCCTTGTTCCTTAAGTTAGTTATATGAAAATACTTTCTTCTGACTTCCTTCAGAGAAATAATTTACATACTTTGTTGGCACTGGGCACCTTTTTTAAAAAAGATTAATTCTTAAGTATGTTGTTAGTACTAAAAGTATGTCTACTGTACCTTTATTCTGAGTAACAAGTTGTTTGCATGAATGAAGCAAATTAAAGTTTGGGGTCATGAGCAACAGTTTTTATATCAGGTTTACCATCTGTTTTATTTAATTCAGAAGTTCAAAGAGGATCAATGGAAAATATTTGCATTTCTTTTTATAATTTTATATACAGGCAAGCATTTAAAACTCTGAATGTAAAAACTATAGGACTTCTGATTCCTCCCAAGATGGTGAGCTAGCAGGGAGAAAATGTAGAAGAGGAAACTATTTGAGGAAGTAACAGCAGTAAAACTGGCTTTTTTGAACTGATATATTATTCTTGCAGCCTGGGACAGAAGAAAATTTGAAGTGGAACAAATTTGAAAAAAGCTTACTTGCTTGCTTCCTTCTTTTCCTTTTCCTTTTTCTTTCCTTCTCCCTGCCCCCTTTTTCTTTCTTTTCTTTTTCTTACCTCTTCTACTTCTACATTCTTTTGCCTGGGACAATCATTATGTGCCCCTATTGTATCGGAAATGGCAATAAGAGCTTACACAAGGAATAAATCAGTTAAGTTCTGAGGATGAAATGCCAATGGAAAAAGGTTCAGCTGAGTAAATGCTGTTGGGTACTCATTCCTCTGTTTTTTCTCACCTAAATCTCTGCTGCTACATTACAACCTAGAAAGACTACCTTCTCCCAGCGCTAAAAATTTAAAGGTGAAACTGCTTTGGGGATTTGTATAAGGGAGTGGCTATACCGGAGAATAATCAATAGGAGTTAATTGATTCCTTTTTGTCCTTGGATTTTTAGGCAACACCTGAGCGTCTCATTATGCATTTAATAGAAGAACATTCCATTGTGGACCCAACTTATATAGAAGATTTCCTATTAACTTATAGGACATTTCTTGAAAGTCCTTTGGATGTTGGAATCAAGCTTTTGGAATGGTTTAAGATTGACAGCTTAAGGGATAAGGTTGGTTTTAAAACTATCAAGGGCATGAAAGTGATTTTAACATAGAATTTTGTTTTAAAGTACTGGGGATTGAACCCAAGGGTACTTTACCATTGAATTGCAGCCCATCCTTTTTATTTTTATTTTATTTTGAGGTTACCACTAAGTTGCTAAAGCTGGTCTCTAGCCTGCAAGCCTACTGCTGTAGCCTCCTGGGTTTCTGGGATTATAGGTATGCACCATCACACACAGCAACATTTAAATTTTATTAATGAACCTTTTGCAATTGATATATTAAATATTTACTTTGATAACAAAATTTAGTTCACCTAAAAAATTAGTAAGTTGGTATAGACATATATCTGCTTATTTACTTTCATGACAACGTAGCCTGTTTCAAGGGGACATGAGCCTTAAAAGGCAAAAATTGAAATAAGGCTGATATAGCTCTAAATTCAGGAAACATAATAGCTGCATAAGTATGTTAGAATTTTACCAAAATATTTTATAATCATTTAAAAAATATGTAAAATCCTAATTTCTCTCTTCTGTGACTTATTTAAATCTTTCTTTGAATAACTTTTTGCATTAACTGTTGTTAGCCATTTTAAATTGATTATCTTACCTATTTCATGGTGTGTACAGTTTAGTGGAAATATTAGTAATACCTCAGCAAATTAGTGGAAAGTAAGTTGTTCTTTTAGAAAATAAAAAGTAGGATCATAATGGCCTGGTATATTTTAAAGAAAATAAGTTAGATGAAGGTAAACTTGGAATTCTTTTTTGGGGGAGGGATACTGAGGATTGAACCCGGGGGCACTTAACCACTGAGGAATATCCCCAACTCCCTATATTTTTTATTTTGAGACAGGGCTGTCTTTGAACTTGTGATCCTCCTTCCTCAGCCTCCTGAGTCACTGGAATTACTGGTGTGCACCCCCACACCTGACTAAACTGTGTATTATTTAGGAGATTAAAGTGTATAAAACTACAGACAGGTTTTATCTCCTCTTTTTTGGAATTAATTATAATTACTTTAGTTGCTGAGTAAATAAAGGCATGCTTAGATACTGGACAAAAATATGATTTAGAAATAGCTAGATATCTGTATGAAAGAATAAAAGTGGACCCTTACTTACCTTACACCATATATAAAAATTTACTCAAAATGTATCAGAGGGGCTGGGTATATAGCTCAGTTGGTAAATGGCTTGCCTCACAGGCACAAGGCCCGGGGTTCAATCCCCAGTACCACCAAAATAAATAAATATATATATATATATATATATATGTATATATATATATATATATATGTATGAGCTTAAAGTTTAATACTTTTACAAGACAAGATAGTAGTAAATCATGATGACCTGGGATTTGGCAGTGGTTTTTCAGGTACGACACCAGAAGCACAAGCAACAAAAGAAAAAAAATAGATATTTGGATCTCATCAAATGTTTTCTGTATCGACTTGATACTGTTGAGGAATACAGGACAACACAGAATGGGAGAATATATTTGCAAATCATATCTAATAAGGGTCTAGTATCCAGAATATATAAAGTATTCTTACAACTTGGCAACAAAAGGACAAAAAACACAATTAAAAAATGGACAAAGGACTTAAACATTTCCCAAGGAAAATGCATAAATGGCCAGGAAGCACATGAAAAAGATGCTTAACATCATTAGTTATAGGGAAATACAGCTTAAAATCATTGTGAGATATCACTTTGTACCCACTTTGTACTTTTTCAGAGTTGGTACCCCTCAGCTTTGTAAAAAGAAGGAAAAAAAAATTTAAAAAGAAAGGATGTAAGAAATTAGATACCCCACCCCCAATATTGATGATGGAAATGTAAAATGGTATAGCCTCTGTGAAAGACTGTTTGACATTTCTTCAAAAATTTGAACATAGAGTACCCACACAACCCAGTAATTGTTCTCCTAGGTTTGTACCCGAAAAACTTAAAACAGGTTCACAGACAAAAATTTTTTGGAACAAAAATTTGTACACAGATATTCATAGCAATATTGACAATAGCCAAAAAGTGGGAATGACCCAAATGTCCCACTGATGTTTATCGTGGATAAGCAAAACATATATAGCAATTTAATAAAATAGTATTCATCCATAAAAAGAAACAAAGTACTGATTAAAAGAAGCCAAATCACAAAAAAGCTAATATTATGTGATTCTGTTTATATGATATGGCCAGAATAGGCAAATAGATAGAAAGGTAGATTAGTGGTTCCTGCCAGGGACTGGAGAAAGAACAGAATGGGAAGCATTTGCTGAACTAGTTAGTGGTGATGGTCGTATAACATTGTGAATGTATGGAATTCTATTGAATTGTGCACTTTAAATTGGTTGAAATGGTGAATTTTATGTGCATGTACATTTTACACAATTTTGAAAATATGACTCAAAATTACATTGTTAACTACATTACTACTTAACATTTGTTTACTTTTAATCTATGGAGCAAAGTAAACAAATCAACTCACCATCTTTGAAAATTGACAGATTTGTTTTCATTAAAATTTTGGGGTTAAATATGTTCTTAGCTATAGAAACACATACCATTTTTATGATATGAAGTTTATATTTTGAGATGCTCTGAAATACACATCCCATGTAGTTATTCCATTTTAGTGAATATTTATATCTTGTGAATGCACAGCGTTCTCTGTTGCTTGTGTACCCAAGGAAGCAAAAGTTCAGACTAAACTATGCCTCTATTAGAACAAGCCTTTTTACGTACAAGAAAGGGGACAAGAAGGTTAGCCATAAAGCTCTGTTTTTCCTTAGTTTGGGGCATGTTTTTGGAATCTACTTTTGCAGAAAGATTACCTCTCATAACCATATGCTACCACTTCTATGTTTCCACAGGTGACACGGATTGTATTATTATGGGTAAATAATCATTTTAATGATTTTGAAGGCGATCCTGCTATGACTCAGTTTCTGGAGGAATTTGAAAAAAATCTGGAAGATACAGTAAGGCTCAAATGAATTTCTTTTTCAGAGTTGCTACTCCTCAGCAAGAACAGTTATTCAGAACAACAACAGTTTCATATTCTCCTGCATCTTAAATGTCTATTCTGAGAACTGTAATTCTGTTTATCCTCTGCCACCTCAACTGAAACAAAAATCATGCTCCTTCTAGACTCTTTTTTTCATTTTCGGTTTACGACTAGTATCTCTTAGTTTCTTAGGCTTGTAAGTACTGGGCATATGGGAATCAGTCCATAGTCTAAAGTCACCCATGTCACTGATTTAAGCATATATGTATACATACATACATGCCTTTGCTTTTGGTCTCTCTTTCAGACATTTCTTTTCTACTTCCCAGTTTAGGAGCTCATTATTTCATTATACCTGATCTGTTACAGTAGCCTGCTAAATGGTCTTAGTTCTAGTTTTCCTTATAGTCCATTCCGTGTGTCCAAAAGATAGATGTTAAAGTACAAACGTAATGCGTATTGCTTGTCTTTGTTATTCCACCATATTTTCTACAAAAGTACTTTCTCACCTATATACTCATGTGTACTCTAGATTATGTCCAAACCAGACTATTTTGTAGTTCTGTATCACAGACCTTGTTGATTTCTCTTCTCCCAGTCCTGCTGTTTCAAAGTACGTGCAACTTTTAGTGCATATCTTTTATATCAGATCTACATTAAGACTTTGTGGATCTCCTTGCTACATGTGATTTCTCCTTTTCTGAATATACAGCACTTAAGATAATTCCCTCGAGGTCCTCTTAACTTCCACAATAGCTATTGATTAATACATTTTATTCTCCTTGTCACATAGAATTGAACTGCACCTAGGTTGTCTGCTTCTATCAGCTTGAAATTTTTGGAAATAAATAATGTAGTGTAATGGTTAAAAGAGTACAGCTCAGGAATCAGTTTGCCTGCATTAACATCCAGACTCCATCATTTGCTAGATATATGAATTTTGACAAGTTGCCTGACCTTTATGTCCCTGTTAACTTATTTGAAAGATACTAGCCCCTACTTGAATGAGATTGTATGAAATTGTAGTGAGTTAGTGAATAACAATATGAAAACAAACCTGGCACATAGCAGATGCTCAAGAATTATAGTTCTCAGAGTCTAAGTGGCTTGAGTTGCCTAAAGAATAGAAAATTGGAAGATTTGGTCCATTTCCTTACTCCTTAGTTCCTATAGACTTCTCAGCAGCATATCTGCTCTGTGCAAAATGGGGAGAAATGAACAGGGACTGGGGAACGTGATATAGAGGCACACCAACATCAACAGCTATGAGATGAACAAGATAGGTGCTTGTATTATGAAGGTTCAGAGAATGAGAAGTAATTTTTTATCATCCCTGTGTAGATGAGATAACATTTTGAAATCTTTTGTTGGTGGTTGTGGTGGTAGTGATGGTACCATGGAATTAACCCAGGGGCAGTCTATCTCTGAACTACATCCTCAGCCCTGTTTTTTAGTTTTCTTTTTAACTGACTTAAGTTGCTGAGACTGGCTAACCTCCTGCCTCAGCCTCTTGAGTTGCTAACCCGTGTTTATCTAAAAGTCTTTAAAATCACATCTTATTCTTGAGCATGCACTGCAGTAGAGGTGCCCTGTCCTTTAGTTTGTTGTTTTTATTTTTTTAATCCCCTCTCACATGTTCTATAGTTTGTGTACAGCTCTAATTTTAATAATTTTAGATGATTTTTAGAAGCCTATAGGAATAGACATATAATTTTACCCTTTTTTTTACTTTACAGAAAATGAATGGTCATCTCAGGTTATTGAATATTGCCTGTGCTGCAAAGGCTAAGTGGAGACAGGTTGTGCTACAAAAGGCTTCCCGCGAGTCCCCTTTGAATTTCAGCCTTAATGGAGGAAGTGAGAAGGGATTTGGTATTTTTGTTGAAGGAGTAGAACCTGCTAGCAAAGCTGCTGATGCAGGACTGAAACGTGGTGATCAGGTGAGTAAATGACTCATCATTTAAATTAAAGCCCTCTTATCAATAGTATGTTACTTTTGTTGTTGTTATCTGATATTTCTTAAATAGATATGGTCAGTTTGGGCCACATCCCCAGCCCTTTTTTTGTATTTTATTAGAGACAGGGTCTCACTGAGTTGCTAACTGCCTCGCCATTGCTGAGGCTGGCTTTGAACTCGCGATCCTCCTGCCTCAGCCTCCCAAGTGCTAGGATTACAGGCGTGCGCCACCACGCCCAGCTTCTGTGTGCCTTTTAAGAGGTAGTATTTTAATATGGTTTATATTTTAGACACATTTATTACATGTCCACTACTGTTAATAAAAAATTTGGTCTAGCATTTGAAACAGCTCGACCAGGCCTCATTATCATGACCTCCTTTGGGGCCTGCCTCATACCCCAAGGATTAGGAAAACTATAAGGTGCTTTGTTTTATTTTATTTTGTTTTGTTTTGTTTTTGATGCCAGGGATTGAACTCGGGGGCACTCAACCACTGGGCCACATCCCCAGCCCTTTTCTGTATTTTATTTAGAGACAGGGTCTCACCGAGTTGCTAAATGCCTTGCCATTTCTGAGGCTGGCTTTGAACTTGCGATCCTCCAGCCTCGATCCTCCAGCCTCGGCCTCCCAAGTGCTAGGATTACAGGCGTGCACCACCGTGCCAGATGGAAACTATTAAGTTTTAAAGGAAGGGTCATTTCACTTCATATGTAAGTGGCTGAAGATTACCATAAGTGATGGTGTCAGTTTAAATAATGTTCATATGATAACATACTACATTCATAAGCCAAGTGAGCCCAGTGAGGGACCAGAAAAAATGAGACACTGAAAGGAATTTGGTGATGATCCATTCTTTCCATTTATACGTAAAGTAACTGCTGAGCAGCCTGTTTGAAAATGTGATTTACTTAAAGCCTTTGGTTACATTAAAAATGCAATTCCAATGCTAACCTCAGTTCTTCCAGTCATATTAATTACGTTCTCATGAGATAAAGTTTGTATATATGTATTTTTAACAAAGCTTTCTAGATGATACTCATGAATATCAAAGGGTTGTTTCTAAGATCTTAGTTTCCATCATGTTCAAAAACTTGTTCATTCGTTCAGTTAAAATGTGGTTTTATTTTATTTTTAACTGAACCATTCTATCACATTTTTAATATGATTAGGATATTCACATTATAAAAAAACTATTTTGAAAGATGCTATACTTCAAAACTGTGATTCTCAACCAGTCGGTAATTTTTGCCCCAAGAGACTTTTGGCTTTTTTGTTTGTTTGTTGTTTTTTTGTAGTCAAACCTAGGCCCTCCCTCAAGCTACTCAAGGATCCTACCACTGAACTACATCCCCAGCCCTAGATAAATAGGTAGGTAGGTAGGTTGTTTTCATTGATTTTCCCCCCCTTTTTGGTACTGGGGATTGATCTCAGGGGCACTTTACCATTTAGCTAACTCCCCAGTGCTTTTTATTTTTATTTTAATACAGGGTCTTACTAAGTTGTTTAGTGTCGCACTAAGTTACTGAGTCTGGCCTCAAATTTGCAATCCTCCTACCTTAGCCATCCAGATTCCTAAGAATGAAGTTTATCCTGCTTTTCCTTCTTCCATTAGCCCTCTCCACTATTGTGGAGATGATCTCAGATTTTAGATCTAGATTATTGCCATTGTTATTTGATTTGGTTTGTTTTTTTTGTTGTTGTTGTATTTTGTTTTTTGTTTTTTGTTTTTTTCCCTTTGGTACCTGGAATTGAACCCAGGGATGCTTAACCAATGAGCCACATCCCCAGTTTTTTTTTTTTATTTTTTATTTTGAACAGGGTCTCGCTAAGTTACCAAGGCTGGCTTTGAACTTGTGATCCTCCTGCCTCAGTCTCTCCTGAGCCTCTGAGATAAGAGGCATGAACCATCTAGATTATTATCATTTTTAAACAATACATATCTTCTCTTTCCAGAATATTTTTGATATTTGCATCAAGTTTCACAAATTTGTAAGCAATCATTCAGACATTCCACCTAC
The DNA here is from genome assembly GCA_025594165.1 of Tamias sibiricus. Classification (NCBI taxonomy): domain Eukaryota; kingdom Metazoa; phylum Chordata; class Mammalia; order Rodentia; family Sciuridae; genus Tamias; species Tamias sibiricus. The sequence goes on along the minus strand of CM046662.1, from coordinate 29,511,942 downwards.
TTGACTAATTTCATTGTTCACCTCCATTTCATCTATACCATCAGTCCCCATTAGCTTGATTCACTTCACAATCGTCTTTAGCACTTCTAATATTTTTTTAGTTGTGAATGGACCTTATTTTACTTATTTATATGTAGTGCCGAGAATCAAATCTAGTGCCTCATACACGCTAGGCAAGCACTCTACCACTGCGCTACCACTCCCTGCCCCACTTCTAGTATTTTTTCTCAAAAAATTTGTCCTTCCACTTCTGACGATGTTTTAGTTCAATGAAGTATGAAATTCTTTTTTTTTTTTTTAATATTTATTTGCTTTAGTTGTACACAATGCCTTTATTTTTACGTGGTGCTGAGAATCGAACCCGGGCCGCGCACATGCGAGGCGAGCGCTCCACTGCTGAGCCACAACCCCAGCCCTGAAATTCTTTAATAACAGTGATTTTTTTTTTTTCCTTCAGAATATTGAATTCTCAGAAAAGTATACCATTTCATCTTAATGTTCCCTAAAAGAAGTCCAAACCAACCTTATTTTTGTTTTGTACTTCTGGATTTTTTTCCCCACAGTGATGTTTATAGGATCTTTTTTCTCTGTCCTTAGAATTAAAAAGTGTCTTTGGGATATGTTATAGAACAGATCTCTTGCTGGGCATGATGGTGCACACTTGGAATCCCAGAGTTAAGGACATAGATCAGTGGTAAAACACTTGCCTGATACTCGTAAGGCCCTGGGTTTGATTCCCAGCAACTCCTGCCACCCCCACCCCCCAAAAGGGGGGGGGGGGTCTCTTTATTTTTATTATCTTGGCATAATACTGTATTATCTATTTTAGTATGTAGGTACAGGTCTCTTAACTTTGAATTTTTCTTCTGTAGAATTTTCTTTTCATAATATTGTTTTGTATTCTCTTTTTTCTTATCCTTCTGGAATTTTTATGTCAGTCCCCTAGATCTTTCCTTTCTGTTGCTTATTTTTTATTTTTTATTTATCTCTTTATCACTTTTTATTGGAATTTGCATTTTTGAATACTAAGCTGCTTGTATGATTCCGAAGTACAGCCATATTGGGCAATCCTTGATATGTAGGATTAGCAATGTTCATGTGAAAAAGAACCCATCTCAATGTGCTTCTTCTTGTTTGGCTACCTGATACAATCAATGTTGGCAGATTTTAAATATATTTAGAATGCTGCTTTCAAATGAATTATTTCATTTTTAAATGCAGTAAATTTGCACTTAGGATATTTGACTATACACACATACACAGGTGGTAATATTTGAGATGATCTGACATGATCAAATTTTTTCATTTATGAACCTTTCTGTGTTCTTTGTTTCTTTAAAAAAAAAAAAAAAAAAAATCCTTCCTATTATCCCAAAAGGAATGAACTTTATTTACAGTAGAAAATTTGGAAAATGCAACCATATAGGAGAAAAAATTAAATAGCAGTCTACCTTCTCACAAAGAGAGCCATTGTTCGTTTATGGTGCATTTTATTGAAGTTCTACTTTATTTTTTCAGCATAAAACTTTTAAACTTTTGTCTTTTTATGTTTTCTTCTTGTGGTTTTCAAATACTGTTAAGATAATGGAAGTAAATGGACAAAATTTTGAGAATATTACATTTGCAAAGGCCCTTGAAATTTTGAGGAATAATACTCATCTTGCACTAACTGTGAAGACCAACATTTTTGGTAAGTTTTGTTATAAATACTGCCTGAGCTTTGCTTTGTTTTGTAATAGAAAAGTAAAGTCATTACAATGAAGAAAAATAGTAAAATGTAAAACATTTCTTATCTGAGCTATTAAGGTATTATTAGGATTGCTAATGTTGTGTAGTATGATTTAGAATTTTCACTTTTCATTTGTATTTATTATTTTGATATCTAAGAAAGTTTGAAAGTAGGTATACACTACATTCATTCAGTCATTTATGAAATATCTATTGAGCATTTATTATATACTGTACTCTGGTGGGGGAATACTTAAAATGGCCTGAATAGAACTTAGTAGTCATAACCAGGCTTTTTTCTCCCTGCTAATTTACAAATTAATCTACTTCTAATCTTTTAACTAGCTTTCTAAAATAATGTGAATGCCAGATTGTTTCATGGAAATTAATTAAATGGAATGCCAGATTGTTTCATTAAATTAATAATCAATGAAGTACAGATTTCTAAAAAGACTCTACCTTCCTGTGTAAAAATGTTGATTATGTTATCTGCATTATGTTTTTTTTTATTTTATTTTGTTATATATGACAACAGAATGCATTACAATTCATATTACACATCTGTAGCACAGTTTTTCACATTTCTGGTTCTTGCATTATGTTTTTATAGTGTAAACAAAGCAAATGTTAATCTTGTACTTTTATTAAGAAATTTACTGGTTTTTTTTTTTTTTTTCCTTTTCATAACTTTTAGAAAATATTTATTGTCATTTGGATTCATTTGACACAACAGGATTTTTGTTGAAATTCTGAGAAAGGCAACAGTAAATACAGTATAGCCATTGAAAATTGTCAAAGAAAATTTAGGAGTCCTTATTTAAGAGCTGGTTGTTCTAGGTTTCAGTTGCAATTAGAGAAGTGAGAGTTGACTTTTAAAACTATGCCTATAGAAAGGAAGTGTGAGTTTTAATTTTTCCACTTTGACTCCTCTTTATACTTAGTAATATTGAGAAATGAGACATTTGTTATTTTTCCCCTTTTTATTGGAGTCACTTTGACTGAATTACATCATATTGTCTCCAATATATAACAGTCAGTGTTGGCAATTATACAGTACTTAACATAGAATAAGTAAGTAAGCCTTCACAATTTTTGGATTTCCTGGAGGTGATACTAGTATTTAGTGACACCAGCGTTTAGCTTAAACCACAGGGATATCAATTTTGAAAAACATGAAACCAGAGTTATGCATGTTGGGCAAATTATTTGCTCTGCAGGCTTCAGTTTCTCTAGCTACATTTCATAGGATTCTTGTAAGGATCCAGTACCTTATCACTTAGTGATTACTAATTAGTATCAAATATTATTATATACAAAAATGTAAAGATATCATAATATATTGTTTAACAACATTAACTCTGAAAGACCAAAAAAGTAGGGCTTAAAGATACAAAAGGTAATATATAACAAATTAGCATAAATAAATAAATTTAAATTTAAGAAGATACAAAAGGTAGGGAACTCACACCCTCAGAACCCTCTGAGTAAGAATAATGTTGCCCAACAAAATGTCAGACTGGATGTTGCATGGATCTTATAAGCAAAGAAAGCTGTAAGACATCAAGGAAGGAAACAACTCTTAAGAGTATGTAAAATATGGTGGTAATGACAAAAGCATTCAGTAGAAGGAATTAGTAATAGGATCTTCCTACAGGATGGGAGAAAATATTTTCCAGCTAATTCATCTGACATAAGGTTAATATCCAGAATTTATAAAGAACTTAAAAACTTAGTTTAAAAAAACAAATATGTGGGAAAATGTTTGATATCATTAGCCACCAGGGAAATGCTCATCAAAATTACAATGAGATACCATCTCACTCTGGTTAGAATAGCTGTTATTAACAAATATGAAGATTAAAAAAAATGAAGATGTGGAAAAAAAAGGAAGTCTTACACACTATTGATGGTAATGTAACTTAGTACAGCCACTTTAGAAAACAATTGAAAATAGATATACCATATGATCCAGCAATCCCATTTCTGGGTATATATCCAAAGGAAATGAAATTCGCATACAAAAGAGATAGCTGCATGACTATTTACTGTGGCACTATTCATCATACCTAAGATATGGAGTCAGCCTAAGTGCCCACCAACAGATGAATGGATACAGAAAATATGGTGTGTGTGTGTATACAGCCATTTATATCAGCCATTTTATAAAAAACAAATTTTGCAGCAAAATAAATGGAACTAGAGAACATCATGTTAAGTGAAATAAGTCCGACCTAGACAAGTACAGCATATTCTCCCTCACATGTGGAAACTTAAGAAAGTTGACCTGAAAGTAGAATAGTGGTTATTAGAGGCTGGGAGAGTGGGGCAGGAAGGTAGAAGTGTGGTTGGATATAATCAATGCATACTATATTCATGTATGAAAATACCACACTAAATTCCATAAATAGTTAATGCGTTAATTTTTTTAAAAATCTCAAAACATGGGCTGGGGTTGTGGCTCAGCGGTAGAGCGCTCGCCTAGCACGTGCGTGGCCCGGGTTCGATCCTCAGCACCACGTACAAATAAACGCATTGTGTACAACTAAAGTAAATAAATAAATATTTTAAAAAAAAAATCTCAAAACAGTACAGGTTTTGCAGTTAAATACCAACCTATATTAGTATTGTAATTTGTCAGTTCTTAAGGCTTTATCCATTTGTCTTTGATCTTGTTGGAAGTTCTTAATTCCTTTTATCCCCAAAACAACAGAAAGATCATTCTCTGTGGTTGGGGTTTTGGTGGGCAAATTTATACCATTTACAGCTTTTCTTTTTTAAAGTATATTGCTCAAAGTTATGCCTTATGATAAGCTAAGTGATTCTGTAACTTGTATTTGGTTACATTATTTAAGTGTGTTTTCCAGAATATGCAGCCACCATTCCACATTTAATCAGAATCTAAATATCTGTTTCTATAACATTAGTTAAGTAGTAGTTATATTGCTTATTACCTAAATAGGAACCTGTAGATGTTTCAAACATGCTGGCAGCCTACCCACTTCCTGTCCATTTCCTCCAGTGACTTCATTTTATCAGTGTTGGGCAACATTATAAGTACAGTCAGGCTTGAAAACTGAAGAAAGAAGTAGATAAAGCAGATAAATAAAGGTTGAGTATAAATGTGATCATTTTTAATTGAATGGGGCTGCAAAAGGCCAAATAACAGAAAGTGATTGTATCTATCCTTTAAATTTATTTTTGGTGTAAAAGCTTTCTAATGAAAAGAAAAGAAATGACAGGTTTATTTGTTTATTACCAGTGTTCAAGGAGTTGCTTAGTAGGATTGAACAAGAGAAATACGGTGTTCCTCATATTCCAAAAATTGCTGAAAAAAAAAGTAACCGGCATTCAATCCAAGATGTCCCAGGAGATATTGAACAAACATCACAGGAGAAAGGAAATAAGAAAGTTAAAGCAAATACTGTTTCAGGTGGAAGAAACAAAATCAGGAAAATTTTGGATAAAACACGATTTAGTATCTTGCCTCCAAAACTATTTAGGTAGGTACTATCATTCTCTTGTCATATAAGAATTTTTATATTGATTGTAAAATTTTTATTTAGGGAGAGGGAAGTTTGGGTCACTCCTGTTTTTTATATAGCTAATACATTATAAAATCTTCTAGCAATCTATAATAAGAAAATAAATTCTGGAAGAGATAGAAAATAAAGCTTGTACACAAGATACCATGTGAGTATCCAAGGCACAAAATAATTCCTGATTAGATGAGTATATGTATATTTTAGAGTATATTCTTTTGATGGTCTGAAATGAGTATAAATCTAGATGTTTTTAGAATTGTAAACTCACCCATACTATTATCAAGGCACAGTATTTCTTTAAAAAAAAAAAAAAACATAATTACAATTAATAAAGGTTTTCTCCTTACAAAAAGGAAAAGAAATTCTGAATTTCTTCCCATTGCTTTTATGAAGTTACCACTGTTAAATTATATAATCTTCTATTGGTGTTACTTTAAATTCTAGAAAACACTTAGTTTTGTATTCTGAGACCTATTTTTATATATTTTTGGTCAGATTTCAGTCCCTTGTCTAATTTGGACACTCTTGGGACACATTCACTGCTACCACAATTTTTTGGTTTTGTTTTGGTTTTAAATCATGGCACCATTTTCCCCCTCCTGAAGTCTAATGCTGAACTTTTAAGTCAACTGTATTTTGTATTTCAAAAGCAGAATATCATCAAAATAAGTAATACCTGAAAATTTTCAATGTAAATTAAAGTCTATGAAATACCAATTAAGTCAGTCCACTAATGTGTCATGGTTGAGAATGCCTCTAGTATGTATTATATATGGGTATATATTTTACAGATGTCCATGTATTGTTATATTTCATGATTATTATGTTATACTATACAGATGTATAATACAGAACTTTTGTGACTGCTTTCATAAAGCAGTTCTGAGAACACTGTAATACAGGTATAATACTTTATACATAGTAGGCACTCAAGCAATACTTATCAAAGTTAAGATAGTGAATTAATCAGTGGAAGAAAAGCATATTCAAAGAAGCATATATATGATTTTCAGTATTTTTTCTTTTTTTCAATATCTATATTTTAGTTGTGGTTGGATGCAATATCTTTATTCCACTCATTCATTTTTATGTGGTGCTGAGGATTGAACCCAGGGCACCACACATGGTAGGTGGGTGCTCTACCACTGAGCCACAACCCAAGCCCTTCAGTATTTTTTCAATAGTTAAAATTCTCAGATTTTAAAGATCAGAAAATGCTCTTCCTGAAGTTCTCATTTTCAACCCGAGAACATTTGCTCTTCCTTTAATTTCATAGATTGAAACATCTTGAGCTTTGTTCCTGATCTCACTCTGTCTAGAAAATTCATAACTCATTTTCTGAGTGCTTTGCTTTCCTTGAAGTAAAGGATTTATAAAAATCATAACCTTAAATAGCAGAATCTGCTAATATTATATATACTATAGCAAACATTATGAAAGTCTTGTTCTCACAAATGGGGATCAAGTGAGAATATAAAAGGCTCCAGCCCACATTGAAGAGGTTGAAGACAGTTTTGAGATGATCAGAAGTCACTGTGGGAAAGAGAGACCAGAAGACAGAAAAGAATTTACAAGCAAGAGTTTTTTAGGAGGTAGTGCTCTGACTTGCACTTCTAGAAACCCCAGTGTGTTTGGTCTAGAATCTTTTTAAATGGTCCTCATTTTGACTGGTAGCACAGTTGTGACATGTATTGTTTAAAACCTGAGAATACTGTTAATTATTATTCACCTCAGCTTGTTAGTGTTGAATTCTAGCAAGCTATACTCAAGTTTCAGGCAACTAAATCAATATCTCCTTTCCACACAATCCTTTGGGAAATGAGAATTAATTACTGTGCATGGATTTTATCTTTGCTTACAGCAGGAAGCATGGAAGTTGAGATCACCTGTACCAGTCAGTTGAGTATTTTCTACATTATCACCTTACATCGGTACCACAAAAAGAAAGATCTAGTAGAATAGTTTCACTTAATTTCAGAAGGATTTTTCTAAATTTAATTTTCCTCATTTATTAACAAAGAAGCATTTACTGTTTTGCTATGAGTACAAACATGAATAAAATGTGCTGCACTTTAGATGTCTTTACTAAACATGTTTTAATGAAGTAAAATACTAACAATTTCAGCCACATAAATACCAAGAGATAGCCAGACTCAGTGGTGCATAGCTATAATCCCCATCTACTCAGGAAGCAGGAGAATTGCAAGTTCAAGGCCATCCTGGACAACAAAGCAATATTCTGTCTCAAAATTAAAATAAAAAATCAATAGAATGTTTTAGTAAAGGTTGTAAAGGTTCTGGAGCCTATTTTGTGAGGAAAGCTGATTTGTCATTTTATCAGACTGTCCATTTTGCATTTTTGAGAATGTATGATATATTTCTTGACAGTCACTTGAAGTGAATTCAGAAATTGCTTTTACTACACAAAAGTATACTATTCTGGACTTCTTAAAATCAGGAAAAATCACTAAAACATTAGTAGGAAAGTAAGCAGAGGCTGGGCTAGGTGGTGCACGCCTGTAATCCCAGCAGTTCTGGAGGCTGAGGCAGGAAGATCGCAAGTTTAAAGCTATCCTCAGCAAAAGCAAGGCACTAAGCAACTCAGTGAGACCCTGTCTCTAAATAAAATACAAAATAGGGCTGGGGATGTGGCTCAGTGGTTGAGTACCCCTGAGTTCAATCCCTGGTACCAAAACAACAACAACAAAAAAAGTAGGCAGAGAACATGAATACAAGTAATGCATACTGATACTGATCAAGAGTACAGTTTAAGGCAAGACACCATTTGTGTTTCATCAAAAATTGACAGATAATAGTAAGGACCAGAATTGATAATATAAGATAGATAGTAAGTTCAGACTGCTATTGGTAATATAAAATGATGTAGTGTTTCTATAAATAGTTTGATTGTTTTCGATAGTGTTACTTCCTTGCCTAGGCAGAACTCGAACTCTTGGTCTCAGATTATTTTCTTGCCTTAACATCTCAGTAGAGGGGACTACAGGGATATACAATTGCATGTCTATAAAAGCATTTTTTAAAATATTTATTTATTTGCTTTAGTTGTACACAATGCAACGCATTTGTTTACATGGTGCTGAGGATCGAACCCGGGCCGCACACGTGCTAGGCGAGCGCTCTACCGCTGAGCCACAACCCCAGCCCTATAAAAGCATTTTTTACAGATGTTCTTAGTTGTTTTATCAACAATAAAGCAAAATTAGAAATACCCTTAAAGTCTAACTACAGGAGTTTAGTTAAATACACTGTACTGCAGAGTGCAAAAATGACTAGAAGGGAAAATTCCAAGATGTTGACTGTGCGCAATTTTGTAAAGAAAGTTTTTTGTTTTGTTTTGTTTTTTGTTTTGTTTTGTTTTTTGTGGTACCAGGGATTGAACTCAGGGGCACTCACCCACTGGGCCATATCCCCAGACCTTTTTTGTATTTTATTTGGAGACAGGGTCTCACTGAGTTGCTAAGTGCCTCACCATTGCTGAGGCTGGCTTTGAACTCGCAATCCTCCTGCCTCAGCCTCCCAAAGTGCTGGGATTACAGGCGTGCGCCACCGCGCCCGGCTTGTAAAGAAAGTTTTTTTTTTTTTTTTTTTTTTTTTTTGGTACCAGGGATTGAACTCAGGGGCACTCGACCACTGGGCCACATCCCCAGCCCTTTTTTGTATTTTATTAGAGACAGGGTCTCACTGAGTTGCTAAGTGCCTCGCCATTGCTGAGGCTGGCTTTGAACTCGCGATCCTCCTGCCTCAGCCTCCCAAAGTGCTGGGATTACAGGCGTGCGCCACCACGCCCGGCTGTAAAGAAAGTTTTTATAGATAATTTTCCCCTTTTTCCCTTGCTTTCTGTATTCTTCAGGATTCTACTTTGAATATTTTTTATCTTTTAATTGAAATGACTGCAATTACTGAGTATCTTTTATATGCCCAGATGCTTTGGGAGAGGCATCAAGAACAGACTTGGTTTGTTCCTTTGTAAGCACTATAAGTGCAATACAAGTAGGGAGTGAGTTTTCAGAGTGCTATAGGAGAGAATGTCAGTATCTCTAAAAGGAACAAAGAATGTAAGGAGGAAGCAAATAAGAATTTGATAAGAATAAATAATTCCAAAATCCTAAATCATGGCACTTTTAAAATGAAAGTATATTCCTGAAATTGAGTATTTTTTCAAATTCAAAAAAATGAGTTGTTAATTTGAGTAAAATAGTAGTATGGTTTTTATTTGACCTGAGAATATTTCACAATTTAGGCAATCTGATTTTCTTTTCATAAATCACTTAGCTTTTAGTTTATTTCTATAATCACAGCTGCCTGAGTTATATATATATACACTATTGATTATAACATATCCAATAGTAGACTGTTTTGCTTGCTTATCAGGATTTTTTTTTCTCCAAACTTCTTGTCAACATACTTTTTTTTTAATATTTATTTTTTAGTTGTAGTTGGACACAATACCTTTTTATTTTATTTATTTATTTTTATGTGGTACTGAGGATCGAACCCAGGGCTGCACATGTGCTAGGCGAGCACTCTGACACTGAGCCACAACCCCAGCCTATGTCAACATACTTTTTTTGTTTGCTTTTGACATTGGGGTTATTTTTCATTTGCATATTTATGCTATTTTTGTAACCATTTTAGTTCCATAATAGGTTGCAGATTGATGCTATTTTTTAACCATTATAATTCCATAATATGAAACTAAGTACTTTTGTTCTCAGTGAATCTAGTGTCAGAGAATTATTGAGGAATTTTTCAAAACTGTCTTATTTCTATTATTGCATCATTTCTCAGGAGACTGTTTTGGTAAGAGTTGATGTGCTTATTTGCCAAATAGGCTTCATCAGTTCAGCTTCAAGCATGGATATTTTGCTGTGTAAATACTGTATCATTCCTGTCATAGCATGGATTGTACATAACAGTATAATTTTCATTTATATATACTCATGCCTTAATTGCCATGAATTTATAACCAGCTTTACATGACTATAGCGGCAGAGTGGCATAACAATTCATTGTTAGAAAGCAGAGTTAATGTTAAGTATCATCGGTATAATATAAGATCTTTTAGTATTCCATGAACATTTCTTACTCTATAGTGAATTCCAATTTGCTATAACTAATGCAACTATTTCCCTTTTATAGACAATTCTAACTTTTAGTATCATTTAAGTTTCTCTACTTGATTAGCAGGACTAACTAATCTCTAACTTTTTACTCTCTTGGGTTCAATTATCTGACCCTCTGTGTCCAAATATTGGTAGGTGTGTTTTTAAAAACTGAAAGAAAAGAAAGGCTGTTGCTTTAAAAAAAAAAACTCTTTATTTCTACATAATTTTAAGAATCTGTGAAAGCTCTTCTTCTTTAAGACAATTAACTGTGACACCTAGGAATATAAAGAAATTGTAAGGAGCCAATTTAGGGTAAGTTCAAATTACCAGATAAGGTATTTCCTTTGCCTTACTTTTCAGATAGACTAGTTTTCTCCCTGAGAATAAATTGTTCCCATACTGTCCTCTTCTACTTTTCAATATGAATTAATTAAAATAAATATTCTTTCTTAGGTTGTGCGGTTCTCATTTTAATTTTGGTAAACGTACTTTTTCCTCTTTGCCAAAATATTCACCTTCTTTACCAATTTTAATCCTTACAATAGTTTGGGGGTACAGATATGAGGAAAACCAAGGTCCAGCAACAGAAAGAAATTTGCCTGAGGTCAAACAGCTAATAATTCAGGTCTGTCTGACATCAAAACAGTAACAAGAAGTCTTTGCTTTCTTCCACGTTTTCATGCTTCTCCCAACTCTTCAGTTCTCTGTCCTGGCCCTTTCTTACTTTTTTTGGCTGTTAACAGTCCTTTAGCTATTTAACAATTCTCTAGCATCATTTTCTAATCTGTCTAAATCATATATTTTACTTCTAACATATTCTAAATATATCCCATGTTACTCATTTTTAATACTGTAGCTCTATCCTTTCCTTGATAATAGGTAAGTATTCTGTGATAATGCCTGTTTGAATGTACAGCAAATACTAGGCATAGTGGTGCATTGAATAAATTTAAATGGGAACTAATATTAGTGGAAAGCATTGTTTTTTGTTTTTTTAACATAATTAAAACCCTAGAAGTGGTATTTTGGCTACTGATGCTGATGGGAATTGTCTCCACGCAACTTCCCCCCCACCCCCCATTTATATCCTATGTTTATGTAGAAATGTTTTACTTTAAAATTAAACCAATATTTTGAGATACATATAACTTAAGTGACAGTATATGCCTGTGAGATATTTCTAAAGTATTCTGAAAGAAGTTTTTTGTTTGCTTAAATTTGGCCATTTAATTAATAATTTTTTTTTTAATCTTAAAAGGGAATTAACTTTTGCTGTTTCCTTTCTATTCTGGATTGTATATGTTGTGAGTGGGGAAGAAGGGACACTTTCTATGGTTTAGCTGTGCATAGTTGGATACTTATATATTAATGGACACTAAAACATGCATCCATGTATCAGCTGGTAGATTTTTCAAGGGCTCCCTAAACATTCAGATTCCGTTTCTCTACCAAAACCAGTAGAAACTAAGTATGACTTTTTTTTTTTTTTTTTTTTTTTGTGGTACCGGGGATTGAACTCAGGGGCACTCGACCACTGGGCCACATCCCCAGCCCTTTTTTTTGTATTTTATTAGAGACAGGGTCTCACTGAGTTGCTAAGTGCCTCGCCATTGCTGAGGCTGGCTTTGAACTCGCGATCCTCCTGCCTCAGCCTCCCAAAGTGCTGGGATTACAGGCGTGCGCCACCGCGCCCGGCTCTAAGTATGACTTTTTTATGATGTAGTAGAATTACTTAGATGTACAAATTAAGTTTTATATGAACATAGTTGCTAAAAATATTTCTATTGTCATCATTGTAGTTATCCTGTTTTTTAAAATTACAGTAATATTTTAATCTAGTTGTTTAAATCACCATTTTGAAATGGTTGTTATGCCTTAATGCACAGAAAATAAAATTGTTTAGTTTATTCATTACTGTTTAAATACCCTCTAATACTTTAAAGTGATATATATGATATTTTTATTGAAGTGATGGAGGCCTGAGCCAATCACAAGATGACAGCATTGTGGGAACAAGGCATTGTAGACACAGCCTGGCTATAATGCCTATTCCTGGAACACTCTCATCCAGCAGCCCTGATCTCCTGCAGCCTACTACCAGCATATTGGACTTTTCCAATCCTTCAGGTAATTTTCACGTTAGATTTTATGAAGACAAATTGGTACCGAGAGAACAGATAAATAGTTGGGCCATGCAGTAAATACTAAATTTGCTTGTCTATTACTTTCTCTTACCTCTCGGTGACTTCATGCAGAAAGCTAACCAGTAAGATTATCTTTTTATCTAAACTTGCATAGTATTTCCTCAAAAATTAAAGAAAAGTACTAAAGACCACCCCTGACCACAGATATAGATGTCTTTTGGTAATTATTATCTGGGCAGTGGAATGAAAACAGACACTTCTCAGCCAAGAAATATGTTATCCAAAGTGTGAAAAATTTAAGTTTAAATGGTCTCACTAGACTTTCTCAGGGATGTATAGAAATGCCTCAGTAATTTTCTAAAAGCAATGACTTTTCACTCAACACCTGAAGCTAAAGTAGTGGTTGTTATCAAAATATTATAGCATATTTTCATTGTTTAGACTTTCATTGTGGAACATCAAGTTAATTTATTTTTATATCGATTTATGCCCAGAGACAGAAATTATCACTTAACTATATAATCTAAAATTTTACTCCAAAGGAACAACACCTTTGAAGAATCAACTAAATATCATAATTTGAAGAAATTCAAAATGGCTTTAATAAAAGACACATAAAGTTAAGTGAGCTATATAATTGTGTCCAGGGAAAAGAAGGGGGGAAAAATGCTTCCACAAAGATCAGCATAAACTTTCACTTTTTCAAACTTTCACTTCCAGCAGCTAGTATTAAATTACATAAATCAAGTACATAAATTTCTGTATTTGAAGAAAATGTAAGTGTAGTAGTAAAGCTTGTGTTTCGTTATAGCAACTTAAAACCCCAGGACATAACACAAAAACAGTTTAGTGAGGTTAGTCTGTACGTGGTTTCTTCCTTTTTAATTCAGTTGCCTTTTAACTACTAGAGAGAGAACTAAACCCAGTTATCTATTTTTGTACACCTCACTTTCTATATCGTTATCAGCATTCTTTCAAGAATAAATATTTTAGGGAATCATTACTTTGCTTAGAAATTTGGCCAGGCGCAGTGGCTCATGCCACTTGGGAGGCTGAGGCAGGAGGATCGAGAGTTCAAAGCCAGCCTCAGCAATGGTGAGGCACTTAGCAACTCAGTGAGACCCTGTCTCTAAATAAAATACAACAAAGGGCTGGGGATGTGGCCCAGTGGTCGAGTGCCCCTGAGTTCAATTCCTCGTACAAAAAAAAATTTCTAGCAGTTTATCAGTGAGTATTCACTTATACAGAAATTACTCTCTTTATTTGATCAGAAGTTAATGTAAAGGTTGTTACCTACCTGTCAAATTAATTAACTTGAAAGGGTAAGAAAGCAAGCACTGAAGTATCACAGGTGTAGGAAAACCACCATCTGGATTCAGTTTCTGTTACATAAAGGAAATGTTAACTACCAGTGTGAAGGTGTTTTCCTGGGATGAACCCTCCTTTCTTACCTCCTGTTCTGATGTTATCCCCACTACTTCTTCATTTTTTGAATCTGACATATACCTGTAGAACTCTTTGTCCATGTGGCTTTCCCCTGTAGAGTTTCCTCCCTGCACATCCAGGGAACTTTTTCTTTTCATCAGTGCTGAAATTAAATGTTACTTCATCTGGAAAGTTCAGCTCCCTATGCTGTGGTGTTACTTTCTCTTTTTTCAGAAATTTCCAGCACATTTTCATGGCCTGTCTTTATTTGTTATGTGGTAGGTTAGAAATTTCTTTCTGTGCCTATGTCCATTGTGTTCTACAGTGGTACTTGTTATACTACATAGAAATTTTACAAAATGTTTTTTACATTACTAGAGCAGAAGCTAAATATGCTTACATTCATAAGACAAATATTTAGGGGTATATGATATATAGATTTATTGAATTTGTGTCTATATTTTTGCCACAGGCATATGTAGGATATAGGGCTGAAGTAATAAGGAATGGGCTTATAGGATAGGAGAAAGAATGAGAGAAGAGCTAAGTTGAGGTATTAGATGGGGAACAAAGAAAAGAGGTTGAAGTTGTTAAAATTTAGAAACTATTAATTAAGCCCCATGGAGCAGAAATTTAGGCCTCTGCAGAGGAGGTACCACCCAACTTGATTACAGATTGGTTCATAATTCTCTTCCTTGAAACATTTTTAAAAGGACTGAAAATACCTTTTTAAAATGTGTTCAGAGTGCTTCTTAATATGGTTCAGTCTACAGATTGTGACCATATTAGTAATGTAAATGAACACATATATGTGTTTAACTTACAGAATATATTTTAAGCCCCAAAATGTATAACTTTGTGAAAAGTCTTTTACCTGGTGGTGGTGGTATTTTTATTTACCTTGAAAAAATATTTATTACTAACTAATTCCCAATTCATCTCCTCACATAATATGCAACTGCACTGAAATTAGCCCATCATATGTATATGCCCATATATATATTAGCCCATATATTGTAGTACTTGTGTGTCATCAGCCAAGCTTGATTAATGTTATCAGTCTGAGCTCAGTTATGTTTATTCTTCAAGTATAAAATTGTTATTAGATCAGAATGAAAGTGGGGGCATAACTACAAAACTGTTGATCATTTTCTTTTGATTGCTGACTTTTGTGTGATTTTACTTTATTTTTGCTGCCTTACAGCTGTTGGTTTTTACTGTAAGTATCTTGGAATTCTATTCCTCATCTTTGTATGTGGTATTTTGTTATTTTTTAAAAGTCAGATGGTACAGAATTGAGTGAAATAGGAAGCAGAACTTTTATTTCTTGTTGCAAGGTAGCATTGACTGGCGTGTATCCTTTTAGTCATTTTCTTTTATATATAAAATGTTTCTGCATTCACAGTGTACATGCTATTCTAAAGCTTGTGAAAAGGTTTTTGAAATTTTTAACCAAATGCAAGATGAAGCCTAAAAAATTCAGAGTGTGGCTAAAAGGAACTGAATTTGAGGGGTTTTTTGTTTTGTTTTGTTTTTGAGTTTGCATATAGATTTTTTTCTTATTTTTTCATTTACAGGCACAACATTTGCCTGATTTACTTAATGTAACAAACTTGCTTCTGCATTGAAAGTCTGAGGGTTGTTTTTTGCTAGCTTTTAATTATAAAGAAACATAATCATAGTTTTTTGAAAAATCAAACTACAGAGAAAAATCAGGTGTACATGTTTCTGCTCCCCAGAATTTAGTTAATTTTCTCATGTATACTTTCAAAAATTGATTGTTCATAAAATGTGTATGCTATTCTTTTCATCTCAAATGTAATATTATACTTTCACTTAGCAAGATACCTTGAATACTATTCTGTATCAGAATGTGGCGTTCTAGCAAAAATTTTTCTTTGGGGTAGGGGGTACCCGGGATTGAACTCGGGGGCACTCAACCTCTGAGCCACATCCCCAGCCCTATTTTGTATTTTATTAGAGACAGGGTCTCACTGAGTTGCTTAGCACCTCACTTTGCTGAGGCTAGCTTTGAACTTGAGATCCACTTGCGTCGGCCTCCTGAGCCACTGGGATTATAGGTGTGCACCACCGCGCCCAGCTCTACCAAAATTTTTAAGCAACTGATAGAATTCATTTCAGTACTGTTCTATTAGTGGACTTTCACAGTGTTTCCTAAACACTTAACCTCTACATGTTTTATATTTGCATTATTGATTTATTTTGAATTTTGTCAGTAAAAATTTTGTAGGGATTTTTTTTTCTCATTATATGAGTACCTAACAAGTATGATGGGCATTTGCCTCTTGGCCTATAAAACTTAAGATATTTACTACCTGGCCCTTTAGAAAAACAAGTGTACCAATTCCTGATCTATACCATTATATCATTGCACTTTGTTTTCTTGGTAGCGATTTTTGCTACAAGAATTGTCTTGTTTAGTTGATTATTGTCTTTCTTTGACATATCATTTACTACTCTTTTGAATGGAAGTAAATTCCCTGAGAGCAGATAATCTTATTTATCACTGTATCTTTATCACCTGGAACATGCTGACACATACTAGCAATTAATGTTAATGTTCAGCAATTAACAATTTATAGTAAAGATTTTTGTTTTTGTTTTGTTTTGTTTTGTTTTGTTTTTAGATGCTCTTAAATACTTTTAAAGTTCTTTTAGGGCTAGGGGTATAGCTCAGTTAGTAGAGTGCTTACCTTGCATACACAAGGCACCCTAGGTTCAATCCCCAGTACCACCAAAAAAAGGGGGGGGGGGTTCATTTGAGTATTGCTTTTGGCATGTGTTCTCCTTCTAATAACAATTGTATATGTTTGTAAAGAATATATGTGTAATACTTATGTAGTACTTTCTCTATTCTAAAATAATAGAGAAAGGTTTATGCTGTTATTGACGTCAGTAAAAGGAAGTTGTTTTCCTCTAATGTCTCAGTTTTCAAAGTTGGCATTCATTATATTGGCAGATTCATCAGGGTTTGGATTATAGGGTACCCTTTGAATAATCCCACTTGTAGATCTGTGCTAGAGGTACCTCTGTATGATGCTTGACTCTCTCTTAAGTGACTAGAGAACAACTTGTCTTACTCTAGGGAAAACAGATGGTTTTAACAGAATGTAGCATTTTAACACCCCATTCAGCAAGACATACAACTGTGTGTTCCTTCCTAGAAGACTTATAGCGTCAGGGAAAGAGAACATGAAGTATCTGCAAATTCCCACACAGTTTTTGTGGATAAATTCCCTGAAGAAAGTAATAAAAAGAATAAGGAAGTCCTTACCATTCCTTCAGGGTCATCTAGTACCACTTGCTGAGGCTCAGCTTTCAAAGCTCTAGTAAACAGATCCAGTTCTGAAGCCCAGGACCCATTTCATGAAGAGGGTAGGAACAAAACAAGTAATAACTGTATATTGTTTGGTCTTTTATTAACAAGTTAAAATGAATAGTGAAACCACTTTCTTTCTCCTGGCAAACCAAAATATCTATCTGCTTCCAATAATTTCCTAGGACATTGCAGAGAAGCATTTCTGATTTTGGTGGATCACTAAAGAGTCCCACCTTAAGCCTTGTAGTTTTCAGAAACCTGATGCTGTCAGGCACACATTAAGGGGTTGGCTCATATGCAAGAAACCTGAACAAGAAGTATCCAATATTCAAATCTTTGAATATATCAAGGAAAAAACAGTTTGATGCATCTTTTTTACAATGAGTGGAAACATTAGTAGATGAAGCATTCTGCTTTCAACTTGACAGTAGATCTAGAGCATTCAGCATGCGGTGGCCAAGACTCCTTTGGAAGTATTGTTCATCTATAGTCAGTTGAATCTTCTGGTCCCATGAGCCAGTTTCTGTCTTTTGTGTTAACTATCTGTGGTGGGAAGGGCACCTTATTCCGTAAAATTATTTCCTGCTCTATCTGTTCCATCCATTACTTTCTTTGTTCCTTTTGAGACAAATTCTTAATTTTTTTTTTTCTCTTAAAAAATAGTTACTATTAGCATCTCAGGAGTCTGAGGCAGGAGGATTCCAAGTTTGAGGCCAGCCTTAGGAATTTAGCGAGGCCCTATCTCAGAATAAAAAGAGCTGGGGCTTTGACTCAGCAGTTGAGTGTCTGTGGGTTTAATCTTCAGTACCAAAAACAAAACAAGGGAAAAGTTAGTAGGTTATTTAACGGTAATAAGGCAAAAAGTTACTTGAGCCATCACATTCTCCCCTGTCCATTCCCATTCTCCCCTGTCCATTCCACTGTACTCAACTCAAAACACACACACAGAGAAAAGCAACAACAAAAATATTCCTGAACTTTTTTTTTTAATATTTATTTATTTGCTTTAGTTGTACACGATGCGTTTATTTGTACGTGGTGCTGAGGATCGAACCCGGGACGCGCATGTGCTAGGCGAGCGCTCTACCACTGAGCTACAACCCCAGCCCCTGAACTTTTTTAAAAGAACTTTTGTAGCAGTAATTTATTTTTATAACGATTTTTTTTTTTTTTTTTTTTGCTGTTTGTTTATGCTCTCAAATCACCTTTCACTTATGTTTAAAAACATTAAAATTTTGCCACTGCCATCATAATAAACATTGTTCTGGAAGTTTTAACCAGTACTCTATGATGAGAAAAAATAATAAGACAGAAAAAAAGGAAAATATCATCATAATGCATATCATATGAACAGGTGGAATTTATCTGTTAACAGCAGAATTCTCAAGGGCAAAGACTGAGATACTTAACCATACAAACATTTAAAACCTTTCTGTGTTAAAAATAAAATAAACTATTAAAACTGGGGAGGTGTTTACCTCTGTAAAGTAGACTAGGTGTTCGTATCTATTATGATTCAGTGGGGAAAAGCATATAGGATGTAAAAAGATATTTTAAAAAAGAAGAAAAACTAATGATTCTTTAAGCCAATTCCAGTTACTGAATCTCACCAATAACCAAAGAAATGAAAATAAATGACATATTTTTAGAGGAAAAGGATAGGGCTTTCAAAAGGAGGAAAGTGAAATAAATATTATTCTATAAACTTTAATAAGGATGCAACCAACTTTATACTGTCACATTTGAGGATTGTAGACTGTAATCTCTCTGGGAAACATTTTAGCAATGTCTCAAAAATCTTCAAGAGCCAGGCACAGTGATACATGCTTATAATCCCAGGTATTCAGGAATCTGAGGCAGAAGGATCATAAGTGCAAGACCAGCCTGGGCAACTTAACGAGACCCTGTCTTAAAATAGAAAGAGTTGAAGATATAGTGTAGTGGTAGAGTACTGGTTCAATCCCCAGTACCAGAAGGGGAAAAAAAGGTGCTCTATATGTGTATTATGAATTGTAATGCATGCTACTATTATATATACAACAACTTCAAATTTTTAAAAAAATAAAAGGCTTAGCAATTGTTTTTGAGGATTTTCACAGAGGAAATAATCTGATTGCCTACAAAGATTTATCTGTTTTGGGGGTGAGGAGGGAGTCTATGTCATAATATCTTAACAAATACATAAAATGGTAAACAAGAAACGTTTATTACTAGGGGTTTGGATAATTGAAATATATAAATTACATATTATGGAGTACTTTGTGTTTAAAATAATTTTATAGAACAGTGATGTCATTATGTTTATAATAGGTGAAAAATTTATGACTTTTAAGCCATACAATAATATGATCCCAGTTTTTATCTTTGTGAACATATATTAGTGTTTTGTCACCTGAAAAAAAATAGACAACATTTTTATCAATAAATGCCACATTGATTTCCATTAATCACCTACAATGAAATAGGAAAATATATTGCAACATTTACAGAAATAGTTATGTTCCAAATTGATTTTTGAATAGTTTAAAAGTAATTTTCATGAAAATAATAATGCATTTTTTTATTTATGTAGATATTCCTGATCAAGTTATAAGAGTTTTCAAAGCAGATCAACAAAGTTGCTACATTATCATCAGTAAAGACACTACAGCTAAAGAAGTAGTATGTCATGCTGTTCATGAATTTGGTTTGACTGGTGCATCCGACACATATTCTCTTTGTGAAGTTTCTGTTACTCCAGAGGGTGTCATAAAGCAGAGAAGACTTCCTGACCAGTTCTCCAAATTAGCTGATAGAATTCAACTCAATGGAAGGTGAATAAGCTTCTTAGTGTGATTATTTGTTGTGTGTATGTGTGTGTGTTTATGATTCCCTGTTATAACAAGTATTTTAAGTGGAAACATGTTTTATTGCTACTGAATTATCTCTAAATATTGAAAGTAGGGTTTCTCTTTTTTCTAAGCTTTTCTTGTCTCTATAATTGTATAAATAGAATCTTAGGATATTCTTAAGACTTCCATAAAGTAGAGATAATGAAAGGGAAAACAGTTTGCTAAATATCTAGAACTGCTAAAATAAAGTTGTAAAATCATAGCCGGGTGAGGTGGCGCATGCCTGTAATCCCAACGGCTCAGGAGGCTGAGGCAGGAGGATCATGAGTTCAAAGTTAACCTCAGTAAAAGCAAGATGCTAAACAACTCATTGAGACCCTGTCTCTAAATAATAAATAGGGCTGGGGATGTGCCTCAGGGCTTGAGTGCCCCTGAGTTCATTCCCCAGTACCTCCCCCCAAAAAAAGTTATAAAATCAGTAGTGTACTCTAATGCCTGTTTTTTTTTTTTTTTTTTTTTTAGAACAGGAAGCAGTATAATACAAATCTGTATCAATATCTGAATATGCATATGTATTAATATATAAATTTAGTTTTTAAAATTTTTTATAGTTGTAGATGGACGGCATGCCTTTATTTTTTTTATGTGACTGAGGTTCGAACCAGGGCTTCACACACGCTAGACGAGTACTCTGCCACTGAGCTGAAATGCCTAGTGTAGGCAAAAGAAACCATTTATTATTCTTTTCCAAGTGGTTTTCCTTTTATGAATGTGCAGAATTTTTAAATTTTTGAAAAAAGTGTTCTGAAAGTTATTGGATAATCTAGAAGATTGTTTTGGTAGTATTCTTTTCTCTGATAACTTTCTCTGAAAATAATCTTTTTTAGTGACTTACCTTGGAAACCTTAAAATGGCAATCTGTCATGGTTACCTCAAAGAGAGTTGGTTAAGTCTGCTTGTGGGCTATACATAGTGCTTAAAAGCATGGATCCTGGAGCCCAGACTGCCCAATTTAAAACCCCAGCTCTGACTGTGTAACCTTAGGCAAGATCTGTAGTCTCTTTGCCTGAATTTTCTCATCTGTAAGACGGGAATGAGAATAATGAAACATACCTCATAGGAATAATATAAGGATTATAGGTGTTAATCGACATACTCCTCTATAAATGTTAGATATAATTTTATTATTTATAATATGGTGAGTATTAATACTATTATTTATGACATTAGACTTGAACAAAATAAAGGCTAGAAAAAAAATTTTTCTTTGATAATAAAAAATAGATGGACGTAGCCAGGTGTAGTGGCACATACCTCTAATCCCAGGTACTCAGGAGGTTGAGGCAAGAGGATTGCAAGTTTGAGGTCAGCCTCAGAAAGTTAGCAAGACCCTATCTCAATAACATACAAAGGGCTGGGACTGTAGTTCAGTGATAGAGCACCACTGGGTTCAATACCCAGTATCACCAAAAAGAAAAAAGTAGACACAAACTTATATAGATTTAGATGAATTTGTATTATTAGTCCCCTATACAATATATTTCCAGCAGTAAATATTGTAGGTCTGTCTCTTAGCTTTTAAATGTCATAGAAGTGTTGATGTAAGAGAAGAAAGGAAAATTTGAGGTCTTTTGTACAGGTACCAATTAATGCTGTTTGCTAGAATGAGAGTGGTATTTGACATTAAAGAAACAAGTTTCCCTCCTTTACTTGGAAATTTAGGGAAATAAAACAGAATAAAGTGAGTATAGCAACAGCTTCTGAATAGATACAGAAACAGTCTTGATTCATGTGCTTGATTCACCTGAATCATGATTTCTTCTGTCCATGAACAAATATTTTTATAATACAGCCGTATGTCAGATAATATTCTAGGTCCTGATCCTCAAGAGTGCTTTTATTCTTAAGAACATACACACATGGGGCTGGAATTGTAGCTCAGTGGTAAAGCACTCACACAAATGAGGCACTGGGTTTAAACCTCAGCACCACATAAGCAGCAGTGGCGCACACCTGTAATCCCAGTGGCTTAGGAGGCTGAAACAGAAGGATGGGAGTTCAAAGCCAGCTTCAGCAAAAGTGAGGCACTAAGCAACTCAATGAGTCCCTGTCTCTAAATAAAATACAAAAAAGGGGCAGGAAATGTGGTTGAATGTCCCTGAATGTGGTTGAGTTCAGTGCCCGGTAAGTACTAAATAAATAAACGAATGAATAAGAATAAGTAAGTAAGTAAATGGTATTATGTCCACCTACATCTAAAAGAAAAATTAAGAATATACACACATGATTGTTTACACATGGTAATTTCATAAAATGATTAAGGTCTTAGCATAATGAACACTAATTTTTAAAATATTAGATTCTTACTCTGTCAAATGGCAGAAGAGGAGGACAACACCTTAGAAATCTTCTCATTTGGTGGAGTGTAGTGGCACACATCTGTAATCCCAGTGACTTGGGAGGCTGAGGCAGGAGGATCAAAAGTTTGAGGCCAGCCTTAGCAACTTAGTGAGGCCCTAAGCAACTCAGTGAGACCCTGTCTTAAAATAAAAAGGACTGAGGATGTAACTCAGTAGTAAAGTGCCTCTGGGTTTAATTCCCAATACCCCCACCCCCACCCCAAAAAAAAAAAAAACTTTTCATTTAAATTGTTTCCATTTCATATATAAATGAACATTTTACACAGTAAAGTGATATTTTTGAAAACAATAATGAATAGGGAAGGCACTCTTACAAATGAAATTACGTGTATGATCACATTTATGAAAAAAATTTATTCTTTTTAGGTATTATTTAAAAAATAACATGGAAACAGAAACCTTATGTTCAGATGAAGATGCTCAAGAATTAGTTAAAGAAAGCCAATTATCTATGCTGCAGCTCAGTACCATTGAGATGGCCACCCAGTTATCAATGAGGGACTTCGATTTATTTCGTAATATCGAGCCTACTGAGTATATTGATGACCTTTTCAAGTTGGATTCCAAAGCTGGAAATACTCACTTGAAAGAGTTTGAGGACATTGTAAACCAAGAGACATTCTGGGTTGCCTCAGAGATTTTAACTGAATCAAATCAGCTCAAACGAATGAAAATTATTAAGCATTTTATTAAAATTGCACTTCATTGTCGAGAATGTAAGAACTTCAATTCCATGTTTGCAATAATAAGGTAAGTTAGTACAAACAGGAACAAATGTCTATATGTTTTTTGTTTTGTTTTGTTGTTTTCATGCTGTTAGACTTGAAGTTGATTTTTTGCTTAGGTATTAAGTGCCTAGGTTTAAAAAAGTTCAATTAATAAGACTTCATTGAAGTATTATTAGATTTCATGCATTTTCCATCAATACCATTAGAATGGAATTTTTGTTTCTTCCATCTTTCTGTCGCTTAAAAATACTGCCCCCCCTCCTTTTTAATGAATGCGAGTGATTGCCTTCTCATTCCCCACCCCCGTCCTTTCAGTGTTCATACCCTTTTTGAAGCACACCCAGTAGGCTGGCTGGTCTTTATCATCAGACTTCTGTACTATGCATGTTTAAGTACCTGCCTCACTCTTGTTTGACACTGAAAAATCAGTGTGGTATCAATTCTCTGACCTAAAATTGATATTTTGAAATAACAGCAAAAATAATATCAACCGTTTGGTAAGCTCTTCCTGTTTGCCAGGCACTGCATGGGGCATTATGGGGCATATTGTCATTTGAGTAAGCTAAGCCATTAGAATTATAAAAATTCTTAGAAATTTATAAGCATGGGATTTATAGATGGGTACATGAGCTTTCTCTACTACCTTGCGCCTGCTCATTGTGAGAAGCCAGTTCTAGATCATTTATTTTCTGATCTTCATCCAGCACACTGCTCATCAAAAAAGGGATTCTTTTTAAAGTACCTCTGATTTTAAAGAGGAAAGGAGTTATAGTTAGGTCCATTTGAAGGTGGTGTTTTTGATGTTGTTGTTGGTGGTGGTGGTTGTTTGTTTGGTGCTGGGGATTGAACCCAGGGCCTTGTGCATGCAAGGCAAGCACTCTGCCAACTGAGCTATATCCCCAACCCTGAAGGCCATATTTTATATACAGCAGCATAATTTTCCCTTCCCAATGCCACCTACGTACATCCCCTACAAAATGTACAGTTTGTTCCTGTTACTCATGTGGGGTCTTTTTAAGAACTCTTGAATCATGAGTCTGTTATGGTAATAGGATGCTCTTTTAGTAAGTTAACCAGTGTTACAATTGAACTAGACACTGTAGAAATATTAAATAGAGATTATCAAAGTGACGTTTACAATCAGCTGTGCCTGTACTTGAATTTGGCACGGCTTCTCCCATGTAGTAGCAGGGTGTTGATGGAAAACTTTAAGACCAGTTTTCTCATCTGTAAGATACAGGAATTATACCACTTATCTCACAGTTTTTTAACACTAGGTCTAAAACAGAAGAGAGATGCCATTGATAAACACTTGGAAGGCTAGAGAGTCACTCTGTATAGGAAGCAGCAGGTAAAGGATTTGAGAGTTACAGGCTCAGGTTTGAGTATCCCATGAAGAAAATTGACTGTGGAGAGAGTGGGTGATCTCTGTTTAAAAAAGAGTATAGAAAAAGAAAATGGTAGAAGACTAAAAAACCAAACCTTGCATTATCTTCCGTGGGCAACCAGAAATGGAGAATCACTACAAGCAGCACAGTTATGATAGTGTAATTAAAGGTAAGGAATTTGAGAGAAGAGGTGGACAGTAGCCCAAAGAAAGGTGTAGGGAAAGGCCCAAAGTTTGGTTAAGATGCTTTGCTTTGTTAAGGGATTTGTTTTGTTACGAAGAACATTTATTATACACAATTTCCGTGGTTTATGTGAATATAATTGCTTTGTATTCTTGTATTTAAATTCATGTTTATCAAAGAATATAAATAATATATTTTCATTGGAGATGGGGCAGGTGAATCATTTTGTTCTAGATTAAATAGCATTTTGTATTAAAAATAAATATTTACTTTTTGAAAAAACATTATATGCACATAGAAAAAATCTAAAAGATACTTTAAAAAGTGCACATTGTAAAGTAACTCTCTTCTACTTAATCTCTAGTCCACCCAAATTTCTCTCCTACCTTGGTTTATTTGGGGGGGGGGTGTTTGTTTTGTTTTGGGTTTTGGTAGGTTTATGTTCCCTGGTGCTTCAAGTAATTTTCTTATACTTAGTTTCATACTTTCAGAAATACCATTCCTGATTTTGAAAGTATTTCCTTTTTTGTTGGATTGATTGATCAGTCATGGAGATTATTCCAAATTAGTACCTACAAAGATGTCTCAGGTTTTTTTAAGTTGTAGATGGACACAATATCTTTATTTTATTTGTTTATTTTTATGTGGTGCTGAGGATCAAACCCAGTGCCTCACATGTGCTAGGTGAGCACTCTACCGCTGAGCCACAACCCCAACCCCACAAGCCTCAGTTTTTTAAGCACCTACAGAATATTCCTTTACACATTATTTATGGATATTTCTAAATTTTGACCTTAAGCTATTTAAAAAATTGTATGATGTTTGTATTTGCCGTACATAAGCTTTTTTTTTTAATAGATTAATCATTTTTCTCTCTTGGAGATTCTTCATTTTACATTTGTTTAAGAACAAAGAACTGCCTTGGTTTGAGTCCAGTGTTGGCACTTAATAAGTGAACTGAGTTTTCTCATCTGTAAAATGGGGAATCATTGTAGTTCCTGTCTCATAGGGTTAATTCAGTGAACTAGTACATTGAAAGCTCTCAGAATCTTTATACTGTTATAGTTTGATTTATATTACAATTTTTAATCTTCAGTTCATTTTCATGTAAACAGTGAGGTAGGAAAATACATATTACTTTGTTCCAAATGGCTTCTTGGTTATCCAGAGTAATAATCTTTTCTCCTAAAATATAATACTGACATATACTAAAATCCCCTACATATTTTGGGTCTGTTTCTTCATTTACTGTTTAAATTCTAAAATGTTAAATTTTAAAAGCTGATAGAGTTGTACTATTATCTGGCTGTTTCCAGCATGTTTGTTTGTTTCATATGAACTTTAGTGTCCATTCATTTAGTTCTTTCAAAAAGTTTTGTGGGTGTTTTCATTGATATTACATTAAATAGATTAGATTGATTTAGCAGATTACTTGACATACCAATGCTTCATTCTACCTAAGAACAATTAACTTTACTTGTTCTAATTTTCTTGTTTCTTCTCTGGAGTTTATAGCTTGTTTATATAAATCTTGGACATTTCTTTGATTAATACCTTTTAATGCTATTCTGAATGGAATCCTTATAACCACTTGTTGCACCTGCCTAAGGATTCTAATGCTTATCATTTTCGTATACCCTCATCTTACTACATTCTAGTTTCTTTTTTTTTTTTTTTTTTGTAATATTTATTTATTTGCTTTAGTTGTAATACAATGCCTTTATTCTTACGTGGTGCTGAAGATCTAACCCGGGCCATGCACGTGCTAGGCGAGTGCTCTACCCCTGAGCCACAACCCCAGCCCCTTACATGTTAGTTTCTAATAATTTTCAGTTAATTCTTTTGGGATTTTGAGTTATATAGTCTAATTTTCATACCAATAATAACAACTTGACCTCTTTCATTCCATTTATCTATTTTATTTTTATTTTGTCTGTTTCTATCTGCTGGTACTTTCACAATAAATAGTAATTGTAATTATAAGCCTCTGTGCATAATTTGTGGCTCTTAATAAGAATGTTTCCTGTGTTTCTTCATTAAACATAATGCAGACTGGGTTGAAAAATATATTATCAAATTCTCTTTACTGGTTTTTTAAATATTAGGAATAAGTATTGAAATTAAGTATATATTAGTATTATAAATTATTTTAATAGTTTCCTGAAAATGAATTACCTTTCTAATCTGGCATGAGCTCTATTTAAGCATGGTAAATTTTATAGTGTTGTATCTTTCTGATTTGTGTGGCTTTTTTGTGGATTTTTTTTTTTTTTTTTTTTTTTTTTTTTTTTTTTTTTTTTTTTTTTTTTTTTTGTGGTACCGGGGATTGAACTCAAGAGGCACTCGTCCACTGGGTCACATCCCCAGCCCTTTTTTGTATTTTATTTAGAGACAGGGTCTCACTGAGTCACTAAGTGCCTCGCCACTACTGAGGCTGGCTTTGAACTCGTTATCCTCCTGCCTCAGCCTCCCAAAGTGGTGGGATTACAGGCGTGCGCCACCGCGCCCGGCTTTTGTGGATTTTAATGTCAATACCATGCTGGCTTCATGCAGTTTGAAAGTGTTCATTCATTATTTATGCTCTATAACAATTTAAATCTCATTGGAGGTAATTACTTGGTTGAAAATTTTAAAGAACTCACATGTGAAACTCTCTGGGCCTGATGTTCTTTAATAATCTCTGTAATTTGGCCAGGAGCAACGTTATACACCTGCAATCCCAGCAATTTGGAAGACTGAGGCAGGAGGACTGCAAGTTCAAGGCCAGCCTCAACAATTTAGTGAGGCTCTGTCTCAAAATAAAAAGAGCTGGGAATGTAGCTCAATGGTAAAGTGCCCAATAACTATTCCCACCTCCAAAAAAAAAAAAAAAAAAAAATCTACAGTGGGTGGGGGGATATGGGTTTTTCAGTTTCAGTGTTTCCTGAAATAATAGTCAGTATACTTTTTCTGCAGGAGAAATAGTTTCTGCTTAGTGGGCTTTATAGTCTCTTCTCGTGTGTGTGTGTGTGTGTGTGTGTGTGTGTGTGTGTGTGTGTGTAGGGGAGGGGTTCCTGGGGATCGAACCCAGGGCCTTTTGCATACAACGCAAGCACTCTACCAACTGAGCTATATCTCCAGCTCTATATAGTCTCTTTAAACTATTCACTTTGTCATTGTAGCATAAAAGTATACCCATAAAAAGTAAGTAAACAAATGGTCATAGGTGTGTTTCAGTAAAATTTTACTTAGAAAAAGAGGCAGTAGACCTAATTTGGTCCACTAGTTGTCATTTGGTGACCATAATATATATCATTTGTTTTATTTGAATTTTAAAAAATTAATTTAACTTTGGACCAAATGAAAATAAGGCTTTTTCCAGAAAAGGGGGTAGAGGGGATAGATTCATAGGGAGAAAAGAAACCAAAACTGATTGGTTTTGAAAGAGATTAAAAAATAGTTTCCCATGCCGGGCGCGGTGGCGCACGCCTGTAATCCCAGCACTTTGGGAGGCT
The DNA here is from genome assembly GCA_025594165.1 of Tamias sibiricus. Lineage (NCBI taxonomy): Eukaryota > Metazoa > Chordata > Mammalia > Rodentia > Sciuridae > Tamias > Tamias sibiricus. The sequence continues at coordinate 29,483,593 of CM046662.1, read as the reverse complement.
GAGTCAGGAGGATCGCGAGTTCAAAGCCAGCCTCAGCAATAGCGAGGCACTTAGCAACTCAGTGAGACCCTGTCTCTAATAAAATACAAAAAAAAAAGGGCTGGGGATGTGGCCCAGTGGTCTAGTGCCGCTGAGTTCAATCCCCGGTACCAAAAAAAAAAATAGTTTCCCCGATGCCCTGTTAAACATGACTGGTTATAATGTGAAGATCACTCCAAGATAATATCATAGCACCTTTCCACATTAATGGTTGGGACTGTATTTATTCAATACCTGTTTTTGTTTTTTTATTTTCCTAATATAGTGCTGGGGCTGAGGGTGTAGCTCAATAGTAGAGTGCTTGCCTGGCATGTGGAAGGCCCTGGGTTCAATCACCAGCATTGAAAAATCCTAATGTATCACCAGAAAAAAAAAAATCCTAATGTATCATTGGGCAAGTTGCCATCACTTAATTCATATTTATCAGTGGATGAATAAATAAAAACCATGCTAGTTTGAAATATTTTTTGTTTTTATAATATCATTATGGAATATTTGAGCATTAAAAAATCAACTTTTGAGTCCATATAAATTTGATTTCATTCCTGTTATGAATGTTCCACTGCACTGATTCTTTTTTAAATATTTTGTGGTTGTTTGATGAACCTTTATTTATTTATATGCAGTGCTGAGAATTGAACCCAGTGCCTCACACATGCTAGGCAGGTGCTCTACCACTGAGCCACAACTCTAGCCCTGTATTAAGATTCTTTTGATTACAAGTGAGGAGCATGGTAACTTCTTTGGGGTGGGGGAGTAAAGAATGGAGGGAAGGGCTGGGGTTGTAGCTCAGCGGCCGAGCACTCGCCTCGCACGTGCACGGCCCGGGTTCGATCCTCAGCACCACGTAAACATAAATGCGTTGCATTGTGTACAACTAAAGTAAATAAATAAATATTTAAAAAAAAAAAAAAAAGAGAATGGAGGGAAATTTCCTGAGGGACAGATGGATCCAGGGAATCAATACATTCTTAGGATCTTCTCTCTTTTGTGAACTGTGCTCTGATTCTATTTGTTTACTTGATTCTCTCATATTGAGAGGAGTACTAGAGAATGGAAACTGTAAAAGATGGGCTTATGGGGTCCTTAGTCAACAAGCTCTTTGAAAAGTGAGCACTGTTGACTTTCTGCTTTAGTACATATGGTCCTAGATAAAAACACTTGCATCACGTACTCATTCTTGTACCAATTGTGTCAGCATAGTTGGCACAAGACCAGTTTGGGTAATATGCCCACCCTATGACAAGGGGTAAGAAGCAAGATAGAGAGGGAGAAGGAAGCCTCATGGTTGATAACCTCACTGTAATCACATGGAACCAGGAACTGTTTATCCAAAAAAGATAAAGATGTTTTATTCATAAAAGAATAAGGTTTAAACTGTTCTGGGCAGGGAAAAAAAAAAATGTAGCTACTACAGTCCACTGTAATATTCAAACACATTTTAATATTCTTTACATATGTTTTGAGGCACTCCATTCCTTCCAGATTTCACTTAACTAAAAAATAAAAACGGGAGATTCGCTTTTAAAATAATTAGTTTGATGTTGAATTGTTATAATTTCATGTGTATCTATGGTTATTTTGCCTGTTCTTATTTCTTAGTGTTGTGTATTTAACTCCCATGAGCCACCAAGCCTTGTTTTAAACAGTCTTAACACTGATTATCTTAGTATTTTTCTTTTTATTTCTCCAATCATGTCTTGGTTGAAGTTTGTTTTCTGTTCATTGCTTGAAGAAGGACTTGTGGAAATTATATTTCCTGATCATATTCAAAGTATCTTTTTGTTGCAATTGGACATGACTGACAGTTTAGCTATGAAAGTCTTGTTTCATACATTATTTCTTGGGGACTTTATAAACAGTGGCTCTTGAACACTAATATTTTATGTGGCTATTTAAGTTCGTAAGATTTGCTTTAATTTCTCTTCTGCATTCCCAGATTCTTCCTATTTCTGTAAAGTTATTTACATGGATGTTTACACATATGGTTCTGTAAGACCCTGGTACCTGTTCAATTTGTAGATTTAAATCTTCCTTTATTTCTGGAAATTTTCCTCAAATTATACCTCTGAATTTTTTTTTCAGTTCAATATTTTTCCTTTTCTTCAGAAATAGATTTTATATATCATTTGTTTTACATATTCATCATTTTCTCTCCAGTCCCTGTCAACTCTGCCCATGTCCATTGGTTGCTTTTGTTAATCCTTTTTTCATGTCATGTGCAGTGGTTTAGCAGTGTCTTGTGTCTTTTAAAGGTTCCAGTGCAGCCTTCATTTCTGTGTTTTATTTTTTCTTCCATGTCGCTCATGAAGTTTACTAGTCAATTTTTAAATCAACTTCTATTTTCCCTGAGTTCTGATTTCATTGCATTAAGCTCTTTATTTTATTGGTTTATTTGAAATCATGACAGGTCATTGGTTAGTTCTAGTTTTTGGTTCTTGATAACATTATTCTGCCTTTGCTCTTTGTTTTTTCTTGTGACTATTTGTTACAGATGCTGTGTTCGTTCATTTGTTTTGAATGACAAGAGTTTTTCTAGTACTGTTTTTATAAGAGGTTCATGTGAGAGAGAAACCAGGGCAGAATTTTTACTACCAGGAGTTGACCCTATATGTGGAATTGTTTTACTCTTTATTTTTTCACAGCAAAGGGAGATTGGAAGTTTAGGGCTTCTTACAACTTGGAGAGTTTCTCTCTTCTATCCTGTCTGTCAGAGAGCTTCCTACCAAAATGTATCACTGTGTCCATTGATTTGATCTTATTTCCCTGACACTCCATAAGATAGAAGTATGTCCTGCCCTGCCTAACTCCATCAGCCTATAAACTTTTGTATTGTTTCAAATAAGGGATTGTTGGTTTTGACCTCAGGAGGAGTTACCTGCTATGGAGAACTGCCTGGCAGCTTTCGGCAGTACTGGGAATTGAGCCCAGGGGCACTTTACTACTGAGCTAGATCCCTAGCCCTATTTTTTTTTTTTTTAATATTTATTAAATGTAGATGGACTCAATGCCTTTATTTATTTATTTATGTATTTATTTATTTTATGTGGTTCTGAGACTCGAACCCAGTGCCTCACACGTGCTAGGCAAGCACTCTACTACTGAGCCACAACCCCAGCCCTTTTTATTTGGGACTGGATCTTGCTAAGTTGCTGAACTGGCCTTGAACTTGGAATCTTCCTGCCTCAGCATCCTGAGTTGCTGGGCTTATATAGAAGTATGCCACCACACCTGGCTTTTACCACTTTTTATTCCATCTTTTAGCTACAGACATCATCCTTGCATACACTTGTTTGACCTTGCCTATTTTTGGCAACCATTCTAATGAGTTTAAGAGTTAGATTTCGGGCTGGGGTTTGTGGCTCAGCGGCAGAGCGCTCGCCTCGCACGTGCGCGGCCCGGGTTCGATCCTCAGCACCACGTAAACATAAATGCATTGCATTGTGTACAACTAAAGTAAATAAATAAATATTTAAAAAAAAAAAAAAAAAAAAAAAAAAAGAGTTAGATTTCTTTTTTTTTTTTGGTATCGGGGATTGAACTCAGGGGCACTCGACCACTGGGCCACATCCCCGGCCCTTTTTGTATTTTTATTAGAGACAGGGTCTCACTGAGTTACTAAGTGCCTCGCCATTGCTGAGGCTGGCTTTGAACTCGCGATCCTCCTGCCTCAGCCTCCCAAAGTGCTGGGATTACAGGCGTGCGCCACCGCGCCCGGCTGGAGTTAGATTTCTTATCTCTTAGTTTCCTTACAGATGAAATTTGCATTTCTGTTATTTTATTCATTCTTCTTATAGTTGTTTGGGGGCAATTTCAAAGAAATAAAGGAACAAAGATATCTGAAATTCACACCTTAAAATCAGAAGTCGAGAACATTTTAAATGTGGTTTGGGTAAAAGTCAAGTGACTTTTAAATAAGGATTAACTAATAAGAAAATTGAGACATATAATTTATATAATTCCGTACACACACACACACTGTTCATTTGATAAACTTACCCATATGCTGGTAGTATAGAGGTAAAGAAATAGGGAAGAGTTGCAACTCAGTAAGCATGAATATTTTCAAGTTAGGGAATAGCTGAACTTGTTTAAAGTCCTAGGGAAAGGAAACACTGAATATTTAAGAGGCTTAGGGGACAAGGTTAGAACCTATGGGCATAGAAGTTTTAAAATTAGGGACATAGGTGAAAAAAATCTCGGGGGAAAAAAATGCTGCCACAGTTGTTGAACAGTTGTTCCAAGTTGTTCCGAGCATTTCTTAAATCACTCTCAAATAGGTGATTTTTGTAAAGTTACATCTGTATAAAATGAACAACATTGTGATGTGCTTGTAGTTTTATTAATTGCTTTATGGAATTACTACAGTTACCGGTTGGATGCAAACTATAAAATAAAGCTATATGTGTACGTCTATAAGCAAATAAAATAATTCCTCCAAAAGACATTCTCCATGTTTTAAGATAAAGGAGTTTCTTTTATTTAATTTTTAAGTAATTCTTTTCTGTTTATTTCAGTGTATTAAAATAGGTTCCGGGCTGGGGATATAGCTCAGTTGGTAGAGTGCTTGCCTCACATGCACAAGGCCTTGGGTTCAATCCCCAGCACCAAAAAAAGAAAGAGAAAATAGGGTCCTTCTCTTTTTAGCAATATTTAAAAGCTTGGTATATACACTTTTCTGACCTGAGTCTACTCTCTTCCCCCAAGTCCTTTTTCAATGTTTTTATTCTCATCTTTGGACAAGGTTAGAACCTATGGGCATAGAAGTTTTAAAATTAGGGACATAGGTGAAAAAAATCTCGGGGGAAAAAATGCTGCCACAGTTGTTGAACAGTTGTTCCAAGTTGTTCCGAGCATTTCTTAAATCACTCTCAAATAGGTGATTTTTGTAAAGTTACATCTGTATAAAATGAACAACATTGTGATGTGCTTGTAGTTTTATTAATTGCTTTATGGAATTACTACAGTTACCGGTTGGATGCAAACTATAAAATAAAGCTATATGTGTACGTCTATAAGCAAATAAAATAATTCCTCCAAAAGACATTCTCCAAGTTTTAAGATAAAGGAGTTTCTTTTATTTAATTTTTAAGTAATTCTTTTCTGTTTATTTCAGTGTATTAAAATAGGTTCCGGGCTGGGGATATAGCTCAGTTGGTAGAGTGCTTGCCTCACATGCACAAGGCCTTGGGTTCAATCCCCAGCACCAAAAAAAAGAAAGAGAAAATAGGGTCCTTCTCTTTTTAGCAATATTTAAAAGCTTGGTATATACACTTTTCTGACCTGAGTCTACTCTCTTCCCCCAAGTCCTTTTTCAATGTTTTTATTCTCATCTTTGGCAGCGGCTTGAACCTGGCACCTGTAGCACGTCTCAGAGGTACTTGGGAAAAGTTACCAAGCAAATATGAGAAACATCTCCAAGATCTACAAGACCTTTTTGATCCATCTAGGAACATGGCAAAATATAGAAATATTCTTAGTAGTCAAAGTATGCAGCCTCCAATTATTCCACTGTTCCCTGTTGTCAAAAAGGATATGACATTTCTACATGAAGGTATTTATAAAAGTTACTTGAAAATCAGCATGTTTTAGCTTCAACTCATTCTACAGTATTGATTTACTATATATTCCAATTTAATGAATGTAAGTGACTGCCAGACTCCGTGGTGCATGACTATAATCCCAGCAGCTCAGAAGGCTGAGACGGGAGGATCGTGAGTTCAGAGCCAGTGTCAGCAACATAGAGGGGCCCCAAGCTATTTAGCGAGACTGTGTCTCTAAATAAAATATAAAAAGGGGCTGGGAATATGGCTCAGAGGTTAAGCACCTCTGAGTTCAATCCCTGGTACCAAAAAAAAAAAAAAGAGTATAACTTACTAAAGCTTATTTACACAGTTAAATGCAGTAAATTTTAAGCATCCAAAATCCACATTGTTAAGAACAAATAATGAAGCTTTTACTACATGCATTCAAAATGTAAACTTGATACGCTAAGATTAAACTCTTTAATCACATTTTTTTGTCGTTGTTGTTATTCAGTATATTTTCCTTCCACAGTTTTTTTAAAACTTAAGTTATCCTCCTGAGTCCCCCAAGTAGCTGGGATTAACAGCTGTGCACCATCATGCCTGGCTAGATTGTCCTCTTTGTTTTATATTTTTCTAAGAATTTTTTGTGTATCCTGGGTATGATATGGCTTGCCTTTCCTTTTGATGAACAGAAAGTTTTTCATTTTAAAAGCCTGATTTATTTACATGTATAGCTTATTTACAATCTACATCAATTTTTGCATGGTAATGGTATTTTTTTTTTTTTTTTTTTTTTTTTTTTACTTTGTTAACTTGGTAACTATTCACTGTGTTATTTTTCTTTTTTTTTTTTTTTTTTTTTCTTGTGGTACCAGGGATTGAACTCGGACACTCGACCACTGGGTCACATCCCCAGCCCTTTTTTGTATTTTATTTAGAGACAGGGTCTCAGTGAGTTGCTAAGTGCCTCGCCATTGCTGAGGCTGGCTTTGAACTCACGATCCTCCTGCCCCAGCCTCCCAAAGTGCTGGGATTACAGGCATGCGCCACCGCGCCCGGCTGTGTTATTTTTCTAGTGTTATACTAGATGTTATATCTTCGATATTTGTTAACATTAATTAAATAGTCATTAGTACTGTTTTTGTGTCAGACAACACAAGGAACATAAACCACTTAAATCTCATTTACTTGACTTCCAGTGTTATGCAGTTGTTACCATGCCTTTAAATCCCACAATATAACTATTATTTAGTAAAGTCAGTATTTATTTAACCTCACCTGTATGCTTATGTTGTTTGTTTTCATTTCAAAGTTTTCATATGGTTGGGTGTTCTTTTTGTTGTTGTTTGGGGGACGTTTTGTTTAGTTTTTGTTTGTGTTTAGCCTGTAGAACCTGTAGAACACTTTTTAGCATTCCCTTAGGTGCAAGTCTTTTGTGATGGAAATCTTTTAATTTTTGTTTATCTAAAATTTTCAGGACTGTATCTTTGGCAGCTACCAACTTTCAACATTTTAAAATAGCATTTCAATGTCTTTAATTCTCACTGGTGTTTATAGGACATCTTTAAATATATGGTTTGATATTTTTCCTCAGTTTTAGAAAAATTCTCAGTAACACTGTCTTAAAATGTTTTATTTGCCCTTTTCTGGTCTTTCCATTAGAAACTCTGATTTTACCTCTTTTAAACTTGATCTTTGTTCCCCTATTATCTTATATCTTTTTATCTGTTTTTTGTTTGTTTGTTTGTTTTGTTGTTTTCCCTCACCATGCTACATTCTAGATATTTTCTTTCACCCTGTTTTCCAGTTTGTTCTCTCTTCAACTGTGTTTAATCCCTCACAGAATTCCTAATTCCAAGTTTTGGGGGTTGGGTTTGGTACTGTTCTAGTTTTACAATTTCTCTTGCTTTTTTTTTTTTTTTTAAAGTTTGTTCCTAATAACTCCACAATCTAGATCCCCTGTGGGTCTTTTTTCTATTGTCTTTTTTTCTTCTTTCACATTTCAGTCATGTTTTTTTTTTCCTCCCCATGTGCCTTGTGGTATTTTTGTTTGTTTCCTTGGGGGGGGGGGGGGGGTTTTTTTTTTTTTTTTTTTTTTTTTGGGTCTTTTTCTTTTTTTTTTTTCAAATATTTATTTATTTGCTTTAGTTGTACACAATGCTTTTTTTTTTTTTTTTTTTTTTTTTTTTTGATACTAAGGATTGAACTCAGGGGCACTTGACCACTGGGCCACATCCCCAGCCCTTTTTTGTATTTTATTTAGAGACAGGGTCTCACTGAGTTACTAAGTGCCTTGTGGTTGCTGAGGCTGGCTTTGAACTCGCGATCCTCCTGCCTCAGCCTCCCAAGTGCTGGGATTACAGGCGTGTGCCACTGCGCCCGGCTCTTTTGAAAGAGTATGGATATTGAATTTTTTAAAATCTCTTAAAATCTGAGGGTTTTGAACAATGTTCCATTCCTTCAAAGAAGATTAAGTTTAAACAGCTAAATTCAGTTTTTATACATTTTCAGATTTTGAAATAATTTGGTACATCAGACTATTATTCCAGTCTACATTTGGTTCATTCTTCATCCCAGGATATAGGACTCCTTCTGAAGCCTAACTTAGTTGCTTCTTTCTTACCTCAAAAAGCAGGGTGACTCTACTCAGTGTTGGTTTTTTTTGGGGGGGTGGTGGCAATTTTTTTTTGGTTTGTTTGTTTGTTCTTCTCATCATCCCCCTCTTCTGAAATCAGCAAGTACACCTACGGGCAAGCACTGGCAAATGCTATACCAGCCCCTCTGCATTCTTCTCTCAGATCTTCACTGCCTTCTTAACATTCAGGTGGTTTTATATTTGTCCAACTTTCTAATTGTTCTCAATAGAAAGGTTGTCCTAAACTGGCTAAACTCATCACTCATTTATCATTTAAAAAAAAAAAAAATGCCACTAGGCGCGGTGGCGCATGCCTGTAATCCTAACACTTGGGAGGCTGAGGCAGGAGGATCGCGACTTCAAAGCCAGCCTCAGCAGTGGTGAGGCACATAGCAACTCAGTGAGATTGCTAAATAAAATACAAAAAAGGGCTGGGGATGTGGCCCAGTGATCAAGTGCCCCTGAGTTCAATCCCTAGTACCAAAAAAAAAAAAACATGCCGTAGCCTTCCAACATTCTTCTTTGGACATGTTCCCTCAAATGTATGTGACTTTGAGAGTTTTTGATGATTATTCGGTTACTAACTCATGCTGAAACCCTGAAAATTAATCTTTTTAATGTATAAGTGCTCTTTACTGTGAGCACCATATGTACCACACCTATGTAGTTACACAGCAGCACCTCAGGGATTTCCATGGGAGAAAAATGGGGTTACACTGTTAAAGGCAGCTGTTTTAAAACAACATGGCTGTGAGCAGACAGATTGCCTTTTGAACATTTGTCTTTGCCTCTCAATGCAGGCTGGGTAAGACATATCTAACCCAAGTTATATCTTGTCTCATAATTTAATCTCTTCAGAGAAAAATAGATCATTTTTAAAATCAGATACCTTTTTCCTCAGAGAACTATTAAGCAAAACAAAAATAACGAAAATTATGAGCAGGGAAATTTGAGTTAATGATTAAAGTCATGATTATAAATTCAAGTTCTGGGAAAAGAAAGTTGGATGCCAGACTGAAAAAGCATATACCCTTATGAGGCATCCACCTCTTTGTTTTAAGTATTGCTACTTGGGAAAACAAAACCCAACATCATATAATCTCCCATCTCACATTGCTTTAGGATGTCTTCTTAAAGTATTATAATTCATTAAACAATTTTCCAAAGTATTGTAAACCAAAGAAAATTTGTAGGCTGAGTTCATTACTAATTAAGCCCAAGGTGACCTTTTGACCCCTGACTAAAGCCTAGTTTTCAAGCTATGCCTTGATGTCCGAAAGAGCAAATGGACTGAGCATCTGGAGATACAGATTTGAATGACTGCACATTTTATGGGTCTATAAAATAATTGAATGTGGTTTTAGTAGCCAGGGACAGTTCTTCATTTATTTAATATGCATAATCATTATTCCCATATGGAATATAGGAATATTCCCCAGTAGTACATTCCGTGGGATCAGGATTGAGCCATCCATGGATGTATCAATTCTTAAAAACAAAAAGTGGCACTTTGATAAAGGCTGTTATTTGTACTCTTCAACAGTAACAGCTTGACTTCTGCTACTTTGATACCTAAGTTAAAAAATTACTTTTATTCTATAGGAAATGACTCCAAAGTAGATGGTTTAGTAAACTTCGAGAAGCTAAGAATGATTGCTAAGGAAATCCGTCAAGTTGTTCGAATGACTTCTGCTAACATGGACCCGGCTATGATGTTCCGACAGAGGTATGACACAGAAATGTGAAGTGTTAGGGGTGGCATCAAGGGTGATAGTAATAAACCTCATAATATTTATCATTTCTTGTGCACTGCACTAAGTGCTTCACACATGCCAGTCTCAAGTAATTGTTTATCACAGTTACCCTAACAGGTAGGTGGTATTAGCCTTCCTTTCATATCTGAGAAATATAAAGCTCAACGCAGTTTTTATGTAATTTGCTAAGATTCAAATCCTAGTTTCTGTATTTATTATTTGAATATATGGGTAGCTCTTATATTTTTTTAAAATATAAGCAAACACTGTTGATCTTCACTAAAATTATCATACAGAAAGAATGGTTTCAAAACCTAATTTGTAATGTATTAATTTAAAGTTATAGTTCTAATTCATACTTCATTTTTTAAAAACATTTGTTCGGGTTAATAATGCTGCTCTTTATTTGTATGTATATTCTTTAACAGAATTCAGAAAGTACAAATTTAATTATTCTTCACTTTATTAAAAATGGAAAGTATTTGTATTCTTTTTTTTTAATATTTTTATTTATTTGCTTTAGTTGTACACGATGCGTTTTATTCAATGTATTTTATTTGTACGTGGTGCTGAGGATCGAACCCGGGTCGCCCACGTGCTTGGCAAGCGTTCTACCACTGAGCCACAATCCCAGCCCAGTATTTGTATTCTTTATCATCTGATAAATGCATTTTAAATTCATTTTTAATGTAATAACAAAGGCTTCTTCAAATTGCTGTGTAGCTTATAGAAAGTATTTTATTAAACTGCTCAAATAGTAATTTTTATAATTTTCATTGTATAAATAGACATTGCAGTTTTAATTTGGGGTCTGATTTTCTTTTCTGTTTATAGAGCATAAAAAATGGAATAATTTACAGACACCAACATAATTCCTGTTATTTAAAAGATATGTACTCCGCTAAGGAAACAAAAATGTTTGGTTTAAAAACCAGAGTTGAAAAGCCAGGCATCATGGTGCACACTTATCATCTTAGTTAATTGGGAGGATAAGGCAAGAGGATTTCAAGTTCAGGGCCAGCCTGAGCAACTTAGCAAGACCCTATCTCAAAATTTAAAAATTGTAAAAGCTAGGGATGTAGATCAGGGGTAGAGTTTTCTAGGTTCAATCCCCAAAAGAAAAGGGGTGGGGGGGACCATTTAGAGTTTATGTAACCAAACAGAACCAGTGTGTGTGTCAGGATTGGTTTTTTGCTTATTCACATCACTGTTCAGAAGTCTGTTTTTGTGAGTAGTTAATCTGATGGTTGCTCTAATTTAGAGATCCTCAAGATATGGAGGAAGGAGTGTGCCTAATCTCCTCTTCCTAATTTCCATCCCTTTTCTGCCACTTGAGATTACTACATATAATAAGAGATGTCATTGCTCAATAGTGTGGTAGCAGAAAACAATAAGAACCAGGAACCCAAGCACACCTGGAGGAGGGCTTGTTCACTTGTTTTGTTTTTGTTTTTGTTGCATGTCCTTGTACAGTGGTCTTGACACTCCCTATTGTCTTATGGAACTCCATTTACTCATATATGTTACCATTCTGGTCCCTGAGGACGTAATGAGTTTGTGTCCCTGCCAGACCAGTTGATAATATACCAGCTACCATCTATGCCTCAGAAATGGGCAAACTAATGTGGAAATTAATAAACCTGGCTATTTTCTTGGGAATAGCATGGCTTGAGTAGAATAAGAAATAAGGTAAAACATCACTTAAACATTGGACTGAATTTTTTCCTGATTCAGTTTTATTTGTCCACCAGTAGTAGTCATCAGTTTGCTAACTAAAAAAAACACTGTCTTTATTTGAACAGTAGCATAAAGATATATAATATTGTAAGATTTCACTGATACATTCTTACTTATATTTTAAGTTGGATTTGTTGGCCAATTATTCTTTACAATTTCTTGTAAAATACTTTATCAGAGAAATTCTGCACATAGAAAAGAAATTTTTTATTTATATTTTCTTGTATTTTCATCCTGTCACTTATATGAATGGCTTAAAAATATTTTGAAAATCACGTTCACAAATTTTATACTTTAAGATTTTTCCCCTAAAAACTTTTTAACTCAAAATTTATAGTAAATGTTTTTATTTAAGCTTTTTATAAACTGCTAAATGAATTTAGTAAGATCCTCAGCAACTTAGTGAGGCCCTTTCTCAAAAAATTAAAAGGACTGATGTTGTAACTCAGTGATGAAGCACCCCTGGGTTCGGTCCCCAGTACCAAAATACATATATACACGTATGCTTGCACACACTAAAGTGTTTTTTAAAACACAGCATGGGGTTTCTTTTGGCCTTCTGGACATATCATAACCCATTTTAACCCCTTGCATTCCCTTAAAGTCATTGTACCATTAAGCTACAGTTTTTTTCCTGGTGAAATATTTCCATTCTACCCTGTCTACATAGTTTTTCTGACTTCAACTGTTGTCTGTTTCTGTGCTTTCCTGTTCAAACACATGCTTCAATGTTTGTGGCTCTTGCTTACAGGAAGAAGAGGTGGCGGAGTCTGGGGTAAGTGTAGAGATGAACACAACTGGAATGAAGGTTGTGCAACTCTTAACATATAATGCATCCCTTTCATTAATGCACGCATATAAAAGAGCATGTGTTTTATTAACTCTCAACCTACATTCCTGATAAATGCCTTTTGCTAACAAGGTGAACATAGTGATAGAACTTTTTAGGTTTTTTTTTTTTTTTTCATTTATTTATTTACTTATTTTACTTTTCCATTATTGATGTTCTATAAGCCCTTTTTAGTTTTTTTTTTATTTAGGAGGATCTGTTAGATGATGATGATGAAGACGAGAATGGTAGTGAATATTTGTTGTATAATTTCCTATGTGCCACACACTGTTCTAAGTTTTCTAAATGAATTAGCTATTTAATTTTCCTATCACCCTTTGAGTAGATGTTATTCCTATGGTACAGGTAGGGAAGATAGAATTGCCCAGTCTTAAGCTTATTAATGGTGGATCCAAACCTAGGCTGTCTGATTAAGACTCCACACCACATTTTTTCTTCAAATATCATATTTTATTTTATAAAAGTAAACATATTGTGTCAGTGGTATAAAATGGATGAGAACTGTTTGTAAAGGTTGCATTTTCCACCAATTTTCCAAAAAGAGGCAACCTTTATCCAAGCTATACTATGAAATAAAACTAGAACATGATTTTAATTCTTCCAAGCCACTTATACCCAAGACTTCCAACACTGATTGAAAATTATTTTAAATTTCTACCAGCTTTGCTTAAAGACTTCCTTAACTCTCTCTAAAACTGTTAGAATAAAAAACCACCTTTTGTTTTAAAGTCAGGTCTTTGCTTCTGTGTAGGTAGATGTCCCTTTAGAGTCATAGATTGATAAAGTTTTTATACATCATGTACCTAGTCCTTTAAGAGAAATGACTTTTATGGGTGAAAGAATTATATAAGAAGAATTTTCTTAATACTAGTGAACCAAGAAGTTAGATCTTTTATTACATGTCAGAAGAATTTTTTTGTGAGCCATTTTCTTGAGTCTTGTCTTATTTGTGGGATAGTTTTCTTGTTAAAGCTTAGCAAATTGGCTTTCCTGTACTTCATTCCTTTCATCCTTCCTTCTCTATGTGTTTCTTGTGTACTTCTTCTATATCATACATTTTTGTCTCAGTCTTTTCTGGCTCTTCTAACCTGGTATTGATATTTTAAAGAATAATATTTGGACAATATTGTCATCATAGTGGCTTTTTGAGGTGATTGAATGATTTAATACATTCACTTTTTATTCAGTTTTAAATTTGTATTATATGATAGTTGATGCTTATAAACAGATATTTTCATTTTACATCAGAGTATTTCCTGTTTTGGAAATAGTGTGGAAGACACTGTCATCTATTACAATGTTTTCTTTTTTAGAATTTTTTTAAATATTTATTTATTTACTTTAGTTGTACACAATGCAATGCATTTATGTTTACGTGGTGCTGAGGATCGAACCCAGGCCGCGCACGTGCGAGGTGAGCGATCTGCCACTGAGCCACAACCCCAACCCCTGTTTTTTAGAATTTTGTGATCTGTACTGCCAGGCATGGTGGCACATTCCTGTAATCCCAACTACTTAGGAGGTTGTGGTACAAGGATCGCAAGTTTGAGGCCAGCCTGAGCAACCTGGCAAGACCCTGTCTTAAAATAATTTTTTTAAAATATTTATTTATTTACTTTAGTTGTACACAATGCAATGCATTTATGTTTATGTGGTGCTGAGGATCGAACCTGGGCCGCTCACGTGCGAGGCGAGCGCTCTGCCGGTGAGCCACAATCCCAGCCCTTAAAATAATTTTTAAAAGAATGGAGAATTTGGCTCAGTGGTAGAGTGCTTGCCTAACATGTGCAAGGCCGTGGGTTTAATCCGCATACCACAAAAGAATAAAAAGAATTTTTATCTATCCTAGATTTGTTAATACTCTCTTTTTTATTTTGAATATCAAATAAAATTATTAAATATTAGTATTGAAATTTGTTACTAAATTTTTAGGACTTAGTTTTATTTCATTTCTTTGAATCCAAAATATCTTCAGTTGACTACACTATTTTTTTTGGTACAGGGGATTGAACTCAGGGGCACTCAACCACTGGGCCACATCCCCAGCCCTTTTTTGTTTTATTAGAGACAGGGTCTTACTGAGTTGCTAAGTGCCTCGCCATTGCTAGAGCTGGCTTTGAACTCACGATCCTCCTGCCTCAGCCTCCCAAGTGCTGGTATTACAGGCATGCGCCACCGCGCCCGGCAACACTATTATCTTATGCAACACAAGAAAATCACTGCAGTGGTCAAGTGTGGTGACATATGCCGGTCATCCCAGCTACTCAGGAGGCTGAGGCAGGAGGATCGCAAATTCAAGACTACCCTGGACAACTTAAGACTCTGTCTCAAAATAAAAAGGACTGGGGATATAGCTTAGTGGTCACGTGCCCCTGGATTCAGTCCCCCTGTGCCATCAAAACCACCCCAACCTCCAAATCACTGCTTTGTCCTGTTACCAAATTTTACTTGGTGCTATTGAAAGATTTCTTATAAGTCTGTGAACTTAGGTTTGAATTTTTATTATGTTAACCTTATTGTGTATATCCAAAAAGGAAAACAAGCAAAAATAAATTGGTTTAGATCTTTATAAAAATTTCTTCATATTCAGAACATGAATCTTCTGAAGCGCTTTTAGAGTCATTAGTTTTTGGGTTTTCTGCAGTACACAGAGACTCAAATGCACACAGTCTTTGTCTTCTGCGCTATCCAGTGTATTAATAATCCACCATCTTAAAAATAAGGCATAATAGAAGCTCCTGATATTGGGTTCTTAGGCTGGCTTTGCAAGTAATTAGAGCTAGCCACCTTTTGACACCTTTGGGAATGTTATTGAAATTGTCAAATTCACTCTCTTTATAATCATTTGCTCCCTGGAAGCTGAAGGGGTAATTCACTCACATCAATGTTTTTTCTTCCAAATCATTCTGCAAATTTCAAGGTTTCTGCATGTGTAACTAGTAATGACCACATCAACAGTTTCTGCCTAACCAGTAGCAATTGAAAGTTGTCATTAAGGGGCTGGGGCTATGGCTCAGCGGTAGAGTGCTCGTCTTGCATGTGTGAGGCCGTGGGTTTGATCCTCAGCACCACATAGGTAAAATAAAGGTATTGTGTCCACCTACAACTAAAAAAAATATTTAAAAAAGAAAAAAGTTGTCATCAAATCTTAACATGCCCCTGTTTCAGAGATCTTAAAATGTGATTTTTTTTAAATAAAAAACACTATTTTTGCTGTTTCACCTAATTTAAGTATGTGAACACTAAAGAACAAATTATTGTATGCTTGTGATCTGTGTATTTGGAATACTTTTATGTAAATATGAGGCAAATTTAGAAAATGTATAGATAGTCTTATTTTAGAACAGTAGCTGCCTTCAAATAATAATCATTTAAGAACCTTGTGTTTGCTAGTCTTGTTAAAGGATGCTTGACAAACAGTGGAGTTGGGTGAAACCAAAGGTTATTTGAATTGTGGTTGTTTTTACTCAACTTGCAGTTCCATCACATTTGGAGGCATTACAAAAGTTAATCTCAGATTCCCCCTTTCTTAAACCCAAATATTGACTTAACTATTCCATACTGAGTGGTTTTTTTTTTTTTTTTTTTTTTTTTTTTTTTTTTTACATTTCTGATTTCTGACTATTCTGAATTGAATAAAAATGCTGTTATTTTCAGCTAATATCTTACTAGTAAAATTGGACAGCATGCCCAGAGTGATCCTGTTCTAGACAGGAATGGTGATTGCAATAGTGTGTCTATGTGTCCAAAGTAGCACAGATGAGCAAAACTGCTCTAGAAACTTCCTTATTGGAGAAACTTCATGCAGAGATCTGACAGATGATAGATAGTCTTGTCTTGCCAAACTATTGCCATATCTCCAGAGTGTGGCTGGCTTCTAGGGCCAGAGGAATGCTTTTTCTTGTCACAGTTCTACCATGGTTGCATAGGCACAAACACAGATCTGATAGAATATACTGCTTAGGGAGGAGTTGGTATCTTATTCTTTTGAAATTTGCATTTTATCAAATCTTGTTCTTTATTCAAAATATTGCCATATGTGCCAAATTACTTTGCATTAATGCTCTTCATCTTTTAACTCATTTACGTCAGCATGCAATAGCATTAACAGAGCAAAATCTTTTAATCTTCATTCTTCTGTGCTTAATTCTCATCTTTACAACCCCTTATTTTGATTTCTATCTTCTTACAGGTCACTCAGTCAAGGCAGCACAAATTCAAACATGCTGGATGTTCAGGGAGGTGCTCACAAAAAAAGGGCACGCCGCAGCTCTCTGCTTAATGCCAAGAAGCTATATGAGGATGCCCAAATGGCAAGGAAAGTAAAGCAGTATCTTTCTAGTCTGGATGTAGAGACAGATGAGGAGAAGTTCCAGATGATGTCATTGCAGTGGGAGCCTGCATATGGTACCTGTGAGTACAAGTTTTCATTTACATGACACTACACAGGATAACAAAACAGTTTGTTCTCCAGAATTATGCTGAAGTCCCAGGAAAATTAACTTTTTACTGACATACCCTAATGATCATGTAATTCTATTAATCAGTTCCTGAATCTTATCCATCCCTGATATGCAAGAAAGAGAGGGATAAATAGTTCTTCTTTAAGAAGCTTTATAAAGCAGGGTGCAATGACACACACCAGCAACTCAGGAGCTAAGGCAAAAGGATTGCAAATTCTAGGCCAGCCTTAGCCACTTAGTGAGACCCTATCTTGAAATTGCTTTAAAAGGAGAGTGGGGAATGAGGATGTAGCTCAGTGGGTAAGTGCTCCTGAGTTAAAAAATCACAGTAGCAAAAAAAAAAAAAACAAAAAAACAACACAGCAGCTTTACAAAGACATCTTGTAAAACTTGGAATCTTATAGAAGAGTCTTTTTGTTTGAGAACATTTTTGCATTGAGCTTAAAATGAAGAGTGAAATTTTTACTCTTTTAATGGATAATATAATTTATCAATTAGAAAATATAAGAAATCTGATTCAAACATTAGAGATAATAGGTGTTTTGTAGGTGTCAGGTAAAACAAGAAAAAGTCAGGCATAATCTGATAATATCCAGAAAGTACAATGAAAAAAGAGATTCTGTCCTCAGTATTGAACAACCCCTTCCTGCCACCCATGCTGTTATGTTTAACAGGTACTCTGCCACAGAGCCACACTCCTCAGCCCTAGGCTGACTTTTTTTCTTTTCTTATTTCTCATTATTAGTGTTTGGGTTCCTTTTGAAAAAAATTATACATACAAGGAATTTGATTTCAATTCCCACTTATGCTTAAAAATCAAGTATAAACAACAAAACACATAAGGAAATCATGAGTTATAAGAACAGAATTCAAAAATGGTGAAATAAACTTGGGTGTAACCAAAGTAAAAAGTTATGTTAAACTAAGGGTTAAATGTTATGCCCATAAGTATTACAATAGAATTCTAAATTTCTTATTGACAGAGGGAAATGATAGTCATCGTGGGCAAATCCAAAGATTGGTAAATAGGATGGTATAGTAGTAGGAAAAATATTTCAGCAGAGTAAAAAAGAAAATGGAAGTAGAACCAAATACTGATTTTTTTAAAAATTCAGATATGACAATGAATTTTAAAATCTAGAGTAAGGAGCCATTCAGTAAATACTGTTATCAAAGCAAAACATCTTTTTTTTTTTTTTTTTTTTTTTTTTTTTTTTTTTTTTTTTTTTTTAAATATTTATTTATTTGCTTTAGTTGTACACAATGTGTTTATTTACGTGGTGCTGAGGATTGAACCCGGGTCGCGCACGTGCTAGGCGAGCGCTCTACCGCTGAGCCACAGCCCCAGCCCCAAAGCAAAACATCTTGAACACTTCTACCTTAGGAAAAGGATCTGAGTGGAGTGTGATGGAAAGAACACCTACACTGAAGAATAGAGGCAGTGTTTGAGTCTCATTTATACCATTTGAATAAGGTTCTCTTCATCCCACAGCTGTTTTCTCAAATGTAAAACTTTTGCAAGTGTTGCATACATTTTTTTCTCTTGTGATTCTTTCTATACTAAACCTATTAGTTTTGGAGAGAGAAAATAACAAAAGTTAACCATTATAAAGAGCATTCCATATGCCAGTGAATTGCCAAGCAATTTATAAAGACCCATATTAGCATTAGCCAGACATGATGGCATGTTCCTATAGGGATCCCTTGAGTGATCCCAGGAATTGAAGACAAACCTGGGCAACATTGAAAAAACATCTCGAAGGGAAAAAAAAAAAAAAAAAAAAAAAAAAAACATGTTGTCATTGACTCCTCACAACTATCTGAAGTATCCAATATTGAGTTTGTATTCTAATGAGATAAAGCACCTAAAAAAAATTTTATGCAAAGTGTTGCAGTACTTATTGCAATGGAAAAAAGAAGTCATTCAGATATGAATATATAAGAAATAAATAGCATATGGCCATAAAAAATTAATTTAATTATAATAATTTTATTTATTTAAAATAACATGGAGGGGCTGGGATTGTGGCTCAGCGGTAGAGCGCTCACCTAGCATGTGCGCGGCCTGGATTCAATCCTCAGCACCATGTAAAAAAAACGCATTGTATACAACTAAAACAAATAAATAAATATTTAAAAAACAAAAACAGCCGGGCACAGTGGCGCATGCCTGTAATCCCAGCACTTCGGAGGCTGAGGCAGAAGGATCGCGAGTTCAAAGCCAGCCTCAGCAATGGTGAGGCACTTAGCAACTCAGTGAGACCCTGTCTCTAAATAAAATACAAAAAGGGGCTGGGGGGCTGGGGTTGTGGCTCAGCGGTAGAGCACTCGCCTAGCACGTGTGTGGCCCAGGTTCGATCCTCAGCACCACGTAAACATAAATGCATTTGCATTGCACTGTGTACAACTAAAGCAAATAAATATTTTTAAAAAGGGGGTGCTGGGGATGTGGCCCCTGAGTTCAATCCCCGGTACAAAAAAAATAACATGGAATTGGAAGATATCTGGGAAAATTTCTTGCCACCTGTGAGATCTCAAGAATATTATCGGAAGCTGGGGATATAGCTCAGTTGGTAGAGTGCTTGCCTATCACATGCACAAGGGGCTAGGTCTGTGGCTTAGTGGTTGAGTGCTTGCCTAGCATAGGTTCTATCCTCGGCACCACATATAAATAAATAAAATAAAGGTCCATCGACATTAAGTCTTTAATATATTTTTAAAAAAGAATAGCCAGGCACAGTGGTACATGCCTATAATCCCAGTAACTCTGGAGGATGAGACAGGAGGATCTCAGAGTTCAAAGCCAGCCTCGGCAATGGTGAGGCACTAAGCAACTCAGACCCTGTCTCTTAATACAAAATAGTGTTGGGGATGTGGCTCAGTGGTTGATTGCCCCTGAGGTCAATCCCTAGTACCATAGATAGATAGATAGATAGATAGATAGATAGATAGATAGATATGGATAAAATTTTAAAAAGAATAATGTCAACTATCAAATGAAACTTGCCAAAAGTAAGGAGTATGTAGAAGCTTCAAAATTTATTCATCTATTAAAGACCCAAATAGGTTTTTTTTGTTTTGTTTTTTGTTTTTTGGGGTTTTTTTTTTTTATTAAAGCCATCTGGTCAAGCTTGATTATGAAAGCTATTTTTTCCTAAATAACTCAATATTTATTATTTCATTAAATAACTCAATATTTTATTAAATTACTCTTTTTTTTTTTTTTTTTTTTTTTTTTTTTTTTTGTAGTACTGGGGATTGAACTCAGGGGCACTCAGCCACTGGGCCAAGTCCCCAGCCCATTTTTGTATCTTATTAGAGACAGGGTTTCACTGAGTTGCTAAGTGCCTCGCCATTGCTGAGGCTGGCTTTGAACTCGCGATCCTCCTGCCTCAGCCTCCCAAAGTGCTGGGATTACAGGCGTGCGCCACCGCGTCCAGCTACTCAATATTTATTATTAACTCAAGATTTATTTGGTTAGTCCGATACAAGATTATTTTATACACATCCTTGTATATATATATATCTATATATATGCCTTCCTCTTCACTATACCTAACCCAGAATTGTCTTTCTTCATAACACTAAGTGGGTATCCTGTGCTACATATTAATATGTATTTGAAGTGAGAAAAACCTGCAGGCTTTTATTTCCTAAACTGGATTTGAAGATGCAATTCAATATATATTTAATTTGGTATGAGTCTTTATTTTATATTCTCTTGTATAATTGATTTTTTTTGTATAATTGACATTTTCTAATTGAAATAACTGTCCATGCCCAAACAAAGTTGATTACTAAACACTACAGAATTGGATTCTGGCTGATAATACATGGACTTTGGAATTTTTCTGCGGACTCTTATATTTAAAGTAGTCTCTTAGTGTTTATTTTTTTCTTTGTACTAAAGCAATTATTAAAATGTCATTGAAGTCAAGAACTAGTATAGTGTTGAGAAAGGTAGAATGGGTTTCAAAGCTCTAACCAAAAATTACATTTTAGGATCAATTAGTTGATGAGCCTGTGTTTATTGTTCCCCAGGAGTCCCTACGTTTTAGCTTTGTGAGATGTTCCCTGATGTTTATCACCCCAAATATTCACTAAGCTCTCATAATAAAAGCATAATTACTATCACACCTGTGCTGGGACCATTTAAACATCTATTTGTTTTTATCTTGATGTTTAAACCAAACATATTATGAAGTACTGAGGTTATACCTACGTAAAACCATCCTGAATAACTGAATGAAGGATTAAAAGTACTTCATGGGGCTGGGGATATAGCTCAGTGGTAAAATAAAAGTACTGCCTGAAGAAAGAATATCTTCCCTTTAGACTATAGTATTGTTTTTTTTTTTTTTGTTTTTTTTTTTTTGTTTGTTTGTTTGTTTGTTTGTTTTTTGGGTATTTTTTGGTCCTGGGGATTAAACTCAGGAGCACTCGACCACTGGGCCATATCCCTAGCACTTTTTTGTGTTTTATTAGAGACAGGGTCTCACTGAGTTGCTAAGTGCCTCGCCATTGCTGAGGCTGGCTTTGAAGTCGCAATCCTCCTGCCTCAGCCTCCCAAGTGCTGGGATTACAGGCATGCACCACCGCGCCTGACTACAGTATTGATTTTATACAAAGGAGGCAGCTCTTTTGTTTCTTAAATCAGAGTTCCCCGAGTTTGTGAGCAAGTGCATCTTCATCTGAAAGATGCCGCAAGTGATACATAGTGGAAGGGAGTTTTCCAATCTAGAAAACTAAACAGTTTATTTTTAATAGGAATCTAGAGAGTGGGACTGAGGAAAGGAAAGGCACATAGTTCAAGGGGGCAGGTTGATGCTAAGTCATGCAGGGTCTTTTAAGGCCATGTTTTAGGGCTTAGGGCCTTTGTCCTGTGAGCAGTGGGAAGGCATATGGAGAAAGAAAGTGATATGATCAGATTTTCATTTGGTAGAAACATTCTGCCATTGTATGGAGAATGGCTTAAAGGCATGAAATTTATGAAAATTAGTCAAAACCTTTTTTTTTTTTTTTTTTTTGTGGTACCAGGGATTGAACTCAGGGGCACTGGGTCACATCCCCAGACCTTTTTTTTTTTTTTTTTTTTTTTTTTTGGTACTGGGGATTGAACTCAGGGGCACTCGACCACTGGGTCACATCCCCAGCCCTTTTTTGTATTTTATTTAAAGACAGGGTCTCACTGAGTTACTAAGTGCCTCGCCATTGCTGAAGCTGGCTTTGAACTCGCGATCCTCCTGCCTCAGCCTCCGAAAGTGCTGGGATACAGGCGTGCGCCACCGCGCCCCGGCTAAACCATTTTATTTTTGTGCTAAAAATAAGTGGTATTTAATCAGCCATTTATTGTTGCCTTGCCTAAAAAAAAAAAGTTTACTTACCTATTTTTTTTCTCTCTCTCCTATAGTGACCAAGAATTTAAGTGAGAAAAGATCTGCCAAGTCATCTGAAATGTCTCCAGTGCCTCTGAGGTCAGCTGGCCAAACAGCAAAAGCCCACTTACATCAGTCCCACAGAGTAAGCCAGGTTCTTCAGGTACCAGCTGTTAATTTGCACCCCATCAGGAAGAAGGGACAAGCAAGAGACTCTACACTGAGTGAGTATTCACAATTAATATTATATTTATTTAATTAAGTTCCAGGGGGGTTAAAGTGACAATTACAAATGCTCAGAAGATCAGCTGTTGTAAGTTGTGTAATATCATCACTTAATGAATCAGAGAATGTTTCATTTTCCCCAGAGATATTTTTTGATGATAGCATACTTTTTTGGGGGTAGATGGACACAATGCCTTTATTTATTTTTGCCCCAGTGTATGTTTTAAATGCTGACCTTGAAATTCCTGTAATGATAAAATCTATTTATCAGGGCTGGGATTGTGGCTCAGCGGTAGAGCACTCGCCTAGCGCGTGGGCGACCCGGGTTCGATCTTCAGCACCATGTACAAATAAAACGCATTGAATAAAACGCATTGTGTACAACTAAAGCAAATAAATAAAAATATTAAAAAAAAATCTGTTTATCAACCCAAAAAACTTGGGTATTTGCATCAAACTTTGGGCAAACCAAGGGCTTACTTCATTAAAATGTGTATTTAATGAAATACCAACTACAGATGAAACCTACAAAAGTTGTGACAGCCAGCCCGGCACAGTGGCACATACCTATAATCGCAGTGACTCCAGAGCCTGAGGCTGAAGGATTGAAAGTTCAAGGCCAGCCTCAGCAACTTAGTGAAACCCTGTCTCAAAATAATAAATAAAAAGGCTGGGGATGTGGCTCAGTGGTTAAGTGACCTTGGGTTCAGTCCCTGGTAACAAAAAAAGGAAAGAGAGGAAAAGAAAGAAGAAAATATAAAGTGTGTGTGTGTGTGTGTGTGTGTGTGTGTGTGTGTGTGCGCGCGCACACGCGCGCGCCACATTTCTTTGCCACTTTTAAGCCGTGTAGACATTATCCAAATTACTTTTATTTTAATTGTTTATCACTATTTCAGCTTTCAGATGGGAAGCTACATTAGATTTGGTTCCTAAAATTTTTACTTAATCTAGACATTATATATAATACATATTAAGTAGAAGTTTGTGAATTGAATTTCATTTTATTTGAGATACAACATTGAAAATAAAAAAGAAAGAAATGCCCCCTCCCATGCTACATTTTCAGTCTGGTTTATATAGAGACTCCCAGATGCTTCAGTATGTGTTTACTGTTATGCTGGAGGTATATACAGAACATATAAAAGGAAAAACAAGAGGTACCTTTACCAGGAGTGAAAAGGTAGGGCTTCAAAAGAAAGCTTTTTGGAGATAAGATTTAAGCAGAACCTTAAGATATGATGAGGAAGGAAGTAATTAGGGGAACGTTTCAGAAAAGTTGCTTCAAGTAAAGGAAACAGCTTAGTGTCTGCAAGGAGCTACAAGTGCTTTGCTGACTGGCTGCAAGTTGCATGCAGAGTATTGAAAGACAATAGTAACTAAAGTTAACAGCACTTAGGGAGTTCCAGGCACAGTTCATAGTCCTTTACTGAATAACCCTATAAGAAACATAGTATTTTATTCTTACTGAGAACTGAAGTCATTAATATGTCAAAATTATGATTTGAACGGCTGGGGTTGTGGCTCAGTAGTAGAGTGCTCACCTAGCATGTGTGCAGCCTGGGTTTGATCCTCAGTACCACGTAAAAATAAATGCATTGTGTACAATGAAAGCAAATAAATAAATATTTTTTTAAAAATTATCATTTGCTATGCTAAAGGCAAGTTGTCATTGAGAAGCCATTAAAGACATTTGAACAAGGGAAAGTAATAGTCCAAATTATGTTTGAGAATAGACTATAGTAGAGAATGCAGCAATATCAGAGGTAGAAAGCCTGAATGGATAGCTGATGTAACAGTTTATTGAAAATTGCTCAGGGCCTAGACTGATGCCCACAGAAATAAAAAGAGTATTGGTTGCAAAATTGATAAATTTGGTAAGAGTGAGGGAGGGACAAGTATAGCTTTGATTGCCTAACTTGGATATCAGCACCTGAGAGACAATAAACACTGTGTGTACTGGGTAGTCCCATGTCCCGCCTCCCCATAATATGGCTGGGATTTAGGGATGATATATTATATATTAAAACTATTCAAGTAGTATGGGTATACTGTGATTAAAGTGTTTTCATTGTCAAAAGCTGTTTGTTCCTGGGCCACATTCTCATCAAAGTTATGCTTACTCTGCTGGCTAAGAATGGTGTCAGTAGTTCTTTGACATTTCTTAGAGAAGACCACGTTGAAAAAGTCAGTTGTCAGTATATTGAAAGCATTTCTTTTTGACCCTCGCTAAACAGTGCCAGCTGTTAGACAAGGTTAATGATAGAACTTTACAAGAATGTTTCCACTAGGCTCCCTATTATTTTTCTATAAATTCATGATTCTTTCTGTTGTTTACTTCTCTCCTGTAGTGTGAATTTAGTGCTCTTGAAAAGGGCTGGACTGGCAGCCCTGCAGCCTCTTCTGTATACCCTCAGCACAGATGCACCACAGGTAGTGCCAGTGCCAGCATTCCTACACTGCCCCTGCCACATGCCTCACTCTGACTTGGAGAGGCCACCTCTAGAGGGGAGGAAAGAGTTTGAATCCATGTCTTCTCTCTTAAGATTTCAAACAAGTCTGTCAATCGTGAGGGGTTGGGGCACTATATTCAGACTATTAAACTGATTTATCTTCTGCCACAAAGCAAACTATTTATTATAAACTGGTCTGTGACCAGCTGAATTTGAATGAATAAACTAGAGGTGAGAATCTCTGTATGCCATTATCCGGTCATTTAGTCCCCGTTTGTCATTTACACATTTCAGTTGACTATACTAGCCATTGTGTATCATGGCTTTAGTTATGTAGTGATTTAGGCAACTACAGACATTTTAATTGTGAAATGGTACTTATTCACTTCTTTGATTTTATTCTTAGGTTCAAGTTTACCTCAGAAAATCTTAGGACCAACTGAAGAAATAAGTGGTAAGAAACATACAGAAGACACTGTGTCTGTGGCATCATCTTTACATTCAAGTCCTCCTGCATCACCTCAAGGTTCCCTCGCAAAGGTAAGACAGATATTTCAGGCTTGTCCTTGTTAAACTGAACAGCACTTTGTAGCACATATTTTGCTTTTTAGTCCATAAATGCACAATAGAAAAGTGTAACTGCTAAAACTTACTTATTGAACTTTGATATTTCTTATTGAATTATTCAAATGCGTTTCAGTTGTTATACATCATTTAACTAGGACTCCAGAATTCAGAGGGTGGTTTTTAACTTCTGTGACAAAGAGCAAGCATAGATAAAAATAAAGGCAGAGGTCACAGGTTTTTGGTCTGTGCCAGTTCTTGATGTTACTTTCCAGATTTTCAGTATTCAAACATTTCATTGGCATATTTGCCAATAAAAATATCTACAACAATATTTTTAACCAAGTAAAGATGGAGAAAAGGGAACAGATATTTATTTAAGTTGACTTCCTTTTTTTTTTTTTTTTTTGTACCGGGGATTGAACTCAGAGGTACTCTACCACTGGGTCACATCCCATCCCTTTTATATATTTTATTAGAGACGGGGTCTCACTGAGTTGCTAAGTGCCTCAGCCTCCCAAGTGCTGGGATTACAGGCGTGCACCACCGCACCTGGCTGACTTCCTTTTTTTTTTTTTTTTTTTTTTTGCAGTAGCATATTACCTTTTTATGCATCAAGATTTAAAACAGATACCTTTATAGATTTGTACATTCATACTTGTACAGAACCTAACAAGGTAAAAAAATATATATATCTGATGTCATTTTTGTTCTTTTTCATGTGTTTTTATATTTAAAACCAGAGCTTTTCTTGGCCAGACTTTACAGTCCCTATGGAGATTAATTTTACTAGGGAAAGCTTCATGTTAACTCCACAAGTAGCATTCTAGATAGGGTGTGTATTTCTTACATTGGCTCCTGTACCCTCTGTGTGTACCCTCGAAGAGAAAGCTCCCTAATACTGGGATCTTTACAGATATACAAGAATTCTATCTGTAAATAATTACAGCTTAAGATGGCCCATAGTGGGGGCTGGGGATGTGGCTCAGCGGTAGAGCACTCGCATAGCATGTGCGCAGCCCAGGTTCGATCCTCAGCACCACATACAAATAAACGCATTGTGCACAACTAAAGCAAATAAATATTTAAAAAAAAAAAAAAAAAGATGGCCCATAGGCAGAGGGGAAACAAGTTTGTTAATTCTAGCCAGGAGGGAGAAGCTTCCAGAGTTTGCCTCAGCTCCCATATTCTGAGTTTCATCTCATTCTACAGGGCTTTTTCTTATTTTTGCCACCATATGTAGCAGTGATGTCAGATCTGAGTTTGAATCCTGATTCTGTCCCCTGCTATATCTGTGTTACAGTGTATAACTTATTTACAGGGTCAGATTTTCTCTCTGAAAGATGGGGGTGGAGACCATCTATTTTAGGGTCCTCAAAGGTTTAAATGTAATAATATTTATAAAGTCATATGTGCTATAAATTAGCATCTCTTTTCTTTCCCTGCTGCCAACCCAGGGCAACATAGCTCCATTACTCACCTGCCCTTTCTCGCATAGCTGAAACTGGCTAGAATTTTCATTCAGATTTTACTAGGGAAAGCTTCATGAAAATCAGAACACATAAGCAACATACATATAATAGTTGTGTTTATAAACACATATTTCTCATCCTGTTGTGACTCATACATGAGTTTTTGAGGCACATAGACCTTATCCCATCTCCTTTTCTCCCTGGTCCCAGCCAGAGTGCTCTCGTCAGGTCTTGACAAGTGGGACTGGCTGCTACGTCTGCAGCCAAATAGATAATCCTTTTAAACAGTGCCTGTGTGCTCCTAATGCTCTCGAAGGAGCACTTTACATCCCTCACCCCTTTTGAAAGCTGTTCAAAGGTCCATTCCAGAATAGAAAATTCTGTAAGCAGAAAGATAGTTGGACCTGGGGGAAGAAATGTCAGGAACAGGAATGCCCCCATTGCTCTTATTCGCAACAGAAAACCCGCTCTCACTATTGGAATAGAAAGGTCTTTACTGGATTGTCTTTCAGTGTGTAGCTGACAGTTGACTATGACATTTATAGATTTGTGAGCGTGTCATAATCATATTTAAAATCCTGAAGAAAATCTCTTGAGCAGTATTTTCAGTTTGTTGTTAACGTATGTTCTGTCAAAACCTCAACTGAGCCAGGCATGGTGGCATACGCCTATAATTCCAGCAGCTAGAGAGGCTGAGGCAGGAAAATCACACGTTCAAAACCAGTCCTGGAAACTTAGCGAGGCCCTAAGCAAATTAGCAAGACCCTGTCTCAAAAAATATGAGATGTGGCTCAATGGTTAAGTGCTCTTGGGTTCAGTCTCCAGTATACACACACACACACACACACACACACACACACACACGTATAAATAACTCACTTAACTAGATATGATAGTTCCATAGACAGGTTTTTCCCAGTTATCTGGTTGAACAAAAATGTCATTACACTAAGTATGTTTTTAGGATCCATTCTTAATTCTTGTTCAACTTTGGAATTATTTGTTTCTGTTCTTCCCTCCTTCGTTCCTTATGCTACTGGGGATTGAACCGAGGGATGCTCTACTGCTCTACTACATCCCCAGCCCTTTTTATTTTTCATTTTAAGACAGTCTCACTAAGTTACTTAGACTGGCTTTGAATTTGCAATCCCTCTACCTCAGCTTCCTGAGTAGCTGGGATTACGGATGTACACCACCATGCCTGGCTTGAAATTAGTTGTTTTCTAACAATTAAGAAAATAATCTGGGCTGGGGTTGTGGCTCAGCGGTAAGAGCGCTCTCCTAGCATGTGCTGTGCCTGCGAGGCCTGAGTTCAATCCTTAGCACCACATAAGAATAAATAAATAAAATAAAGGTATTTTTAAATTTTTTAAAAAAAGAAAATAATCCTGTTTCATATTTTCATAAAAAGTATTTAAACAGGTAAGCACTTTTAAAAGAGAAGTCAAAAGACTTTTTAAGCATTACATAATCTTCCTCAGCACTTAAGAAGGGCAACCTCTCCACCTTAAGAGCCACAGCAGCATTAGAAATGATGCTTTATAAATATACTTATTAGAATATATTATTTGTGTGTTTCATCTGGTTTTTACTAAGCTTTTTCTTAGTAAGATCTGCTAGAAAATTCTAGACAGGCATAATTTCTTTTGAGAAATAGTTCTGGTTACCTGTTACTCTACTCTGGTCATATATTTTCTGATGATTTGACCACCTTGGTTTACTTTCAACACTTTACCGCCTGCCTGTTCTGATCAAAAATAATCTTTCTCCTGTGTTCTGTCTTATTATAATAACAGTGTGTTTATGCTACATAGTACATTTTCCATGCACTAAAAAATATTTTTGCTAGATTTCCGTTTTTCAGATATTGTTGAGATAATAAGTTTTTAAGTAGGCTGATTGTGATTAATTGGAAAGAATTAATTGACCATGTCAGGGTTTTTGCATTTCTCCCTCCAGTTGGCAGTATCATATCTGATCACAGCATCCTCCTGCGCCTCTCAGGGCCTTGCTCATCCCCTCCCTGTGAGTCCAGCACCGAGATCAGTGGCCAGAGCTGCCCCGGAATAGGTGGGGTTTACTTGCAAAAGAAAATCCTTCAGATTACCAGGAGCACAGCCAAAAGAACAGACAGGACCAAGAAGGCCACTGAGGAGAATAGAGACAGGACAAGTTGTGAGAACACAACCAAAAAAAGAATGACGTCCCCGTTTAGAAGATTTAGGGAAAGAACTCTTTCAAGGGAGAGACTAGTCAACAGCCAAAAAGAGGACGCAGATCACAATCAAGCCACAGACAGCTGTGAGAAAGTGAAGGATGTTGGAAGCAACATCAAAGATGAGAAAGGGAGTGACATCTTCAATTCAAATAGCCGAGGCAACAGTAATATTTTAAACTGCTTCCATTCGCGATTCAAGTCTAAAAGGAGAAAGACACTCTGATGAAGTTTCTTATTTTAGTGTTAAATTTGTTTTCAGTTATTAATGTAAATGTAGCTTGAATTAAGCCATTTGGAGAAACAACCTAGTAAAATACTATTAATAAGCATTTTATGATTAGTATTACAGGTCCGATGGCAGCAAAGTAATATTGATTAAAAGTGCCTTATTTGTACATGTTATTTTACTAATGTATTGAGTTAGTAAACTTTATACTCTTGTTTTCTGTAGTTGGCTTTATTTCCTACAGCTGGGTCTGTAAGTGAAATAAATATAGAAGCTTTTCAGGAATTAGTGTTCATTTTCGCCATAAAACCCCCGGTTATAATCTGATTTGATTATTTTTTTGATTATCTGATTTGGTTATCTCTCTTTGCCTTAGAGAATTTTATTGCCATCTTAGTACTCCCAACTGCCTTATAAGGTAATGGACAAAGATGTTTTGGGGAGGCAAGAAATTGGACCTTTTTCACATCCATTTTTTTATATCATATGCCTTTCACATATCTCTGATTGGGGAAGGAGGAACTGATCTAACAGTAGGTTCAAAGTCATCTGGGAGACTTGTTTAAAAATATATACATTTTTAAGCTGGGGGTGGTGGCACATGCCTGTAGCAGCTCAGGAAGTGGAAGCAAGAGGATCCAAAGTTCAAAGCCAGCCTCAGCAACTTAGCAAGGCACTAAGCAACTCAGTGAGACCCTGTCTCTAATAAAATACCAAACAGGGCTGGGGATGTGGCTCAGTAGGTATCCCTGAGTTCAATCACTGGTACCCAAGAAACAACAAAAAATGCATTATTATGCCCCATTCCAGACCTCATAAATTGCCAGAATTAGGCCTGGGAATGTGTTTTTTTAATAAGCTTTCCAGGTCAATCTTGTAATACATTATATTTGAGTAATACTAAACTAACACACAAGGATGAAATTATTTTTATTTGTTTGTTTATTTATTTTATTTACCACATCCATTTTATTGATCCTCTTGAAAATTAACTAATCAGTTTATGGGCATTAGCAAATAACAGTGATCCTCAAGTTCAAAGATGTGCAACTCAGGAGGCTAGCTTGTCTTAACTTAACTTGGTTCTTGGGCCCCTAAGCCATGGGTTAATCACACATTTTCTGGGACTTGATTCTTCTCCTTGAAATACTTAATGAGGCTATTAATGTGATTATCGCACAACACATTTTTTTCCAGAATGACTACAGTGATGTGTGAATAAACTCCCAAGATTCTTAATTCTGAAAAACATCTTGGAGCTTAGGTAGTTGTCTTCTTCTCTGTATGTATAATAAGAAAGCTGAGCCTCTGAAAATGCTAGTAACATACCTAAGGGATTGGTCCAAGGTCAAATACCTGTTGAACCTCACTGTGTGAACAAGATACTGTTTGCTTTCTAGAGACCTGCCCCCTTTGTTGGGATTAATAGGTCATTTCCTTCATTTCTTTAAAAAAAAAAAAAAAAGTATGATTTCTATTCTTCCAATTATGAAAATGGACATTTAAACAACATGATGCAGATTTGTTTTTGGACACTTCCACCTCATTTCATCCTTAACCTTTTAACCCAAAGAATACAAAAGAAAATCTCTGGCTATCTGCTGTGCAGTAAGTCACAGAAGAATTTAAAATATGTAGTCACTGTTTTGTTTTGTTTTTTTTTTTCCATTATACGTTCTTCTAAATCTATCTG
Organism: Tamias sibiricus; assembly: GCA_025594165.1. Lineage (NCBI taxonomy): Eukaryota > Metazoa > Chordata > Mammalia > Rodentia > Sciuridae > Tamias > Tamias sibiricus. Next base: position 29,452,364 of record CM046662.1, on the reverse strand, counting down.
TTCAGCTGTTTAATATTCTCCAAAGAAATGAAGAAAAAGGAAAGTAGGTATAAAATTAAGTCCAATCCAAAACAATCTTTAAAAATACTGAAACAGGACTGGGCTTGGTGACGCACACCTGTAATCCCAGGAACTCAGGAGGCTGAGTCAAAAGGATGATAAGCTCAAGGTCAGCCTCTGCAACTTAGCAAGACCCTGTCTCGAAAAATAAAAAGAACTGTAGATGTAGGTCAGCGCCAGAGTGCCTCTGGGTTCAGTCCCCAGTATGAATAATGATGATGATGATGATGATGATGAAACAGAACTGAGGATAGGGCTTAGTAGTAGAGCTTTTGCCTAGAATGTGGAATTCCTGATCCTCAGCATTACAAAAAAATAAAATAAAATAAAATACTGAAACAATGATTCTCAACTCGGAGCAAGACTTCTTAGGTGGCATAACCAGAACATCTGTGGTAAGTATATGTAGTTTGAAAAAGCAAAAATGTAGTCCTGACTCCCACCCCTACCTTAAGGTAGTATTTTCATTTAAATCAGGCCATGAAATATTTGTGTTAATCAAAGGAGGGGGCATAGGGCTAAAAAGAAATTGAGAAACTCTTATGTATACTTCTTAATATTTGTAATGTACTTAATGCCTTTTGTTTTATTAAATGCTTATGGCTGTGTGAGAGCCTAGGCCAGATATACCTTTGGACAAATTCTTAGTAATGCTGGATTTTTACTTTGCCCTTGAATTTGGAGTATTGTTGAGATATGGGATAAGTAGGTTAACAGATATTTAAGGGAATACATGAAAAAATTGGGCACTATTACGTCTATACAGATGGAAACTAAGATTGCTTCCTCTTTCTCTTTTGGATTTTTAAATATTTTTCTTTATCCTCTCCCTGACTACTCCCACTCCTATTCCTTTGTTTTGAAGTTTGATTAGAGTTTTGGTTTATTGTTTCCATTCAGGTTATGCACTTATACCATCAGCTAAATCGGATAACTTGTCTGACTCCAGCCATAGCGAGATCTCTTCACGGTCCAGCATCGTGAGCAATTGTTCTGTTGACTCCATGTCTACAACTCTACAGGATGAACGGTGTTCTCAGACCGTGGCAGTCCCTGAATCCACTGGGACATTGGAAAAGACAGAGCACTCCTCAGGGATAGGAGACCATACTCAACTTGGTCCTGGGTAACCATCCTTGTCTACGTTTGTATCATAAAACCTAAGCCAAGAGGCCATCATTAAGCAGCATTCCTTGTCTCGACCTTGTACCTTCCCCAAGTGGGGAAGTCACAAGACATTCCATAAAAGAATGTGAAGGCCAAGTGCATATTCACCATGCTGAATATGGAAATAAGTACATTTTGAAAGATGTACAGATGATTTGTTTTTCTTTTTGTGGTACTAGAGATTGAACCCCAGGACACTTTACCACTGAGCTGCACCCTAGCCCTTTTTCATATTTTATTTTAAGACAGGCTCTTGCTAAGTTGCCAAGGCTGGCCTCAAACTTGCCACCCTCCTGCCTTAGCCTTCCCTCCCAGCTATGGATGCTTATTTTTAAAGTGTTACTGAATTGAAGTAACTTTGATAGTAGTTACTAGGGCTAAGGATTTAACCCAGTGGTAAATTTACATGGTAGGGTGCTTACTAAGTAGCATGTACAAGGCTATGGGTTGGATCCCCAGCAACAACCTCCCCTGTCCCCCACCCCCACCCCCCAAAAAAAAGACAAAAAAGAAACTGGCTGTTAGAGGTTTCTCAAAAAAGTTGTATAATAGAAAGTACACCCCCACCAGGCATAGTGGCACATGCCTGTAATCCTAACAGCTCAGGAAGCTGAGGCAGGATGATGGTAGGTTCAAAGCCAGCCTCAGTAACTTAGTGAGGCACTAAGCAACTTATTGGAACCTGTCTCAAAAATTCGAAAAAAGCTAGGGGGGAAGGTTGGGGATGAGACTCAGTGGTTTGGTGCCCCCTGGGTTGAACCCACAGTACCAAAAAAAAATAAAATAAAGGAGGGGGCATAGGGCTAAAAAGAAATTGAGAAACTCTTATGTATACTTCTTAATATTTGTAATGTACTTAATGCCTTTTGTTTTATTAAATGCTTATGGCTGTGTGAGAGCCTAGGCCAGATATACCTTTGGACAAATTCTTAGTAATGCTGGATTTTTACTTTGCCCTTGAATTTGGAGTATTGTTGAGATATGGGATAAGTAGGTTAACAGATATTTAAGGGAATACATGAAAAAATTGGGCACTATTACGTCTATACAGATGGAAACTAAGATTGCTTCCTCTTTCTCTTTTGGATTTTTAAATATTTTTCTTTATCCTCTCCCTGACTACTCCCACTCCTATTCCTTTGTTTTGAAGTTTGATTAGAGTTTTGGTTTATTGTTTCCATTCAGGTTATGCACTTATACCATCAGCTAAATCGGATAACTTGTCTGACTCCAGCCATAGCGAGATCTCTTCACGGTCCAGCATCGGAGCAATTGTTCTGTTGACTCCATGTCTACAACTCTACAGGATGAACGGTGTTCTCAGACCGTGGCAGTCCCTGAATCCACTGGGACATTGGAAAAGACAGAGCACTCCTCAGGGATAGGAGACCATACTCAACTTGGTCCTGGGTAACCATCCTTGTCTACGTTTGTATCATAAAACCTAAGCCAAGAGGCCATCATTAAGCAGCATTCCTTGTCTCGACCTTGTACCTTCCCAAGTGGGGAAGTCACAAGACATTCCATAAAAGAATGTGAAGGCCAAGTGCATATTCACCATGCTGAATATGGAAATAAGTACATTTTGAAAGATGTACAGATGATTTGTTTTTCTTTTTGTGGTACTAGAGATTGAACCCCAGGACACTTTACCACTGAGCTGCACCCTAGCCCTTTTTCATATTTTATTTTAAGACAGGCTCTTGCTAAGTTGCCAAGGCTGGCCTCAAACTTGCCACCCTCCTGCCTTAGCCTTCCCTCCCAGCTATGGATGCTTATTTTTAAAGTGTTACTGAATTGAAGTAACTTTGATAGTAGTTACTAGGGCTAAGGATTTAACCCAGTGGTAAATTTACATGGTAGGGTGCTTACTAAGTAGCATGTACAAGGCTATGGGTTGGATCCCCAGCAACAACCTCCCCTGTCCCCCCACCCCCACCCCCCAAAAAAAAGACAAAAAAGAAACTGGCTGTTAGAGGTTTCTCAAAAAAGTTGTATAATAGAAAGTACACCCCCACCAGGCATAGTGGCACATGCCTGTAATCCTAACAGCTCAGGAAGCTGAGGCAGGATGATGGTAGGTTCAAAGCCAGCCTCAGTAACTTAGTGAGGCACTAAGCAACTTATTGGAACCTGTCTCAAAAATTCGAAAAAAAAAAGCTAGGGGGGAAGGTTGGGGATGAGACTCAGTGGTTTGGTGCCCCCTGGGTTGAACCCACAGTACCAAAAAAAATAAAATACATATCATAGACAGGTTGGGAAAGTGGTACCAGTCCTTGATCTTGTTGTCTGTAAACATTTGAATAAGAATAATGAGCTAGCAGAGATCAATTTTTTAAAAAATTTTTAGCTCCAGTATGAATATGTAACAACAAATCCCAATCATACATACACCTTTAATGCACCAATAAAAAATGTAGAAAGAGAAAAAATTTAACTTCAAATCTTGCTTTAGAATCATGCAAAATAGAAATATTCAGTAAAGCATTGAAAAACTTTAAAGTGATAAATATTGTTAAACTTTATCTACTTTAATATCTGTATTTTAAGATATATTCTAGTATATTTATTTGTAAAGGTTTTTTTTTTTAATATATTTATTTATTTATTTGCTTTAGTTGTACACAATGCGTTTTATGTTTACGTGGTGCTGAGGATCGAACCCAGGCCGCACACGTGCTAGGCGAGCGCTCTACCGCTGAGCCACAATCCCAGCCCTGTAAAGGTTTTGATAGGATTCATTTAATGGATTGTGGGGGAATTTGCTGTTTTTACTCGGTACTATAATAGGCTAACCTCAAGTATACCTTGAAAAATAAAGCATGTTTTCTTAAGGTGGGGATTCTTAAGTTTGTATCCATTAGAGAAGAGTATATTGAAATAGAATGAAAAGGTTTATTTAATTTTATTCATTTCAAACCTTATTACTACATTTTTCACTTAAAATTTATTATGCCTAAGCATTGGAGTTTTTTCATTGTATGTTTCTAGCTGTGTATGTTCTGTGTTTGTTATAAGAAGTCATACTTGGAATGGACAGAAGAAAGATTTCCCAGTAAGCCAGTAAATTACTTCTAATTGTGTATTATCTCCAATTGCAGGTGGACACTTTCAAAGCCATCTCTAATCAAGGGTTTAGCTGTCTCAGCTTCTATGAGCAATGAAGAGATTTCTCATGAGCATATTGTTATTGAAGCAGCTGATAGTGGTCGTGGAAGTTGGACTTCCTGTTCAAGTAGCTCCCATGACAACTTTCAAAGCCTTCCAAACCCAAAAAGCTGGGACTTTTTGAACTCCTATAGGCATACTCATTTGGATGATTCCATTGCTGAAGTGGAACCCGTTGACTCTGAGCCCTACTCCTGTCCTAAAGGTTGCTCTAGAACTTGTGTCCAGTGTAAGGGAAACTTAGAGACTAATCAGTTGAGACAGAGTTGGGCCTCCTCCAGTTCTCTCTCTGATACATATGAACCAAATTATGGAACAGTTAAACGGAAAGTATTGGAGAGTACCCCCACTGAATCATCTGACAGTTTGGACCCAAAGGATGCCACTGACCCAGTTTATAAAACTGTCACTTCCAGCACAGAAAAGGGCTTGATTGGTAAGTTGTGTGTTTTGTCATATATTTGGTATTTAGAGGTTATGGCAAAAAATAATAATAATAAGGCATTGGAATATAGTGGCCAAGATTTTATTCTTGGGGGGAAAGATCATTCTCTTTGTCCCTAAAATTCAAGGTTTCTCAAGAGCTTTGGAGTAGATATTCAAGCCATTAAAATGAAAAGTCTGGTGTGAAAATATATAGTTAGGGAAATACATTTGTCATGTTTTATTTTTTAAGATATTTTTGATTCATTGAATATCATCACATTATTACACAAAGTAAGGGGAGAAATGTACTAAAGAAATCCAGAGTGAGCTTAGTGATAGAGCATATGCTTAGCATTCAGGAGGCCCTGGGTTCAATCTTCAGCACCATGAAAAAAGAAAGAAATCAGTCTGAAATGTTTTTCATTATACCTTCCTGTTGCATATCATTAGTGTGCAAACTAATTTGTGAATTTCATTCTAGGCTTTCTTAGTGCATTTAGCCATCAAATAATGTTTTTGAAAAAATCATTCCCTGAATTATATAAATACTTGAATAGTCCCTGCTTTTTACATATGTGGAATGACTGTTTGTTAAATCTATATTATTCATGATCAGTTCTTAATTCTCTGACAATAGTCTTGATATCACATTTAATTACTAAAATGTGCTTATTTTATAGTCACTTGTTAAATTGCACTATAGATTAGGTGTTTAGCTCTCATTCATTTTTTTCTAAGAATTTTTTTAGTAAACCTTTTTTTAAAAAAAATATTTATTTATTTGCTTTAGTTGTACATAATGCAGTGCATTTATGTTTACATGGTGCTGAGGATTGAACCTGGGTTGCACACATGCTAGGCGAGAGCTCTACCGCTGAGCCACAACCCCAGCCCAGTAAACCTTTTTAGGTAACCCCACAGTAGGGATATGTGTACGAGGATATAAAAATCTTCCTCTTTTCCTATGGGAATGTGGATTTTTAAGTTCTTCATTTCTTGGTAACTCTGGACAAATCACATACATTCTTCATTCTTATCTTACTTCTCTTGATAACTGAAATGGACAACGTTTTTTGACCTTGTTATTACATTCAAATTATACTAGAAGATGTATAGAAATTTCAGTATGGACAAACCTAATACTGTAATAAGAGAGTTGATATTAGAATTATTTAATAGTAAAAAAAAAATAAAAAAATTTAAAAAAAGAATTAATAGTCCTTTCAAATGTATTCTTGTAATACAGGCAGTTGTTTTGTTTTAAAAGTCAGTTGCATAAATAAAAAAAATACTGAGCCATTTGTCCTGTAGGTCCTATGGATTTGTCTTCATTGCATAGAGTTTTCTCTTTTACCTAATTCTCTTTGTTTTTTGAAGTTTTGCCCCAATCCCAGGGTTTATTAAAAAAAAAAAAAAAAAACTTAAGGGGCTGGGAGCGCTCGCCTAGCACTTTTGAGGCCCTGGGTTCAATCCTCAGCACCATGTAACAATAAATAAATAAAATGAAGGTATTGTGTCCAACTACAACTAAAAAATAAACATTAAAAAAATTTAAAAACTTAGGAAAGAAGATTTAAAGTCAATCATTAGTTTTGTGGTTTTTTTTTTTTTTTTTTTTTTTTTTTTTTTTTTTTTGGTACCGGGGATTGAACTCAGGGGCACTTGACCACTGGGTCACATCCCCAGACCTTTTTTGTATTTTATTTAGAGACAGGGTCTCACTGAGTTGCTAAGTGCTTCCCCATTGCTGAGGCTGGCTTTGAACTCGCGATCCTCCTGCCTCAGCCTCCCAAAGTGCTGGGATTACAGGCATGCGCCACCGCGCCCGGCTTAGTTTTGTTTTTTGTGTTTGTTTGGGTAGGGGATTGAATTTGGGGACACTCAACCACTGAGCCACATCCCTAGCCCTATTTTGTATTTTATTTAGAGATAGGGTCTCTTTTTGGGGTGCTGGGGATTGAACCCAAGGCCTTGTGCATGCTAGGCAAGCTCTCTACCAACTGAGCTATGCTCCCAACCCCTAGAGAAAGAGTCTCACTGAGTTGCTTATCACATTGCTTTTGCTGAGGTTGGCTTTGAACTCTATATCCTCCTGCCTCAGCCTCTTGAGCTTCTGGGATTACAGTTGTGCGCCACCACACCTAGCTAAAGTCACCATTAAGTTTTAATGTCCACTAAAAATCACAAGAAATTTTATTTAAGATAAATTTCCTTAAATTGTGGGGGTTTTCCTCTCCATTTAATCAAAAAGCAGAAGTTAGAAGTAAGGTCCTAAAAAAGATGAGTTCATCTTTATCAGGAAAGTTAAATTTGTCTACATGCTTGGACTGAGAACTGATCTGCCCAGTAATACCACAGAACAGTGGCTCATGTCTACAGGAAAGGGTAAAACAGCTCTCCAGCAACCCACACGTCTTTTGAAAACTCTACTAGTCAACAGAGAATGATGTTTAGTGTGAACTTTTAAACATTTGTCATCTTTAGAAGTAGTGTTAGTTAGGGCAGGAGTTTGTCACACACTTCTGTGATATGAGTGCTGAGCTGCAGAAGAAATTTAATCATCAGTGTCATCTTCAATACACTCTTTAATGTTTATAAAACTTAACATAATTGTATTTTAATGTAACCTGTGTTTTTAAATACAGGATTCAGTATTGATTACCAAGCTTTCTAAAAATGTTTTAATCTGCTGTCATTCTATTTAAATTTGTTTTATCCATTTTAAGTTCTTCTTTTGTCATCATAATAAGTTTCTGTGTGTATGTTATTTCTTACATTTTTCATTAACATTTCCACTGCTTATTTTTCATGCCAGTGTACTGTGTCACTTCACCCAAGAAGGATGATAGGTATAGGGAGCCACCTCCTACTCCTCCGGGATATATGGGAATTTCTTTAGCGGACATAAAAGAAGGACCCCACCTGCACCTAAAACCTCCAGATTATAGTGTGGCAGTGCAGAGATCAAAGATGATGCATAACAACCTCTCTAGACTGCCACCACCTTCTCTCAGTAGCAGCCCTGTGGCCTGTGTTCCATCGAAGATTGTAACTCAGTCTCAGAGGCATAATTTGGAGCCATCCCATCCTAAACTAGCAGATGTGACTGATCCAGATAGCGAAGCAGATGGTATGTTGACAACCTACCTTAATGGCTCTTAAATGAATTGCTGAATCAATAGAAAATGATTTTTACTCTGGTTATTTTATGGTAATTAATTTTTTTTTAATACCTTAAAAATCTCAGTCTAAAAAAATAGAAAATCCCTAAATGTGATGGTATGTTTTTTTTAAATAGAGATGCAAGCTGCTCTTTTTTGTAAACCGAGTACCTTTCTGCTGGGTCCCAATGAAGTATTCTTATCTTTGATAGATCAGCAACTTAGTCTAATAGGATAATTTTGAGAGGAAGCACTTGACATCAGTGGAGTTGTGATTTACATTAACACATGGAAGTGTTTCAAATGCCAGATTATCTAAAATGATGTTATTTCTACAGTTCCACTTATTTTGCAATATCCTTGACTGACTTTGTTCCTGTGGTAATGATTTGAAAAATAGTTGGCTTTCTTAAATCAAGCTTTTTGTGGTACTGGGGATTGAGCCCAGGAACTATATGCTTAGCCTTTTTTATTTTGAGACGGACTTCTCACTATATTACCAAGGCAGTCCTCCTGCCTCGGTCTCCTGAGTAGCTGGGATTGTAGACATGCACCCCCACGCCCAGCAGAAATAAATGAGGTTTTATCCTTTTGAACAAAAAATAATAAGATGAATTAAAACATCTATGAAATTCCAGGGTTTTTTAACCCTTTGGTGTGATCAGAAATGTCATTACAATAAAATCTGGGCCTTGCTGGGCTGTTGAAGATTGCTTTGTTGAAACTGATAAATTTTCTAACAGACAATAGATCACTAGATTATTACTTGATCTTCATTAACATGCTGATCTGCTATTTGTGGGGGTTTTTATTTTCAGAAAATGAAACAGGTGTCAGCAGTCTGACCATTGGATGACCCTTTTGAAGACCACCAAAAGTCTTAGAGAAGTGGACAGAAACCCCTGATGATTCTGCAGGCCATTGCCAACAAATAGCACGCTGCTGCTACTAACCCAGAGGTTTCATTCCTTGTACTATGAGCATTGAGATAGACCTGAGTGGTACTTGCTTTCATTTAATCCCTGAAGATACAGTTTCCTCAGCTATGTTGCTGTGCCTGGATACCATTCTGCACTTTGTACACCATACCTGCCTTGGGACCACATTACAGAACCAATCCAAACTCAGAGTCATCCCCATGTATATCACTGTAGATTTTCCTTTCAAAGGTTATTTTAAAGGTATTGTTATTTCCAAGCCATAGCTTGGACTAAAGGACAAATTCAAAATGTCTGCCAATATAAAGGTCACTCTTGTATATTTAAAAAGTAATTTATTATTTAAAGTGTTGTGGTTTTGTTTGTATGTGGAAGCCCTTGTTAGCTGATGTTTGTTTGAGGTGATAAAACTGTCTCTGGTCTGAGCAAACATAAGTCATCTTTGTAAAATTGATGTGCTTGATCTATACAGAGATGTAACTTGATCTGAGCACCAATGCGATGGTCGGGGGGGTCTCAGTTTGAGTAAGCTAAGAAGCCCTTTGCAGTGGAAGTGTTAGGAACCTTCTAGATCATGGTGTGAAATGAAGTTGCCACAGGGTTTCTTGTCAGACCTTTGGGAAAGGGGAAGGGAGGTAAAATGATAAGTAGAACCCTAATTTCCAAAGAATTAATGTCAAATGACATATATACAAATTCTTTCTGAAGTGAAAGTCATGCTGCATCTAATTATAAACTAAAAGTAAACCCAACAGAGAATGAGTTCTAGAGAATTCTACTCTATGGAAACCCTAAAGTAAAATTTCTGACAACTCAAGTATGGAGTTCAGTTTTTTAAAAGAAGTATAATCATAGATGTTGTAATCATGAAGATGAATTTGACCTTATGCATTGTCCTGCAACATATCCCACATCTCTCAGTACGAGTTGCATCTAATCTTGATAAAACATGCAGGTCTGAGCCGTCTCAGTAAAGCTCAGTAGCCCACCAAGGTAGATAACTGGTTGAAAAAAAACTGTGGGAGAAAGAGGAGCTAGAAATGTAAAAATGATTCTCTTGGTTCTCACTTTAGCCCTTGAAGGGACGTAGCTTTCTGGCCTCTTGGGCATGGCTTTTTTTTTTTTTTTTTTTTTTTTTTTTTTACCAGGGATTGAACTCAGGGGCACTTGACCACTGGGTCACATCCCCAGCCCTTTTTGTATTTTATTAGAGACAGGATCTCACTGAGTTGCTAAGTGCCTCGCTATTGCTGAGGCTGGCTTTGAACTCGCGATCCTCCTGCCTCAGCCTCCCAAAGTGCTGGGATTACAGGCGTGCGCCACTGCGCCTGGCTGGGCATGGCATTCTTAATTTAAAGTATTTAATGAAAATTTCAGTTACTATTTCTTGGATGAAGTAGATTTTTCACATTTTTTACAAATTAAATATAATGTTTTCTACATTGTATTTAAATTTTTTCCATTTGTTTTTCTTAATGTAAAGGCAAGTGAGATTTTCATAAATTCCTATGATAACCAAAAAAAGGGAGGAAAAAAATACAAAACAAAACAAAAAAGCCAAAGCCATTAAGGTGCACTATCCAAATCAACTTGGAGCCTAAATCGATTTACTTCAGAATGTCTCTTCATATGTGATCATATAGGATTTAGTTTGCAACTTTTTTAGGAATCTGTATTTTTTTCCTAGCTCTCTTTTCTCTCTTATTTTCCTGCCTGTCCCTTTTATTTTAAAATCATAAATGGATTCCAGGTGATAAATGGTAGTAATTCATTTTTCCCATCAAAATTATTATCCCCTGGGGGGAGCATTAATCTGAAACTTAAGCCTTAGATTAACCCCAATATGTTAAAACAAAGCTAGGTGGCGTCATAGCTTTCTTGGTTCTTTGAAGAGAAAAGTGTATCAAAAATCCTGGTTTGAAAGTCACACTCTAGTGATTTGGTAATTTTTTATTCTGTGATTTACATAACATCCTTTTTGTGTCCTCAGCAAAAGAAAAAAAAAAAAAGATATTTTTGCTATAACCACCTTTTTATCAAGTTTGGGTATTTATTCTCACCATTTTATATCATTACTCCAGAAAAAAATGTGCTATTTGCACAGCATCTGTTTATTTAGCAGGTCTTTCAAACCAAATGAAAGCCTTACTGTCTTTGTTCTTAGTGGTGTAAATAATACCTTGCTCAGAGAGTTGAGGCCTGTGGTTTTGGACTTGCACCGTGTAGCTGCCTTTGTTGTATCTAGCTTTAACTGTGAGTGGATCAGCTGATCACATTGATCAGGAAATAAAACCAAATGCTTTGTAGTTTGATATGTTTGAATCCCTTACAAAATCATGAATTTTTTATTTTTTTTTTCAATTTTTCATTTAGGGTACATTTCTCTTTTCTTAGTTTCTTATATGACTAGAACGGGGAAAGCCTTAACCTATCTTTGCTCCAGTTCCAGATCCCTTTTTGTGTTTGTTTTATAAATTTAAACTTCATTGAAAAAACTAGTGCCCACTCTTCCCACCACAACTCTACATTTGCCAAGACTTGTGAAACAGTAAACCTTGAGTGTAAATTTTGCCAAACTTTAAGTTTCAACAGAATCTCTTCGTAATGCAAGATTTGGAGAATTAGTAAATCCAGTATATAGTTCCATTAAAGTTTATTGTAATTAATAGATTCTCATTGCCTCCGAATGATGTTTTCAAGATGATCTTTGGGGAGAAAAATCCTTTAATAGGTTTTCATGAAGGTGATAAGTCAGATCATTGTCATCTATATCACCTTCCTGAGCATCTCTCCCATACAGGAAATGCAGCAGTAATCATGGGGATTTCAAGAACAAACTTCGAAAAGTGTTCTTTATAAAGTATTCTTTCCCCTACTCCCCCCCCCAAAAAAAAAAAAAAGGTGGAGCAGGGGGAGTTTCTTTATATAGTTAAAACAGTGATTGTTATTTGGATATAAAACATTATGTTAAAGTGTATGTGTCCCTTTAGCATTACTTAAAGGCTAGGGGAAAAGGATAAATCTTCAGAAAAGTGTCAAATACATTTTTAAATTTAAACTTGAATCCCAGTTCATCTTTAGCTTTTGTTGTGCTTCTTTTAAGGCTTCTTTATTTTTAATATACAGAATGCAGTTAAACTTGATCTTTTAAAATTGAAACATAAGCTTATCAGCAAAAGACAAAAAATTGCACAGTTGTAATTATCAAAATAGCAATTATACTGCACAATTCGGTGATTGTAAAGTATCCTGTAACAAGCAATGTTTGTCTCCTATTTTTTGATACCTCTTAAACTTATGTCTTTTAGAAAGACAGTGCCTCTGTATGCTTTTTGTATTTTTACTGAGTGTAAATATTTGTTATATTTTTGGTTAAGAGAATGTAAAAATACCATTTATTATTACCATATCTACTAATAGATTGGTGGAATCAATAAAAAGAGTCTACATTAACTTCTGTGTGCTTTATTGCAAATGTATGGAACAGATTAAGTAATTTCACCTGTGCACTCAAGAATGCTGTTTCTGGGATCTGTGTTGATGAGAAGGTCTTAAGTTTGCAGAGAAATTGAAGTGGTCTGTTACTGTTAACCATATGGAATCTGAAACAGCTGTTTAGGTTAAAATTATATCTTGATTACAAACCAATTAACAGTGACTTAAACTCCATTAGGGATTGTTTTTCTTGTATAACAGAAAAGTCCCCAAACTGTTCACGGCTGATATGGTAACTCTACAGTGCTGTAAAGGACTTGGAGAACCTGACAGACCCCAGGGAGTCACCTCAGTACTTCAGGAAGGAAGGACTTACAGGAAAAGAAACAAATGTGTGTCACCTTTAATTAGCAAAACAAGAGGTTTTTCAGAAGTTCCACTTGTTTATTTCTGCTTAACATCCCAGTAGTCAAAACTGTTGTATGACCTCTGAGGAAATCAGGGAAGTGATCTGTTCTGAGCATTTGATAACCCAAACAAAATTGGAGTTCTTTTCAATGAAGAAGGAAAGAATGGTTATCAACTGGGCAGGCAGTTGGATCTACTGCAGCATACTACTGCCGGCTCCTTTGGACAAGTATATGATAATGCAGTCTTTTTATGGAATCGGGGTCCTGTCAAGGAAGAAGGAAATTGTTCTTCAGCACCCCTTTGTAAAATCTCCAGTCATCCCTCTGAACCCAGAGACTGTTACTCCTGTAGTATCCAAGTCTTTCACCTTCTTAGTTCTCCCCTTCCAACATATATACCAGGTTTTCCTGGGCTGTTTTTTCCCCGCCTAGTCTCTCTAGTTTTTTCTTTGATTTAGAAAATATTAAATACAAATGAAGTTAGTTGGATAACAGCTAGCCAAAAGCATCAAACCCTATCCAGGAATCTGTAAAAGTTACTTTATTTAGGAGAAGAATCTAGATGTAATAATTAAACACCGTTGGGGCTAAGTGCCAGCAGAAGCATCCTCATAAGAAAAAAGAAAAAGGGAAATAGAGGAAAAGCCAAAATGAAGATAGCAGAGAAATGTAGCCACAAGTCAAGTAAGGCCAACAGCAGGAACTGGAAGAGATGGAGGGCTCCCCTAGAGCCTCCAGAGGACTTGCTGCCCTGTTGACCTCTTCATTTTGGACTCCTGGCCTTGAGAACTTTGAGATAATACATTTCTATTGTCCTAAGCCACCCAGTTTTTGATAATTTTTTAGCAGTTCTAGGAAAATAACTTTATTTGCCTGTCTTGGACACCTAGACCCTGTAGTTCAGCAATGTGGTGGTCTATGAGCAAACCTCAGGAACCATCTTCCAACTGTCCCCACTCCCAGGAAGCATATGATTAATCTAGGAGAGAAAACTGACTGAAACAGAGATGGTCTGCAGCACAGCCTAGTCAGCCTATTGTTTTTCTCCTTTCAAAGTAAGTATGTACTGATATTGTGATTTTAATTGTAATTTCTATAATGACCAATAATATGATGCATCTTTTCAAATACTTACTGGCTATTTGGATACTCTTGCAAAGTGTCTGTTTAGGTTTTTGTTTTCTATTTGTTAAAATATATGAATGCATGATTGACTTATAGTGAGCTTATACATCTAGCAATCTTGCTCAGTTCACTTAGATTCTAACAATTTATGGATTCTTTTGGATTATTCTGCATGCTTATGTGCTCATAAAAACTTTATTTCTGGTCATTTTTACATTTTTTTCTTGCTTTATTACATTGACCAAAATGTTCAGTTCAGTGTTTAATAGAAGTAGTCAGAGTGGAATTCCTATCTTTGTTCCTCATCTCGGGGAAATCTTTCAGAAATCACCATTAAGCATGCTGTTTGCTGTGGTGTTTTTAAGTTTAAGGAAGTCCCCTTTTACTTGTATTTTGTTAAAAAAGGATTTATGATTTAGCCAGCCATGGTGGTACACAACTATAATACCAGCAACTCAGGCAGCTGAGGCAGGAGAATCACAAGTTCAAGGCCAGCCTCAGCAGCTAAACAAGACCCTATCTCAAAAAGGACTGGGGAGAAACTAGAGTTGTAGCTTGGTGCTTGCCTAGCGTGTGTGATTCACTAGGTTCAATCCTCAGCACCACATAAAAATAAGAAGGACTGGGGATATAGCTCAGTGATAGATTGACCCTGTGTTCAATCCCCAGTACCTGCCACCAAAATATAAGGATTTACAGTTTTGAATATTGTTGATCACTTTCCTTGAATCTGTTGATGATGGATCAAATTGTTTTTCCATCATCTGTTATTGTGGTCATTAAGGGAAGTTTATAGTCTTAAATGCATATATGAAAAGAAAGGCTAACAGTTGATTAAGCATTATTCTCAAGAAACCAGAATATTAACAGCAAATTAAACCTAAATAGGAAATAATTAATAGCAGAAATTAGTGAAATATATAACATGTCCCCCCAAAAAGACTAACAAAACAATAAGTTGATTCTTTGAAATGACTAATAAAGTTGACAAACTTTTGGTGATAATGATCAATGGAAAAGAAAAAGGGCAGAATTAATGTCAGGACTGAAGAATAATCATGACTGTAAAGTTTACTAAAGAGGATAAGACTCAGGAATTGATATTAAAACAGCTTATAGGACTGAGGGTGTGGCTCTGTGGTAGAGCATTGGGTTCAATCCTCAGTACCACAAAGAATTTAAGAAGTAACTTACCAAAACCTTAACAAGGGTCAAATTTTAGTAGTCCTATAATAAATTGGATATAACCTTTTTCCAGTCCTTGATGGCCTCATGGATAGGTTATACCGGAAAAAGAGAAGAAATAGAATGGTAGAAATATCTTAAATAGGAGACAAATGCTATCAAAAATAATTAAGTCTCTCTGCTCCTCCCCATTCAACGGATAGCCGGTTGTTTGATCACCAGGGCTGCTTTCAACTCTAGCAAAGTGGATTTTGTTGCCATAAGTGACCCCCAACTACATCGTCTACATGACCCAGTATGATTCTACCCATGGTAAGTTCAATGGCACAGTCAAAGCTGAGAACAGGAAGCTTGTCAGTGGAAAGTCCATCTCCCAGGAGCAAGATTCCACCAACATCAAAGAGGGTGATGCTGGTGCTGAATGTGTTGTACAGTCCACTGGTGTCTTCATTACCACAGAGAAGGCTGGGGCTCATTTGAAGGGCAGTGCCAAAAGAGTCATCATCTCTGCCCCTTTTCTGGTGCCCCCATGCTTATGATGTTTGTAAACCATGAGAAGTGTTGACAACTTACCTCAAAATAGTCAGCAGTGCCTCCTGCACAACCAACTGCTTAGCCCCCTTGGCCAAGGACATTCATGACAACTTTGGCATTGTGGGAGGACTCATGACCACAGTCCATGCCATCACTGCTGGGGCTGGCATTGCCCTTAATGACCGCTTTGTCAAATTCATTCCTTGTAGCCGGGCGTGGTGGTGCACGCCTGTAATCCCAGCACTTGGGAGGCTGAGACAGGAGGATCGCGAGTTCAAAGCCAGCCTCAGCCATGGCGAGGCACTTAGCAACTCAGTGAGACCCTGTCTCTAATAAAATACAAAAAAGGGCTGGGGATGTGGCCCAGTGGTCAAGTGCCCCTGAGAGTTCAATCCCTGGTGCCAAAAAAAAAAAAAAAAAAAAAAAAATTCATTCCTTGGTATAACAACGGGGTAGTATACCTATGGTCCCCATGGCCTCCAAGGAGTTGAGTCCCTGGACCACCTACCCCAGCATGAACATAGAGGAAGAGAGAGGCCCTCAGATGCTGGGGAGTCCCTGCCCCAACTCAGTCCCTCAACGCACCGAGAACCGCCCCTTCCCAATTTTCATCCCAGACCCCCTGAAGAAGGGGAAGAACTTAGTGAGCCCTATTCTTAAGAACCATCAAGAAATTCGCTGTACCCAAAAAGCAAATAATTGATATATTTGCCTATATTAAAAACATTCACCAAAAATACTTTTTATAAAAAAAGTTTAGAGAACCATGTGCAGTGGCACATGCCTGTAATCCCAGTGGCTCTGGAGGCTAGGGCAGAAGTATCAAGAGTTTAAAGCCAGCCTTAGCAACTTAGCAAGGCCCTACGCAACTCAAAGATTTGTATTCAGAATATATAAAGTACTTCCATATACCAAAAGATAACACACAATTAAAAAAAAAATAGTCAAAAGACATGTGCACAAGCCTGTAATTCCAGCAGTTTCGTAGACTGAGGCAGGAGGATAGCAAGTTCAAGGTCAGCCTCAGCAATTTTGCGAGAACCTGTTTCAAAAAATAAAAAGTGCTGGGGGTATGGCTCAGTGGTTAAGTGCCCCTGGGTTCAAACCCTGGTACCCCACAAAAAGGCTTTAGCATTTCATAGAAGAGAAAAAGCTATCCAATAAACATATGGAGAAGTGCTAAATCTCATTAGGAAAACCTCTGTAGGTTTGAAGTGTGAACTGCCGTCTGTGTGGAATTGTAATGGTAGATGATCCTGGGCAGAAAACTGCTTAGGAAGAAAGAAAGAGGGTGGACTCAAAGGGGAAATATGATAAAAATACACAGGAGCCACTAGGTGGCCTCATACTACACTGTGATTCTTCTTGAGGGTGTTTTTGTTTGTTTGTTTGTTTGTTTTTGTTTTTGTTTTTTAACTTTTTATAGTTGTAGATGGACAGCATGCCTTTATTTTATTTATTTTTCCCTTTTTCTTTTTTATTCATAATATTAGTATGTATTACAATTCATAATACACATATATAGCATCTTTTTACATACAACTGTTTGTATACAAAGTATATAAGTACCATTCAGATCTTCAATCATGCATTTAGGATAATGATATCCATCTCATTCAACCACCAATTTTTTTTTTTCTTTTTCTTTTTTCCCCCTCCCTCCCCCCTTGTTCCCTCCCTTTCCTTTGACCATCCTAGTGTTCCTCTAATCCTCCTATGTACCCCCATCCAACACTGTGAACTAGCCTCCTTATATCAGAGAAAACATTCGGTATTTGGATTTTTGAGATTGACTAATTTCACTTAGCATTATATTCTCCAACTTCATCCATTTACCTGCAAATGCCATTATTTTATTCTCTTTTATTGCTGAGTAAAATTCCATTTTGTATATATACCACATTTTCTTTATCCACTCATCTACTGAGGGACATCTAGGTTGGTTCCACAACCTACCTATTGTGAATTGTGCTGCTATAAACATTGAAGTGGCTGTGTCACTGTAATATGCTGTTTTTAAGTCCTTTGGGAATAGACCCAGGAGTGGGATAGCTGGGTCATAGGGTGGTTCCATTCCCAGTTTTCCAAGGAATCTCCATACTGCTTTCCATAGCGGTTGCACCATTTTGCAGTCCCACCAACAATGTATGAGTGTGCCTTTTTCTCCACATGCTCTCCAACATTTATTGTTGTTTGTATTCTTGATAGCTGCCATTCTGACTGGAGTGAAATGAAATCTTAAGTAGTTTTGATTTGCATTTCTCTAATTGCCAGCGATGTTGAGCATTTTTTCATGTATTTGTTGATTAATTGTGTATCTTCTTCTGAGAAGTGTCTTTTCAATTCCTTAGCCCATTTATTGATTGGGTTATTTGTATTTTTGGTGTCAAGTTTTTTGAGTTCTTTATATATTCTAGAAATTAGTGCTCTACACTCGCCTGGCACGTGCGCAGCTCGGGTTCGAACCTCAGCACCACGTACAAATAAACCCATTGTGTACTGCTAAAGCAAATAAATAAATATTTAAAAAAAAAAGAAATTAGTGCTCTATCTGATGTGCACATATTAAATATTTGTTTCCAATTAGTTGGCTCTCTTTTCACCTCACTGATTGTTTCTTTTGCTGAGAAGAAGCTTTTTAGTTTAAATCTATCCCATTCATTAATTCTTGGTAATAATTCTTGTGCTACAGGATTCTTATTAAGGAACTTGGGGTCTAATCCGACATGTTGGAAATTGGAGCGTACTTTTTCTTTTATTAGGCGTATTGTCTCTGGTCTAATTCCTAGGTCCTTGATCCACTTTGAATTGAGTTTTGTGCATGGTGAGAGATAAGGGTTTAATTTCATTTTGTTGCATATGGAATTCCAGATTTCCCAGCACCATTTGTTGAAGAGGCTATCCTTTCTCCACTGTACATTTTTGGCACCTTTATCTAATATAAGATAGCTGAAATTATATGTATTAGTCTCTGTGTCCTCAATTCTGTACCATTGGTCCACCAGTCTGTTTTGGTGCCAATACCATGCTGTTTTTGTTACTATTGTTCTATAGTATACTTTAAAGTCTGGTATGGTGATGCCCCCTGCTTCACTTTACTTGCTCAGGATTACTTTGGCTATTCTGGGTCTCTTATTTTTCCAGATGAATTTCATGACTGCTTTTTCTATTTCTCTTGGGATTTTGATTGGAATTGCATTAAATCTGTATAATGCTTTTGGTAGTATGGACATTTTGACAATATTGATTCTACCTATCCAAGAGCAAGGTAGGTCTTTCCATCTTCTGAGTTCTTCTATGATTTCTTTCTTTAGTGTTCTATAATTTTCCTTATAGAGGTCTTTCACCTCTTTCGTTAAGTTGATTCCCAGGTGTTTTTTTGTTTTTTTTTTTTTTGTTTTGTTTTGTTTTGATGCTATTGTAAATGGGGTAGTTTTCATCATTTCCCTTTCAGAGGCTTTGTTACTGATGTACAAAAATGCCTTTGACTTATGGGTATTGATTTTTGTATCCTGCAAATTTGTCGAATTCATTTACTAGTTATAACAGTTTTCTGGTAGAGTTTTTTGGGTCTTCTAGGTATATTATCATGTCATCAGCAAATAGTGCTAATTTGAGCTCTTCTTTTCCTATCTGGATCCCTTTAATTTCTTTTGTCTGTCTAATTGCTCTGGCCAGAGTTTCCAGTGCTGTGTTAAATAGCAGTGGTGAAAGGGGGCATCCCTGTCTTGTTCCAGTTTTTAGAGGGAATGCTTTCAATTTTTCTCCATTTAAGATAATGTTAGCTCTGGGCCTTGCATAAATAGCTTTTATAATGTTGAGATATGTTCCTGATATTCCTAGTTTTTCCAGTGTTTTGAACATAAAGGGGTGTTGTATTTTGTCAAATGCTTTTTCTGCGTCTATTGAAATAATCATATGATTTTTATCTTTAAGTCTATTGATGTGATGTATTATGTTTATTGATTTCTGAATGTTGAACCAGCCTTGCATCCCTGGAATAAACCCCACTTGATCATGGTGCACTATCTTTTTGATATGTTTTTGTATCCAATTTGCCAGAATTTTGTTGAGGATTTTTGCAACTATGTTCATTAAAGATATTGGCCTGAAGTTTTCTTTTTTGCATGTGTCTTTGCCTGGCTTTGGAATTAATGTAATATTGGCCTCATAGAAAGAGTCTGGAAGAGCTCCCTCTTTTTCTATTTCTTGAAATAGTTTGAAGAACATTGGTATTAGTTCTTCTTTGAAAGTCTTGTAGAACTCGGCTATAAACCCATCAGGTCCTGGACTTTTCCTTGTTGGTAGCTTTTTGATGACATCTTCTGTTTCTTTGCTTGTAATCAATCTGTTTAAATTATGTATAGCCTCCAGATCCAGTTTAGGCAAATCATACGACTCCAGGAATCTGTCAATGCTTTCAATATTTTCTACTTTATTAGAGTATAAGTTTTCAAAGTAATTTCTAATTATCTTCTGTATATCTGAGGTGTTTGTTGTGATATTCCCTTTTTCATCACGAATGTTAGTAATTTGAGATTTTTCTCTTCTTCTTTTCGTTAGCAATGCTAAGGGTCTGTCAATTTTGTTTATTTTTTCAAAGAACCAACTTTTAGTTTTGTCAGTTCTTTGAATTGTTTCCTTAGTCTCAATTTCATTAATTTCTGCTCTGATTTTAATTATTTCCTGTCTTCAACTGCTCTTGGTGTTGATCTGTTCTTCTTTTTCTAGTGCTTTGAGGTGTGATGTTAAGTCATTTATTTGTTGGGGTTTTTTTCCCTTTTAAGGAATGAACTCAGTGCAATGAATTTTCCTCTTACTACTGCCTTCATAGTGTCCCAGAGATTTCTATACGATGTATCTGTTCTCATTTACCTCTAGGAATTTTTAAATCTCCTCTTTGATGTCTTCTTCAACCCCTTGTTCATTCAGTAGCATGTTGTTTAGCTTCCAGTTGTTGGAATAGTTTTTCTTATTCCTTGTTTTGTCATTGGTTTCCAATTTCATCCCTTTATGATCTGATAGAATGCAGGGTAGTATCTCTACTTTTTTATATTTGCTGAGAGTTGCCTTGTGACATAATATATGGTCTATTTTGGAGAAGGAGCCATGTGCTGCTGAGAAAAAAGTGTATTCATTTACTGAGGGATGAAATATTCTATATATGTCTGTTAGGTCTAAGTTATTAATTGTTTTAAGGAGGCCTAAAGTTTCTTTGTTTAGCTTTTGTTTGGATGATCTATCCATTGGTGAGAGAGGTGTGTTGAAGTCCCCTAGAATAACTGTGTTGTGGTCTATTTTACTCTTGAACTTGAGAAGAGTTTGATGAATGTAGGTGCTCCATTATTTGGGGCATATAGATTTATGATTGTTATATCCTGTTGATGAATGGTTCCCTTAAGTGGTAAGAAATATCCATCTTTGTCCCTTTTGATTAGCTTTGGCTTAAAGTCTACCTTATTTGAAATGAGAATGGAAACCCCTGCTTGCTTCCGCAGACCATGTGAGTGATAAGTGATAAGTGAGTGATTTTCCTAGCCTTTCACCTTCAGTCTATTGATGTCTTTTTCTACGAGGTGTGTTTCTTGGAGACAGCAAATTGTTGGGTCATTTCTTTTAATCCATTCTGATAATCTGTGTCTTTTTAATGGCGATTTTAGGCCATTAACATTCAGGGTTATTATTGAGATGTGATTTTTATTCCCATCCATTTTTGTTTGTATTATGGTCTTTAGCTTGATTTGGTTTCTCTTCTGGTTGGTATTTCCCTTAGTTTAATATCTCCCTTTGTTGATTTTCATTGTTAATTTTCTCTTCTTCTTCATGAAAAAATTTTGCCCAGGATGTTCAGAAGTGCTGGCTTTCGAGTTGTGAAATCTTTTAACTTTTGCTTGTCGTGGAAGGTTTTTATTTCATCTTCGATCTAAAGCTCAGTTTTGCTGGATATAAGATTCTTGGTTGGGGCTGGGATTGTGGCTCAGCGGTAGAGCATTCGCCTAGCACGTGGGCGACCCGAGTTCGATCCTCAGCACCACGTACAAATAAAACGCATTGAATAAAACACATTGTGTACAACTAAAAGCAAATAAATAAAAATTATTAAAAAAAAAAAAAAGATTCTTGGTTGACATCCCTTTTCTTTCAGAACTTGAAATATGCTATTCCAGGATCTTCTTGCTTTTACGGTCTGGGTAGAAAAGTCTGAACATAGTCTGATTGGTTTCCCCTATATGTAATCTGCTTCCTTTCTATTGTGGCTTTTAATATTCTCTCTTTGCTCAGTATATTAGGCATTTTCATTATAATGTGCCTTGGTGTGGATCTGTTGTGATTTTGTATGTTTGGTGTTCGGTAAGCCTCTTGAACTTGGTTTTCCCATTCATTACTCAAGTTTGGAAAATTTTCTGCAATTATTTCATTACATAAATTACTCATTCCTTTGGCTTGAAACTCTGCCCCCTCCTCTACCCCAATCACTCTTAAGTTTGGTCTTTTTATGTTGTCCCATAATTCTTGAATGTTCTGTTCTTGGTTTCTTACCATTTTTGCTGTGTAATCTAGATTTTCCTCTAGGATATATATTTTGTCTTCATTGTCTGAGGTTCTTTCTTCCAAGTGATCTGTTGGTGATACTTTTGATTGAGCTTTTATTGGTTTATTGCTTCTTTCATTTCCAGAATTTCTGTTTGTTTTCTCTTTAGAGCCTCTATCTCCCTATGGAGTTCTTTGTCAAAATGATCTTTTGCCACCTGTATTTGCTCACTCATCTCATTTTTTAGTTCATTCTTAAGTTCCGCAAACATTTGGAATATGTAATTTCTAAATTCCATCTCTGGCATTTCACCAACTGTGCTTGCCATGGAATCTACTGAGGAGGTATATTCATTTGTTTGTGTCACTTTCTTCCCTTGTTTCTTCATATTGCTTGTGTGTCTTTTCTTCCTGCACTGTGGGACCTTGACTATTTCGATTGTACCTTAAAGCCTTATGTTGCTCCTGTAGTACAGTGCTATCAGATCCCCTTATAATTCTTTTACACTTTAAAATCAAACACTTTCTACTCAGAAAAATCCCAGTTTGATCACAATGTACAGATTTAGTTAACCCAGATATTGTTTCCAGTTTACTCTGTACGCTTCTGATGGGGTTTTATAGTTTCAAGTATTGGACACAGAGGTGATATGTTTAGGAAGAAGGAAGTGAGTGTATTGAATTGTTCTTTCTTAGAAAGTATCAAAAGAGAGTTCTATGGAAGTGGTTTAGTATCAGCAGACGAAAGAGGAAAGAGAATGGAGTGAATGATTAGGTGGAAAGACCGATTTATATATAAACCTAACTTATGCAGCGGTTGAGAGAAGAGATAAAGAAAGATGGAAAAGAAAAACAAATGACAAAGGAGTAGAAATTAGTGTAAGAGAGAGGAGAGAGAGAGTCAAGAAAATAGAGAATAAACTATATATAACACCACTTTGCTATATATTTCAATTGCACCCGTTCTAGAAATCCCAATTTCTGTGTATAACTTGTTTTTGCCTCTGTTGAGTATGCAATGGCAGGGTGTAAATAGGGAAGATGAAAGAAGAAGAAAAGATACAAAAGTGAGAAGGAAGAAAAGAAAGAAAAGAGGAGCAGAAGCAAACAAACACACTGTCAATCAAAACAAAAAGCAAAACAAACAAAAAACAACAAAACAAACAAACAAAAGAAGTTGAACCCAGAAGCAAGTCTCAAACAAAATGGACCCTGGGAAGCCCTTCTGTTTTCCCTTCCAGTTTAAGCCAATTGACCAGACACATCCAGACAGTGATCCTGTTAGTGGGGTCAAGGCTGCACCTTTGGCCAGTTGCAGAATGGCACAGTGAAAAAGTGGCTCAGGGGGATTGTGTGTGTCAGCAGCTGAATGGCACCGGGAAAGGGACCCTCCAGAAGGCACCCTTTCCCCAAGCCCACCCACAGTTGTACCTTCTTGGGGCCACTGCGCTAGCCTCAGACACGCCCTCCCCTGCTGGTTGCCAGAGTCTCACCCAGGTGTGTGCTGTTCTCAGAGTGCTGGTGGATCCCTGGATGTCTGCAGCTACTTTTCCTTTCTTCTTTGTTTCTTTGTCCCAGTCAGCCACTGCTTTCCTCAGATATGGTGGTGTTCTCCTCGGGCTCAACAGCAGTTCCACAGACCTCTTGTTCAGGTCGAAGCTGGGCAGGTCGCACTTCCTCCGGAAGTGGAGGGGGCTTTTCCTCAGGTCGGGCCCTGCATGCAGCAGCAGGGAGCTGCTACTCTGCGCCCTGGAGGCCAGGCGAACTGGCGGCTGGGTCTCTCCTTCTGGGTGGGTGCCTACCTCTTATTCTGGTCGCAGCTGAGCAGGTCGCACTTCCCCCAGGAGTGTAGGGGGCTTTTCCTCAGGTTGGGCCTGCGTGCAGCAGCAGGGAGCTCCCTTTATTTTATTTATTTTTGTATGTGGTGCTAAGGATCAAACCCAGTGCCTCACACATGCTAGGCAAGTGTTCTGCCACTGAGCCATAGCCACAAGCCCTTGAAGGTCTTCTTTAAAAAAGAGATTAGAGGTAATTTCTCATCTTTCCAGATGCAGACTCGAGTGATATATTGAGGAGATTTGTCCTTCACAAAAGTAATGATCTGGGAGCATTTTGAATGAAAAAATTCCAGGAAATTTCAAATAGGTTCTGGTTGGATAATCTTGGAACAACAGTGAATGAACAATATAGCTGCAACTAATTCCTAATGCAGGTGTGGGAAGAGAATGTGGAACACTTAATGAGTGTTGGTCTTTTCCAGGGATCCCAAGGGAAATCTATTGAAAATACAAATGGTTGTGTTCTGAACAGGAATGAAAAGCAGGTAAGATGCATAAGAACCAGTCAAAATTCTAACAGGATATACACAAGAATTACATTTTTCAAAGACCCTCCAGCAATTGCTCATCTGTTCTGACCAGTTGGCATTTGAATAAACTTTAATAAAGATGTAATTGTAGTTTGCATTTCCATGGTTATTAGTGGAGGTTAGCTCCCTTTGGCTTTATGTTCACCATTGGACTTTCTCTTTTTGAGATGCCTTTTTAAGTATTTTCTTCTAATTGTAGGTGTTCTTTATACATTCTGTACGTGACTCTTCTTAGTTTTACCTGATACAATCTTTCCTCTGGCTTATTTTGTCATACCCTTAATGGTGTCTCTTCATGAAGAGAAGCTTTTAATTCTAAATCAGAGAAAGTTATTTTCCTTTATGATTTTTGTATATAGTATGAGGTAGGAGTCAGATTCATCCCTCTATCTACAAATCACTCCTATACCATTTGGTGAAAGGATATTTCCCATTGCATTTCAGTGCCATCTTTGCTATAAATCAAGTGTGTGTCTATATACATATTTATTTCTGGGATCTATATTCTGTTTTACTGGTCTGGGTTTCTCTATTCTCCAGTACCACACTATCTTAATTATTCTGACATTATAATATATTGATATTCTTTTTCAAGAGTATCTTAGTTCTTTTATCATTTCATTTCCAAGTAGATATCAGAATTGGAACGTCAGGGCTGGGGTTATGGCTCAGTTGTAGAGCACTTGCCTGGCATGTGTGAGGCACTGGGTTCAATTCTCAGCACTGCATATAAATAAATAAATTAAGAAAAAAAATTTTTTTTTTTTTAGGGATACCAGGGGTTGAACTCAGGGGCACTCAACCACTGAGCCACATCTCCAGCCCTATTTTGTATTTTATTTAGAGACAAGATCTGAGTTATTTAGTACCTCACTTTTTCTGAGGCTGGCTTTGAACTCACAATCCTCCTGCCTCAGCCTCCAGAGCCACTGGGATTACAGGCACACACCACTATGCCCGGCCATTTATTTATACTTTCTATTTTTGTTTTATTGGTTTGGTTTTAAAGCATTCATACTCTTCATGAGCAGTAGCTTTTAAATTTTCAGTTTTAAATATTTTGTTTTCATAAATAGAAATAAAAATGATTTTAATATTTATCCATCAGCCTTACTAAATTTACTTCTGATGAGTCATAGTTTAAATTTTCTGCATATAAATTGCAGCTAAAGATAGTTCCATTTGGGGCTGGGGTTGTGGCTCAGCGGTAGAGCGCTCGCCTAGAACGTGCGTGGCCCAGGTTCGATCCTCAGCACCATGTACAAATAAACTAATTGTGTACAACTAAAGCAAATAAATAAATAAATTTTAAAAAATAGTTCCATTTTTTCCTTCCTCTTACACCTTTTATTATTTTATTAGCCAGAACTTTCAGTATAATGCTGAAAGTGGTGAAGATAAGGAAAATGTCAACCTTTCACCATGAAATACAATGTTTGCTTTAAGTTCTGAGTATAAGTTCTTTATTGGATTAAAAAATGCTCTTTAGTCCTAGTTTTCTCAAACTTTTTTTATCATTAATGTTGAACTCTGTCAAATGCTTTTTCTGCATCTATTGAGATCATTGTGATTTTTTTTCTCCTTTATTTTATTAATGTAATGTTCCAGTTACTATGGCTGTATAACAAATCAACCGAAAACAGTGTCATTAAAAAAAAAAAAAAATTGGGAGCTAAGGTAGTGGCTCAGCGGTAGAGCACCTTGCCTAAGCATGTGTGAGACACTGGGTCCACTCCTCAGCACCACATAAAAATAAATAAAATAAAGGTATTGTGTCCAACTACAACTAAAAATATATATATTTCTTTTATTTTTTTTATTCATATATACAAATTATTACGCTTGTTATGAGTTAGGAATTTGCACTTGTATCTGCCCCACAGGACTGAGGTCTTAACCCCAGGACAGGAATTACCTGAAGGCCCCTTGGCTGGGTGCTAACGCCGACTATTGTTTGAGGCCTCAGTTCCTAATAACATGGACCTCCCCTCTCTGTAGGTCCCTCCATGTGGGCTGATTCTGCCTCTCTTGTTTCATGGAGGCTGGTTTTTTTGTTTGTTTTTTTTGTTTTGTTTTGTTTTGGTTTGGTTTTGTGTGGTACTGGGGATTGAACTCAGGGGCACTCGACCACTGGGTCACATCCCCAGACCTTTTTTGTATTTTATTTAGAGACAGGGTCTCACTGAGTTGCTAAGTGCCTCCCCATTGCTGAGGCTGGCTTTGAACTCGCGATCCTCCTGCCTCAGCCTCCCAAAGTGCTGGGATTACAGGCGTGCGCCACCATGCCCGGCTTCATGGAGGCTGGTTTTAAGGACATTCTGAAAAAAAGGGAATTCACATCGCTCTTCATCACCTGGCCCCTGAAACCTCTCAGTGTCACTGCTCCACATTATGCTCACAATGTCTTGCCCAGGTTCAATGGCGGGGAATCGGGGGAAGTAGACTTGATGGAGTGGCAAGCTTCTGAAAGAACGTCGGGGACAGAAAATATTGCTGTACGCTGTAGCCCTTTTTGGAAAGTGCAGTCTGCCACACATGGTGACCTGATGGTCACGCCTTCCTCTAGGAGGAGCCCCTTGATTATGATCAGAAACTGACTTTTTGCTGACAAACAGAAAATGGCAGAAGTGATGGAATATCACTGAACAGTTATCTTCTAGAAGAAGCATCTTGCTAACAGGCTAGTTCTAGAGACTCTCCTTGGCTTGAAGTAAGTGGACATATTGAGGAAACCCATAGTACAGGGAACTGCAGAAGACCTAGGAACTAAGGGAGGCCTCCAACCAGCAGTTGCCAAGAAGTGGGAGACCTCAGTTCTTGACCATAAGGAAAAGGTTCTGTCAACAACTCAAGTGAGCTTAAATAAGCAGTTTCATCCCCATTGAAGCCCTAGACTACAACCCAATGGTTGTCTTGACTCCCTAAGTAGCCTATGAAGCCTTAAACACAAGACCTCACTGAGCTGGCCCAGACTCCTGACCTAGTGAACTGGGGAAATAATAATGATATGCTGTTTTAAGCTGCAAATTTCATGGTATTATGCATCAGTTAGTGACTAGAATACCACTTGTTAGCCCTGTGGTCGTGGGGAAGTCACATGTATTCCACTGTGCCTGGTTTTCTCATTCTAAAAACAGGATAACAACAATAACCCATCTATAGTTGCTATGAGGATGAAATGATTTTTTGGCAATACCCAGCACATAGAATGTGCCCAGTAATTGTGAGCTGTCATCAGTGCCTTAAGATTATATGCTGATGCTTCTTTCTCTCCCTCACGTCTTCCACCATTCACACCTCTGTAGTTTTCTATCTGAATTCATCTCATTACTCTAGAATTTTGTTTCTTTCTCCAGGATAGTCTTGGCTGGCAAACACCCCCTTTATCTAGTGCTTATTTATCTGACAGCCTCAATTATTCAAAATATAGTTAAGATATTCCAAAAATTAAAATAAACTCATGTAGAAAATAAAGTTTTATTTTTTTACTTGCTGATGAGACTTAAAAGCTACTCCTCAGAGCTATCTTAAAATAAGCCAAAAGCACACTCACTAGAAGTCGAAATTTAAAATGGCAAGTGGAGCCAGGTGTGATGATGCACACATGTGATCCCAGCTAGTCAAGAGGCTGAGGCAGGATCACTTGAGTCCAGGAGTTCAAGCTCAAGGCCAGTCTGGGCAACACAGCAAGACCCTGTCTCAAAAAAATAATACAGGGGCCTTGGGTTGTGGCTCAGAGGTGGAGCGCTCGCCTTGCACGTGCGCGGCCCGGGTTTGATCCTCTGCACCACGTAAAAATAAAGGCCCGGGTTCAATCCTCTGCACCACGTAAAAAGTTGTGTACTACTAAAACAAATAAATAAAATATTTTTTTAAAAAATAATAATACAGGGGTTGGGGTTGTGGCTCAGTGGTGGAGCGCTCACCTAGCATGTTTGTGCAGCCCTGGGTTCAATCCTCAGCACCATGTAAAAATAAATAAATAAAAATAAAGGTATTGTGCCCAACTATAACTAAAAAATAAATATTTTTCAAAAATACAGATATAATGAGTGGAAAACTACAAGAAAGCATATTCATACCAAGAATTTGATTCAAATGACCTAAGCAGGAAACTACAAGACCTCTCAAAGCAGCCTGATGCACAGACAGCGGACTCCTGGGATCTCCTGAAGGTACCACTGAGCAAGTGCCCTGTCTTGTTGGATAAGGCACTTATCCTTTCTAAATTTCAATTTCCACCTTGATTTCTCAAGAGGGGCTCAAACAAAGTCCCTTCTGCTGATTAGGAGAGCTGAATATTTGCATATTACATATTTTGTATAATATTAAGGTTAATGTAATGTTTAAAAAAGTTTTTTTTAATATCATTAAAGATATCAATAGTAGTCAGGCACGATGGCACAGACTTGTAATCCCAGCAGCTCAGGAGACTGAGACAAGAAGATGGCAAGTTTAATACCAGCCTCAGCAATTTCGTGAGGCCCTAAGTAACTTACACACTATCTCAAAAAATAAAAAGGACCAGAAATATAGCTCAGTGGTAAATTGCCCCTGGGTTAAATCCCCAGTAACCCTCCCACCCCACAAACTGTCCCCCCAAAAACAATCTCAACAACAGAAAAATAGCTCAATTTTTTAAATGGGCAAAGAACCAGAATAGACATTTCTCCAAAGAAAATACAAAATTGACTAATAAATACACATAAGAATGCATAACATCATTAACCATTAGGGAAATGCAAATCAAAGCCTTAAGAAGATAATAAACCCGGGGCTGGGATTGTGGCTTAGCCGTAGAGCGCTCGCCTAGCACGTGCGTGGCCCGGGTTTGATCCTCAGCACCACGTAAAAATAAAAAAATGCATTGCGTACAACTAAAGCAAATAAATAAATATTAAAAATACAATCTTGCATTTAAAAAAAAAAAAAGCCGGGCACAGTGGCGCACGCCTGTAATCCCAGCACTTTGGGAGGCTGAGGCAGGAGGATCACGAGTTCAAAGCCAGCCTCAGCAATGGCAAGTATCAATGGTGGGTATACAACCACAAGATTGAGAGTACCATCTTGAAGAGATAGTATACACCCTTGTTCATAGCAGCATTATTCACAATAGGTAAGGTGGAAGCAACCCACATGTCCATCGACAGATGCGTGGATAAATGTGGGATGCATACAAAGGAATATTCAACCTTAGAAGGAAATTCTGCTACAACGTGGATAAACCTCGAAAAACGGACATTATTCCAAATGAAATAAGCCAATCACAAAAAGACAACTATGACTCCTTCTATGAAGCATCTAGAGTAGCCAATTTCATGGACACAAAGTAGAACAGGAGCAGATACAGGGAGTTTTTTATTGATATAGTTTCAGTTTTGCAAGATGAAAATATTCTGGAGATTGGTTATGCAAAGCAAATGTAGCTTTACATTTAAAAACGGTTAGGATGGTAATTTTATGTATTTCATTTTAATGTAATTAAAAATAAAAATCTCTGCCTGTAATCCCAGCAGCTCGGGAGGGAGACAGGAGGATCGCAAGTTTAAAGCCAACCTCAGCAAAAGCAAGGTGCTAAGCAACTCAGTGAGACCTTATCTCTAAAATACAAAATAGGGCTGAGGATGTGGGTCAATGGTTGAGTGCCCCTGAGTTCAATCCCCAGTACAAAAAAAAAATTAAAATATAAAAACTTGGTGCTTGAAAAGGCTGATACCTGTAAAATCTTGTACCTTGTTTCACGATGCTGCAGGATAATTTGGACTGTTGTATTTTTATTTGTGATCACTGTAGCCTCATCTACTTTACTGCATATGCATTGTCATGCAAGTCATTTTCTTCTCTATCAATTTAACCATATATATGTAGAGAGAAATCAGGTCTGTGCTTTGCAAACTTTGACCCAGTAAACACATTCTAGAAGCTTCTTATCAAAAAAGACTTTCTCAATTCGGGTGAAGTCATTCAAAAGTAACAGTACCATGGAAAAATACAGAGAAGGGAAATTTTAAGTGATGCTCACAGTTTAACCAAATTTATATTAAGAATTGCCTTTGAGTCTTCTTACGCTTGCAGCTGAAAAATGAAAATCAGACTCAGTCATATATCCTCTCTTCTTTCACATCTTCTTGGATTAACTCTAATTGAGACCACAAATGCTGGACACTCTACCAGTAGAAATTGATGCCTGGAAGAGTAAGATCTTGCACTAGAGTCTGATTATGGCCAGGACCAGATATCCCAAAAGAAGCCATGTTGAAGCACCTGCCCAATGCCTCAGGACTAAACTGTGTTCATTCTTGAGCAGCAGGAATTCACCACAGACTCTAAAAACCATAGCACACAAAGCCTTTGTTGGCTGGAGGCTCCTGATGCCTCGTACTGTATACAGAGCATCCTTGCCATGCCTGGAACATAGCAGGGACTTCTATGGATACATGAATCATGAATGGCAATAGAAATCATCAATGCCTGTTTTATGTTTTCAGTTGAAACCTCAGACACCCTCATAGCATTTCATGTGAAAAACACCGTGTGCCCAAACCTCTGACGTGGACCTGGGACTTTCCTGGCATGCCAGTCCCTAAGGAAAGGAGAAACCCAGTACAGCCCAGCCAGTGAGAATGAACAAACCCTCTCGTACCAATGTCCCCCCTTGACTCGCATTTTAGAGGGTATTGCCGCACCTCCTTTCTTTGTGAATTCAGTAGTTTTCGCTCCTGTCTCTCAGGGCCATCTTTTGCAGCTCTTGGATATGACAAATAATCAGCAAGCAGATAGGAAGATCATTCTAGCTCCAGGCTGCTCTTGAGTAAGTTCCTCAAACCCTTGATTTAGTTTTACAAAATCTAGTGAAAGAGAGGCTGCTGGGCTTCTGAGGAAGTCGGTGGTAAGAATGCTGATGTCATTATGACCTTTGCCCTTCGTAAGCACTAAAACCTGGAAGGGACATCTTCCAGGATAGGTTCAGTCATTGGTTTATTCATGAGACTTTTATTTATTAATTCCAAATTGCCAAAAGCACTTCACAGCCCCCATCTGATGGTGGAGGGAGAGGGAGATGGGGCACTCAGTGGAAGTTCCTGCCTGGGGGTTACTGAGGGGTGGGAAAGGGGTGAGTGGGCCTGCCTTAGGTGATCTCATCCTCACCCACTTCCTGGTGGGAATTCCTGAAATTTTATTTCCCCAATTTCACCGATGACATTCACAGATGGGTAGAGAGTATAAAAACTTCTTGAAGTCAGACAGCTGATCACTGGCTATTCCTGGGCATTCCTGGAGATCAGGATTCAAGGGCTCCGGGCTCTTGGGTGCTTCTCTTCCAGCTCTCCCCTTGTCCTTTCAGTGGTGTGTTGACCCCATTCTTCCCCCACCCAGGCAGGTGGGCTGTGGTTAGGAGGGACATCCTGGGGTCATGCTGGACCTTGAGGGAATGTATGTTGTCTTTAAAGGAAAGGGGAACAGTGAAACACTGTGTCTCTGACTACCCACTTTCTGTTCCCCAAACCTAGCCAAGTTAAGGGAACAATGAGTGAGCCTGGGGCACACTGTCCAGACACATGTTATCTTGAGGGACACTGGCGCTCTCTCACACACACTGGGATCTAGATAAGTCAAGGCTGTCTGTAGAAAGTTGCTTTTTGCACATACCCCACAACTGTAGCTCCTTGGGATGCTGGCCATACAAAGCAAACTCAGCAAGCTAATGATGAGGTTGCAGCTTTGCAGCTCAGTGGCTCCTGGTACAGAACTGAGGGCACTGTGGACAGCGTATGCATCACTCCAGCCGGCTGCCACTGGACAGGATGCTGTGAGGGAGACCAAGCACTGCTTGGCAAAGCAGTGAGGGACAGAGGTGCTGCCTGTCTGGCCTGTCACCACTGGAACTTACCCAGAAGCATTTCACAGCAAACCCTCAGCTTCCTGTGCTGTCCCCAGGTATTTTCTTTTTCAGCAACCTATTTCACTACCCTGGCCCAACTGGGCTTTAAACGGAACAGAAGACTTTGTGCTGGACCACCACCACCATGCGGGTGCTGGCTGCTTGATGTGGAGTCCAACCAGAAGCCCCCACATCGAGGAGGAACATTTGCCCAGAGAAGAGAATTTTGGGAGTTCTGAGGAAAAGCAGGAAAGTTGGTAGGAGAGAATGCAAAACCGGTCTGCATCCTCCAGCTGCTTGCTGGGTTTTTCCTGTGTTGTAAGGAGGGAAGAAAGGCGACAGAGCAGAACAGAAGTGATCCTGAGCTGCTCTGCCAGGCTCATGGGCTCTCTCCTGTCTCCTGGCAGGCAGGAGGGATGCCTGGCCTGGTGCTGAAGCCTGGACTCTGACTCACAGGGACCCCAGACCCGAAGTGGCAGTCTGTCCCTAGAGACCTAGGAGGACGCCATACTCTTTTTAAACTGAGCAGTGCATGTAGGACAGGGACCCGGTGAATGGCTTCAATTTTTTTTTTTTTTTTTTTTTTTTTTTGTACCAGGGATTGAACTCGGGGGCACTCAACCACTGGGCCACATCCCCAACCCCTTTTTTGTATTTTATTAGAGACAGGGTCTCACTGAGTTGCTAAGTGCCTCGCCATTGCTGAGGCTGGCTTTGAACTCGCGATCCTCCTGCCTCAGCCTCCCAAAGTGCTGGGATTACAGGCGTGTGCCACCGTGCCCGGCTTGTTGTTTTTTAAGGAGGGAACCTTTATTTGGATTCAGAGGTTCAGTTTGTAGTTGACTGACTCCATGGCTCTGGGCCTGATGGAAGAAAGCAGCTCTGTACGTGCCAACCAGGAAGAAGGGAGAGCTCTGCTCATCGAGGATAGAATATAAACCCAAAAATCATGCCCCCAGGTACCTACTTCCTCCAGCCACGCTCTACGAGCCTAGTTACCACCAGTTAACTCCTACCAGAGGATTAATCCACTGATTAGATTACAACTCTAATATAATCATTTCATCTCTGAATATTCTTGCATTGTCTTGCACAGGAGCATTTTGGGGACATCACATAGATATCTGAACTATAACATTCTGGCCCTAACTCTAAAAAGCTCATGCCTATCTCACAATGCAAAATACATTTGGTCCATTTCCAGGAGTCCCCACAGTCTTTAACACAGTGAAAAAATACAAGTCCAAAATCTCTAAGAATCAAGGCATATATCCTGGGTTTGTGGCTCAGTGGTAGAGTGCTTGCCTGGCATACATGAGGTCCTGGGTTTGATCCTCAGCACCATGTAAAAATAAAGGTATTGCATCCATCTACAACTAAAAAAAAAAAATTAAGGCAATAAAGAAACTGGTACATATACACAATGGAATATTACTCAGCATTAAAAGAATAAAATTATGGCATTTGCAGGTAAATGGATGGAGTTGGAGAATATCATGCTATGTGAAATAAACCAATCTCAAAAAAGCAGGAAGCTGGGCGTGGTGGCGCACGCCTGTAATCCCAGCACTTTCGGAGGCTGAGGCAGGAGGATCGCGAGTTCAAAGCCAGCCTCAGCAATGGGGAGGCACTTAGCAACTCAGTGAGAACCTGTCTCTAATAAAATACAAAAAGGGCTGGGGATGTGACCCAGTGGTCAAGTGTCCCTGAGTTCAATCCCCGGTACCACAAAAAAAAAAAAAAAAAAGCAGGAGCCAAATATTTTCTCTGATAAGTGGATGTTAATCTATATGGGTGGGGGGTGCATGGGATGAGTGGAGGAACTTTGGATGGGGCAAAGGGGAGGAGGGAGGAGGTAAAGGGGTAGGAAAGATGGTGGAATGAGGGAATGAGACCCTAGTTGCATGTATGATTGCACAAATGGTGTGACTCCATGCACAATCAGAGAAGCGAAAAATTCTGCTCCATATGTGTACTTGAATTGAAGAGCTTTCTACCGTCATGTATAACTGACTAGAACTAATAAATAAATAGTTTTTTTTTTTTTTTTCTTAAACAGAAGGCAATCTAGGTGTGGTGGCACATGCTCATAATCCCAGCAGGAGGCTGAGGCAGAAGGATCAAGAGTTCAAAGCCAACCTTAGCAACTTAAGTGTGGCCCTAAGCAACTCAATGAGACCCTGTCTCTAAATAAAATATAAAAAAGGGCTGGGGATGTGGCTCAGTGGTTGAGTGCCCCTGAGTTCAATCACTGATACCACTAGAAAAAAATAGAAGGCAAACTCTTGAATGTTTTTCTCTAAAAATATCAAAAGCAAGTTTTGTATATCCAATAAGTGATGGCACAGAGTAAACATTTCCATTCCACAAGGGAGAAATAGGGGCATATAAAGAAGGGATGGGACCAAACTAAGCAAGACCAAAATCCAACTGTGCAAAAATATCCTTGTAGCTCCACATTCTGCATCTGGAGCACAGGGCATCATGATGCCTACTGAAAGGTTTGTGTAGCTCTGCCCTGTGGCCTTGCTAATTTCAGCCCAAGTGGCCTCTTTTGCTTTGAATCTGCTTACTTCCTTACAGCTTCCCTCAGATCGGCATGGAGCTTGGTTGTCTCCACTGTAGCCTCAGCTTCCTTTCCTCACTTTGCCCATCACCCTCCCAGAGCCAGCCCACAGGGACTACAACCCTGCTACACTTTGTCTGGCTTCCCAGACCTCCTGCCTTTGAAATCTCCGTGGAGGCCTCCATGACCCCCTAACTGTGGCATTCTGCATTCCTGCAGAGCCAGTACCACATAGTTGGTGTCAAGATCTGCCACCATCCTGGGCAGTAGCCAACCCTCCTGTGACCATGGCAGCAGCAGCCTCTGAGTGCCTGGGCAGTTGAGCACAGGGAAGAAACTTCCTGCCCCTGCCTACTCCCTGCAAGCATGGTGTCCCCAGTGTCTCTTCTCTAGGGAATTTTACACCCTTGACAAGCGTGATCTTACCAATTTCTGAGATACCCTCAAGCCACGTTGTCTTTGTGCAAATCACTTAACATCTCTTCATTGGCTGTAAACTCTTTAGCAACCACATCTTTTTGGGGCCCAGTTTTACACACACTTTCCTGGCCAAATTGCTAATTTTTCAAATCTTTCTGCTCCTGGTTATCACAGTAAATTTGGCTAACTAGCAATACACATTTCACTGCCTGAATGCTGTGCTGTTTTGAAATTTATTCCACCAGATTAATTAACTCATGAGCCAAGTCATGACCTATAGGTCTTAAGTACTATGTGCATTCTAGTCTTCTGAGCTCCCACCTGAATTGCCCATTAAGCTACACTCCAGGTTGCATCTTTTTTAAGTTTTTAAAAACTTCACCCATAAGCCAGCTCCAAAGGCTTCTGAATCACATGGTCAGGTTAGTCGCAGCACCAACCCCACTTCTTGGAACCAATTTTAGTCAGCTTTTTCATTGTTGGGACCAAAATACCTGACAAAAACAACTTACAAGAATTTATTTTGGCCCACAGTTTCAGAGGTTCTGTCCATGTCAGCTGACTCCACAGCTCTGGGCCCCAGGTAAGGTAGAACATTATGGCAGAAGGGTGTGGCAGAGAAAAGCTGCTCAGTTAATAGGCAACGAGGAAGCACCAACCCTGTGCCAAGCCCCACTGTTTGATATGGATTACCAACTCCACCACCATAATGATGAAATGACACACATTGCTTCTTTAAAGTGACATATTTCAAATTGTTGGTGGGTTTGAGATATGTATACCCCAGGGGACAGTGAAAATGAAGACTTAATTATGGGATTTTTGTGGGTCAAGTTTATTGTGAATCATTTCCACAAATCACCACAGGCTGCTTACAGGTAGAGCTGAAGTCTTCTTTATATCTTTTTCAGATTGTTATTAGAATATATAAAAAAACTGATTTTTGTTGTATTGATTTTATATCTTGCAACTTTGCTGAATGTATAGTTTTCTTGGGGAAACTTTTGGACTTCATAAGATCATGTCTCCTTTGAACCAGAGATGATTCCTTTACAATTCATATGCCCTTTTCTTTCTTTTTCTTACCTAATTGCTTTGGTTAAGACTCCCAGTTGTTCAAAGACAATTTGTGAAAGCAGTCATCTTGTTCCTGATCTCAGCAGAAAAGCTTTTACCTGTATGTTAGCTGTGTGCCTTTCTTTTGTACCCTTCATTATGTTGCAGTAGTTTCCTTATATTCCTAGTTTATTTTGAGTGCTTTTATTATGAAATGGTGTTGAGTTTTGCCAATGTTTTTCTGCACCAATTAAAATGATTATTCAGGGCTTTTCCTCATTTTGTAAATGTGTTGTATTACACTGATTTTCATGTCTTTTAAAATTATTTTTTGTGGGACTGGGGTTGTGGCTCAGCGGCAGAGCGCTCGCCTCGCACGTGCGCGGCCAGGGTTCGATCCTCAGCACCACGTAAACATAAAATGCATTGCATTGTGTACAACTAAAGTAAATAATTTTTTTTAAAAAAATATATATTTTTTATTCTTATTAGTTACGCATGACAGTAGAATGTGTTTGACATATTATGCATACATGGAGTATAATTTCTCATTCTTCTGGTTGTACATTATGATTTCCTTTTTTTCTTTTTTAGTTATATGTGAACACAATATCTTTATTTTGCTTGTTTATATTTTTTTAATGTGGTGCTGAAGTTTGAACCCAGTGCTTCACATGTGTGAGGCAAGTGCTCTACCACTAAGCCACAACCCCAGCCTTGATTTTCATGTTTGACCATCCTTGCATTCCAGAATTAAATCCTAATTAAATCCCACTTGGCAATGATGTATAATCTACACACACACACACACACACACACACACACACACACACACACACGGGATTTAACCCAGGGGTGCTTTACCACTGAGCTACATCTCCAACACTGTTTTAAAATTTTAAGACAGGTTTCACAAAGTTGCCGAGGGCCTTGGCATGCGCCACCACATCTGGCAGTATTTCTACCATTTGAATATCTACATGTCAGTGTATAATCCTTTTAACCTATTGTTGAAATCTATTAGTTTTTTTTAATTTTTAAAAAAATTTTTTTAGTTGTTGACCTTTATTTAAAATTTATATGCAGTGCTGAGAATTGAACCCAGTGCCTCTCACATGCTAGGCAAGCACTCTACCACTGAGCTACAACTCCAGTTCCCCATATTACAGTATTTTCTTAAGGGTTTTTGAAGTGATTTTTCTCTTGCTGCTATCAAGACTTTGTATATAGGAAGACTTTGATTGTTGGCAGTTTGTGTCTTTTTTTTTATTATTTTTATTTATAGTAGTATGTATTACAGTTCATACTATACATATAGAGCATCTTTTTACATAAAACAGTTTGTATTCAAAGTATATTCACAGCATTCAAGTCTTCAATCGTGCATTTAGAATAATGATATCCATCTTATTCAGTTTGTGTCTTTTTGGGTCTTTGGTGTATCCTACTTGGAATTCATTGAGCCTTAACTATTTACATTTTAAAGTCTTTCCTCAAATCTGAGACGTTTATAGCCATTTGGTTTTCAAATGATCTCCCTCCCTTTCTGCCTGTCCGCATAATGTATACATTGGTCAGCTTGACGAGGCCGTAGGCTCTTCACTTTCCTACTTTTTTTGCTCGTCAGTAATTTCAAGTGATCTGGCTTTACGTTCACTGGTTCTGTGTGATCGAGTCTGTTGTTGAATTCGTCTCATAAATTTTTCAATTCCGTCACTTTATTTTTCAGCTCCAGAGTTTGGTTGTTTTATAATTTCTATTTCTCTTAACATTCTCACTTTGTTCAGCAAATAAACGGTTTCCTGATTTCGTTCAGTCGTCTGTCCATGTTCTATTTTTACCTCACTGAGCATATTTAAGACTGTTTTTTAAATTCCATACCAAGGATATAAAGGTCTGTTTCTCTAGGTTTGACTTCTGCAGATTTAATTTGTTCCTTTATTTCTTTTTATTTTGTTGTTTTGTGTCTTGTGGCCTTATGTTCAGACTTGGGCATTTGCAAACACAGCCACCTCTGTCTTATTAAACAACTGGCTTAGAGCAGGGGAAGAACTTCACTAACCAATCCTGTTTAGTGAAGGCGTATGGTCCCCTCAAGCCTTTTCTGGTGATGCACTTTCCCTGGGGCTGCATGTATGTGTCCTCATGGTTATTTACTTGTATGGTATTGTGCTGTTTGGTTTCACATTTTCCTCTGCCTGTCATCTACTGCCCCGTGCACCCAAGACCTGCAGACGACCTATGCTCTTATGCAAACACCCACCTCACATCCACCTGTTCCAGTGTTCCCATCATTGAACCAGCAAGACAGAAACTAGTCCCTCTAGTAGCCCTAGACAAGCCTCAGAGTTACAAGCAAGTTCCCCCTTTTTTCCCAGGAGTCTCAACTGAGAAACAGAATTGGTTTTTTCTTCTGAATGCGCTACACTTCTTCAGGAGAGGAGTGGTGCACAGGGAAGCAAAATGCCATGAAATTTCCTACAGTTGTGAGTGTGGCTGTTTCTTGGTGAGGCATTCCTTTGGTTGCTGCTGTTTAATTGATGTTTTGAATTTTCACAAAGCTATTTTGATCTGAATGTGTGTATTCAGTGTTTCCATGGGGCAACAAGGGCCTGGAGCTTCCTGTCTACCATCTTGCTAACATCACCTGTCTCATGTTTCTTGTATAAAATTTAATGTCAAGGGGCTAGGGATATAGCTCAGTTGGTAGAGTGTTTGCGTCACATGCACAAGGCCCTAGATTCTAATCCCCAGCACCCCCCAAAAAAAAAAAAATTAATGTCAAACCCAGCAACTCAGGAGGCTGAGGCAAGAGGATCACAAGTTGCAGGCCAGCCTCAGCAACTTAGCAACAGCCTGCCTCCAAAAATAAATAAATAAGCACTGGGGATGTAGCTCAATGGTAAAACATCCTTGGGTTCAATCCCCAGTACCAAAATAATAATGATGATAATTTTTGTTGACATTATCAAATTGGTAAAATAAAGAGAATGAAATTCTACACCAGCACCATAGAAAGTCACAAATTGAAAATTGTCTTTTTAACACTTTCCAAGCACCATTCCCACTTCTAAGGATGAACCTCTTAATAGCCAGTGTTTTGAGGATTACCTCAATTCTAAATAATGTAGGCATACTTTCCATACCTTGATTCTTTGAATTGTACCAATGATTTTTTTTTGGCAGGGGAGGAGAGATACTGGGGATTGAACTCAGGGGCACTGAACCACTGAGCCACATGCCCAGCCCTATTTTGTATTTCATTTAGAGACAGGGTTTCACTGAGCTGCTTAGCACCTTGGTTTTGCTGAGGCTGGCTTTGAATGACCCTTTTGTCTCAGCCTCTCAAGTGGCTATACCAATGTTTTTTTTAAAAAAATATTTTTATTTATTTGCTTTAGTTGTACACAATGCGTTTTATTCAATGCGTTTTTTATTTGTACGTGGTGCTGAGGATCGAACCCGGGTCTCCCACGTGCCAGGCGAGCGCTCTACCGCTGAGCCACAATCCCAGCCCCTATACCAATGATTTTAAGAACCAAAAATTTGTTATATAGACTTACTTGTCCATCCTCTTTTGCAGGGTCAGAGAGGCAGGTACTAGGGATTGAACCCAGAGGCACTTAACCAGTGGGCTACATCCTCAGCCCTTTACTTTTTATTTTGAGACAGTATATAATTGCGAAATTGCTGATGCTCACCTCAAACTTGCAATCCTCCTGCCTCAGTCTCCAGAGTCACTGGGATTACAGGCATATGCCACCACACCCAGCTCTGTCCTGTTTCTTAAAAATATTTTTACATCTGAATTTCTCAGCTTCTCATTTGTTTCTGTAATGACATTTTAACCCACACGTATATTAAGAATTCATAGGGGCTGGGGCTATGGCTCAGTGGTAGAGCACTCATCTTGCTTTTGTAAGGCCCTGGGTTTGATCCTCAGTACCACATAAATAAAGGTATTGTGTCCACCGACAACTTATTACACACACACACACACACACACACATATATATATATATATATATATATATATATATATATATATATATATATTTTTTTTTAAGAATTCATGGGCTGGGTTTGTAGCTATTTGTAGCTTGCCTAGCATGTGTGAGGCAATGGGCTCAATTTCAGCACCACATATATAAATAAAATAAATGTCCAATAAGTAAAAAGAAAGAATTCATGAGTCCTGAGTGTGTACATTAAGGAGATTAGCACATATTCCAATCTATTTCTCTTCCTCCACACCATCTTCTGAAATTTAACTTTTTAAAATTTACATTCTGTTCTGTAATTGTTGCTTATGCTTTCATTAAGAAGATATCTGAGGGGGGCTGGTGTTTGTGAGGCTGGGGTTGTGGCTCAGAGGAAAGAGCACTCACCTCACATGCGTGAGGCACTGGGTTCGATCCTCAGAACACATAAAAATAAAAACAAATCAAGGTGTTGTGTCCATCTACAACTAAAGAAATATATATTTAAAAAAGAAAAAGAAGAAGGTATCTGAGCTGGGTGCATTGGCATATGCTTGGAGGCCCCAAAATAAGAAGAGCTGGGGATATAGCACAACGGTGTGAGGGCCCCTGAGTTAAATCCCCCATACAGGGGCTGGGGCGTAGGGGGGATCCTGAGTTTTTTTTTTAATTACTTTGTTCTAAGTTCTCATGGAGGATAGTGTGAAGTGCATTCAGGAAGAGTATGTGGAAAGCAAAGTTTCTGATTCTTTGGTGATCTGATTCTTTATTTTGCCATCTCACTTCATTGAGAACTGTTGTAGGCAGAAGTCTAGTTCAAATAATTCTCTCTCTGAAATTTGAGGGGTACATTTTTTGTTTGTTTCTGTACAGGGGATTGAACTCAGGGGCACTCGACCATTGGGCCACATCCCCAGCCCTTTTTTGTATTTTTTTTAGAGACAGGGTCTCACCGAGTTGTTAAGTGCCTTGCCATTGCTGAGGCTGGCTTTGAACTCAAGATCCTCCTGCCTCAGCCTCTCAAGTGCTGGGATTACACAACGCACCCAGCCTTGAGGGGTACGTGTTCTAGGGCACAGTGTTGCTACTGAGAAATCTGACAGTCTTCAGAAGATGTGGGAATAATAGATCAGGTACAGTTCTGTCACCACCTGAGCCCCCCATGCCCAGCTCTATTTCTACTTTTTAATCTCTCTCCAGTGAATAACTTCCATTCTACGGCCTATGAATTTTTTAATAAAGTCTTTTTTAATTTTTTAGTTGTAGAAGGACACAATACCTTTATTTGTTTATTTTTATGCGGTGCTGGGGATCAAACACAGTGCCTCACACATGCTAGGCAAGTGCTCTACCACTGAGCCACAACCCCAGCCCTTGAGTTTTTTTAAGTTTCAAGAAATTGCAGGCCATCTAACAGTATTTTTTATAAATATTTTTTTGTGGTTATGTGCCCTTTCTTCAATGTTATGCATGTTTTTTAAAAACAAAGTGCTTGATATACCAGCATCAATTTCTTCAGATAATTTCTTCATAATTGGGATAGATGTCTGAATATTAGAATGTCAAGATGTCATTTTGTAAGGAACTTCTTTTTGTGGGATAGGATATGGAGCGTTGAACCTAGGAGGACTTTACCACTGAGGTATACCCCAGCCCTTTAATTTTTTGAGCAGGGGTCTCACTAAATTGTCAGGGTTGGCCTTGAACTTGCAATG
This sequence comes from Tamias sibiricus, assembly GCA_025594165.1. NCBI lineage: Eukaryota > Metazoa > Chordata > Mammalia > Rodentia > Sciuridae > Tamias > Tamias sibiricus. The sequence continues at coordinate 29,410,237 of CM046662.1, read as the reverse complement.
TCCTGTCCAGCCTCCCAAGTTGCTGGGATTACAGCTGGGATGACAGGAGTGCACCTTGCACCCAGGAAGAACTTCACTTTGAAAAAAGTCATCAAAACTTAGGAAAGAGTTTTTTGTTTTTTGTTTTTAATATTTTCCTTACTGAAGTCTCTATTTTTCAGAATGCGTGTGGCAGTTCTCATGGTAAAGGTGACCTGACTGGCCTGTCCTTGATGTCCAGCCGCTGAAGTACCTCACCAGCCTGTGCATCCAGCCCCACACAGCCCTGTGTGGCCCTAAAGCAGCGCTCAGCTGATGCACGGCACTGTAGGTGCTGTCCTGTGCCTCGCGTGCCACTCAGCCGCCTCACTGGTTCCCACCACCAGATGCACTGTCTCAGTCTCCTCAAGTTGTGGCAACCAAAAAAGGATCTCCTGGCATTGCCAATTGTTCCCTGGAGAGTCGCCACCCACTATGGGAAACTAGGAAAGAACTCTAACTCCCAAACATTCTGTGATGACAGTGTTCTACAACTTTGTGATATGGTAGCTGATAGCCACGTGATATTATCAAGTACTCGAAAGGTGAAAGCATGAGGAATAAAATTTCTGATTTCATTTTAAGTTATGTAAACCCTACAAAAATACTTTTTTTGAATACCTTTCTTAAAAATCAGATGCAGCTGACTGGCAGTGAAACCCTGGGGTGTACATGCCTCCATAGAAGGCAGGGTGGGCCACCATGCCCCACATTATTTCTGCTTTATTTATTTTTTGGTACCGGGGATTGAACTCAGGGGCACTCAACCACTGGGCCACATCCCCAGCCCTGTTTTGTATTTTATTAGAGACAGGGTCTCACTGAGTTACTAAGTGCCTCACCATTGCTGAGGCTGGCTTTGAACTTGTGATCCTCCTGCCTCAGCCTCCCAAAGTGCTGGGGTTACAGGCGTGCGCCACCGCGCCCGGCTTACACATTTTTATTTTTACGTGGTGCTGAGGATCGAACCCGGGCCGCACACATTCTAGGTGAGCACTCTACCACTGAGCCACAGCCACAGCCCCTATAAATCCTCTTTTAAAGCAAAAAATGATCAACTGGTTTTTGCATACGAGTTATATCACTGAAAACACAAGAATGCTAGAAAGGTGTTCTAAGTGACCGTTAAGCAATTCCTAGAATGAAATGGAAAAACCAAAACAGGATTGAAAGAAAACATTTATTGAATCAAAATCAATACTTTCTTTTTATTATCTACAAGCCAACACTGAACTCACTTTATTCAAGAATGAACACAATGTACAAAAAAAGTATGCTTATATTATAAAAATATGTCAATTTTATCTTCTGGGTGCTGAACAGAAGTTATCTTAAACAAAAATCAAGGCAAACTTATTCTCTTTAATGAAACTGCTATAATTTAATAACAAGTGAAGGCTTGTGTACTCACAAAGTGTTTTTACAGGCCCTCTGACAATGCTGCCCTCAAAATGCTGCACCCAGGTCCCTGCAGTCAGCATTTCCACTCTGCTTCTTGGCACCACTTCATGCCTTCGTCGTGGAAAGTACCTCTTCTACAGAATGCAGAGTACTGCTAACAAGATGCATGTGATTAAATCTTCATTTGGTTTCCCTTAACAGCTGTTAGCATATATTTCAGCAAAGTATTAACAGCATAATGAATTTGGAGTACAAAAATCCTATTTATTTAACTAACTTCAGTTTAAAAATGAGATGTTGCTAAGGAGAACAAATGACCTCCCAAGGCTTCAAATCCCATTAATGAAGGTGGGAATGTCGCCTCACTCCACACTCTCAAATATTCTAAGCCTCCTTAAAATATTTATGTCCAAGGTTAATATCTTTGTAACTTTTGTTTCTTGATTTTATTGGCACCTTCCCAGGCACTCCTGACATGTGCTCTTGTATACAGTGTAATTACTGTGCCTGTGAGGTTAGTGGCAGCTGTAGGACAGTTAGAGGCTGAAGAGCCCAGCCTTTGGCTTACCCTGGAGATAAACTCCAATGCTCACTGCTTTTGGAGCAAGAAAAAAAGAGTGATAGGAAAGAATAAAATCAAATCATGAGTTGGATAAAAAGGATAGTGGCTCCCTGCATCATTCTAGGAGTTAACTGCTAATTTTAAAAAGCTAAAATGAATCCATGCTGATAATGCCAAGAAAATGCAATCCATCTTACAGAGCTTGCCCACAGCAGTGTCCCGGACAGGAACCTGACTCTGGCTGAGGAAAATGACAGTGGGATCCAGGCAAGTTCCAGAATCTGATCTTCACTAATGAAACCTCGACAGATGCTGTGCTTGGGACTGACGCCTAAGAAGGCTCAAAATTGCAACAGACAAGGATCAAGCACTCTGGTGTCCCACTCTATAGGACAAATTAAATTTAGAACAATTAAGGGAGACATGCTTTCATGTTTTGCCTACATAAACCTAACATGTCTTTACTTACATGTCTTTAGTTACGTGTTTCACAAAAGAACCTAGGACCAAGGTAAGGGAAAAAGGATAAATGAAAGCAGTAAAGAAAATGGTAACCGTTCCTCTGTGCAGTGGCCTAATTCCTTATAGCTAAGTTTCAAATTAAGCCCCTTCTGCTGCATGAAATGTTAATCCTACCAAGGTAGTTCAGCCTAAACTGGACATAGGATTTAAACATTCTAATAACACAAACCACTGCCATTGCTCTAATTGGGAAGAGGAACATTTACAGAAATATTTGAAATACACAATTTATAAAAGATAAACACATTTTGGAACCTGAGCAAAGGCTTCTTACCAATACCATAAAAAGCCACCATATAGGCTGCCTTCATCAGCAGTGACTCCACCAGGTCAGTGTGTTGCCCTTGGCAACACCCAAGGCCCCCAAAATATGCAGAACACAAAAAGTCCAATGACTCTGGTGGCTGCAATTAGTAGCACAGGCCAGAAGTTCAACACGTTGCTAGCAGAAACAACTGGATGCCAAAATATTAAACATGAAATAAAAACAAGTAAAAAGAAAACAAGTGCACAATGAACAGCTAATGGGTGAAGCAGCTCACTCAGACTGGATGAGTTCTAATACAGCATCCAGATACAGACCCACACCTCTTCACAACCGCAGGGCCTTGCTCTCAAAATAAATATACCAAACATTTACAACAGAAAGAATGCCTTATGATTGTAAGTTTTTCTTATTGCAATTCTAATCAAATAGGCCAAAAAGTCATACTTCTGAAATAAGCTACAAAGTTATCTTTTTTCTGTGAAACTGATGTGACTTGGTGCCACAGCTGAACGCCATCTAATAGCAGCAGTATCATCAGCCCATGGCAGCAAGGAAATGTTAACTTCTGGCATCCCATGGGCTCCCATCAAAGCAACCCCATAAAGCATGCAGATACCTATTCTGCTGAAGTTTCAAACACGTAAAAATGATCATTGTGCTTGTGTGTCTCACATCTTCCAAAATATACACAAATAGTGACAAGTTAGCAATAGCAGATCTTTGTTTACCAGTAAAACCATAAGGCAGAGGGGGGTTGGAGGTGGAAAGAAAATGTCTACAATGGAAAAAATTACAAAATGGTGCTAGCATTCACAAAAACAAACAAAAATCATGCTAAGATCAGATCCACATTGATTAAATGTTGAAAATTCAGCTACAATCCAAAGAACTCTGTCCATGAGTCCAAAGGCATGCACGCCAGCGGAGAAAAGGCATGATCCGCTTGACAGTATCTTCTTCAGAGCAGAACAGCAACATCTCACTGGAGTAATCACAGAGGATGAATAAAATGCCATCACACTTCTTTTTGTAATTAAAAATAAAATAAATGCAATCACAAGACAAAAAAATTATAGTAGACAGAAAATATAGAAATTCACAATGACCTATAAAACCAAAAGAAAAATTCAAATTATTTTTTATACTTTCAAGGTTCACCTTTCTTAGTCGTAGTCTTTAATTTGAAAAGCTTATGAAAGATTAATAATTAAGTTAACTATAAGATTACTGTACTACTCATGAGATCATCATGATAACTACAGTATCAATATTCAAAATGACAGTTTCACTCCTGTGTAAAGACACAAGAAGCAGCACCTGGTCACCAGAATCTCAGGCAAACACTTCCTCCCCAACTAGATGTTTTAAAGCATTTAAAATTCTTCATAAGGAAAACAACACCCAAAACTTACAATCAAAACACAGTAACTGCCTATGCCTGTCCCTTTAAACTTTCAGCTAAAGAAATTATTTTTGCTTTTCTAAGTTTGCAGTTAAAGAAAAATAATAAAAGAACAAGACACATATTTTTAACCCTGAGGCTTTTAAAGCTAGGCTGCTGTTGCCACTTCTGGCCTGTAGTCCCCCCAGCTCTGAATACTCACTGGGGAAGGACCCAGGGCTATCCCGCCTTCGTGTCCACAAGCTGCATCTGCACATTGGCAGGCATACCACCTCCGTACCCTCCCTTGGACTGCATCTGGTTCTGAATGGAGCTAACCTACGAGACAAAATAAGACAGAAATAAGGAACCAGGTCCAATGCAACTATGAAACCATTCTTTTCCCAGCATTTTAGTTGGGCTGCTTTTGTCAGAAGGATACTTTTATAGAAGGAAGAAAAAAAAAAAGTTTCTTATGGACTTAAATTTCTTTTGATTATAAGGACAAATGGTGAGGCTTGTGATTGAGAAACTTTCTTGTGATAAATTCTTCCACTTTTTTTCTCTACTTCCCAATTTAAATAACTTTTAAAGAAATGTCAGTTTGGTAATGCACCAGGCACCTGGTAACAATTGAAAAGTAGTATCGTCATTTGAAGACACCTCAGATACATGACCATTTCTTAGGCCAGACTCTGAAGCAAGAAAATAAGCATGAATGAAACTGGACCAGTCAGAGAAAAATCTTGAAAGTCTATGTGGCAAAATATATGGTCTTAATATAGTCTGCCAGAGAATATAAGAATTCAAAGATAACCGTACAAACTATTTATCTTCTTAGAATGGCTTCGTATCTATACAGTGGTTAAGATCACAATCCCTCCTAACCACATTATAGGCCTATTTTCTGATAGACTGCAAAATATACCAATGCTGGAATATTTTCTTGCTTTGTTCACACACACACACACACACACACACACAGAGTCTTTTGCAAACTGTGAAACACTTTTATTTATTTTTTTGAGTGGTACTGGGGATCAATGAAATTCAGTGGCACTCTACCACTGAGCTACAAATAAGTTACCCAGATTGGCCGTGAACTGAACATTCTCCTGCCTCAGTCTCCCAAGTAGCTGAGATTACAAGCATGTGCACCACACCACCATACCTGGCTAGTTTATCATCATTATCATTTTCATTCATATAAATCAGAAATATTTTGGAAGCAGAGAATTAGAAAACCAGGCCAGGCTGCTAAAAGAAAAAACATAGCAATAAGATTTTGAAGGTGATGGCCATACAGTGAAGTCTCGTCAAGCATCATGGAATCAGCTCAAAGGGCCCCTCCCACTGCCAAGATCTGGGGGAAAGGGAAACAACAGGGCCACTGTCCTTCATTAGCCTATTTACCAAGTGCTTCCTGAGCACTTACTGTAACAAAAGCATGATGTTTAAAGTGCTTTTTCATCCGTGATCCTGAGTTTATTATGTTTAAGAAAGTAACAAGACTTGACTGAACTGTTTTTGGAGTAAGGTTTAGATATGTTAACAGAAGAGAATAGTAATATATAAAAGGCACAGCTTGTTAGATCCAAAGGGTTGAAATAATAATGGATACATTTTTATTGATCTGGAAATTTTTACTTATTTGGAATATATTATTCTAATGATACCACATAATAAGGTATTACTGCAGTATCTGTATTCACATTATTCAAATGGCAACTTTAGGTAAGAGTATTTTTAAAAACCCTCTAGCCCTATTTTTTATATTTTATGTTATATATTTTATGTGTGATGTGTTTGTATAATTTTATTTTATATTTTACTTTATTTTTTAAATTTATTTTTTGGTACCAAGGATTGAACACAGGGGTGCTTTACCACTGAGCCACATCCCCAGCCCTTTTAAAAAATGTTTTATTTTAAGATCTATCACTGATACTTTTAAGAAACTGAATGGCTGACTTATCTTCCTGACCAGAAGAACTCAAAATGTTCTGTGGAGGTGGCATCACTTTGGAGATGACAAACTCACAGATGAAATGACTACAAAAAGCCTTTAAAGACAAATTTCGTTCTAAAGAGATGACATACTTCATAAAAAGTCCCAGAGAAAAAGCACAGAAGGAAAGGTGGACATGTCAATGTAAGATTTTGTGCACATATAGAAATATCACAGTGAAATCTACTAATTTGTCAGTTAATACATGTTAAGAAAAAAAAGAAATCCTAGTGATCTGACCCCGTAGGTCAGAACCTGTGCAATAGCTGATGTCCACCTTGATCCTGCATCTTAAGCTAAGAAGATGGACATCTAGCCCCACAGTGTAATCCTAAAATTCCACCTAAGTTTATGGCAAGCAGAAGAGTTGTTTTCACTGAAATAAATCGTAAAGAAAATTCTGAAATGTGTATAGGCAAGATTTAAAAGGTTAACAAATATCATGAACTCAAATTTAATTCCTCCTATCATTATACTGGGGGTGGAAGGCACGGCGCAGTGGTGCACACCTAGATTCCCAGTACTTGGGAGGCTGAGGCAGGAGGATCGCGAGTTCAAAGCCAGCCTCAGCAATGGAGAGGCACTTAGCAACTCAGTGAGACCCTGTCTCTAATAAAATACAAAAAAGGACTGGGGATGTGGCCCAGTGGTGGAGTGGCCCTGAGTTCATTCCTGGGTACCCAAAAAGGCGGGGGGGCGGGGGGGGGGCACCAGGGATTGAACCCAGGAGTGGTTAACCACTGATACATTTCCATTTCCATAAAAGCAGTAAAGTGAAACAAAGTACTTTTTCTACAGATTTAAAACAAACAAGCAACTTCCTTTTCAGGAAGCTACAAATGTCATTCCTTTGCTTACCTAGTAACTGAAGTCACAAACAGGTCTGCTGTATCCAGGATACCCATCCACCTATTGTAAAAGTCCCTGTTCTCTGGTTAAGTCTTTTGTTAGTGCTGTCCAGTGAGTCAGAATACGATGAATCATAATTCTAATTTTATAAAAGTCTTATTGACTTTCAGTTTGAACACTTCAGGAATCACCTAGATACCTGTTTAGTTTAGACACAGGGAAAAGAGGGTCTTAGACTTAGGGGAGGCTGAGCCTGCTACTGCCTCTGCATTCTGGGTTTTTCTTGGATAAAAATTGAAGAATAAGCTGGGTGTGGTGGCGCATGCCTGTAATCCTAGCACTCTGAGAGGCTGAGGCAGGAGGATTGCGAGTTCAAAGCCAGCCTCAGCAATGGCGAGGCACTTAGCAACTTAGTGAGACCCTGTCTCTAAATAAAATACAAAAAAAGGGCTGGGGATGTGACCCAGTGATCGAGTGCCCCTGAGTTCAATCCCCGGTAACACAAAAAACAAACAAACAAACAAACTGAAGAATAAGGCCAGGCATGGTGATGGTGCACACCTATAATCCGTGACTCAGGAGGCTGAGGCAGATGGATTGCAAGATCAAGGCCAGACTGGACACTTAGAGAGATCCTGTCTCAAAATAAAAAATAAAAAGGATGTGGCAATGTCGCTCAGTGGTAAAGTGTCCCTGAGTTTAATTCTCAGTACCCACCCATCAGTACCCAGGGGGGGGGGGTATGAACCTGTCACATGACCATGTCCCAAGGCCCTGTGTGCACACTCCACCAACACACTTACTGAATTCATCCCACTGAACAGGTCTCCTGATCCTACATGAGCCGTGTGTACGAAGTTGGTTGGCTCTCCAATCATGCTTCGGTCAATCCGTCGTCGCCTTTTCTAAAAGAATATGGGAAACAATGTATTGAGAAAATGATCTTATTAACAAGAAACTTATGATGGATTCTTAGACTATGGATAAATGACTTTGCTTAATAATATTAAAAAGTTTTCTACAACACAAAAATAACTAACTTAGATGAGCACAATTACCTCTTATTAAATCCCCAGTGTACACACACAGACAAGTAAAGCAAAATAATGGGTTATCATTCAAACTTTGGGCCATTCCATTTATGTAATAACCACATTACGTGTTCTCTTTTTCCCATTACAGATGGGCAATGTGCAGGTGCTGTAAAACAGATTGGGGGAAGTGCAACTCACAACAGCCTAAAAACCCAATCCTAACACATTTTTTTGGTACTGGGGATTGAACCCAGAGGCACTTAAACACTGAGTCACATCCCCAGCCCTTTTTTGTATTTTATTTAGAGATATAGAGTCTTGTGGAGTTGCTTAGGGCCTTGCTAAATTACTGAGGATGGCTTTGAACTCACTATCCTCCTGCCTGAGGCCCCAAGCTGCTATGTTTACAGGCATGCGCCACCGTGCCTGGCTTTAATTTTGATTCTTTAAGAAAAAAAAAGAGAGAGACATCAAAAAGCCTGAAAGAGGGGTGGGGTGAACTCATGCTTGCCTAGCATGCCTGAAGCCTTGGGTTCCATCCCTAGCACAGCTCCAAGAAAGGATTTTGAAAGATCTCACCATAAAGAAATGATAAACATTTGAGGACATAAATGTTTAATCCAATTAAACATTATGCAGTGTATACATGTGTCCAACACTGTTAACCCATTAGCATGCTCAATTTTTACATGTAAAATTTTCATTAGTCACCATTACTGTTAGGAAAGAATATATGACTTGAGCACAACACTCTGATTTTAAACTTTATTTCCTAGCTTTCATCACAAATAAAACTTCAATGGCGGATAGAGATTATGTCCACCTACCTTTCCCCACTGAAATTATCTGTTATTCAGCTGTCTTGGAGTTTTCTGGTCTGTTCTGGCTCAGAAGGAAACTCAAGTCAATGAGCCTGGGCTTAATGACTGTTGCTAATTTTTGACTACCACTTCTTACAGGGTTCTCAACCTTGTTTCTCTGTGAACAGCCACCAGTTGCTGTCCTTGCTTCCACCAACATCCCCACTCACTCCTTCGTTGAGAGACATTTCCTTATCCTGATGCTGCTGTGTTTCACTAACCAGCTATTTTTCCATAGATGGTTCTCTTAGATCAGTTTCAAGCTTTCCTTGGTGCCTCAGATACTGCACTCTAATTGGGGGTGGGGCTGCTGGCACAGCTGATCACTGCCTATCCCAGTTGACTTCCAATAGAATAATGTTCGCAAGACTGAAGCTTGCCTCAACACCAAGGCAAGTTACTAACATATTGGGTTAGGCTGCCTCTGAACACAGTATTTTCACGTCCACATCTACTGAAATGTCAACAGGATCCTAATAATTCTAAAATTTCATAAAGACAGTCCCATGTGATAGCTCCTTTGGGTCAGAACACGATTTTCTACAAACCCACAGAAGTGAAGAGTTCACACATAAATTGTAGAAGCTAGTATATGCTGATTTACTGCCTGGTTTTTATTATTAGAAGCCCCAAAGAAGCTTGGCGCTTTTCCTCTGAAATATTTATTCTTCTCCTCAGAGTTCAACATGATAGTGTGACATCTTCAAGTTTGTTGGGTTCACTTCCAAAAATTCTGCATGGCACATGGTGATCCATCTCTATTTGAACACACACTTTCTCTATCTTTTAAGTTTTATGTTATTATTTCCTTTTTGCTCCATGTGGTATCTCTTGTGTTGTGTGTGTGTGTGTGTGTGTGTGTGTGTGTGTGTGTGTGAATATCCTAGTTTCTTATGTTTTCATCCATTATTTTTAATTTTCTTTATAATTTGTTTTGGAAAATAACTTGATCCTCTTCAGAAATCCACAAACTTTTTCTTAAAGACCAGAGGGGAAACATTTTAAGCTTATAGGTCAATGCAGACTCCATCATAGCTCTGACTCAACTCTTCCATTGTAGGATGAAAGCAGCTAAGATAACACACAAACACAAGAATGCAGCTGTGATCCAGCAAAATTCATCTGTAACAAGCAGCAGCAGCTTAGACTGGCCTACATGCATTAGTTTGCTAACCTCAGTTCTAGATCAGTAATATTTTTAGTTGTAGCAACATAAATTATTTATTTGTTACTTGCAGTACTGGAGATTGAGCCCAGGGGCTGTCTACCACTGAGTTACATCTCCAGTCCTTCTTGTTTTGAAACCAGGTTGGCCTCACCCTCCTGCTTCAGACTCCCAAATTGCTGGGATTACAGGCATGTGCCACTGTACCTGGCATAACTTTATTTTTTATGATGATTTTTCAAGAGCTCTTTGTTATGTTATTACAATATTTTTTAAAATCTCTTTGAGGATTTGTATATAGGTTTTTCATTTTTCCCTCTTAAAATGCTTCACTACATGAACTAACTGTAACACTAGGAAACAAAATACTCTCATTTCTGTATTTCTCCAAATTTAGTTTCTTCAAGCGCTTAGAAGGACTAGTAAGAAATTCAATCTGTCTTTTGGGACCCTGCTCCTTAGGGTCACATAAAACTTTCAGATTAAAATGATATCAGGGGGCTGGGATTGTGGCTCAGCGGTACAGTGCTCGCCTGGCACATGCGCGGCCTGGGTTCGATCCTCAGCACCATGTACAAATAAACGCATTGTGTACAACTAAAGCAAATAAATAAATATTTAAAAAAAATGAAAAAGTTTAATTTAAAAAAATGATATCAGAAAGCTAAGAAAGGGCCCAGACTCTTTGTATGTGTTTTTAAAGTTTTCTATTTCTTTGCTATCTTTAATTTGCATGTTGCTGCTTTGGGTGCTCTTGAAGTGCTTCATACAAAGCCTGACAGTAGACTTGACAGCCCACAGCCATCATCTGACCTAGGGTACCACGTGCTGGCAACACACTGGTTTCTTAGGCCCTGTTTCTAACCTTTTCCCCAATTTGGAGTTTGTCTATTTCCATTCACCCCACTCAACATACATCACTGCACACTGTTCTTGTTTGGGATAATAAAACATAATTCCTTAATGGGCCTTAGCACTAGGTTCTCCTTTTTAGGATTAAAATAGCAAAAATAGGTGCTAATACTAATTGTGTGCTTTTTTCTTCTTGAAAATATATTGTTAAGTTTCCATTAAATTTGCCTCATTAGGAAGCCATTTGGCCAGACACATCCAAATTATCTTCACCATCTGAGGATATGAATTTTCTCAGCATCTGGGCAAACAATTTCTTCTCCCCAGTAAAACCCTCAGTGAAGAGTAGAGAAAGAGCTTGATAAGTTCTTGGCACACTCCTGTGAGAATAGAGAAGTCGTCTCCAGTAGAAATGAAAGGACAGCAGTTAAGTTCCATGGGACAGTGACATCCTCAGGACTAGGTTTCTCCTAAGGCTTCCTAAAAATCAAACTCACAAAGGCAAATGCTCCTGGTGTGCAGAGCCACTCTGCTCAGCCAGAGGGCCCTCTTAAACAAGGGACTGACACACTGCAGAGAACAGACCTACTTCCAGGCCACTCATCCCCTGCCTGTGAACCTGCAGAGAAGCAACTCTTGACAGGTCTGAATCTGCGGCATTTCCTCTGGAAGGGTGTGGGGTGTGTCTGGCCCATGGCAGAAGGCTACTGACCACACACACCCCCAGTTGAGTTATTGCAGGGTGATGCTGGGGCAGACCAGTCAGGCCACCACACACTCCAGTACACATTGCAATTCCCAAGGGAGGATATTCAAAAGCAGCTAAGTAAACAGGTTTCAAAATACTGAAAAGCAAAGGATGAGAAGGCTTCAGCTCTTATTATCACAATGAGTTACCTAGTAGCCAATTTATAAATCTGAAAATAGTGAATATTTTTCAACTTGACTTCACTGAGTTGAGAGCAATCCCCTTATCTGGGATATGTAAGCAGAAGCTTGCAGTCCCTCCTTCCCTCAGGCTGGAAGGAGCATGGCTGTACTAGAGAGGGCAGTGTGGGAAGGGTGGAGAATCCTGGGATGAAAGTGGTGAAATATGCATGAACCCAGATCGCTCAGGGTCTGCGTGCAGCACACAGGACTGAGGTTTGTATCTTCCCAAGAATGGGAAGTAACTGAAAGACAGTTAAAGCTGAGGACATGATTAGATGGTTTTAAAAGGCTGGGGTTGTAGGTCAGTGGTGGAGCACTTGCCTAGCACATGTGAGGCACTGGGCTGGATCCTCAGCACCTTAGATAGATAGATAGATAGATAGATAGATAGATAGATAGATAGATAGATGAATAAATAAAGATATTATGTCCATCTACAACTTTAAAAAAAATTTTTAAAAAGGCTACTCCTTGGGCTGGGGCCAGGGCTCAGTGGCAGAGCACTTACCTAGGCACTGGGTTGGATGATCCTCAGCACCACATAAACAAAATAAAGGTAATTTTTAAAAAAAAAAGCTACTCAGGGGCTGGGGTTGTGGCTCAGCGGCAGAGTGCTTGCCTCGCACGTGCACGGCCCGGGTTCGATCCTCAGCACCACGTAAACATAAATGCATTGCATTGTGTACAACTAAAGTAAATAAAAATAAATATTAAATTAAAAAAAAGCTACTCCACAACAGCTACAGGTAGAAAGATTTTAAGAGGTAAAAAAGGAAGGAATGGGGATACCTGAAGGTAAAGGAAAAGAAAGGATTTTTCAGCATTATAGGGCTCCAGAGAAGGAAAGGAGAAGAAAGCCAAGGTCAAGGTGTTCTTCAGACTCCTAGCACAACTCTTGAATTAAAAACAAAAATTCTAAGTATAAATATCCTAAAATACAGTATTTTTCAGGTACAATGTGGACATTTAAGGAACAGTACTAACAATTCAACAAAGATACAAGATGTAAATCGTGGGCAAAGAGGGGAATTCCAGAGGCAGGCCTCTGCAAAAAACAGGAAATGTGCAAACTGTGCCTTCTGCTCTGTTCTGCTGTGTTAACTTGTCAGTAGCAAAGAATCACCAAATTTCCTGGAAACACACTTCTCTCATTATAGGGAACTTTTATTAAGACTGCCAACCACTGAAATAATTGCAATACTTAAAATATAAACTTTTATTCTGCAACAGGTCAAGGACTAGAGGTACACAAACACATATTAGTATAGAGAGGATTAGCAAAATGTCTTCCATAACATTCCTCTGTGTAATTATATCCCAATAAGATCGTTATTGCCAGGTGCAGTGGCACCACATCTTTAATCCCAGCAACTCAGAGACAAGAGGATCACCAAGTTTGAGACCAGCCTCAGCAACTTAGCAAGGCCCTGCCTCAAAATAAAAAGTAAAAGGGCTAGGGATGTGAAGGAGCCCTAATTAGGAAGGGCTGTTGCAGCTAGCTGGAAGCCATAAGTTCCACCTGATATGTATGTGACGCACCTGTAGGCACCCGCAAAGCTGAAGGTATATAACCGGGTGAAAGCGGTCCGAGTTAGGAGAACGGAGAATTCAGTCAGTCGGGCAGTCACTCGGTCGGTCAGAAGAATCAGAGCGGCCAGAACGTAGGCAGAGCGGTTACAGAAGAGAAACCAGATAGAAGACAGAAGAGAAACCAGATAGAAGAAGTAATGACTGGTCAGAGTTAGGCCGAGGCTCCTGAGGAAGACAGAAGACAGAAGAAAGAAGAAGGAAGAAAGAAGAGAGAAGCAAGAAGCTCTAAAAAATAATCTTTCTCTAAGCTCTATCTTTCTTTCTAAGACGCTAAGCTAAGAAGAAGCTCTATCTTTCTTTCTCTCCGAGAGACTCTAAGCTAAGAAGACAAGAAGGAAAAGCTCGCTTTAATCTTTCTCTCTAAAAATCTTTCTTTCCCTCTCTAAGCTCTAAGAAAGTAGAAGTAAAAGTAGTAAAAGCTTAACTCTGCCTCCGAGAGTTTTTCCCGGGTTTCGGTACCAGGCAGCTTACAGGGATGTGGCTCAGTGGTAAAGCACCCCTGGATTCAATCCTCAATTTAAAAAAAAAAAAAAATCATTAATGCAGATAATGATCAAATAATTTGGAGTACACACAAGGAGGAGAGGAAATGAAAATGTTATTTTCAAAAGATCTGCTACATGTAAACCTTGTTTGCATCCTGATCTGAAAGAACCAATTATAAAAACACATTTAGGGACAATGGGGGATATTTAGCAATTGACTAGATATTAGATGATAATAAGAAATTATTTCATTTATTTTAGGATGTGGTAATAATAATTTGTGATTATCTCAAAAGAGTTCTGCTTAGCAATAAAAAAAACTTAACTATTGTTACATGATATACCATGAATGAAGGTCAAAATAAAATGTGAGAAACCATGTAAAAAACCTACAATATATAATTCCACTTATATAAATTTCAGAAAATGTAAACCAATGTATTCATATCAGTGGCTCTCTGGAAGAAATAGGGGTGAGGAAAAGAGGGATGGTGAAGATACCTGAGGCGCTTTTGGGTGATAAATGTGCTTGCTTGTCCTGACTAAGGTGGAGGTTTCTTGGGCATATGTCAAAACTGATCAAACTGTGCACTTTATGTGCCATTCATTTTATATCAGTTATACCTCACTAAAGCTGTTTTTTGGGAGAGAAAAAAAAAGAATTCATGTATCTTAGAGCTTCATATGAAAATATTTTTAAATGAAATATGATGCCTAGAATTTATTTTAAAATTCCCCAATGGGGCAGTTACAGGTAAAACAAAGACTCCCCCTCCACAGACAAGACAACTATTGCAGTTAGGTACTGCATACAGAGATAATTATTGAAGATAATTAGTGAGTAATTTAGAGTAGACACAGGGAGAGGAAGTCAAAATATTATTTCAAAGGATATGCTACTGTGTGAACCTCATTTGCATACTGATCTGAAAGAACCAATTATAAAACCACATTTATGGGACAATGGGGGAAATTTAGTAACTGACTAGATCTTAGATGAGTGCTGTATTTCTCTCTACTCCATTCTCCCTTCTCTCTACTTCTATGTATGTCTGATAACTTTCCTAACAGAAAAGTTTTTCCTAATAGAAAGGTTTAAGATTCAATGTGCTTTGTGCTTTCCTGATATTCTTACAACTTTACATAAAAGCTTATTTATGGTGTACCAGTAAAAGCAGTATGACACAGGCATGGATAAACTTATTATTCCATGTCTAATGTCCATCAGAACTTCGCCCTTTTTTTTTTTTTTTAATTTTTTTTAGTTGTAGATGGACACAATACCCTTATTTTTTATTTGTTTATTTTAATGTGGTGCCAGGGATTGAACCCAGTGCCTCACACATGCTAGGCAAGTGCTTTGCCACTGAGCCACAACCCTGGCCCCAGACCTTCATCTTTAAAAAAAAAAAAACTTTTAAATTAAAATTACATTTTTTTTCCCAGAACTTAATCTTGTTTTCATTTCTGCTCAGGCTTTACACTTCTAAAGTAACCCCTACTTACTTTCTGTCTGCCTCCAAAAAACTATTAGAAGATATCTTGCTCACGTTATTTTAAGTTTTAAAGAAATACACCACAGAACTACCACACATGGCTAGCCACAACATCAATTCAGTGTAACATGGGTATTCATATGATCGCTCATGAGCACACGTCATATGCTTTCTGAAAATAAAACCACCTAGAACAACAACAGAAATGGCTGAAACAATAAAGTCCAGCAGCTGCCTGTGCAGTCAGGATAGCTCAGGGCCTCTGCTTCACTGCTCAGTTCTCTCAGCTCTGCCCTCCTCGTCAGTTTTGGTCTTGGCTAGCAGCGACAGAACTCCACCAAGTCTAGGCCTTCCATCTGTGTACCATGGCATCTGCAGGAACTCAACAAGGCAAATTCTCCCCTGAAGTCTCCACAAAACTTCCTCTGCCATCTCCCTAAGTTCTATTTCCTTTCTCAAACCAACCCCTCTCACCAGCATTATGTCTTACTTGGGCAAAGCTCTTACACTCAGTGCTGAAAAAGATGAGGCCCCCAAGTTGGGTGCAGAGCCTAATCAGAGATCTCCACTGAGATCTGGAGTCTGGAGCTCATTGTGTGGCTTCCTACTACACAGCAGAGGAGAGTTAGGGTGGGTGTCTTAATGTCCACCACAGCAACCAATGAAGCTAAAAAATTACTAGCAAATACTTATTTCAAAAGTTCAGAATGCAAATATCAAAGAAAGGACTAACCCTCTACTTTTCTACATCTACATCTTGTGTAAGGGAGCATTCTCCAGGGTATCCTGGGTTCCTTTTCTTCCATCACCCTTATGCTTACCTGACTGACCCTTATGCTGATGGCTAATAGCTCTATTTTTCTGGACGTTAGTAAACTATACACTCAACTGCTTACTAAACACCTCCTTATGAACGTCAAGAGGACACTCAAAACTTCTGCTCAAAACTGAATGCATCATCTTAGTTTTGCAATCCTGACCTCTTTATTCCCTACTTTGGTAAACATGTGCCACCCTCTCAAGCCAGGTTTGCAGGCCATTCCTTAATTCTCTATACTGTGAACTCTCACTGAACCTGGAGGGATCTTCACTGCTCCTGCAAGTGACCAATTCAGGCCTTTTACTTCAAACCCTCTGGTCTGAGGTCAAGTAGTCCTCCTCTGTGTTCCCAGAGGGCTTTGTGTTTGCCTCTACCAAAGTAAAATGTCCATATCACACCAAATTTATATCAATCACTGAACAGTAATATGATCCTATATAAAGACAGCATACAAAATGTGAGTTTGGGCTGAGGGTCTATCTCAGTGTGTGATAAGTGTGTGCTCAGCAAGTATGAGGCCCTGGCTTCCATCCCCAACACCAAATAAGAAAAAGGGTCAGTGCCATATGTGGTACATGGCATTCATTAACAAATGTTGCTTGAATGAAAAAAATTCATGAACACATAAACCTTATATTCATAATTTTTAAGCCTTAATTTTTCTCACGAGTTTTTGGTAGACAATATTAACACCCTGTGCTTCCCTTACGTTTCACGAATGTGCATCATTTGTAGCTTCTAGAAAACATTCAGAAGGTAAAACTTCCTCTAAGACTACTCTCTGGGCAGCTTAATGTGCAAAACGCACACCCCTGGAGAGCAAGGGAAGGTACAGCTTGAGGGCCCTTGTGAGCAGACAGGTAGATGTAGCCTGAGATGGCAAAGAAGACAGAGGGACAGAATAAAAATATAAGCACCAGGGCAGTTGAAAGCAGCTCATGCTGTCAGGGTGAAAAATGGCAATTATTTATGCTGATGTGGACCAAGTATATATGCTACTGACTCAACTCTGACCTAGAGAAGTCAATTGTGTTACTCATTCTCCCATCTGTAAATTATATCAAATTAAGCCCACAACTTCCAAACTGTGTCAAGGTGTCCCAGGGAACATTCAGAGCTGCCAGAGAATATTTCCAATTTGAGGGAAACATAGTGATGGTCAAAGTATATGTGAAACCATGAACTACAAGCTCAAGATAATTCACAATTTCAAGATTAGAACACACATGACTCAGTGATAAAGTGCCCCTGGATTCAATTCCTAGTACCAAGAAAAAGTAATGCCAATTCTAATGAAGTTTATATTTCTGCTTAAAAATTATTTATCTGCTGGTTTTTCTCTGATTCACAGAAATGTTGTTGTCCCTACTGAGGAGCTTCAAAATCCCTGGAAGGTTTTTAAAACACTGGTGCTGAACTTCAGTAGCAGAATTTCAGCTCTAGGTGTGGGGAGAGGCTGGAATTTGCATGATTAATGAGATTCCAAAAGATACTGATAGCTCAATGGTTTAGAAACAGTGGCCCCAAACCTAACAGCTGAGTATTTTTAAAAATAATAATGCTGGGGCTGGGGTTGTGGCTCAGTGGTAGAGCACTTGATTAGCACGTGCACAGCCCAGGTTCAATCCTCAGCACCACGTAAACATAAATGCATTGCACTGTGTACAACTAAAGCAAATAAATAAATATTTTTTAAAAAATGACTGAAGGGAGGAGGCGATAAGTGGTAGGAACTTAAAAAAAAATAAAATAATAATGTTTAGTACTTAGGAGTGCTGACTAGACACTAGGAACAGTTCTAAGAACTTTAAATACATGAACTCATTCAATAGCACCTTAAATTGCATTTATAGTGTTTTAATATTCACTTTAAATCTGAGCTCTCTGGCAAACTCTCTTGAAAAATCTCCTGGCCATTCCTTACTCAAGTCCTCATTTGTTCATATGTTGTAGGCCTTGAGTAAAGTTTTCAAATTTTCATGTTTTAATTATTTGAAAAGTCATCAGGTTACATGATTATTTTCATTAAAAAATACAGTCAACATTAGTTTACTAATGTTCTCAGTTTTTAAAAAATCAAATTGCTTTTGTCAATAAATAAATAAATAAATAGGGCACCTATTTGTATTTCATAGACTGGAGACAGGAAATTGACTACAACTCCTTCGTTCCCTCCTATGTCCTTTTTCTTGCCATTTTCATTACTTATCTTTGGCCCTAACCAAGTTTTCCACAATACACTTCAAATGTGAGTCATGGTTCATGGTTTTACTCCCACACAATTTGAAAACTGATGGATTACACAGAGAGATTCCTGCATGATATGTCCCTATTTACAGGCATCAGTGGTGGCCTAGCCCATCTCCCATCTGTGCTCTTTACTGCTGAGTCAGACCAGCTCTGGAGATAACATGTAGATTATACTATGTTATACTTTGTAAATAATAGCAAAATGAAGTTCCAATATAGTACTTATCTTAAGTAAGATATAGCCCTTCTCTAAGTACCAATAATGGGGAGAGGGTTATAAATTAACTACTTAAGATTTACAGCCGGGCGCGGTGGCGCACGCCTATAATCCCAGCACTTTGGGAGGCTGAGGCAGGAGGATCGCGAGTTCGAAGCCAGCCTCAGCAATGGCGAGGCACTTAGTAACTCAGTGAGACCCTGTCTCTAATAAAATACAAAAAAGGGCTGGGGATGTGGCCCAGTGGTCGAGTGCCCCTGAGTTCAATCCCCGGTACCAAAAAAAAAAAAAAAAAAAAAAAAAAAAGATTTACAGGAAGCTTCTACCCTTTGCTCATCATCTTTCATACCAAATTCCAAATTCACTTAATATGGCACATACGTGAAAAGAAACAGCTAAGGGCTGGGGATATAGCTCAGTTGGTAGAGTGCCTGCTTCCCATGCACAAGGCCCTGGGTTCAATCCCCAGCACCACACAAAAAAATAAAAATAAATAAAGGTTAAATTCTTAAAAAAAAAAAAAAGAAAAGGAAAGAAAAAGGAAAAAAGAAAGAGCTTACACAGCCTGATTCCCTGGAACTTGGTTCCCTGGAGGTATATAACTAGCACCAAGTCTCCAGCTCTCTCTTTTTCACTTTATTCTACTAATAGGGTATGAAATAGCTTCAAAGTTAATATATGTATTTGGCAAAGAGATTCAAGTCTTTGACATTCAAAATTATTGTTTACTAAGAGTTGTTTAGAGAATATATCCTTAATTTTAAATTTCTTTAGTTTTTGTTGTTGTTTTTAATGGAGAAGGTACTAGGGATTGAACTAAGGGGCACTTTACCCCTGAGCTACATTCCCAGTCTTTCTCTTTTTTTTTAGTTTGAGACAGGCTCTTTCTAAATTGGCTCTTTCTAAATTGCTGAGGCTAGCCTCAAAGTTGCGATTCTCCTATCTCAGCCTCCTGAGTCGCTGGGATTATAGGCATGTACCACCATGCCCAGCTACATTTTTTTTTTCTTTTTGCACCTAAAATTTTAACACCTAAACAGTTTAGGATAATTCCAGACCTATAATGAATAATGAATTTTTATACTTCTAAAAAGATTTGCGGGGCTAGGGTTGTGGCTCAGCAGTATAGCGCTCCTCTAGCACGTGCAAGGCCCTGGGTTCAATCCTCAGCACCACATAAAAATAAAGAGCCGGGCACGGTGGCGCACGCCTGTAATCCCAGCACCTGGGAGGCTGAGGCAGGAGGATCACGAGTTCAAAGCCAGCCTCAGCAATGGCGAGGCACTTAGCAACTCAGTGAGACCCTGTCTCTAATAAATTACAAAAAAAAGGGCTGGGGATGTGGCCCAGTGGTCGAGTGCCCCTGAGTTCAATCCCCGGCACAATAAGTAAATAAATAAATAAATAAATAAATAAATAAATAAATAAATAAAAAATAAAGGTAATTGTATCCAACTACACTAAAAAATAAAAAGTTAAAAAAAAAAAAAAAGATTTGAGGCAGCTGTAATATTTTTACCAGACCAACCAACTAAAGTTTCATTTCTGTCCTTCTGAATAAATAGGCATAGATCTTTACAGTGGGCACATTACTATTTCCGCACACTGTGTTGCTTCTGGAAAAAGCAGCCTCCCTCTTTTCCTTTGAGGAAACCAAGCTCTTCCAGCCTCAACCATATGACTCAGATAGGCTCCAACCACAGCACTCACAATCATCACCACATATGACACAATTGGGGCTAGAATTCTTCCTTGGGAAGGGCTCAAATGGGAAGAAGCCTTCTCTTTTTGTGGTTATAAACTAGAATGGTTAACCCAGAGCTGAGGGGAACCATGTTTCCTATGAAGAAGAAGGGGAAAAAAAAAAATCTCCTTGTAAAATGAAAGAAAACAATGAACAAAGAATTAAGAGTCAAAGTTAACAGTGCCCTGGACACAGATGTTAAAGAAGCCAGACCCTGCCTTTCCCTGGGTGGTAATGAGACCTGGTAAACTGCACGTGGAAGTCTGGTTTCAAAGATTGTAATAAAAAAATTCCTGATTAATGTTAACAGACAAATGCAAGAGAAACATGTTAGATACTGCAGAGACTTAAAAAAACCTGCTCCACAAAGACTTGAATAGCTTACTCGGAATGCTAAGTTTTCATATTTATGTTAAAACCTCAGAAAATAATAAACTTGCTAAATAAGCTTTCCATATATCAACTTGTACTGTGTGTGTGTGTGTGTGTGTGTGTGTGTGTGTGTGTGTATTAGTTGTTGACAGGCCTTTATTTTATTTATTTATATGTGGTGCTGAGAATCAAACCCAGTGCCTTACACATGCCAGACAAGTGCACTACCGCTGAGCCCCAGCCTCAGCCCCTTGTACTGTATTTTTTTGTGGAAAAAATAAATAATTCTACCTCTCTGACTTACAGAGCTTTCTTACTTACTCTGGAATACCAGCAGCAGCCCTCAGGTGATAAGTTTATATAAAAGGCCACCTCTCTAAGAGATGAGTCACATCACAGGTCACAACAAAGAAATCAAAACAATCAGCTAGAATTACAAGCAGGGAATTCTCTAAGTCAAAAGTATAGAAAAGAGCCAGGTGCCTTGGGAAACTGAGGCAAGAGGGTTCAAAGCCAGCCTCAACAAAACCAAGGCACTCAATAACTCAGTGAGACCATGTCTCTAAATAAAAAACAAAATAGGGCTGGGGATGTGGCTCAGTATTTGAGTGCCCCTGAGTTCAATCCCCAGTATAAAAAAAAAGTACAGAAAGGAAAGATACTTCACACTGGAAACATCTGTAAGTAAATAGGTGGTGGGTTGTGATAATAGGTTTAAATTCCAATCCTAAGTGAGCACTCTTATTTTGCCCTTTGGAGTTTAGCAGATAATCGACCTTTTCCCACTCCATATAAATTTTGCAGCTTGTAACAGATGAGAAGTTTTCAGGAAGTCCCAAAATTTGTTTTTTTGTTTTGTTTTGTTTTTGGTACTGGGGATCGAACTCAGGGGCACTCGACCACTAGGCCACATCCCCAGCCCTTTTTTGTATTTTATTAGAGACAGGGTCTCACTGAGTTGCTAAGTGCCTCGCCATTGCTGAGGCTGGCTTTGAACTCGCGATCCTCCTGCCTCAGCCTCCCAAGTGCTGGGATTACAGGCGTGCACCACCACGCCCAGCCCCAAATTTGTTTTTAAAAGGAATCTCTAGGCAAATCTAGTGATCTTTTCAGGGACAAAATTACTAAAAGCAAAACTGAAGAAACCAGCTGTTTTCATTTCTCAGTGAAAAACCCTAAGTAAACAAAGGGTTCTTTTTTCTCTTCTACTTAAAATTAGTATCTGGTTTAAGTCATATATTCCAAGTATAAAACCTGAAGTCCAAAGTAGGTTTAAAAAAAAAACTAATTTGAAATGGCTTTTCAAATACTAAGAATACATTTTTCAATGTCAGAAGTCTTTACACTAGAAATTTCTGCCACTATGTGTCCATCTGAAATTGTTTCTGTATAGTATATATATACACACACACATATGTGTGTGTTCTATGCATAGGACAACTAATTTCAGTGGTTGGCAAAACACCATTTATATTGCACAAAGAAAATATGATGTAAGATGATGATCTGAATCACTAAGCTTGTTAAGTAGGCACATGAAACAAAGCAACTGGGGATACACTTGCCAGGGCCTCTCAACCATCTAAAAGCAAATCTGAAAGTCTTTCCTTCACATCACTGTACTGTAATGAATGTTCATTCTGTTTCAAACAAAGTGATGTAATTCACTCAAACATTTACTATATAAAATAGAGAAAGAAAAATGAAGTGTTTATCATAATTCTATGTAAATATTATTCACAATTGAGTTAGGCAGTACATTATAATTGATTTCTTGAACTATGTTTTGGGTTGGAATTGCTTCTTTGTGCTTATTTGCTTAAGTTTCTATGGAACCATCATTAATTGTTCCAACACTGTCCATAAATATCTTGTGGTATAACTGGCTAAGTAGCTAAATGACTAGTCCAGATGGTGGAAAAATAACACTAGGTGGTATGGCTTTTAATAAAAGATAATCCAGCAGGTTCAGCAGGCCCTTCAGCCAAGAAACTCATAGCTTTTGTGCCTGGAAGCCAGGCACGGTGGCGCATGCCTGTAATCCCAGCACTTGGGAGGATGAGGCAGGAGGATCTTGAGTTCAAAGCCAGCCTCAGCAATGGCGAGGCACTTAGCAACTCTCTAATAAAATACAAAAAAGGGCTGGGGATGTGGCCCAGTGGTCAAGTGCCCCTGAGTTCAATCCCTGGTACAAAAAAAAAAGTGCCTGGAAATACTGCCATCTAATTATCTGATGATTTATTCTCCTTGTTCAATGCTTTTCTTTTCTTTTTTGGAGCTAATCAGACAGATTTTAAACTTCTTAGGTTGGTCATTCTAATTTTGGTAATTTTTCCCTTCTACTTTCCACCTCTTATTTATTTTAGTTTTTGGAAGAAAAACTATTTTTCAGTTTTTATCACAGTCTTCTTAATTTCAGCTTTCATATTATCTCCAAGCACTGATTCATGTTATTGATTTGTTCTTTCTCTCAATCCTTTCCTTTTTAGCCATGTTGTTCTTGTTTAGTGGATCCAATATCATACTCATCTGAGGTCTATTCATGTTTTATATTGTTCTTAGTTATTTTCTATTCCCTGTTATCTATTTCCTCCAGGTTCTTTTATTCAGTTAATTCTTCTAATTTTCTTCATGTCTGACATAAGAGACTATCCAAATGAGGCTTAGTATGCACTGAATGGTGGGTTCAATGTAGGATTAGATGGTGAGCTGATTTCTCTTTAAGGAACCCACAGCCAGGTTTAGTAGCATACTTCTGTAATCCCAGTGGCTTGAGAGGCTGAAGCAGGAGGATCACGAGTTCAAAGCCAGCCTCAGCAATTCAGCGAGACCCTGTATCTAAATTAACTATTTTTTTTAAAAAGGGCTGGGGATGTGGATCAGTGGTTAAGTGCCCCTGGGTGCAATCCCTGGTACCAAAAAAAAAAAAAAAAAGAAAGAAATCCACAACTGCACATATCAGCAGGTCTTCAGGTCTTTTCTGCAGAGCCAACAAGTTCCCCGAAGACAGACCTGCTACAGGCCAGTATGAGGGATTCAAAACATATAGGTGTTCTAAGAACAAGGCAGATACAGTGCTGGCCTGCTTCTGATCTTCTGCCCCTCTGTACAATGAGGTTGTGGCTATACTCAGCTAAGTCCATTCCCTACTCTATCATCTAATTGGTTTCTATTATCCATAGTTACCTCTTTTTTGTGGGTTCTACCTTTATATGACCTTTTATTTTTTTTTTTAAATCTAATGTTATGTAAAGTGGGGTTTCAAGAAATTGGGGGGGGGGGGAGCAGGCGCGCGTGCATGTGAGCACATGTGTGGGTATGTCCCCCAGCCCCAACATCCTTTTACATTAGACAACTAGATCTCTCTTTGTGGCAATTGACAACCAAACCAAACCAAAACACTTCTCGGAAGAGATCAAATTTTGCAAATTTGATGATCCTGCTCATTTCAAATACAATGTGCTCAAAAATAATCAATGGGGGAGGGGGGATAACCAATGGAGATAAAAACAAAAAAAGCGAAAACAACAAAACATTATTTAAAATCAGAGGAAATTAAAATTTATCAATTCAACATCCATAAAAGAGTATATATGATAAGCACTTACATAAATTATTTTACTTTAATCTTTTACCCACTTTAATACATTGAATTCTATAAGAGAAGCAGATTATTCCCATTTGCAGAGGTTCAATTAATTTCCTCAAGGTCAAACAGTAAGTAAGTACTGGCACTGGAAATCATACCAATCGATATCTGAATACTAAAGCCAACAGAGAACTGGATCTCACATGAAGAGAGAAAAACTTGTTTGGTTTTCCATAACTATACTTTGAAGCTCCTAAAAATGAAATCATTTCCCATAGCTAAATACTACTGAAAGTACATTCATCTTAGATTTCTTACTAATTTTATCTGCTCTTAAGATAGTAAGAAAATGGCATCTTATAATATTTTTTTGGTAAAGAGATTCTGCTCATTTATCCTACAAGCAAGACGAACAGATAGCTAACACCATTTTCCACTATCTTAATAGTTTTTTAATATATGCATATACATACATACAGGACGAGACATAAAGAAGTACTTCTACAACATTAAGATCCCAGTGAAGGGGCTGGGGGTGTAGCTCAGTGGTACAGTGCTTGCCTAGCATGTGTCAGGCACTGGGTTAGATCCTCAGCACCACACAAAAATAAATAAATAAAAGTATTATGTCCATCTACAACTAAAAAAATTTTTTAAAAAAGTCCCAGTGAAGACATCACCCAAACTACCATCCAGACAGACCCATATCAAAGAGTGACAAGGAAGAGAAAATACAAAAGAGGAAAGGGGACCCACATCATACCCCCATTGTTATATATGAACATTTTGAACTTAGAAGGTCAATAGAAATGGCAAATAGCATAATAATTTACATTTTAGTGGCAAAGAGGGCCTTTCAAAAAATACTGAAATAAAAACAGGAAATAGATGAAGCCGGGCGCGGTGGCGCACGCCTGTAATCCCAGCACTTTGGGAGGCTGAGGCAGGAGGATCGCGAGTTCAAAGCCAGCCTCAGCAATGGCGAGGCACTTAGTAACTCAGTGAGACCCTGTCTCTAATAAAATACAAAAAAAAAAAGGGCTGGGGATGTGATCCAGTGGTCGAGTGCCCCTGAGTTCAATCCCCAGTACCAAAAAAAAAAAAAAAAAAAAAAAAAAAAACAGGAAATAGATGAAAAGAAAATGATATCCCACCTACTGAACAGAAGAATATGAACAAACAAAAGTTACTGCTATGGGTATAGCTCAGTGGTAAAGTGCTTATATAACATGAGCAAGGTGCTAGGTTCAATTCTCAGTACCACAGAAACAGACAAACAAGAACAAAAAGCAGAAACAGCTTTCCAAGGAACCAAAAGAAGGTCAAATCTGCAAAACTAGATGGATCATAAGTACTAGAAATATCTAAGATATCTAAGATAAATATCTAAAAATTTTACTAAATATAAAGGCAATAAGAGACCTGACCAAACTATATATTACTCAGTACTTAAGAGCTGAGATCTCTGCTGGAATTTGTCAATAAAGTTATCTACAATAATTCCTACTTGTTGCCGGGCGCGGTGGCGCACGCCTGTAATCCCAGCACTTGGGAGGCTGAGGCAGGAGGATCCCAAGTTCAAAGCCAGCCTCAGCAATGGCGAGGCACTTAGCAACTCAGTGAGACCCTGTTTCTAAATAAAATACAAAAAAGGGCTGGGGATGTGACCCAGTGGTCGAGTGTCCCTGAGTTCCATCCCCAGTACCAAAAAATAATAATAATAATAATTCCTACTTGTTATAATTACATTTCAGGCAGAGAAGAATAGTTTTTACCATATGTTTGCATAACAAATTAATAGATTCTTACAAAATGCTTTTAAAATGTTCAATACATGAGGCTGGGGGTGTAGCTCAGTGGGAGTGCGCTTGCCTAGCATTCAAGAGGCCCTGGGTTCAATCCCCAGCACTGCAAAAATTAAAGTAAAATGTTAAGTATGCTATAGACATCATAAAATATCAGCCCCAGATAATTATTAAAGAATACTACATTACTTAGTCCCATGTAATTACTTAAGCCTAACTTGTCTTTAGTGACAGATTACACATGTTCCATAAACATTTATTCTCTATACCAATGCATTACCTAGAGCTTTCCTGCCGTCTGCTAATTTAAAATGAGTAAAACTGGAGTTCCTTACCAGTATTCCTTACATTCCTATTTGGATACACCAAGGTCACACTCACACTTAACTCTAAACAAAGACTTAATCCTCTTCATTCTTTCAGTGTCTAGTTTTCTTATAAGACCCAAGAAAAGAAAAAAACAATTCCATGCTATTGGTGTTACAGAAGCGGCTGTATTTTAGCCATTTAAGAATTCTGTGAAAAGATGCAGAACCTCACACCATTCTCACAAGACAGAACTTGTAACTAAAGGCTGTGCTTTCTAAATAAGCACAACAATCTCCCAAATGTGGTCAGATGATTTGCAAACAATAGATCTTTTAAGAAATATTTTGGTATTCAGAAACCTGACACTTAAAAGTGAGTTCAAGAGACTCCACTTAACACTGTTAGATGACAAAGTTTATGAACATATGGATACACCACGATGGACATACAGAAAAAAATAAAATTGGGGCTTATTTAATAAGCATTTTTTTTTTTGGTAGTGCTGAGGACTGAACCCAGGGCCTCATGTATGCAAGGCAAGTACTCTACCAACTGAGCTATTTCCCCAGCCCCTTATTAAGCATATTTTTAAAAATTATTTGACAGTAGCTTTTTCCTTTTTAAGTTGTTGATAGACCTTTATTTCATTTATTTATATGTGGCTGCTGAGAATCAAACTCAGTGCCTCACACATGCGAAGCAAGCATGCTACCGCTGAGCCCCAGCCCTAGCCCCAGCCCAGCTTTTTTTCTTTCTGTTTATCAAAAAGGTTTTCTTTTCCAGGTGAGTGGGGTAGGGTACCAGGGATTGAACCCATGGTCACTTCACCACTGAACCACATCTCCAGTCCTATTTTGTATTTTTATTTAGAGACAGGGTCTCACTGAGTTGCTTAGCGCTTCACCATTGCTGAGGCTGGCTTTGAACTTGCAATCCTCCTGCCTCAGCTTCCCAAGTCACTGGGATAATAGGCCTGGGCCTACCTGCCAGTCTAAAAAGTTTTTTATTGAGTTTCATTTCTTTTCCTTTTCAAGATAATTATTTTTGTCATAACAAATTATGACATAATCAGGGGCTGGGGCTGAGCGGTAGCGCACTTGCCTGGCATTTATGAGGCACTGGGTTCAATTCTCAGTGTTAGAACAAAAAGACCACGCTGGATGCAAACTTCACAGATCATTTCAGCCTTTATTCTGGAACAGGATTACTTACACCTATGGGAATGGACCCACATTCCTGGTGGAAAATGAGCCATTGAACAAAGGAAGGGACTGGGCTTATGTAGGTTATACTGAGAGGTGACTCAATTAATGAGGTGGTGTCAGCTTGGGCACTCAGGAATTTGGGGTCTGTTTCACTGGGATTTATGTTACTGGACCTGATGGAGGTCCTGGGGTCAGTGGTTGTTATCTGGAAAGGATTTGTTTACAGAAAGATTAATGCTTTGGCCTTTTCCCAGAGAATGCCTTTCTAGGTTTGATGGACACCTCTTCCCCAGGGTTTGTTTTCTCACCGGGAAAGATTGTATTGGGAAAGGATCAATGTTCTCAATGTATGGCTTTCCTTCTCACCCCCCTTTTCCCAGGTCTCACTATTTTTTGGGTTTCTCATTTTCCATATCTAATACTCAGCACCACATATAAATAAATAAAAGTCTATCAACTAAAAAAAAATTTTTTAAAGATGATATAATCAGTGTTTCTTGACTCCATACTTACATGCTGACCTGTTCTGTAAGCATCACAGATTATATGTTTCATAATGGTTTACAACATGAAATGTGCTTACCTGTGCTAAAAACCTTTTGCTAGAATGGGAGAAAAAACTACAACTATTATTTTCACTTTTCATCATTTTAAGAAATTAAGGTCTACCAATTCAGGTTGACCCGTAGCTATTAACTATTTCTACATGAGCTACCAGAAATAAGAAAGTATAAAATGAATTCTATTAATGCTTACCCATACTGGAAACTAAATATGAAAATGAAGATGTTATAACATAATATCTTCATTTAATCTGCTTTGACTTGTCTAAATATGTCTTTAGAAGAATCTGAAAGACTGATCTTTTACTATAATATAAATGGAACACGCTGATGAACAAAAGTATACAAGGGCTCAACTAGGGAATTTTATTTCAAGAAATCTGTTTATGGGGGCTGGGGTTGTGGCTCAGCGGTAGAGGGCTCGCCTCGCACGTGCACAGCCCGGGTTCGATCCTCAGCACCACGTAAACATAAATGCATTGCATTGTGTACAACTAAAGTAAATAAATAAATATTTTTTTAAAAAAAGAAATCTGTTTATAACCCTGAGGCTTAAAATGTAAACCAGTATTACTGTTCACTCTCATATTAAAATGCAAGACAAGCCAGGCGCGGTGGCGCTCACCTATAATCCTAGCACTTGGGAGGCTGAGGCAGGAGGATCCCAAGTTCAAAGCCAGCCTCAGCAATGGCGAGGCACTTAGCAACTCAGTGAGACCCTGTCTCTAAGTAAAATACAAAAAAGGGCTGGGGATGTGGCCCAGTGGTCGAGTGCCCCTGAGTTCAATCTCCCGTACCAAAAAAGAAATGCAAGATAATACAAAGCTAAACTTCAAGAGATATTAGTCTTCCCCTAATTTAAAAATTTTAAAGTATGAAAATACCATATGTTGATGAGGATATGTAAAAATTAAACATTCAAATTGCTGTTGGAAATGTACATGGTAACACCAAATTTTAAACAATGTGGTCTTCATGATAAAGGTGAACATCCTTAGACTTTAGAGCCAGTAATTTCACTTGTAGGTATATATACCCTAGAGAAATTCACATACACAATCTCCAGGCTACAAATGCACAAAATAAACTGGTCATGATAGGGTAAACCTGCAATTGTGGCAACTCTGGGGGCTGAGGCATATACCATTTCTTTATGGCTGAGATTCAAAATTAAGGTCAGCCTTAGCAACTCAGCAAAGCCCTGTCTCGAAATAAAAAAGAAAAAGGTCAGCCGGGCGCGGTGGCGCACGCCTGTAATCCCAGCACTTTGGGAGGCTGAGGCAGGAGGATCCCGAGTTCAAAGCCAGCCTCAGCAATGGCGAGGCACTTAGTAACTCAGTGAGACCCTGCTTCTAATAAAATACAAAAAAAAGGGCTGGGGATGTGGCCCAGTGGTCAAGTGCCCCTGAGTTCAATCCCCGGTACAAAAAATAAATAAATAAATAAATAAATAAATAAATAAATAATAAATAAATAAATAAATAAATAAAAAAAAAAATAAAAAGGTCTGGGATAATACAGCTCTATGGTAGAGTACCCCTGGGTTCAATCCCCAATCGAAAGAGAAAGAAAAAGAAAACCAAATAAACAAATGCATAAAACAGCATTGTTGGGCTGGGGATGTGGCTCAGCGGTAGAGCGCTTGCCTAGCATGTGCGCAGCCCAGGTTCAATCCTCAGCACCACGTAAAAATAAACGCATTGTGTACAACTAAAAGCAAATAAATGAATACTAAAAAAAAAAAGCATTGTTCACAGCTCTATATCGATAACAACCCATATTTTAATGGATAAATCTCTTAGGGTATAGCCATACAACAAACTGTTAAACAAGAATAAAAATGAAGTTCAACTATCAGTGTCAACAAGTGTCCATCTTATATGTTAAATTAAAACAACCACACACACAAAAGACTACATCCAATGATGACTCCACTTAAAAACAGACAAACTAAACTATATTATTGGGAGATACATAAACACATACATAAATTATAAACATTAAAATATATATATATACAAAAAATATAAAAAGGGTGCTGGGCGCAGTGGCGCACGCCTATAATCCCAGCACTTTGGGAGGATGAGGCAGGAGGATCACGAGTTCAAAGCCAGCCTCAGCAATGGCGAGGCACTTAGCAACTCAGTGAGACCCTGTCTCTAAATAAAATACAAAAAAGGTCTGGGGATGTGACCCAGTGGTCGAGTGCCCCTGAGTTCAATCCCCGGTACCACAAAAAAAAAAAAAAAAAAAAAAAAAAAAAAATGAAGTGATTACTGCAAAAATCAGAATAGCAGTTCCTCCAAGTGTTGGAGCAAGGATGTAACTGGAAAGGACACCAGAGGCTACTGGAGTTCTGGTAATGTCCTATTTCTTGAGTAATAACTACTTCATAAATTGTGTCCAAAAATTTTACTACTGCATATTTACAAGTAAAAAAATCCCTTCTTAATTAAGCAACTTAGCAAGACCCTGTCCCAAAATTTAAATAAAAAGAGCTGGGTATATGGTTCAGTGGTCAAGAGCCCCTAGGTTCAATCCCTGGTACCAAAACAAAAACAAAAACAAAAACAAAAAATTTCATTCTTTTGGTATCTTAACGGTATTGCAGTTATGTTGAGTCCTTATCTTAAAGAGA
The DNA here is from genome assembly GCA_025594165.1 of Tamias sibiricus. Classification (NCBI taxonomy): domain Eukaryota; kingdom Metazoa; phylum Chordata; class Mammalia; order Rodentia; family Sciuridae; genus Tamias; species Tamias sibiricus. The sequence goes on along the minus strand of CM046662.1, from coordinate 29,379,304 downwards.
TAAGTACTAAATGTTCATGGGTAAAATGATATAACAATTTGAGTTTGACTTTGAAATAATACAGGAAGGGTAAAGTAGATGGTACAAGATAATTTTAGATAACACTTGAAATTACCAAAGCTAGGAGATGGGTACACGGGGTTATTATACTATTGCCTATTTTTAAATGTTTAAAAGTTTTCACTAAGTACAAATTTAAAAAGCCTTGGAGCCGGGCGCGGTGGCGCACGCCTGTAATCCCAGCACTTTGGGAGGCTGAGGCAGGAGGATCGCGAGTTCAAAGCCAGCCTCAGCAATGGCGAGGCACTTAGTAACTCAGTGAGACCCTGTCTCTAATAAAATACAAAAAAAAGGGCTGGGGATGTGATCCAGTGGTCGAGTGCCCCTGAGTTCAATCCCCAGTACCAAAAAAAAAAAAAAAAAAAAAAAAAAAAGCCTTGGGCTAGAGATGTAGCTCAGTGGTAGAGTGCTTGCTTAGCATTTGAGGCTCTGGGTTCAATTCCTAACCCTGCAAATTACGACTGCTGTCCTGAAAACAGCTGACAACCCTTTTTAAAATATTAAATTGCACCAGACATGGGGTACACACCTGTAATCTCAACCACTTGGGAGGATAAAAAAAGGAGGGTAGCAAGTTTGAGGTCAGCCTCAGCAACTAATCGAGACCTTGTCCTAAAATAAAGATAAAAAAGGCTGCAGGTGTAGCTCAGCTGGGTAAAGCACACCCAGGTTCAATTCCCAGTACCAATAATAAGAAAAAGAAGCTGCTGCTGCTGCTCCTGCTACAAAGCAGCAACCATCTAATTTAAAATCTATCTCAGTTGTATCTAGCAACACCAATTACAGCATTTATAGTTAATTAAAAAGTTTTGGATTACCAAGGCTCAAAACACTGGACTCTATTATACTGTGTATTGTACTATGTTAAAATGAAGGAGTAGGAAGAGAAAAATGATTCTTATGCTACTACTCAGAAAAATGCTTTCTATTTTTCTCCCCAATATTGGGCAGTTCCTTTTTCACACATGGAATGTGCAACAGCAGGGGGTAATAAAAAATGAGTGGGAGAGCTGGCATGCAGCACTTTACTTCAGTAAATACTTCAGAAAACTTCAGAGATGACAATCAGCTTTCAGAAACAGCAATCTTGATGCTGTCTAATATAAGAGCAAACAGTTTTATAAAACTTGGAGACATAAAATTATGAGTGCATTCTTTAAACCTGTTTGCTGACACCAAGAGCATGCTATTCTTCCACTATAGTGACCACATGGCCCATTAAGTTCTGTGTAGTTTTTCTCAGAAGTCAAAAATGTGAAGAAATCAGATGTCCATGGAATCTTGAGAAGTATTTCACATAAGTATGTATTTATTAAAGAAAAACTGAACAAGCTGGGCACGGTGGTACACGCTTGTAATCCCAGCACTTGGGAGGCTAAGGCAGGAGGATTGCAAGTTCAAAGCCAGCCTCAGCAATGGTGAGGCACTTAGCAACTCAGTGAGACCCTGTCTCTAATAAAATACCAAAAAAAAAAAAAAAATAGTGGGCTGGGGATGTGGCCCAGTGGTTGAGTGCCTCTGAGTTCAATCCCCAGTACCAAAAAAAAAAAAAAAAAGAAAAAAAAAAAAAAAAGAAAGAAAAGAAAAAAAGAAAAACTGATGTGTTAAATGTGGTATGCAAAAAACTCAATTGCAAAGTCTTTCTGTGAAGAAAATGTATTTCTGATATCTTATAACCCCAAGGCCTTATGCTCCAGCTACTTAATTCCTAATGTGTCTTTCTATTTTAGCTATGAGCGAATATAGTATACATATATCACATTCCTGAATAGAATTTGCTTTACTATATACCTGTGGTAACTGGCAATAAACAAATCAATCTTTAAAACCATAGCGATCTGACCTCTGGCAGATTGACTGTCTGGCATATAAGACACTTGGAAATTATCAATTCTATTCACACAAGCAAAGTATTGAACAAACTGAAAACCAATAACTCTTCTCAGATCCACCACAGACATGCTCCATAGAGAAAATGGCTGTTCCAAAAGGGCTGTCTTGAAAAGACAGGTGGTGGGTACAGTCACAAACTACCATAGCAGAAACTGCCACAGGTTCTAGTATTGGAGCCAGGAAAGCCTAAACTCAAAGGCTGGGTTTGTAGCTCATTGGTAGAGCACCTTGCCTATCATGTGTGAGGCACTGGGCTTTATTTTCAGTACCACATATAAACAGACAGACAGATAGATAAATGGATAAATGCCCACTGACCACTAAAAAAATTGCCAAAAAAAAAGTGCCTGTATTCCAATGGATGTACTGCTGGCAACTCAATATGAACCAACTTTGAGAATTAACAACTCTAGCAGGGTAGGCAGTCTGGCAGGGACCCCTACACATATGTGGGAATCATCATCAAGAATGTCACTAGATTTCTGCAATGGAGATAGGAGAAAAATCCCCTGGTTTTCAGCAAAGGTGGCAAAAGGCAGCCATGTTGAAGTAAGGCACAGCAATCTGTTCTTAACAAGGCCTGCCCTCAAGAGCAACTATCTTACCAGAGCCTAACCAACTGGGGTTTTTACCAGAAACTACCTACCCTGGGGGAAGGGAAATGCCCATCTCTAGTCCTTTTCTAATCTCTTTTGTGTCACCTAAAAGATTGGGGAGGGGGACTGAGAAGCACTCTGCAGAGGTCATAGTCCAGTGGCACAGGCTCACTCAAAACGAGACCTAATCATAGCACTAAACAATGCTTCTCTCCCTACACCTTACCACAGCTACAGGGCTCCTAAATAACAGGGGATTACAAATGAAACAATTAAACACCCAGACCTTATTTAAAAAGAGGTCTCAAGGAAAACCTGAAGACAAAAGGAGGCCAAAACAAGAACACCATAGGAAATTTTATCCTCTGATACCTACAACTATACCAAATAGTGTAAGGGCCATCCTATAACAAGACAGGTATAAAACCTCATAGTAAAGGATTATTTACCTTGGTTCCTTTTATCCTATATGTCATGCACAACATAAAATTACGAGGCATATGGGGCTGGGATTGTGGCTCAGCAGTGGAGTGCTCACCTAGCACGTGCGCGGCCCGGGTTCGATCCTCAGCACCACGTAAAAATAAAGGCATTGTGTACAACTAAAACAAATAAATATTAAAAAAAAAAAAAAAAATACGAGGCATACCCCCCTTCCAAAAAATGTGGTAAGAGGATTCAAGTGTCTCACAAACTTTTTTAAAAACAGTGTTAAAACATAATCTTTGATAATACCATATATTATAAACTATACACAATAACTGATATGTATATGCAGTCTTTAAAAATGCCCAAGCATATTCATTCATTTCACGATTAAATAAATTAGGACTTTTCCCATTAAAGTCAGGTTAAATAAGAATATTCAGCTATTGCCAACACTATTTGACATCATAGTGCAGGTCTTAGATAAGGAAGGAGAAAAGGCTTTAATATCAGAAAACAACTAAAACAATCAATACCTGGAAATATTTAGAGGACAAATTGTATCAATTAAAGTACTATTAAACTCATTTAAGTGTTGTAATGTGTCTGGATAAAAAATTAGCACCTAAAATTTGTGAGCTTCCTACAAACTAGTAATAACCAGTTAGGAAAAATAACAGAAAAACAAAAATTCAGGATAAAAATCCATAAAACATCTACAATAAATCTAACAAGAAACATGCAAATTAACAAGATGAAATACTGATCTTAAAACTTCACTGAAAGAGGAGCTGGGTCTGTCAGTGGCAGACTGCTTGCCTAGCATATGTGAGGCACTCAGTTCGGCCCTTAATACCACATAAAAATAAAACAAATAAAATAAAGACATACAAATAAAATAAATACACTGTCCATCTACAACTATCAAAAAAAATTTTTTAAGCTTCACTAAGAGAATATGAAAAGATCTACATAAATGAAGACATAAGCCATGCCTTTCAATGGAATCACTAAAAATTCAAAACATGTCAATTTCTACCTAATTCCTCTCAATTCAAGGCAATATTAAAACAGCTACAGGATTTTAACAGGCCTGTAATCCTGGCAGCTCTGAAGGCTGAGATGGGAGGATTGTGAGTTCAAAGCCAGCCTCAGCAAAAGCAAGGCACTAAGCAACTCAGTGAGACCCTGTCTCTAAATAAAATACAAAATAGGGCTGGGGATGTGGCTCAGTGGTTGAGTGCCCCTGAGTTCAATCTCTGGTACAAAAAAAAAAAAAAGACAAACAACAATTTGGGGGTTGTCAGGCAGGGCTTTGGCATAACATGTGCACAGGTAAGAAAGCACAAAAGTGGGGCATGTGTGATGAAATCAACTAAGACCACTGTACCATCCTATGACCATGAGCAAAAATGTTAAACTTCTTTCAACTAAAAAAATATGGTATCAACTAAAAAGTAAGGATAACAGCACCTTCCTCAGAGGGTTGCTGTGATAAAAATGAGATGGTATGTTAAGAAGCATATGAAGGGAATTTGGCTGCCACCATCTTCCACCAACTGATTTCAAAGGCTGGCTTGGCAGTTTGGCCTCAGGCTATTGTCTCCCTTTCCTCTCACTGTTCCTCCAGAAGCTATCCACGCGGTGGAATACCACAAGCTGTTCAGTCGTGTGTAATGATCTAGCACAGTTCTTGACACATGCATTTACTCAAAACACATTAATCTCTTTTTTAAACAGATGTTTGGAGTTCCAATGAACTATTCTTGGCAACACCCCTAGAATTTCCCTGCAATTGCTCTGAGGGTCCCAAGTCTCAGTGTAAGGATACTTAATGTATACTTAATAAGCAACCCACCCAAACTATACAAACATTACTTCATACTTACAGGCTGAGGCTGTTCTGCAATACAGCAGTTGAAACACAACCAGAATTCACTCATGCTTACAGTCCAAGGTATAAATGAGCACCAATGAAGGTTCCAAATCTCACTCCAGGAAGCTCCACAAAGTATGATCCTCAGTGTGATGAATATTCAATCAAAACAAAAATTGTATTTCACTGTGTCTTTGTTCTTAGAAGTCAAGTATCATATATAATCAGTGTAAGAAAAGGTCAGATTGTTTCCTTTTCTTTGCTTCTGGTTTCTGAACCAGCAGGAAGGTACAAAACTGCTCTCCTGACCCAGGGCCTATAACAGGTAGTCTAGGAAAAAAAAGAAAGAAAACGTGAAAGTAAGTTAACTTTACTTACCCTTGGAAGCTCTTACTTCTTAAATTTGTAATAAAATTAAGAGTAAATATACCCAAAAGAGTAAACAATGAAAAACCAAGATTTTTAACAAATGGATACTCATTCAACAAATTATCTTTTAATTAATTCTTGAGTGTCAAATGCTATACTGTTATAGTGAAAACAAGCAGAAAACTTTGTCTTCCTGGAGAATTCAATTTTATATGTAAAAGTATTAATTATTTTACTGTTTATAAATCACTAATTGGAACATTATGATTACTGTACATAAGTCTAATTCCAAGAAAATACACTGTTCATCACTTTCATGTTCCTTCATGACAACCACCAAGTGAGAACAATCAACTCTAAGAAGATAATCAAGCAGGTATAGTTAATCAAAAAACTAAAATTATCACTTTATCCACTGAAATTAGAATTGTAAACAAAAGTTGGACAGGGGTTAAGTTAGCTTCCTTCTGTGAATTGAGTCAGTAGATCCCCACCCCCACCAATATCACCAGCAGAATGAATGTCAATCAAGACACTTTATGTCCTGCCATGTCGAACACAATCCTTGTCAGGCAATTTTCTATCTGGAACTGGACAAAGGTGGACCTATTTCTGATTTACAACTGTCACACTGTTGAATTTAAGGATAATTTTGGTGAGCCATAATCCACCCTCACGAAGAAGACAGTTCTGAGAGGAGTGAGGATGCAGCTAATGGTAGAGCCTAGTATGTATAAGACCCCGAGTTCAATCCCCAGTACCACAAAAAAAAAATAAACTAAACTTCTGGAATCCTAATACTGATAAGCAGAGACAAAAGAGAAGAGGAAGCCCAAAGTGGTTTCAGTTATCCCTAAGACCAGTTACACCTATGTACCTGAAGTTTGATTTGGGAGGCAATGTCTCCCCTTTTTAGCCCCAAGCAACGCTTAAGTGACCCATATCAATTTTATTCTACTATGATGGTCAAGTAAAGATGTTCAACAGACAACTGGATATATAGATCTGAAGCCAAGAAGTTTCAGAATCAGCAGCAGATCTGCTTCAGAAGATTGACTAAAGCAACAATGACAATCTAGAGGAAACAGTAGCATGAGAAGCGAAGAGGTCTTAACAGAGAACTGAAAATTAACTAATTTATGTGAAGCAGACAAACAGAAGTCTACAAAGAGGCTGAGTATTACCAGAATGAGAAAGAAAAGGAAAAGTAGTTAAATGTGGTTATCACAGGAGTCTTTTTCAAGGAGGAAGTAGGTAACAGGATTAACTGCCACTGTGATAGTAGAACTGTCCATTAGATAGTGTAGCAAAAAGATATTTGGCGGTCCTGGCCACCAAAGTGAAGAAGCATGGGCAGAAATCAGATTACACTGGCTTGACCTGTAAGTGAAAGCTAATCAGTAGAGTCAACAAGTAGAGGCAATGTTTTCAAAAAGAATGGATATAAAGTTTAAAAAGGTAGGCAGAGTGAAGAAAAGCAGCCATCATTGAAATGAAAAGCTCAGAGGCTACACTTCATTTGATTATTTAAAGGGATATTAACATTTCTGTCAAAAATGGAGAAACATAAATCACATATTCATAAATTTTTTAAAGAAATCCCATACATTTATAAGGTGTGCCCACTATGAACCATTAACAACCATATTATAGTATCACAGAACCCTATTAAGTGAAATGAATTTCTCCCTTTTTGCTAAACAATGCCATGATTCTCTAAACTTAAAAACAGATATTTGTGTAAATGAAGATCTTTAGTGAAGATAAATGTACACATACTCAACATCACAGATGTGAATAATAACAAGGCATGAATTCTGGACCATGATTTTACAGAGTCCTAACATGCTATATAGGAAATGAAATATTAAAATTAAAACATGTTCAAAGATGAACAAAATAAAGAAAAATTTACATTGTTGCCATAATTAGAATTTAGAACCTGGAATGTCTATATTAAGCAGGATGAACAATCTCATTTCACCCAAAGTCTAAATCCAGGAAGAGGCAGTCTTTGTCCACTGAATTAGGTAAATACTCTGAAGTTTTATTAGCTCAAAAGATTGTATGTTTCACTTACTTCCTTTAACCAATCTTGTTAGATGAAATATGAGATAATAGCTAACTTCACAGAGTCAGCATACTTGACACCTTGGGTTCAATCTCCACTTTCATTTAAAAAAAAAAAAAAATCAGTATCATGAACATTGTTTCAGTGCAGCTCTATTATTTAGTTAAATAAATGAAAACATATAAAGTATATATATATTGTCTGAGTGCAGTGGCACACACCCTGTAATCCTTGTGACTTGACAGGCTGAGGCAGGAGGATTCCAAGTTTATGGCCAGCCTCAGCAACTTAGCGAAGCCCTAAGCCACGTAGTGACACCGTGTCTCAAAATAAAAAACAAAAAGTGCTAGGGATATAGCTCAGTGGTAAAGCACCCAAGTTCAATCTGCAGTACTAAAAATAAGTACACATATACATACATACATGTTAATAGCATACCATGTAATTTTTTGATACATGAACACCTTATATGTTTAGACATACTTATGCCTCATATATTATTTCTTTATGGAGAAAATTCTCAAAAATCCTTTCTTCTAGCTTTCTGAAATGTACAGAACATTACTGTTCTGCCTAGTTGCCCACTGTGCAACAGCACACCAGAACTTCTTGCTCCTAGTGGTAACTAAGTAGCCACGGATTCAGGATTGCTAACAAGTTTTAACTCCACCCAGATCAAAGACTTTGGCCAATAAAAAGTCATTGTGAGGGTTGGGGTTGTTGCTCAGTGGTAGAGGCTTGCCTGGCAGGTGTCAGGCACTGGGTTTGATCCTCAGCACCAAATATAAATAAATGAAATAAAGGAATTGTATCTATCTACAACTAGAAATATTAAAAATAAAAAAAAAAGAAATTGTGAAATGAAATCTTTTTAACAATTCTGTGAAAACAAATACGCCTTTGCTTAAAAACTGAAAATTATTTGTAGTCATGATTATTGTACACAAAGAGTATTCTGATGCTTGAAAATCTGTTTGGTTTATTCCATCTTATATCATTTTCTCATTTACATATAAATTGCCATAAAAACAACCTTTAAATATTGAAATAATATTTAATTTCAAGTGTTACAACTTCCTTTTCTTATTTTAACTAAATGATTCATCTGTTTAAAACTTGAAATTAATGGATTTCTACTTTACAGTCTATAACACTTTATCATTCCAACATTTTCCCAAGTTCAAATTTCCTTCTCATTAAAGCTATTTATTTGGGGAATTTTAAAACGAGCACTTCCCCATTTTCTCATATAAGAATGATATTCAAGCCGGGTGTGGTGGCGCACGCCTGTAATCCTAGCACTTGGGAGGCTGAGGAAGGAGGATCGCGAGTTCAAAGCCAACCTCAGCAATGTCGAGGCAGTTAGCAATTCAGTGAGACCCTGTCTCTAATAAAATACAAAAAAGGGCTGGGGATGTGGCCCAGTGGTCGAGTGCCCCTGGGTTCAATCCCTGGTACCAAAAAAAAAAAAAAAAAAGAATGATATTCAAGGAGGTTGGGGATATAGCTCCAGTGGTACAGTGCTTGCCTCACATGCACAAAACCCTGGGTTCAATCCCCAGCACCATCCAAAAAAAAAGATATTCACAACACTTCCTTTTAATGTTTAGTTCAAGAATGACTGTTTAAAGTATAATAATCTATGTTTCTATGTATTTCTAATATCTAATAGGTATTTTCAAACCCAGGGATGTTTGCAACTCTATGGGTTATTTGTTAGTAAATACATAGATGATAAGATGTTTCCAAAATGCCTTGGAATGTGTTATTGATACTTTCTATCCCTTGGAATGCATTATTGATACATCCTATCGTCTTGAATTCCTCAATAAATTTCTGTTTCAAATTTATTTTCTAAGAGTATATAAATCTAGATGGGCAAGGTGGTTTTCTTTTTCTTTCTTTTTTTTTTTTTTTTTTTTTTTTTTTTTTTTTGTACCAGGGATTGAACTCAGGGGCACTTGACCACTGCACCACATCCCCAGCCCTTTTTTGTATTTTATTAGAGACAGGGTCTCACTGAGTTGCTAAGTGCCTCACCATTGCTGAGGCTGGCTTTGAACTCTCCATCCTCCTGCCTCAGCCTCCCAAGTGCTGGGATTACAGGTGTGCACCACCACGCCTGGCAGCAAAGTGGTTTTCTAAGAGTATATTAAATCTAGCTGGGTAAAAGTGGCACACATCTGTAATCCCAGTGACTCTGAAGGCTGAAGCAGGAGGATCCCAAGTTCAAGGCCAGGCTCAGCAATGTAGCAAGACCCTGTAAAGACTAGGGATGTAGCTCTGTGGTAGAGGGCCCCTGGGTTTAATTCTCAATACCAAAAAAAAAAAAAAAAAAAAAGTATATTAATCAAACATTTATAGACACTTTCAGAGACTACTGAAATCATCACACACACACACACACACACATCAACATTCCAACTAATAATAATTATACTAGGGCTGGGGTCGTGTGCTCAGCGCTTGCCTCACAAGCATGAGGCACTGGGTTCAATCCTCAGCACCACATTAAAAAAATAAATAAACAAGATAAAATTTTTTAAAAATGAAAATGGACAAAGGTGTATAGTGTAGCAGGAGAACTGTCATAGTTAAAAAGCATAGTTTCGGGGGCTGGGGTTGTGGCTCAGCGGTAGAGTGCTCGCCTAGCAAGTGCGTGGCCCGGGTTAGATCCCCAGCACCACATAAAAATAAATGCATTGTAAATAAATAAATAAATATTTTTAAATGTTTATTTATTTGTTTTAGTTGTACACAATGCCTTTTTTATTTTTACAAGTGGTACTGAGGATCGAACCCGGGCCACGCACGTGCTAGGCGAGCGCTCTGCTGAGGCGACAGCGGGCTCGCACGCCTGCCCAGCTGGGAGCCACAACCCCTCAGCAATGGCCACTTAAACTCAAACCCTGCCTCTAAATAAAATTTTTTTGGTCGAAAAAAAATCCCCGGTACCAGTTTTCTGGAAGAAGATAGTGAGAGTTGAAATCCCAGCAGCACAATGTCCTAGCTGTAGAACCTTGGGCAAGCACAAAGGTTAAACTGGTCTCTCTGTTCCTCATCTCAAAATAATAAATGAACTTTTACCGTAGGAAAATATATATATACATATATACTCTCTTCATTACAATTTAATGTAAGTGCTTTTTAGGCCAACTTTCAAGGAAAAAAATAATAAAGCCTTGATCTGAAAATTATAGTCTTATCCAGCCATAATCACTATGAATCTACTGGAATGCATTGTATCAGAACAAATCAGATGTATTCATATAGATTTTCTTAATAATACGATTTTAAAGACTAAATAAATAAATATATTGCGGCCATCTACAACTAAAAAAAATTTAAATAATAATTATACTAGTAGTTACTTCCACTTCTTGAACTGAGAGTAACTTAAAACATGTCTGATTAAAAACCTTACACATGGGCTGGGGCTGGGGCTGGGGCTCAGTGGTAAAGCGCTCGCCTAGCACTTTTGAGGCCCTGGGTTCGATCCTCAGCACCACATAAAAATAAATAAACAAAATAAAGGTATTGTGTCCAACTACAACTAAAAAATAAATATTAAAACAAACTTATACAAAAAACTCAAGATCGCAAAAGGAGTATCACTCTTCAATAACATCAACTTCTAAACTTGGCTTTAAACACAGCTCAGCACATTCCACACATAAAAGGGTCAGACTTGTCTACAGCATTGAGATATTTCACTGACTCACAGACTCATAAGACAAGCTTTTACAAAAGGAAGGAACTTTAAACAGTGAAGTTTACTCATTAAAATCCTGAAATAAATTAGTCAAAGCCACTTGGCTAGTGACAAGCAGAGCTTCTTGAATTAAAAGCTCAGTCTTTTGATTTACAAATGAGACTAACATGAAAATAGTATAACAGTAGTAAGTATTCTCTGGTCAAAATATTAACCAACATCAGTTTCCCATCCTCATTTTTCCCACCTATAAGTCAAAAACTACAAGACATTAGTCTACTACCGGTATAAAATAGTTTTGCTGCTCAAAATTTAAAGATATACATTTTAGCTACAATTCAATGTAAGTGCTTTTTAGGCCAATTTTCAAGGTAAAAATAATAAAGCCTTGATCTGAAAAACTGGACATTGGGGCAAATCTTTAACCAGGTAATTTCTTAAATTACAGGGTTTTTAAATTCTGAAATATTTTAACTCAATTCAGGAAGTGAGCATGCTCAGTTTGCATGATCCTGAATGAAAATTTCAGAATTTTAAGTTTGAAATTAAAGATCTGTGGCATGTATTCAGCTGTGTTTAAAGCCAAGTGCAGATGTTGACGTTAGAGTAGAGTGATACTCCTGCTATCCAAAGATTTTTTAAAAATATAGGGCACGTTGGTAATTTTTAGAAATACTGTGGGTAAGTGACAAGCTCTAGCACACTTGTTTTCTCATTTATAAAACAGAAATCTACACGGACAATTTCACAGGTCTGAAATGAGGCTTCATTACATGATACATTTAAAAATACTGTATATGTTATAAAGAGCTATTGATATAAGATGTCATTTGTTACCAGAATTAAAATGGCAAGAAGCATAACAATGTAACAAAAAAAGGTTATTAATTGCTAGAATTTTTTTTGTTTGTTTGAGGCTGGTCTTGGATTTCTGGGCTCAAGTGATCCTCTGTCCTCAGTCTTCTGAATAGCTGGGACTAAAGGCACATGCTACTGTGCCTGGCTTACTGTAAAGTTTTAAGAAATAGCCTAAAAATCTAACAAGAAAAATTTTTAAAGTAGATTATAGTATATTCATACAAATGAAAATGAATGACAGCTTTATGCAATATAGATGATGTTCACGTGTTATTAGAAGTATAACACAAAACCATATACATGTAATGAACCCATTTCTATGAATTTCAAACACAGGTTAAACGGAAGTATTTTGTTTGGCGATGGAGACATGGGTACAAAAGTAAAGCAAAGATATTACAATAGAAGTCAGGAGAAGGCTTGGGCAGGGATTCCAAATAGGAAGAGATCCAGAAGAGCTCCTGGAATGCTGACAATATTTTGTTTTTGTTTCTTGCAGTGCTGGGGATTAAACCTAGGGCCTTCAGTATAGTAGGTAAGCAAGTGCTTTACCACTCAGTTACACCTCACTCTTCTACCTCTTGATTTGGGTGGCAGCTACACAGGTATTTGTTTTATGAGTTAAATAGTATATTTATGTTCTGTACAATTTTCTCTATTTTTAAATGACCAAAATTTCAAATAAGATGTAAGAAATAAATAATAACAATTCACAATTGAACATAATGAATTGATAAAGATCAGGGATGATAATGCAGAGAATTAAGTAAAAATTAACATCTTGCTACAGATTTTGAAAGAGTAAAATTATTACAGGAGGGTGAAGTTCTATCAAATATGAAAGACATTTCTGCAAGAAATACAACAATCATTCATCAATAACCATGAATTATAAATAATCAACAAATCTTATTCATAGTTGCACTAGCACCACCTCTGTTTCAAACTTTGAAATGGTTCTTTGAAATTGATTTGTGGGCAGGCACAATGGTTACATGCCTACAGAGTCCCAGTAACTCAGAGGCTGCGACAGGAGGATCACAAGTTCAAGAGTAGCATAAATAACTCAGTGAGGCCTTAAGGAATTTAGTGAGACCCCGACTCAAAATAAAATATAAAAAGGGCTGGGGGGGGCTGGGGTTGTGGCTCAGTGGTAGAGTGCTCACCTAGCATGTGTGCGACCCGGGTTCGATCCTCAGCACCACGTAAAAACAAATGCATTGTGTACAACTAAAGCAAATAATAAATATTTTAAAAGGGGGGGGAGGGGCTGGGGATGTGGCTCAGTGGTAAAGGGCCTCTGCATTCAATCCCCGGTACCAAAAAAAAAGGGGGGGGGGTTGGGGGGAGAAAGAAAAGAAATTGATTGGTGCTACAAGATCCTTCTGAAAAAAAATAAACTCGCCAGGCGGGCGTGGTGGCGCACACCTGTAATCCCAGCACTTGAGAGGCTGAGGCAGGAGGATCACGAGTTCAAAGACAGCCTCAGCAATGTCAAGGCACTTAGCAACTCAGTGAGACCCTGTCTCTAATAAAATTCAAAAAAGGGCTGGGGATGTGGCCCAGTGGTCGAGTGCCCCGAGTTCAATCCCCGGTACCAAATAAATAAATAAATAAACTAATTTTTAAAACATCTTTCAAATGATGTACTTACCAGAGATCTACTTTTTTGTGGTTAATCAAAAGTTCATGGGCTGGGGTTGTGGCTCAGCGGTTGAGCACTTGCCTAGCATGTGCGCGGCCCCGGTTCAATCCTCAGCACCACATACAAATAAAAACCCATTGTGTACAGCTAAAGCAAATAAATAAATATTTTTTTTAAAAAAAAAGTTCAAATAAACCATCGTTCCCTGGACTCAGTTATAAAAGGTACAAGCCTTTTCCAATTGGATTGATTTTGCACCTTTATTGAAAATCAAATGACTGCAAATTTGGGTCTATTTCTAGGCTACTATATTATACAGTCTATTTGTTTATCCTACACCAGTACCAGTACAGTAAATCTTAAAGTCAGGTACTGATAAGTCTCCCAATTTTATTCTTATTAATCAAGACTGCTTTGTATTTCCTAGCTCTTCTGCATATCTATATATACATTTCCAAATCAGTCTACTTCTATAAAAAGCCCCCTTGAGATTGAGTGGGACTGCATTTATTCCATCAATTATTTTTAGGAAAATTATATTTTTAATAATACTGAATGTTCTAATTCAAGAATATAACATATCCAGGAGTTGGAGAAAATAATGCTAAGTGAAGTCAGCCAATCTCAGAAAACCAAAGGTCGATTGATTCCTTTGCTATGATGATACTGAATTATAGTGGCAAGGGAGGGGGATGAGAGGAATGAAGGAATGTTAAATAGAAAAAGGGGGAAGGGGAGAGAAAGAGGCAAGGGGATAGAAACAATGGCAGAAGGAGTTGGACATCAATATACTAAGTGCATGTATAAAAACTCAAATGGTAGAAAATACTTTCTGTAAAACAATGACTTGGAAAACTGTGCTCTTTATATGTAATATGAAAGAAACTGCACTCTAAAAGTGTGTATAACAAATTAAATTAAAAAATTTTAAAAAGAATATAACATATCCAAAGTTTTATAGTTCTCAATGTACAGATTTTTGCCAAGTATTATGCTGCATCATTATTTATTTTTGCCTTTATTTATAGCCTAAATATTAAAGCCTTAATGTCTTATGTAGTCAAATCTCAATTTTTATCACAGTCTAAGGCTGTGCTCATCCCAAGACTTCATGCCTCTTACCCCATTATAGTCTTGTTCGGTTTACATCAATTTGTACATTAGTATCTTAGGGTTGGACTGGAGTGTAGCTCAGTGGTAGAGCACACCTGCCTTGTACATGTGAAACTTTAGGACTGATCCCCACAACCTCAAAACATAAGACATAATATTTGAAAAGCTGTAATGAGGTAACATTTCACAATATACTTAGGCTTTTACTTTCTGACATCCTCCTTTTCCCACTCAATTAGAACTCAAGTATTTAATACCAAATATAAACCTATTATTACAGTAGGGAATATAAGATAACATTTGTTAGTTTTAACCTGAAAGAGTAATATAACAACTGCTATAATTTGGACATTTAAAGCTCCACAAAGCCTATGTGTTGAAGGTTTGGTAGTGCTAATGGGAGGTGGGACCTAGTGGGAAGTCATTAAGTCACTGGGATATTTCCAAGAAGGATATTAGGAAACCCTGGCCCCTTCCTCTTTCTCTCTCTTTTGCTTTCTGACCATGAGGTGAGTTGATTCTGCTCTGACACTCCCACCATTATGTGCTGCCTCACCACAGGTTCAAAGCAATGGGGACAATTGATCATTAACTGAAATCTCTAAAACTATGATCCAAAATAAAACCTTTCTTTTTATAAGTTGATTATTTCAGGTATCTTGTTTTAGTGATAGAAAGCCAACTAACAGAGAAGAGAGTAATATATATGAAAACTGCTTGCCCATCCTCTACTATGCACAATTGTGTAAAATGTTATCTTTCCCTTTCTTTCTCACTCGTGTGTATGTGTTTCTGGGGATTGAAACTGGAGCTACATCCCCAGCCCTTTTTATTTTTTATTTCCAGACAGGTTCTCATTAAGTCACCTAGTCTGGTCTTGAACTTGCAATCCTCCTGCCTTGGCACCCCAAGCAGCTGGACCATAAGTGTGTGTCAACACAATTGGCTACTCCCCCTCTCTTTCGCAACACTTCCCTCTCTTTTTTTTTTTTTTTTTTTTTTTTTTTTTTTTTTTTGTGGTACCGGGGATTGAACTCAGGGGCACTCGACCACTGGGCCACATCCCCAGCCCTGTTTTGTATTTTATTTAGAGACAGGGTCTCACTGAGTTACTAAGTGCCTCGCCATTGCTGAGGCTGGCTTTGAACTCGCGATCCTCCTGTCTCAGCCTCCCAAAGTGCTGGGATTACAGGCGTGCGCCACCGCGCCCGGCTTTCCCTCTTTCTTTACTGTTACTCTTTCTTCTCTTTTTCATTTTCTTTCTATCCCTTTTCCATCTCTTTACCTACTCTCCCTATGCCCTTCCTTAGCCACCTAGAGTTAGAAATACAGATTATGTAATACAGACGGTCTCAGTTTATTGATTGATGAATTGAAATCTATTACTATTCTAAACTTCTCTCCTGAGTCTACACATTTATAACCACCTGCTACTGAACATCTCTCGTAGCCTCCCAGTCACCACAAACTAATATGTGCAAAACTGAATTCACTCTTTCTCCTCCATCTATTTTTATGTTACCTTTCTTGGGGAGTTGTACCATCACTCACTACTTAACAAGCAATCCATATTCAAATTCCACCATACAACCTTCCTTTATTCTCTGAAAAAGCCACTCATTAAAATGCCTTCTTAACATTTTTTAAAATATTTATTTATTTACTTTAGTTGTACACAATGCAATGCATTTATGTTTACGTGGTGCTGAGGATCGAACCCGGGCCGCGCACGTGTGAGGCAAGCGCTCTGCCGCTGAGCCACAATCCCAGCCCACCTTCTTAACATTTTAACAAAACTTTATTTACTGTTATTCAAAAGAATATAATAAGCACATTTTAAAAGTCTATTAAAAAGGCAAATCTCAGGTGAAATGTGGCAGTGCATGCCTATAATGTCCGCCACTTGAGAGATTAAGGCAGGAGGATCTCAAGTTTGAGGCCAATCTGGGCAACTTAGAAAAGCCCCATCTGGATAGACAGACAGACAAGGAACAAAGAAGGAAGGACAAATTGGGGCAGTACAGTTCAGTGGTACAACACCTCTGAGTTCAATCCCTAGTACTGCTAAATAAATTGAAGCAGATCTCTGGCCTATCTATCCACATCTGTTAGTGGTAACCATTTTTAGTTTACCAAGTTCTTTCTTTTATTTTTATGATTAAAGTAAGATGCCTATTGCTATTTTACAAATTATGTATGTTAGACTATTTAAACCTCCTGTCCTCCTGTTTAAAATAGATTAGAACATCTCTTTTATAACATGACTACCTACCCTCAATAATACCTTTGTACCATCATTGCTAGATAAATATAATTTTTGGTTGAAGCAATAATCAAAGTTTGTATTAGTATAATTGCCACTGCTAAGTTGGACTGTTTCCTTCTAATTATTTTATTATGGATTCATTCTGATTTAGGTTTTGTTTTTCTCGTGTAAAATCCGTGCTCTTTGTTTGAAGATGCATCCCTAACAGTAATTTGCCTTTGCCGCTACTTAGATATTCACAAGTATAATTTTTTTATAACAAATAATATCTGTTTATTACTATTAAGCAAATACATGGTTACAATTCAAGTATAAATTTTAAATTAATCCTCTAGCTTAGGATTCTTACTACACAGATAGTATACATTCATTCATACTGCATACCAGTGTGTAAGTGAACACTTAGAACTTAAGACTCAGAAAGTAGAAGGCCTATATATCAATTCTGAATTCCTCCACTCCCTAGCTGTATGAGCTTAGGCAACTTATTTAACCTTTATACGTCCCAATTTGCTGTCCTATAAAAGGTAATTTGTAAGCAGGGCACAGTGGCACACACTGTAATCCCAGTGACTGGGGAGGCATGGGGCAGGAGGATCACAAGTTCAAGGCCAGCCTCAGCAACTTAGTGAAACCTTCAGTAACTTAGTGAGACCCTGTTTCAAAATAAAAAATAAAAAAGGCTGGGAATGTACCTCTGTGGTAAAGCACCCCTGAGTTCAACCTCAGCACCAAAGGTTTATGTAAGAACTAAATGAATAAATTTAATTGCTTAGGATAGTGCTTAGCACCAAGTCTCTACACACACACACACACACACACACACACACAGTATAGTAATTACTATATGTAACTACTGTTGCTACTATTGCAATCACTATTATTATATCCTTTTTGCCCTCTTCACTCAGAGACCTGAACAGAAACAAGCTTTCCTAAAGCTCACCTTAGCAGGTATATGAAGATTATTTTCTAGTTAAGTCTGCCTCTTAGATGAAGCAACACACATCAAAAAACATGAGTCTATTTATTAAAATTTACATTTAAAAGGGAAAGTGAGGTATGATTAGTACCAATGTACAGTTAAAATATACTTAAGCCAATTAAATTTTCCCTTTGATAGCAAAGGCATTATTTCTTCAAAAGTGATTTAAATGTATGTAAATTTTATGTCTACAAAATACACCAAGATTAACAGCACAGAAAATTCAGTAGACAGTTGAAGAGTTCTAACTTGTATGCTCTATCAGTTACTAATTACAAATAAAACATTCATATAATAAATTGATTTTAATCAGGTTTTCTCCTTTTAGTATGGAAGGCCTTGGATATCAGAGGATCAAATTTTAGACGGGAACACCTAACTCATTATCTAGTTACTTCCGAAACACCTGCCAAGTGTTCTGTATAAGAAAGAATGAGAGGAGGCTTAGTGAATGAGTATTATGTGCAATTCACAATTTTTGGACAGGCAAGGAATTCTCTATTACTCCCATGGAGATGTGAAAGCCAGCTAAGCACAAACTACATTCACTTATCTGGATGTGGAACAAGGCAAGGTGGAGACCAGGCTGTAATACTGTGTTTCAGACTCATCCCCAGAGAGGATAAAGATCACAGTGATTTACATTTGACTCCTACTTGCTTTGGGCCAAATCAAATGCCTTAGGACTTGTTAACTTGATATTTTCCTCCAATTAAATGAGGCACCATTTTTATGAGGCCACTGAAGATTAATTTGCTATGACATTTAAAGAGTGCTCTTACTGTCTGACACTACTTCAATTTGACATCCCCGCCCCCGCTAACCCCCCCCCCCTTATTTTTGAGATGAGATCTGGCTATTTTGCCCAGGGTGTCCTCAAACTTTCCTGGGCTGAAGTGATCCTCCTGCCTCAACCTTCTGAGCAGATGGGATCATAGTTGCTCACCACAGCTTGTACATTTAATACAAAAGTTTATATCAAATGATATTATCAAAATGTTTAACCCTATAATTTGGTGCAGGTAACTGATAATCATATAAGAGAGAAGATGTTATTAGGATACCAAGATTTCTCCCAAGCATCAGTGTCTACCACCTGACATAAGTTGTCCTATAAATTTAAAGTTGTTCAGATTTTGTGAGAGATCCAGAGAAAAAAAACTTAAGTTCTAGATAGAGGTGATTAGTAAAAAAGAAAGCTGTAATCAAACCCTACATAAAGTTACAAGGAAAAATAGGAAGTGGGGAGAATCTTCTGAAAGATTTCAACAAGTGTATTTATTAGCTTTTAGCAAATAAAAATAATCAAAATAACTCAAATGTATTACAAATAAAAACAATGGGGGCACGTACAAAATGATGTGTCACTAGAATATTTGGGTACTAGAAGCTGAAATTTACATTTTAAGTTTTGGGGGAAAATAAACTGTTCTCATCCTTATCAAAAAGAATTTTTTAAAATATTTATTTATTTGCTTTAGTCATACACAATGCGTTTTATTTTTATGTGGTGCTAAGGATCGAACCTGGGCCGCGCACGTGCTAAGTGAGCGCTCTACTGCTAAGCAACAACCCCAGCCCCATCAAAAAGAATTTTTAAAAATGTTTAAATCATCCAAAATTGTTTCCACAGATTTAAAAAAAAAAAAAATCCTAGAAAATATACTGAAATGCTTTTGAAATTTTGAAGAGAAAATTCTATCAATGCTATCATTTACAAATAGGTAGACGTGTTCTCTTGGATTACATAGAAGCATATACGTTGCATTTAGACGGAATGAGCTTGTATTTTTCCAAAAGAATCATCATTAAACTCTTTTTTTTTTTTTTTTTAATTTGTTTTTAGTTGTACACAATGCCTTCATTTCTAAGTGGTGCTGAGGATCCAACCCGGGCCACGCCCATGCTAGGCAAGCGCTCTACCGCTGAGCCACAACCCTAGCCCCCATTATTAAACTCTTTATATAAATCATATTATAGGCTCTTGGATCTCATGAATTTTCCCAAAACTTAACATCTATACATGCTAAAATAACACAAAATTTCAAGCTGTCAAAGGGAAAAACTTGTTATCTTCGCGTTTTTAAATTTTTCTGATGTTCGAAGCTGCTCTCCAGCCCAAACACCGCCTCTAACTTATTCCACTCCCCCGCCTCCACAGCTTTAAGCAGAGGAAGTGGGGTAAGTAAGGAGGTCATTCTACCACGGCAAACTGCCCTCAAATTGACCTGTGGGTAAAGCACCCAGGAAACAAGTTGCTACAAAAGCCGCTCGCAAGTGCACCCTCTACTGGAGGGGTGAAGAAACCATTGCACTCAGTGAAATTAGACGTCAGAAGTCTCCTGAAGTTATGATTCACAAACTCCTTTTCTAGCTTCTGGTGCGAGAAATTGTTCAGGACTTTAAAACAGACCTGCGCTTCCAGACCACAGCTATAGGTTCTTTGCAAAAGGCAAGTAAGGGCTATCGGCTTGGCCTTTTAAGACACCTGTGTGCTATCCATGCCAAACGTGTAACAATTATGCCAAAAGACATCCAACTAGTACGCCTCATAAGCGGAGAACATGTGTTAAGAATTCACTATGAGGGGATGGGGTTGTGGCTCAGCGGTAGAGCGCTCGCCTAGCACGCGCGCGGCACGGGTTCGATCCGCAGCACCAGAAGAATAAAGGCATTGTGTACACTAAAACAAATAAATTAAAAAAAAGAATTCACTATGATGTGGACTGGGAATGTAGCTCAATTGGTAGAGAGCTTGCTCTGCATGCACAAAGCCCTGGGTTCAATTCACAGCACCATTTTAAAAAAAAGAAGAAGAAAAAAAAAAAAAAAATTCACTATGATGGGAAACATTTCAATTTTTTTTAAAAAAATTTTTTCTCTTCTGTTATTGATAATTCTGAACATTAGATTCCTGCCACACCCCCACCCCATGGATTCAAAAGGTACCTAAGTATGTAATTGCAAATAGAAAAATAGGGAACAGAAATCAGGTATTGGCCATTTTTCCATTTTCATTTGTGTGTGAATTTTTAATATAAACGTGGGGATGTAAAGCATTAGTGCAAATCAAAATGTTTCATTGAACAAGTTTCAGCAGTTCAGCAGTTCAACAATTACAAATAAAACTTTAAATTTTTCTGGAAAAAAATATAATTCTTATATCAATATGTGTGTTTACATAATTATTTTCTAAATAAACCTAAAATGACTTCCCCAAGTTAAAATGTGGTGTTTTCAAATTTCATAAATGAAAAATATATGAAAATATTTCATTTACATATATGATTTTTTTGGAGGGGGGGTAAATGCTCTGATCATCCACTTTTCTCAAAAGAATAGAGCTCTAGCTGGGTGCGGTGGCCCATGCCTGTAATCCCAGCACTTTGGGAGGCTGAGGCAGGAGGATCACAAGTTCAAAGCCAGCCTCAGCAATGGTGAGGCACTTTAGCAACTCAATGAGACCCTGTCTCTAAATAAAATACAAAAAAGGGCTGGGGATGTGACTCAGTGGTCGAGTGTCCCTGAGTTCCATCCCTGGTGCCACAAAAAAAAAAAAAAAAAAAGAATAAGTCTCTAAAAATATAACATTTATTTCCAAAGTTACCATAAGCCGTATATTTGTTGCTCCAATTAAGTTTTTATGAGTGCTTCACATCTGAGACAACAGTACTAAACAGGTTAAAGATATGAAAAATATTTGAGATTCTAGCTATTGTTTTTAACCACTGTTAAGTTATTGCCTTTTCTGGCAACTTAGACAACCATTTTACAGCTGTGCAGTGGGATTTAAAATCTTTCTAAACTGGGTATGGTGGTGCACGCCTGTAATCCCAGCACTTGGGAGGCTAAGGCAGGAGGATCGCAAGTTCAAAGCCAGCCTCAGCAATGGTGAGGCACTTAGCAACTCAGTGAGACCCTGTCTCTAATAAAATACCAAAAAGGGCTGGGGATGTGGCCCAGTGGTCGAGTGCCCTTGAGTTCAATCCCCAGTACCAAAAAAAAAAAAAAAAAAAAAAAAAAAAACTTTCTATACATAGTGTTGGCAGTTTATATGCAAACTTAAATAAATAAGTTAGATTTATTTATTTATTTTATTTATTTATTTTGTCACGGTAGGTATTGGACCCAGAACTTCGCACATGCTAGGCAAGGCTCCGCCACTGAGCTACATCCCAGCCCTTAATTTATTTTGAGGCAAGGTCTCTCTAAGTTGCCCAGGTTAGCCTGGAACTTTCAATTCTCCTTCCTCAGCTTCCTGAGCAGTTGAAATAACAGACATGCACCAACAAGGCCTGGCAGAGATATTTTAAAACAGAACAGGTCATCTTATAATATGACTGTCTCTAAGATAGTCAAGTTCAATTTGTGGGACAACACAAAAAAAACACACAGATACTAAGGAAAAAATATCTGTACTGTCATTATAATCAACCAAAAAAAAAAAAAAAAAAAACCTGCCATTGCTATATTAAACTTCAAATGCAGTGTTATCAGTGAGGAAAATAACAATATGTACGTATTTAGAATTCTTTTACTGTATATCTTTTTTTAAAAATATTTATTTTTTTTAGTGGTAGTTGGACACAATACCTTTATTTCATTTATTTTATGTGGTGCTGAGGATCAAACCCATGGCCTCGCACGTGCTAGGCGAACACTCTACCACTGAGTCACAACCCCAGCCCTCTGTATATCTTTTCTTGAATTAAATTAAAAAAATCAAAATCCTTCTCTGATACCACATATTCAAAAGTGAATTTCAGCACTCATTTTGAATGTAGGATTTCAACAATGTGTTGTAGATACCAGTAGCAATTTATAATGAACAAATCAGAGAACAGCAGAGAAATATTATTTATTTCCTAATGCCAAATGTATTGTAGAGAAGTTCAAGAAATAGGTATGAAAACAGAAGTAAACTTGCAGTGTAAAACAAATGTTTCTGCTTTACCGATATTTGTTTTGCTGACAGCAATCATGTTTGTATTTGTTGGACAGTATGAAGCACTACTATATACGAGGCACTGGGAATATGACAATGATCAATAAAAGGTGATTTATTAGAAATGAACAATTTTAAAAGACTTCTACGCAATAACTACATTATATATAGATATATATTATGTAACAAACTGTGGAGTCCACCTTTCCAGTTCATTTGTCTGCTAAAAGAGTAGTTTACTTTTGTGTGCCATTCAGTCATGTCCCAGGACTCTGACAAGACAGCTAGGGCATCCAAGCAGTCCACAGGTCTGGGGCATATTCATTAAGCTACTGAAGTAAAAATCTTAACAGTATTTGTACCTGCTTCACAAGCCCTCAGGGAGGAAGATAAATTTTTCAATCACATGGATGATAACTCTAGTTCCATCAGTGATGATGCTATATTTAAGAGGAAAAATAATCAGAATGTCTACAAGGTCCCAGTAAAAACTAATACATTTTAATTGAGCATGCAATAAATCCATCAAAATCTAATACTTCTGTGCCATATCTTAAGTTGAGTTTTCAATTCTTCTATTTTTGCAGAGAAGAATCTCCTATAGCCATTTTGATGGATTGGTTTTTCCTAAAATGATGGAATTATCCATTCTTCAACAGCTCCATAGAGCTCTGTGTCATTTCTATCACACTATCCAGAGGTTCTTTAATGAAAACCTATCGTAGTGGTAGGGTATTCATTCTGTTCGAAATTTTGACCTGCCTCTCAAATCAGTAGCCACCTAAATTCCCAGTTCTTGTAACAACCAATTTCTAGAGGAGATACGTAAAAAGAAAACTAGAGCAAAGACACCTATTCCACATAGACTTGAGGAGCTGAAGGCATTCATCCTAGCTGCCAACGCAACTATCACTGATAACAATATGAAATGACTGAAACAAAATTAGACCATGGAATTGACCTGTGCTATCATACCAGAGGTACCTATTGAGCACTATAGAAGTAACTGATTATTTCCTTTACAAATTTGTGTTGACTATTTGTTCATGTGTAATGAAGTTACTAAATAATATTTTTTAAATGTTTAAGCCTTTTTTTTTTTTTTTTTTTTTTTTTGGTACCGGGGATTGAACTCAGCGGCACTAGACCACTGGGCCACATCCCCAGCCCTTTTTCGTATTTTATTAGAGACAGGGTCTCACTGAGTTGCTAAGTGCCTCGCCATTACTGAGGCTGGCTTTGAACTCGCGATCCTCCTGACTCAGCCTCCCAAAGTGCTGGGATTACAGGCGTGCGCCACCGCGCCCGGCTAAATGTTTAAGCCTTTTATGTTACCCAGAATCATGAACAATATTGGGAGGAAAGATTTTTTCCCCTGAGGGTTGCAATATTTTTTTGTTTATTTTTGTTATTCTGATTTTTTATATATGACAGGAAAATGTATTACAATTCATATTACACATATAGGGCATAATTTTCATATCTCTGGTTGTATACAAAGTATATTCACTCCATTCATGTCTTCAAACCTGTACTTTAGATAATGATGTCCATCTCATTCCACCACCATTTCTAATCCCTGGCCCCCCACCATTCCCCTCCCACCCCTTTGCTCTATCTAGAGTTCATCTATTTAGGAGGAAAGTTTTTTAATATGGCATGTGACAGATCTTCATCCTTGTATTCAAAAGAAAGCTTATAATAATGGAAAGCATTGATAATGACATTATAGTGATAAAGATGATTTCAGAAACACAAAATACTAATCCATCATCAAAGAACATGGATTATTTCTATTTCTGGTCTACAAAATTAAATAATTCATACTGGATCAATATTCTTGGATTCTCTATTTACCTTTTGAATGATTTTTTTTTTTAAAATCAATAATGACAGAAAACTTCTCTAGCTTAAAAGAAAACTCCAACTATATTGTAAGTCCCTGACATGAAAAACACTTTTAGGGAGGTGGGGTAGTTCTAGAGATTGAACCCAGGGGCACTTAACCACTGCCGCTCATCCCCAGCCCTTCTTATTTTTTATTTTGAGATAGGGTCTCTCTAAATTGCTTAGGGCCTTGCTTATTTGCTGAGGCTGGCCTCAAACTCATGATCCTCCTGCCTTAGTCTCCCAAGCCACTGGGATTATAGGTGTGTGCCACCATGCCCACCTGAAAACACTGACATTTGAATGCTAATTATACATTATACTATATACTTTGAGAAATATCTCATTTTTTCTTTACCATCCTAAGAGGCAAGTACTCTTACTTTGGAAATGAAAAAACCATAGCTCAGATGCATTAAGTAATGTTGAAGACAGACCATTTTCTCTTCATCTTCTGTTAGGGTATAGTTCAATGCTACCTTACATTATAATTATTTATGATATTGATTCTTATAAGCTCCATCAAGGTAAAATCTGAATTATCATTTTATCTAATTGCATTTAACACAGTAACTTGTCCCAATATTTGCACATAAATATTTAATAAATTAACCTCGACACAAAATATATATTTCACGTATAATATACATAAAATTTGGGGGGAAGTCTGTGTTTAAAACTAGATTTTACCACTTATTTTTGTAAGTGTCATGCATGTACCAACTTTGCAAGATTGCTTCAGGGTAGGGTTTCTCAGTGATAATGATATTTTGGCCTATATAATTCTTTGTTGCAGGGGAGATAGCCGTACTGTGCCTTGTACTATTTTGCAACATCTTAGATCTTTATCCACTAGACACCAGTAGCACCCTCCCCACTAGTTACAACAAACCAAAATGTCTCCAGACACTGCCAAATGTCCTTGGGGAGTGGTTCCCCTAGAAAAAAAAAAATCACTGATATAGGGGGAAATATTATAAAAATGGACCAAAAGAGAGTTATCTAACCCTCTACTCCAAAGAATCTCCTTCAGATAGGAGAGAAATAGAAAAAATTCCCTGAGCCAAGCCTCTAATGACATTCTCCTAAAAGCAACAATTAGAAATACAAAATTACAATAATTTTGTGTGGTATGTTAAGAAGGTCATAAATTCTTGCCAGGCATGGTAGTGCATGCCTAAAATCCCAGCAACTCAGGAGGCTAAAGCAGAAGGATCTAGAAGTTTGAGGCCAGTCTAGAAAATTAGTGAGATCCTGTCTCAAAATAAAAAAGGGCTGAGAATGTATTTCAGTGGCCTAGGTTTAATCTCTAGTTATCACCCCTCTCTCCCCAAAAATGATTACAAATTCTTATTCTTTCAAAAGAGAGAAGAAGTCAACTTCTTCTACACTGAATTCAGCAGACCTTACTGACTTGTTTCATTATAGAATGAGGCTTAAGTCATGTCTTAGAACTTATGAGGTCATAAAAAACCTTGCAGCTTCAGCTCAGAAGTCCAACTACCCCAAGACTGCCATGCTGGACAAACCTTCATTTAGACATATGACTAACAGTTCCAGCTGCACTCAAGTCTTTCAGCATTCCTAGCCAAGGCACCAGGCATGGGAATGAAGCTGCCTAGAATCTTTCAGTCCAGCTCCCCTGCTACCTGAATACCATCAAATGATCTCTGTTGAAGTTATGTCAAGAATTGTCAATACCTCCCCAAATTTCTGTCTCAATATTGAGAGATATAACAAAATAGTCACTGAGTTTTTTTTTTATATAACATTACTACTGACTGCATGCTTCCTTTACGCTTTTTGCTATTTTTTTAAATATTTATTCATTTACTTTAGTTGTACACAATGCAATGCATTTATGTCTACATGGTGCTGAGGATAGAACCCGGGCCGCGCACGTGTGAGGCGAGTGCTCTGCCACTGAGCCACAACCCCAGCCCCTAGTCACTGAGTTTTGAAGTAGTTTGTTAAATAGCAATAAGTATTTGAAGTCCTTATATGATTATTTTCACAAATTTTGTATATATTTTGTATCTAACTTTTCAATAAAGATTTCCATGTGTTTTCAAGGAAATTTTTTTTAATATTTATTTATTTGCTTTAGTTGTACACAATGTGTTTATTTTTACGTGGTGCTGAGGATCGAACCTGGGCCATACACATGCTAGGTGAGCACTCTACTGCTGAGCCACATCCCCAGCCCTCAAGGAATTCTTTGTGTAACTCTTTATTGGGTTAAATGAGGTCATCTAGTTCCTGAGATGACCTGAACTATCACAGGTTTCTGCCCCAACCCCCAAATAAAAATCAAGAAGGGGATGGACCTGGGCTTCAAGAGCAATAATAGCAGTAATAACAAACAGAAACAAAAATTGCTGGAGACAACAAAAGCTTGTCAACTCATCTGAGAAGAAACTGGTGACCTACAGCCAGAAGCAAACAAAGGTAGTAGCTAAAAGACCGTTCAGCTAAAAGATTCTTTAGATTCTACCCTTGCTTTTCCCCCTCACCACAGAGATATACAGCCAACAGCCTAGATGTCTTTGTCAGCAGGATAAAGCCAGGGTAGCACAAAAGCCCTAGGGAGAAAGCTCATGAAAACAGGTATCCACCATCTACCTGTGCTCACTCTTCCAGTCTTACTCCATGTCACAGGGCATACCTACAGAGTTGGTAAAGAATTACAATCTAGGGGGCTGGGGCTGTAGCTCTGTGCTAGAACGCATGCAAGCACGAGGCACTGGGTTCTATCCTCCGCACCACATAAAAATAAACAAAATAAAGACATTCTGTCTATCTACAAGAATTACAATCTAAAGAGATTACCTTTTTCCAATATAGGTTGAGTATTCCTTATCCCAAATGCTTGGGACCAAAAGTGTTTCCGTTTTTGAAGAATTTCATGTTTTAGAATATTTGCATGGACTTTGGTGGCTGAACACTCTAATGCAAAAATCTGAAATGCTCAACAGGAGAATTTAACAGCATCAGTGATGCCAGTTAGCTATCACACCCAAGACTCAAGTTGTCCTTCTCCTTAAACTCATCTGGATTAAGTCGCAAATGTCCGCAAAGAATCATTAGCTTAATACGCAAAACAGAAACAACTGAAACATAAAACTACTGAAGCAGAATTATTGGAATGGATGATCTGTGAATATACCCCCAATGAGTCAAGTGGAGATGATAATTATAATAGCATAATAATGATAATACTATAAAGCCAATCAAACAAAAAAAAAAATCAAGTAGAAATACTGAATATGAAAAAGAGATAACATTCAAATTATAGGAAATCCAAGAGAGGAAAAATAAATAAATATTACTAGAAAATTTTAAACTACGAAAGAAAAAATTCTAAAAGACTGGGGAAAAAAAGAAAAAAATAACAAAGATAAAATAGGATTATCATCAGATATTGAAACAAGCAATACTAGTAATAGGTATCACAGGATAGAATAATACAAATCTATGATCCTTTATACATATTCCTTGAGGCCAGCTTTTTTCCAGAATTTAGAATATTTTAGATTTTAGAAAAAATAATGCGGTATATATATTACATAACACCACAACAGTGTCTAAGACACTACCCCATGAACTCAATATACACACTAATTGAGACGAATAAAAGCCATAAACACCCTTATGCTCAGGTCAGGTTTTTCTACCAAAAGAATCATAATAGTCTCAAATCAGCTTGGTTTAGGTCTTGTTGCCTACTCAGTTATGAAAAAATTATTTGGTTTTCAGATCTTTTTTGATTTTGGAATACCAGGAAAGGGACTATAACTTATATTTTAAAGTATTAAATGAAAAGAACTTTAAACTTAGAATTTTACATGCAGACAAAATGTCTTTCAAATATCCAGTTATGGCAAAAATATTCTCAAATACACAAAGCCTTTGAACATTATATAAAGCTCAATAAGTAAACACTTTTGGAGAAATACTCAAAAGAAGAAATATAGAAGGTACTATAAGAGATAAAGTAAAAATAGTCTAATGGCTTGATACCCATTAAAAGCACTGATCAAAAACACTAACGATGGAGAGTCAGGGGACACACAGAACTTAAGAGTATTAAGGGTATTTCTCAATTTGGAGGAAGAAAGAGCTATTAAAAAGTGTCAAAAATAAGCTGGGAGCAGTGGCACACACCTGTAATTTCAGTGGCTCGGGAGGCTGAGGCAGGAGGATCCTGAATTCAAAGCCAGCCTCACCAACTTAGTGAGGCGCTTGGCAACTCAGCAAGACCCTGTCTCTTAATAAAATATTAAAAGGGGGCTGGGGTTGTGGCTCAGCAGTAGAACACTCACCTAGCATGTGCAAGATGCTGGGTTTGATCCTCAGCACCACATAAAAAGCTAAATAAATAAAAGTATCCAACTACAACCAAAAAATATTATTTTAAAAAAAAATATATATATATATATATGTATGTATATAAAGGGCTGGGGATGTGCCTCAGTGGTTAAGTGCCCCTGAGTTCAATCATCAGTACTAAAAATAAATAAACAAACAGAGGAATAGGTCTAAAGGGCAATCATCAGAAGAACAAAAGTAAAAGGGCTGGGATATAGCTCAGTTGGTAGAGTACTTGCCTTGCATGCACAAGGCCCTGTGTTCAATCCCCAGCACCACAAAAAAAAAAGAACAAAAATTTTAAAAAGTCAATCTATCTAATGAAAAGCAGGAAAAAGGGACGAAAGGGCCAAACTCAGCCCTATTAGAACAATAATTACAATCATATAAATGAGTTAAACATACCAAATTAAATTCATATTGAGACAAAAATTGTTTTATGTTGTAAAAATATGAATAAATAAATAAAGTGATATACTGCCTACAGGAGACATACTTAAATGATAAATCTGATAGATATGGACCAAATGAAAACTAACATCGCAATCTTTTTTTTTTTTTTTTAGTACTGGGGGTTGAACCCAGGGGCATCTTACCACTGAGCTATATCCCCAGCCCCCCGCCTTTTTTTAAGTTATGGATAGACCTTTATTTATTTATACATGGTGCTGAGAATCGAACCCAGTACCTCAAACATGCCAGTCAAGTGCGCTACCGCTGAGCCACAGCCACAGCCCCTCATAGCAATCTTTTTTTTTAATATTTTAGTTGTATATGGACACAATATCTTTATTTTATTTATTTATTTTTATGTGGTGCTAAGGATCAAACCCAGTGCCTCACACATGCTAGGCAAGTGCTCTACCACTGAGCTAGAACCCCACCTCTTAACATAGCAATCAAAAAATCATAAAGGACAAAGTGAGATATCATATACTATTAAAAAATAGAACAAAACCATCACCATAAACAAATCCATACCAACAATAATGCCTCAATATATGGCAGAGCTGGGCGTGGTGGCATACGACTATAATCCCAGAAGCTCGGGACTATAATCCCAGAAGCCAGCCTCAGCAAAAGTGAGGTGCTAAGCAACTCAGTGAGACCCTGTTTCTAAATACAAAATGCAAAATAGGGCTAGGGATGTGGCTCAGTAGTAGAGCCCCAAGTTTCAATTCCCCATACCAAAGAAACTAGAGGATCAATAAAATACAAACTACATTTTTTCAGTAATTAAATAAAATTAAAAATTAATTAATTAAAAAAAGCTAATTTCAAATTTTCATGTTTGAAAATTAAATAAATAACTAAACCCAAATTATAAAGCAAAAACATTGAAATTTTTTAAATGCTTAAAACTTAATGGTATAAAAATTTAAAGCTAAATCTCCTTTAATTGGATCAACTGGGCTGACATGGCCACCCTTGAACCAATTACTGTGGCCAGAAAAATGGAATGAGCCAACTGGTTCCTTGAACAGACGATGATTGGACTGGTTTGCTTAGTCCAATGGGAGTGAAAGCACAGTGAAAAGGGCAGGAAGGAATTCACAGAAATCTGGTATGCTAGAAGAATAGGAGGTATATGTAATAATAAGGAGGCAACAAAGTTTACAGACTCTTAATTCCAGTTCTGCCACAACTCCCTAAAGTTACTGATCATGTAATTTAGGATGGAATCTGTCTCCCTGAATAAAAAATGAACACAATATCTAAGAGGCCCTCCAGCTCTAGGAGCTTGTGACTACATCATTCTGTTTTGTTCAGGCTATTAACAGAATCAGGAAAATATTAAACCATTTAATATGTAGGTAAGGAACAAACGAAAGTTATCACAATTTAGAAGATTTTTGAGGCAGTTAGCTTAATGAATTTTTAGGGAACAAATAAGAAAGGATATGAATTTAAAAATCCAAAAGGGGAAACTGATATGCCTTTTTTTTTTTTTTTTTAATGTTCAAAGTTTCTAATTAAAGAATGGAAATTAAGGGACTGTGGCAGTGACTCAGGGGTAGCATGCTTGCCTTGCATGTGTGAGGCTCTGGGGATGTTGCTCAGTGGTTAAGTGCTCCTGAGTTCAATTCCCAGTACCAAAAACAAAATGAAGAAGAAAAAGAAATGGAAATTAAAACCAAAGCCACTATCTCATATACAATTTTAAAACGTAATATTCAATGCTGTGAAGAAACAAAGTAACACAATCAAATATACACTAATTTTTACATTTACTAGATAACCACAAGTAATCCTGAGCAACCCAGAAGAGAGCAAAATACCTATATGCACAAAAATGTTTTTACTGAAATATTTGTTTTTATGATAAAACCCAGATGCAACCCAAATGTATAAAAGTAGGTACTAAGTTATGGTTTAATGGTAAACTATCTAGCCTTGTTGTAGTGTTCATAGAATATATTTAACAATTTTATTATTTAAAGGCATCCTAAAAGTCAAACAACCATGAGACATTTATATTAAAACTACTATGAGCCGGGCGCGGTGGCACACGCCTGTAACCCCAGCACTTTGGGAGGCTGAGGCAGGAGGATCGCGAGTTCAAAGCCAGCCTCAGCAATGGCGAGGCACTTAGCAACTCAGTGAGACCCTGTCTCTAATAAAAACACAAAAAAGGGCTGGGGATGTGGCCCAGTGGTCAAGTGCCCCTGAGTTCAATCCCTGGTACCAAAAAAAAAAAAAAAAAAAAAAAAACTACTATGAACATTTAAAGTTATTAAAAATAAACCTAAATGCGTGTTTTTTTTTAAAAATCTGACAAATTGGTATCTTATGTTTTGAAAACGTCTAAACTTTATCAAGAATAGATCAACAACAATTACATTTTACATATATTTTTCAGAAATAATAACTTCTAAGAATATGCAGGAGCCGGGCGCGGTGGCGCACGCCTGTAATCCCAGCACTTTGGGAGGCTGAGGCAGTAGGATCGCGTGTTCAAAGCCAGCCTCAGCAATGGTGAGGCACTTAGCAACTCAGTGAGACCCTGTCTCTAATAAAAACACAAAAAAGGGCTGGGGATGTGGCCCAGTGGTCAAGTGCCCCTGAGTTCAATCCCCAGTACCACAAAAAAAAAAAAAAAAAAAAAAAAAAAAAAAAGAATATGCAAGGTATTTTTATATTACAGGAGGATATAATATAGCTACTCTTATTGAGTGAGCAACTTATGACAGTTTTTGTACTTTTTAAATAATAAAATGTGTGTAGAAAATTTCAACATCCTCTATGCCAAAGAAAATATTGGTCTTATTTCTACCAAACGCTTTATATTTTTATCTGTTTCATTAGCTCAGCTCTACATGAGACCATTGCCTGCCTTGATTTCTGGAATGTTGCCCCAATTCTTTTCTCCCAGGCCTTGTTGCCAGGGCTGCAGCTGCACAACCAATTCTTATTAAAATGTGAGTCTTTGAAATTTAGGTCTATGGAAAAGGACATAAAGGATTTCATTATCTTTTCTCAAACTCACAGTGAGGATTAAACTCCCACCCTTCCCAAGCCACACAAACACTTGCATCCCTCTCAACCAACTGGCACACCAAATAGAATGAATCAGCTCAGTGTTAAATACCATAAAAGAAGTCATAAGAGAGTAAACTGCTCAGTAATAAACCTTAAAGTCTAGCAGAAGTTATTTAAAAATGACTTATGATGTTGTCACAGATTATAGCCAGAGATATGTGGGCTGATATTCAGATTTTAGAAATAATGCTTATAAAGAGTAAGAATACTTCCATGATAAAACAGGCATTCTAAGATAACACTTTCAAAATAATAATTTCAGAAACTCTAAGGAAAAAAAAAAAAAAAAAACTCCCAAGTATTTACTCAAAATGTAGAACAGTTAATTTTTTTTTTTTTTTTTTTGTTTTTTTTTTTTTTTTATTTTTTTATTTATTTATTTATTTTTGTGTACCGGGGATTGAACTCAGGGGCACTCGACCACTGGGCCACATCCCCAGCCCTTTTTTGTATTTTATTAGAGACAGGGTCTCACTGAGTTGCTAAGTGCCTCGCCATTGCTGAGGCTGGCTTTGAACTCGCGATCCTCCTGCCTCAGCCTCCCAAAGTGCTGGGATTACAGGCGTGCGCCACCACGCCCGGCTAGAACAGTTAATAAGCTATTAATTTTGCTGTAGAACACTCATGTTCTTCACTTTTCTGGAAAAATAATTTAAGGACAATTTACATGCCTTTCTCCATTTTTCACTAGCTCATCATGTACTCTGGTTCTCTGGATAAAATTCTTAACTGCATGGCCTTGCTCTTGAATGACAACTACTGAATTTATCTTGTGAGAAAAGTTAACACAAAGCTGTCACAACCATGAAGATAAAATTATTTTCAACTAAAAGTAAATACATCAAATACTCCATTACAAAGTAAAAATGATAGCCATAAACAACTATTTTTAATGTTGGTTCTAAAATATAGAACCTTAAAACTTTATTTTAGAGAAAAGAATTAGTAACATTTTGGGGGGTTAAGTATACCTTAGTCTGTTCCCTGGGCGATTCCTTCATTGTTAAATAGAAGAAAAAAAAATTCAGAGAGACAGGTAAGGGGTACTGTACTATCCCTTGAAGATCTGATAATGCAACATGCACTTCAAGTTACAAAAATGAAGCACAAGGAGATCTAGTTCTAACAAGTGGTTATCTGTTGTATTTTTAGGTAATCAAACTGAAATCATTAACCTAAGCATACTTCATAAACTTTTTAGTGTACAAGAAACACAGGACTAAAATGCTCATTACAAACACATATCAGGCCGGGCGTGGTGGCGCACACCTGTAATCCCAGCACTTGGGGGCTGAGGCAGGAGGATCACAGAGTTCAAAGTCAGCCTCAGCAATGGCGAGGCACTTAGCAACTCAGTGAGACCCTGTCTCTAAATAAAATACAAAAAAGGGCTGGGGTTGTGGCCCAGTGGTCCAGTGCGCCTGAGTTCAATCCCTGGTACCAAAAAACAAACAAACAAACAAACAAACACATATCAGGGGCTGGGGCTGAGTGGTAGCACACCTGCCTGGCATGTGTGAGGAACTAGGTTCGATTCTCAACACCGCATATAAATAAAATAAAGGTCTATCAATAATTAGGGGGAGAAAAAAACCCACATATCAGGACTACCTCACATCCCTTAGAATGCTACTCCTCTCTCCCCCCACCAAAAAAATAAAATAAGTGTTGGTGAAAATATGAGGAAATTAGAACCCTATGGCACTACCAGTGGATTATAAAATGGAGCAAGTACTATGAAAAACTATCACAGGTCCTCAAAAAAATAAAAAGTAAAAATACCAGCTGGGCACTGTGACACACACATACCTTAACCCCAGTGACTCAGGAGACTGATGCAGGAGAATTGTAAGTTCAAAGCCAGCCTCGGCAACTTAGCAATGTCCTAAGCAACTTAGTGAGACCATGTCTCAAAATAAAAAAATTTAAAAAACAGGTTGGTTATGGTCAATGGTAAAGTGCCCCAGGATTCAATCCCTGATACCAAGGGAAAAAAAAAAAAAAAAAAGTTCTTCATAGAGAAACTGCACTGCGAACCACTGCGTATGGCCTAGGGCAAAAGAACCACTGCAACTGAAGTAAGTGGTTCAGAATTCCACTTCAAAGAAGAATTTAAAAATTGGTGATTTGGACTGGGGTTGTGGCTCAGCAGTAGAGCGCTCACCTAGCAGGTGCGCGGCCTTGGTTCAATCCTCAGCATCACGTACAAATAAACGCATTGTGTACAACTAAAGCAAAATAAAAAAAAAATTGGTGATTTGCTACAGCAGGAGATGATGGTAGTGGTGCAGATTAACACTGGGGCTCAGAAAGATCCTTCTCCTACCCTCCACTCCCAACTTACAAAAAAGACCAGACTTCATTTTACATAAAAGTCTCAGCTGAAAGGAATGTGCTTTAAAAAAAAAAAAAAAGTCCCACTGATGCATAACTAGCCTAAGAAAAGCACACAACCTAACAATGGCCAGCTCAGTCTTAGCAGGCACACCTAGGTCCTAGCCCCTATGGGTCTCAAGTTTCTTTGCCC
Source organism: Tamias sibiricus (assembly GCA_025594165.1). Classification (NCBI taxonomy): domain Eukaryota; kingdom Metazoa; phylum Chordata; class Mammalia; order Rodentia; family Sciuridae; genus Tamias; species Tamias sibiricus. The sequence continues at coordinate 29,344,167 of CM046662.1, read as the reverse complement.
AGAAGTTCATTCCTATCATTCCTATAGTTTTGACCCAAGTAGCTTAAATGTGGTGTTCATATCAGCATCACGGTCTTCTTGACTTTTATCCAAATTATCTCAGCTGATCCAAAACAGTAATTGTTTCCTTTGTGTAGATAAATCCCTTAGGCTGGGAAAATACAGAAATCGATACAGAAATGAAGAATAAGTCAAAACCTATAGTTTAATACTCTTAGTAATAGTTTGTAATAACATTATGATAATTCATGCTATTTAGTAAGACATTAAAAAGTTTAAAAAATGTGATCTGACAAATTTATGTTTATTAGACTAAAGTCTTTAGTCTTACTTAAATGTTTAGGAAGATTTGTTTGCTACACTGGTAAATCTGCTTTGCTAACTGCTTGAAATATTTAGGAGACTGAATAAATTAATAGCTCAGAATGTCCAGAATGTGAGATGTATACCAAATGTGAGAAGTATACCACAAGATAATGTCTAAGCATGTGGACTGAAAACTGAAAAGGAATGCTCAGAGAATAGTTACCAGTGTTGCAGAGGCAAAAAGTCATCCTAGAGGACACAGGTGAAGATGGACTCTCTGAAAATTTTCAGCTTCTGCAGATTGATATGGAATGCTTGTGCCAAAGAAAGTCCCTCCCCACAAGCAGCACAACACAGTGCTCATCTCAAATGATTATTTTTCAGGATAACATAAGAAAAATATTCAGAGAAAACTAGAAACTGGGAGTGTAAGAGCCTTTAATGAGGAAGTAGCTAAGATGGTGGCTGGCTGAGAGCCAAGGGGAGGCGTTTACTTGTTTACACCTGACCTCAATGAATTTGACTAAGAATCTTTCTGTGCCGCACCTGTACACGTGTATGCTTAATGGGTGAAGAGTATTTAACCAGGCCAGGGGCATCAGAAAGAGAGAGAAAGCAGAGAAGAAGAAGCAAGAATAAAGAAACCACTCATTCCCAGTCTGCCTCCGATTTCTTTCCCGCGGTATCGTTGCCTTAGGCAGCAACAAGTGGTGGCCCATATGGGGAATCGGCACGGCAGGTAAGAGAACTGAGGAACCTCGCAGGAGTCTCTAGTCAAAGCGGTTAAGGGCGAGGGAAAATGGGTTCGAAAATGACAAAGATCCGAATTGTCAAGGCTATTGAAGATGTGTTAGAGATAGTTAGAGGATACCTGCTCTCAACTGGACTTGGGACTCAGAAGAGTGTTACTGAGTCAGGACCAGTGAGAGTAGTATTAGTGAAGAAGAATTAAGTGAAAGTGATCTTGGGAGCACAGTCTCCGATGAAATGAGCAAAAGGGAATTAAGAAGGACCAGGATGGAGGACCATCAAGTGGAAGAACCACTTGTGCCCTCTGCTCCCCCATGGGATGAATCAATTGTAGAGACTATTAGGGGTCTTTCTAGGCGCTTGTGTGCCCTTGAGTGTCAAAATTGTAGGGGTCTTTCTAGGCGCTTCTGTGCCCCTGAGTGTCAAAATTCACAGGAACTTTGGGATCTGCCAGTGTTTGAAGATCAAAATGAACAGATACCATCAATATCTAGATTTCAAAATTATAAAAAATTTTAAAGAAGCAACAATGACATATGGGCCCCAAGCTCCTTTCACTATAAGCATGATAGAATCTCTTAATACTTTGAATTTAACTCCTACAGATTGGAAAGGCAAGCCGGGCGTGGTGGCGCACGCCTGTAATCCCAGCACTTTGGGAGGCTGAGACAGGAGGATCGCGAGTTCAAAGCCAGCCTCAGCAATGGCGAGGCACTTAGCAACTCAGTGAGACCCTGTCTCTAAATAAAATACAAAAAAGGGCTGGGGATGTGGCCCAGTGGTTAAGTGCCCCTCAGTTCAATCCCCGGTACCACAAAAAAAAAAAAAAAAAAAAAAGATTGGAAAGGCTTATGTAAGGCAGTATTGAGAGAGGGACAATATTTAGTTTGGAGGTCACAATTCCAAGAGCTCTGTGTTGAAACCGCTCGTAGAAATGCGGCTGCAGGATTTCCAGATCGTAACGTAGACATGTTAACTGGAGAAGGGCAATATGCTGATTTACAGGTTCAGATTCAGTACGATCCTGGAGTTTACGCTCAAATATATGCCGCAGCTGTTAAGGCATGGAAAACTTTACAAGGATCTGGTGACTTACAGGGTGGCTTGTCTAGGGTAATTCAGGGACCCAATGAACCATATGCCGAATTCATTGATCATCTTTTACAGACAGCAAGTAGGGTTTCTGGAGATGTTGATCAAGCCATGCCATTAGTTGTTCAGCTGGCATATGAAAATGCCAACAAATATTGTCAAGACGCTATCAGACCTTGTAAATCTAAAAAGGACCTTTCTGTCTATATAAAGCTTTGCAGGGACATAAATGATGCATTTATTACAGGTAGTGTAATCGCAGCAGCCATGAGAGGTGCTTCTCCTCTTAATTTTACAAGAAGGGCTCGACCTAAAAGTTATTATCAGTATAGGCAATCAGGTTATTTTAGAAAACAATATCCCCAAAGAAGGCAAGAGACAATAGAAATAAAACCTAGCTCGTTTTGTGCCCCAGGCCGCTGCCCCAGGTGTAAAAAAGGAAACCATTGGGCTAGTGAGTGCAGATCCCAAACTGATATTGATGGTAATATTTTGTCTGGCAATTCAAAAAATGGGGCATGGGGCCCAATGCCTTGGGGCCCGCAAATATACGAGGCATTAGAGAGAGAGTATCCTCAAACACCTATCCAGATGATTCCTCGACATAATCCCTTTTACCCATTAACTCCCTTGTCAGAGGGACAAAAGGAAGTGCAGGGCTGGACCTCTGTTCCACCGCCCGAATATTGCTAACACCTGAGATGGGGGTTCAACTGATTCCCACAGGAGTCAGGGGACCTCTTCCCTTAGGGGCTGTAGGACTTATCCTGGGGCGAAGTTCTAAAAGCTTATCCGGACTTCAAGTTATTTATTCATGTGACCATAGATACATGCTCAGGCATGATTTTTGCTTCCTTACATGCTGGAGAAAAAGTTAAAGATGTTACATCTCATTGTTTACAAGCTTTTGCTGCATTGGGCATTCCCAAAATGCTTAAGACAGACAATGGCCCTGCATATACGTCCTCATCTTTTAAACAGTTTTGCTCCAAATTCAACATACTTCATAAGACTGGTATTCCATATAATCTTCAAGGCCACGGTATAATTGAACGAGCTAATCACACACTCAAACTTATGCTTTTGAAACAAAAAGAAGGAGATTGGACGACTCCTAAAGATACAGATTAGCCGTTGCCCTTTTTACTTTAAACTTTTTAACTTTGGATTCCAAAGGATATTTGGCTGGAGACAGACACTGAAATCCACATCAACAACATAAACCTTTGGTTTACTGGAAGGATGTTCTTTCAGGCACATGGAAGGTCCCAGACCCAGTATTAATTTGGGGGAGAGGATCTGTTTGTATCTTTCCACAGCACGAGTCCTCACCGGTATGGATACCATCAAGATTAATAAAACAGGTGTCAAATCAAAAGGGCCAAGATGAAGTTGTTGCGGATCCCCCTCTTACATAGTGGAAAAGAGGTAATTTGTTATCAATCTGCACACCTGCGTGAGTTTGTCTCTTTTCTGACAAGGGAACCTCATCTTTGCCTTTTCAGCTAAGAAACTTTTAAGCTGCGCGCTTTTCCATTCAATAAACTCACAACTTAAGTCTCATTCCTCCCGGCCGGGACGAGAGGATCTCTCTTTAGTGTGCGCACAATTGTTTTTCTTTTTTATATATGTCTTTATATCTGTGCGTCTGTCTAGATTTCATGTAAATGTGACGTCACAAATAACAAAAACCGAGTGCTCATGAAAATTAATTTTTTAAAAAAAAATGGATCCAAATACCTTTAATTCATTTAAGTCAAAAAATATTAAATTCAAACTGGGTAAACAAATAAAAAATGAAGGTACCTTCAAACTTAATTTATAAGTATCTCTAGGATTTCTCTTCAGCAAGGAATATGACTAACACTGTTCAGCCTGATATTTTGGTATTTGACATGGGATTATTTATTTGTAACTAACTTTGTTTATTAATTTACAAAGTTAAATTGTTTCAACAGGTATATTCATAAAAGGTTGCTGTGTATGCAGAGGCTCAAAAGTTCCAGCTAACAAAATATTTTTCTAAAATGCTCTTAGCCTTTCTTTAATCTATCTTAAATGTAATATTTTGTCAGCTAAATACTCTCAGTCTTTCTTTAATCTGTTCTGAATGTGATATTTTGCCAGCTAATGTTTGTGGGAGCTCAAGCAGCAATGTATGTGAGCACAGATCAACTTCAGATACTTGACCTAAGATCTAATAGTTCTATTTTTTAGTTTGAATTGCACTCCTACAACTCACTTCTTGACTCAGTGCTGGAATGGCACTGCCTTTCCTCTAATGATTGTTGCTTGAGTTTCTAGGTATATCCCTATGCCAGTCTTAGCGGGCCCTGAAGATTTGCCGGTGGCAGTCTAGACATAAAAGAGACGGCTGCTGCTGCTACAACTGCAGGGATCGCAATCGCTACAAGCATTCCTACTGCTCAAGCATTGAACAACTTCACCAGCAGTATGGCCTCTGCTCTGCATGCACAGGGCCTCCTAGATCAGCACCACATTTTGAAATTGTCAATCAACATGTTGATCTTCTCCAAGAGCAAGTGGACATTTTGGCAGATCTTTCTACTATAGGATGTTTAGGACATTACACAGGACAATACCTTATGGGTATCCCTTTTCTTAACCCTAATAGGGCAGCTGATTTGTCTAGAGAACTTAGTACGCTATTTAATGGATCTTGGCTCGTCAGCGCAAAGCTTGCTGCTTTAGAACCGGAGCATCTCCTCATGATTGGTTGGCTCGATTGTATGGCTGGTAATCAAAGACGGGAAAGTCTCATGTGACCAACATATCAACCTAAGACAGGAGTCAAGGGTATGACCTTGATTATCCGATGATGGGTAAGAATGTCGGTTGCGGGGCTGGGATTGTGGCTCAGCGGTAGAGCACTTGCCTAGCACGTGCGCGGCCCAGGTTCGATCCTCAGCACCACATACAAATAAAATGCATTGAACAAAACACATTGTGTACAACTAAAGCAAATAAATATATATTTAAAAAAAAAAAAAAAAAAGAATGTCGATTGCACATGCAGACGCCTAAGACAGGCACAGTCGATCCTGATGTGGTGAGGGTCGTCACCCATCCATTTAAGCTATTCCCTCTTTTAAAACAAAAGGGAGGAAATGTAAGAGCCTTTAATGAGGAAGTAGCTAAGATGGTGGCTGGCTGAGAGCCAAGAGGAGGCGTTTACTTGTTTACACCTGACCTCAATGAATTTGACTAAGAATCTTTCTGTGCCGCACCTGTACACATGTATGCTTAATGGGTGAAAAGTATTCAACCAGGCCGGGGGCATCAGAAAGAGAGAGAGAAAGCAGAGAAGAAGAAGCAAGAATAAAGAAACCACTCATTCCCAGTCTGCCTCCGATTTCTTTCCCGCGGTATCGTTGTCTTAGGCAGCAACATGAGAGAAAATAGATGCAACAAAGAAGAGCAAAAGAAAACAAGAAAGAAGAAAAGTCAATCGTGCAGAAAATCCAGGCATCTACTCCTAGCACAAACATTTTCAGAGAGGTTTAACTGAAGAGAAACTTTTGGAGGCCAAATACTCAGAAACAAACTGTGTATTGATTTGAGGATGATCCACCACATGTCAAAGAAAGAGCTGAGTAGGCCAGTTGGACAAATCCAGAAATTGTATGGCTCAAACAAAAAGTTGACAGATCTTTTTGAATCAGCCTCACTGGATTCATGAATGATAGGCCCCTCTATGAAGCATGGTTGCGGATCAAAGATGGATTTTCTACTTACCAACTAGGCATAACAGAAGAAGACCGCTTTCTTTTATTTCCTCTGGAAACTCTTGTGTACGGCTGACTCCTGACTCAGAACATGCTTTTCAAGATTATCAACCTAAAAAAAGTTTACATCCTTGGTGGACTTATGGATGAAAACATTCAGAAGGTGACATTTCAAAAGGCCTGGGAACACTCTGCCAAGACAAAGTACTTGCCAACCCAGAAATACACGCACAGGCACTGGAATGGGAAAAATTATTATTGAGAGATATTGGCCGTCAATCAAGTATTTAATTCCTCTCCACTTACTTTTGAGAATCAAAACTGGCCTGAAGCACTTTAGAAAAGAATTTCTTCAGGAAAAGGTTATCTACATTCTTTGGAATTGAGTGGAATGATAAGCAGTCTAAGATTGCAGCTGCGGGAGGTAAAGTGCCCGAGATGTCTGGACCAAAGGCAGTAGCACACACACACTTGCCTTCACTTGACATCTTGGATCTTCACAGCATAAACCACTAAGGACAAGGACCACATTTTATGTTTTTGCATTGCCCAAAGTGACTGGACCACAAGAAGCACCCTGATAAACATTTAAGTTTATGTAATAAGAAATTAACCCTAAAATTACATGGCTTTGGACATGTGGATTCATCTTTTCTACATCTACCTCTATTTGTAAAAGGCCTACTTAACGCCTATAGTACTTTGTTCCCTCCTGTGGATCTTATCCTGTTCTCCCTTTTTCTGGAAGGGCTTCAATTTTCCACTTTGTGTGAATAGCTTTGTGTCATTTCTGAATCTTGTACAAACTAGACTTCATAGATATTTTTAATAGGTCAAGTTGAAAAGCAAAAAGTATTGATAAATCTAACTGAAAATTTTAAAAACATCTAAAAATATACATAAATAGATGTGATGTTGGTGAATATTCAAGGAATAGCCTAGTATAGTGGCACGCACCTGTAATTCCAGCAGCTTGAGAGGCTGAGGCAGGAAGGATGGCAAGTTCAAAACCAACCCCAGCAACTTAGCAAGGCCCTAAGCAACTTAGTAAAACCCTATCTCAAAATAAAAATAAAAAGGGCTGGGAATGTGGCTCAGTGGTTAAGCACCCAAGTTCAATTCTGTACCCCCCCCCCCACACACACACACACACATACGTAAAAATAACACTTACTCTTTCTTATCTGGCATTAAAAATCCAACAATGAGGGCTGGAGATATAGCTCAGATGGTAGAGTGCTTGCCTCACATGCATAAGGCCTTAAGGTTCGATCCCCAGCACCACCCAAAAAAAAAAAAAAAAAATCCAACTACAACACAGGTAGCACTGAACTGTTAGAGAGTTTTATGAGCCAATCATCTTTAAAGAGAAATAGATAACCATAGGATTATGGTAATACTGTTCGAGGTGGAAAATTTCTAGATCCCATTCTAAGCTCAACACATTTCATTTAATTAGTATCATTCCCTACGTATTATTCCCTACAATATAAACATTTTTCAGTGAAAATACATATTAAAAGGCATTTATAATTATTAAAATAATAATGAAAATAGGTTATCTTGTATGTGACTACTACCTTTCAGAGAAATGGCTTCTTTTATAAACATTTATAAAAGCATGTCTTCTGTCCATAGAGCACAAAATAAGCAGAGCTTTTGCTTATGCTGCCCAGAAAGCACTGCTTAATCAAAACCATAAAAGGGTGCTTTCATAATTTCTTCACTGCAATCACAGCCCTTATTGTGAGGATATACAGCAACAACACATTTCAGCTGCGGCATAAGAACTACAACACTAGGTTTAGCTGTTGGTCAGGTCCAACATTAAGGCCACCAAAGCTATTTATATAAGCATAGCATGGCCCCTCAGATGGCAATTATTTCCAAATACTTCTAATCTGGACCATTAACAAGAAAATCGAGAATTTAATACCAGTTTCTACTCTCATGTTAGCAGATTTTAAACTGTTTTGTAGGTACAGATGAAGACATACATATGGGATCAAATGCCCAAAATTGAAGAGTTAATGCTATTCATTCTATTCCTTAAAAATCTCTGAAGGCTCTTCTCATAGATATTTACATCCAAAAAAAGAAGAAATTCAGAACCACACAGGGGTAGTGTCTGAAAAAAATCCCATTTTACATCTGCATTTAATGATTTCCTACATTGTGATTTAAACAAATCATTCCTTTGGTCTGTGTGCAAGTGTGCATGCAAGTGTGCTAAATACCTGAATCCATCAGGCAGCTCCCAGTAGATTGGTAACCCTGGGCAAGATCTATCAAGTCAGAAGGGGAAAACAATGGGCTCAAAATGAGCCACACAACTATCAAATCAAGAAACCACAACCATTAATACTACATATTTCATGATGTTTTTTCCATTCCTAAAACCAATATTCTTTTCCTGACACCAGTCAAAAAATAGGCTATCGAGATGCTTCACTAATCAGATAATTTAAAAAATTAATTCATTCAACAAATATTCATTGAGCTCCTACATTACCCCCACATAAATATTTTACAAAATATATATAAAATAAGTTAAATCAGCAAATTATAAAACTATAATAAATGTTTAAAAGCATAAATCAAGCACTATATTCTTGAATTTACAAAAAGAAATAAGTTGACAGACTTTCAGAGATTGGTTGAAGCACAGAATAACTAGAAATAATTTAGAGTTAATAACAACTGTGACACAGTGACAAACACTATTAAAGTCTTTTTTTTTTTTTTTTTTTTTTTGGTACTGGGGTTTGAACTCAGGGGCACTCAACCACTGGGCCACATCCCCAGCCCTTTTTTGTATTTTATTAGAGACAGGGTCTCACTGAGTTGCTAAGTGCCTCACCATTGCTGCGGCTGGCTTTGAACTTGCGATCCTCCTGCCTCAGCCTCCCAAGTGCTGGAATTACAGGCGTATGCCACCGCGCCTGGCTTTAAAGTCATTTTAAATCCAGTGTAAACACATTTAAAATCTGGCCTTACTGATGTCAAAATGGAATTGATAGTACAGACTCAAGTGATCTTTCTCAGCCTTCTGAGTGCAGAGACTATAGTAATTCACCACTGCACCCAGTTGATTTTTTAAATTCTTAATAAACCACAAATAAACCGATCTCTTATACATTTTATATAAAGCATAGTAAAAGACTAACTTAATGCTCAATGATGAAACATAATACACATCCCAAGACAAGGTGCTCATTATAATCACATTCTAGAAATTCTTGCCAATGCAACTAAACAATCTAGCTCCAGAGTCCATCCTTTCGATTTTCTATATATCTCTTCCAAAATAATAATAGACTTGTAAAGACCAATTCAAGTTTATTCTTAAAACTTTTTAAATCCTGAAAGAAAAGTGAGAGCAAATAGATAATATGTAAAAAATGTTAAATCTCAATACTAAAGAAATAAAAAATAAAGAACAAAACAAGATTTTCTGTTCAGACTGGTAGATATTAGACATATTCTAAGCCAGGAGGGATGGCACACACCTGTAATCCTAGCTACTCAGGAGGCTAAGGCAAGAGGACCAGGACCGCTTGAGCTTCAGAATTTAAGGCCAGCCTGGTACAACATAGGCCACATCTCCTTTAAAAAAATAAATTGGTACATAGCAAGAACTTCATGGATTCAGGGAATAGTCCTAGAATTATGTATCAACAACTTGATAATTGAAGTTTAAAGGCCTTAACAGGACTGGAGATGCACGTGACTCAGTGGTACAGCACTTGACTAACATGTGCAAGACCTTCATTGATCCCTAGCACCACAAAAAAATTTAAAAATTAAAAATAAAATCCTTAATAATATGCCTTTAACTGTATCTCTAAAATTTCACTTCCAAGAACCAAGTTTTAGAAAATACTCATAATATGCACAGAGACTTGGGAATGGGCACAGGGGCTGCCATGAACCTTTCACAAGTCCCTAGTCAATACCACTGGTGGAATTTCATTTTAGAAAATGTAGTATCAGCTGGCTATAGTGGCACATCCTGTAATCCCAGCAACTCTGGAGACTGAGGCAGGAGGATCATGACTTCAAAGCCAGCCTTAGCAACTTTAGCAATACCTTCTTTTTTAAAAAATATATATTTATTTATTTGCTTTTAGTTGTACACAATGCGTTTATTTGTACGTGGTGCTGAGGATCGAACCTGGGCCGTGCACGTGCTAGGCGAGCGCTCTACCACTGAGCCACAATCCCAGCCCTAGCAATACCTTCTATCAAAATAAAAAATAAAAGGGGGGCTGGGGTTGTGGCTCAGTGATAGAGCGCTCGCCTAGCACGTGCGCGGCCCGGGTTCGATCCTCAGCACCATGTAAACATAAATGCATTGCATTGTGTACAACTAAAGCAAATAAATAAATATTTAAAAAATAAATAAATAAATAAAAGGGGCTAGGTTATAAGTAGTCAAGTGCCCCTGGGTTCAATCCACAGGAGACAGAGAGAGAGAGAGAGAGAAGAAGAAGAAGAAGAAGAAGAAAGGAAGGAAGGAAGGAAGGAAGGAAGGAAGGAAGGAAGGAAGGAAGGAAATGTACTATCAAAAGCATGTTTGAGGGGCTAGGGTTGTGACTCAGCGGTAGAGCACTCGCCTAGCACGTGCATGGTCCAGGTTCGATCCTCAGTACCACATAAAAATAAAGGCATTGTATACACTAAAGCCAATAAATTTTTTTTTTTAAAAAAAAAAAAAAAAAAGCATGTTTGAATTTGTTTAACTCACCAAGAAGCTGGAATACCCAAAATGAATTTTTTTAAAATATTTATTTATTTACTTTAGTTGTACACAATGCAATGCATTTATGTTTACGTGGTGCTGAGGATCGAACCCGGGCCACGTACGTGCGAGGTGAGCGCTCTGCCGCTGAGCCACAACCCCAGCCCCCAAAATGAAATTTTTTTTTAAGTTTATTTCTGTGACCCTGCACAATAAAACTTCAAGACAGCCTCTTCTGAGAAGAGTTTAATAACCCAATGTGTAAGTCATGCAATGACTTACAATTCTGACTCAACCCTAAGGTACAATAAAGAGGCAACAACACGGGCAACAACAGATATGGGTCTAAATCTTAACTCTACTACTCCCCAGGTGACAAACACCTTGAAAAGTCACATAACCACTCTAAATTTTCTCAAGGGTACAAATGAATACTAAGCAAGTAAGCTAAGATAATGTTGAAAAGTACTTTACAGAGAGCATAGCATGTTATTAAGAATAAAAAGCCATTGTCCCTTTTGTAAAAAGAGATGTTCTATTAAATATACAGTTTGTGGGGGCTGGGGTTGTGGCTCAGCGGTTTAGCGCTTGCCTAGCACATGTGCGACTCGGGTTCGATCCTCCTCAGCACCACGTAAAAATAAAGGCATTGTGTACAACTAAAACAAATAAATATTTTTTAAAAATATATACAGTGTGTGTATGTAAAATTAACCTTTCTAAAATATTATAAATTCTGAAATTCTAAAACATCTGGCCCTAAGATTCTGAACAAGTGAGTAGTGTTACTGTACCTTTATAAAATCTTAGGGGGAAAAAAAATTAACAATAACTTGTATACATATATTTTTAAAAGTCAATCAGCCAAGTTCCCCACATTTGTTTGACAGTTCCATCAATGCCAAGGAATCTAAGTTTCCTTGCCAAGGAGACAATAATCACTGTAGATGGACAAATGCTCTTCCTCCAGAACTCTAACCTCAGTTGGTTAGAATACATTTGTTAGTAGGCTTTTCATATCAGTTTTCTCTATTTAACAATAATCTCTATTTGCAAAGATATAGACATTGAAAATATTGCAAATATATTACCATAATAGCAGTTGTACTTGATACTTGAGTATTTGAATAAAACAATGAATGAACTGCATTATCTGCCTCCACACACACCCATACCAGAGGTCTATTTGCTTAATTTACATTTCTTCATAAGTCCCTTGAGTTATCAATTAAATACAGAATGAGTGATAAGAATGTATCAGTTAGGATATTTTCACATAAACATAAGAGAAAATCCAAAACCCCTGCATTAAACAAGAAATTCACTGGCTCACATAACTGAGAGTCTAGAGGTGAACTACCTTCAAAGAAAGGCTTGATCTAGCACCTCAACTGAGGTGACCAAAGTGTTCTGGGGTTTTCTCCCCACTCTCTGTTAACTACTTCAGTATGGCTTTTTTTTTTGGGGGGGGGGGCCACCGGGACTCAGGGGTACTCGACCACTGGACCACATCCCCAGCCCTTTTTTGTATTTTATTAGAGACAGGGTCTCACTGAGTTGCTAAGTGCCTCGCCATTGCAAAGGCTGGCTTTGAACTTGTGATACTCCTGCCTCAGCCTCCCAAGTGCTGGGATTACGGGCATGCTCCAGCACACCCAGCTTCAGTATGGCTTCTTATTTCAGTATGGCTTCTTATTTAACTAACTTGCCTTTCACGGTCAGATGACAGCTGCCAAGAGTCCTTTGTTTTTCAGGTTGAGTTTCGGAGTAGGAGTACCAGCATTCCTAGCAAATGTCCTAAGATTCATTTGATTGATCTGGCTTAGGTCATATACCTGCCATGATTGCTTCAGGTAAGACATATGTTCCATTCATACAAATTTTTCAAAATATATATAAAATAAAGCATATTAAAGTTGATCTTAGTGATTTAAATTTCTTTTGAAATTCATTTTCTTTTTTCTTTCTTCTTTGGTGATAGAGGGGACTGAACCCAGGGGTGCTCTACCACTGGCCTACATCCCCAACCCATTATTCACTCATTCATTTGTTCACTCACTCACTCATTCATTTATTCATTCATTCTGAGACAAGGTCTAAGTTGCCAAGGCTGGGTTTGAATCATGATCCTCCTGCTTTGGCTTCCTGAGCTGCTGGGATTATAGGCATGTGCCACCACACCTGGCTTAAACTTCTTATATTACAAATAATGGTATTACAGCGTTTAAATCAATGCATAAAAACACATCATACAACTTTCCCTATCTTCCTTCCCCCCCCCCCCCGGTATCAGGAATTAAACCCAGGGCACTTAACCACTAAACCATATCCCCAGCCCTTTTTGTTTTATTTTCAAACAGGGTCTCGCTAAATTGCTCAACCAAGGGTGGCTTTGAACACACGATCCTCTCACGGGCCTCTGCCTCAAGTCCCTGGGATTACAGGCATGTGCCATGGCACCTGGCTTCCCCCCAACCCCTTTTTTAAGAAAGTCAAGTCATTTTGCCACATACCTTTATTTTTATATGGTACTGAGGATCGAACTTAGTTCCTCACACATGCTATGTAAGCACTCCACCACTGAGCTTCCAACCGCAGCCCTTCCCTATCTTCTTAAAAGGTTATTCTCCCATTTTTCATCACAACATATGAAGAAAAAAAAGTAGGTGTGGTATAGCTCAGTGGCAGAGTGCATACAGTACACTCCAATATGCAAGGTCCCAGGTTCAATGACCATTACAAAAAAGGAGAAAAAAGAATGAAAGTAAAAATTTCCCTGAATGTATATTACTTTAAAAAATTATAAACACGGGCTTATGATTTTTCTTCTTAGTGTAGATGAAAACAAAATAGATTTTCAAATTGAATAAGCTGTTCTTATCTCACACTTTCTCAAGATTACAACAGCAGGATTTAAAAGAAAAGATCAGAAGAGGAGTACATGGCTATTTTGAACTGGGAGGAAAGGTGATTTGTTTTGTAAAGCTTTAAAATACAAGCAACCAGGTAATCCATCCTACAGCTCAAGGACCCCTTCACTACACTTACTGTTAAATCTCCTCCCATTCCTGCCCTTCTCAAAACACAACTAAAAATCTAAGAACAGACAGGATGTATACTTTAGGAAATCTTTATGTGAACAAATATACATTATAAAATTTTAAAAAATTATTTCTGAATTACATTTCTTACCATCCATGTCCCCCATTTCTATAATTAACACAGAAAAACAGAAGGTAAACTATTGTGTTTTTATAACAGAGAAGGAAGTAAATTTGGTTTATCAAATTGAAAGCCAATACTTTACCATATGGGAGAGAAGCTGGTTCTGATGGTAAAGTTAGACAAAAACAAAAGGCAAAATCCAAGCAACATGTTTTTAGAGTAGAACTACCTACCTGAACATGTGTTACACACTGGTGTTTTAAAATAAAAAGCCAAACTTAAATCACAATCCTAGAAGGAAGCAGTGTGGTTAAAGAAAAGGATATAAATTAAAAGAAAACCTAAGTAATTATTCAATTATTTGGATTGGTTTTTCAAACACCCTACTGTTCAAATAATTCAATTCAGTAAATATACATTGATGGCAGCAGAAAGATGAAATTACCCATGTTAGACATAACAGGGATATAAACACAGCTCTGGATTTCACAAAGTTTACAATGTGCTACAAAGGCAATTACACCAACCAAAATTACTAAACTGCACAGAACAAAATCAAATAGAAATCCACAAGACACTAAAAGGTACTGTGTAATCAGAAAAGGAGAAATCAATGAATTTGTATGATTTCTGCAGCAAATAACAGAAAATGTCAAGCCAAACTGATTAAACAGTAAGGAGAGTCAGGTAAAGGGGCTCCAGACATATTACACAGGGCTCCAGTTCTACTTCTCTGCAGTACCCTTGGTTCTGCCCTGCCCTTCTTCACAGAAGGCATCATTCTCAAGCTACTAGCAAGAAGGCTGCAGCAGCTCCACAAGTCACACACAGATAAAACAAGTTCTAGGGAAAAAAGGAACCATCTCGGGGGCTGGGATTGTGGCTCAGTGGTGGAGCGCTCGCCTAGCATGTGGGTGACCCGGGTTCGATCCTCAGCACCCCATACAAATAAAACGCATTGTGTACAACTAAAAGCAAATAAATAAAAATATTTAAAAAAAAAAAAAAAAAAAAAAAAGGAACCATCTCTTTTTTCTTCTTTTTCTCAAAAGCAAGAAAATCTCCAAAATCCTCTTACAGATTTCCCTTTTATCTCCCATTGGACAAAAGTGGCACTCAGGCCCATTCCTAAAACAATAACTTCCAAAGGGACTAAAAGCTATCACAACTAAAAGGAGAATGGTTATTGGTAAATATGACCATCACCCTCAGTATTGGTTGACTATTTCAAGGACAATATTTCAGGTCTTAGACTGCAGAAGAAATAAAAGAAAAACATAGAAACAAAGGAAATTATGTGCCTAATCAAAAGAACAAAGTCAAACTCTGAACTCATACATTAAACATGCATGCTGTTAGGGGATAATGAATTCCCTCAGACTGTGTTATCGTCACTCTCTATAATATAAAAATTAACTCACTATTCATCAGTAAACACTAAAAATATAGGGAAAGTAGTCTTTATATGGAAAGGATTAAGGTTATTTAATTACTGGGAAGTTACTGAGACTTACCACTCCTCATGAATGAACCACTCATTCAGCTAAATCTGCAATAAGAACACTCCATATGTATGCACACAGATGATTCTGCAGACTCATTATCAGTAGAAGTTGTTCCTTGAAGATTTTTTCTCATTTGGGTTCCAGGTTTCATTCAAAAATCCACATACTCAAAACTGGCTCTATCTGCAAATGAAAGCATGCAATTAGGAGGCAAGAGCTGCAGGGAGCAATTCCTCCCTAGCCCATATGTCATTAACTGATACATATGTGAAAACTGAAGTCAAACCTCAACTCACTAAGCACCATGTTTAAACTAAACAACCTACATTTTAATGTCTGTAATACGCTAATTAAACAGTTACCACCCTTTTCCCATCATAAAAATTTATTGTTGCATCCAGAGTATACCACATGCAACTTTTACCCAAGGTTGCCCACTGGGCAGAATCCAGCACACAATGTCTTCAGTGGACCCACCCAAGATTGGACTACATAGTGTGTTAAAGGATAGCTGCCTACATTTACAAATCTCAAGTGTTTACCAAAAAATCCAGATTTATGACCTCTCTTGAAAAATAAGTAGATCTGGCAATACTGGGTCGACACTCCCACATGGTTTGGAGCTGATTAGCATCTAACTGTTTAGATGGGCTTTGCAGTTCTCCACAAATATCACCACTCTTACATTACAACCTGGCTCACAGTTACCTGTCTGAACCCTGTAAGCACCCGAATTTGCAAACTTTGCTATTTATTTATGATAGCTCACAGGGAACATTTCATCATTGTAAAAGCCAAGCATTTTTTTCCTGTATTGGGGATATAATATAGTATAAGGGATAATAATGTGGGCTTTGAAATCAGAAGGCCCTAGGTTTGAGTTCTAATTTTGCAATTGACTAGCCATGACTTTGGGCCTTATTTAACCTAAGATTTATTTCTTCATTTACAAGCATCCAAATAAACATATAACACTTAACACAGTAACCAAACAACAGCCCTAAAATCTAATACATGCAAGTTAAATTGATAATCCTAAACCCATTCCTTCCTCACCTCAGTGAATTACACCTTGATCTATGTAATTACTATTAAAGTCACAAACATGAAAGTCCATATCAAATATTCTTTCTCATTCGCCAAAACCATCACCAAAACAACTGATTCTCCCAAAAAATATATAATTTGAACAGATTCTTAGAATTCCGACAATAAAAACAAACAGCAATTACTTACTCAGAATCAACTATTTTGCTCAAACTGCCTACTAACTCAACTATTTTAATAATAGTAGCTTAAATTTCAAGGTTCCATGTTAAAGGAACATTGGTTATATCATTAAAATAAAAATGATGACAAAACACTGGGCTGCTGCACACCATTCCTTCCAGGGTTTGTTTGTTTTGTTTTTGGTGCTGGGGATTGAATCCAGGAGCACTTTTATCACTGAACTGCATTCTAGACCTACATCCTACAACCTACTCCCAGGGTTGGCCTAGAATTTGCCATCCTCCTGCCTCAGCCTCCTGAGGATTACAGACATGCACCACCATGTCCAGCTCCTTCTTAGGTATTAATATTAATTTTCTGAAATTAAACGTTTCTTCAACTGTGACCTGACAGTGACCTAAAAGGCTATGCTTAATCTGATGATGAAATAAAACAGAAAAATTACTAGAATTAATAAGTTTAGAAAGGTTGCAGGATACAAGATCAGTACTCAAAAGTCAATGCCATTTCTACAGAAAAAAATGTTCAAACAATCAGAAACTAAAATTTTGTTTTTAATTGCATTTACAGGGTCATAAAAATATGGAGTAGGACTGAGGATGTAGCTCAGTGGTATAGCATTTGCCTAGCATGTATGAAGCCCTGGGTTGGATCCCTAGCACTACCCCTCAAACAAACAAAACAAACAAGTAATTAGGAATAAATCATCCAATGATGTGTAAAGAACACAAATACAACTGGCCCCTGAAAAACACAGCGGGTAGGGGCCCTGACCCTGCACAGTTAAAAAAATCTGTGTGTAACTTATGACTCTCCAAAAACTCAACTACTAATAGCAGCTATTGATCAGACAGATAACATAAACAGTCAGCACTATTTTATGTGTATAAATATATATTGTGAGAAACACAAGAGAACCATGAGAGATCACTTTTTACTGCTATATCCAATTTATTGATATAGCTCATACAGAGACAAGTAGTATTACATAGTATTTTAAGTAAATACTCTCAAACCTTGAACTCACCACAATAGCAATCGGTGGGGGCAAAAAGAAAAAAATCACTACAGTAATATAGTATATACTATAGTCAATTTTAAACAATTGTGATTTAATACCACATTCTTTTGTTTTATATTTTTCTTGACTGCAAACAGTACCATGCACTATCTATATAAAAATAAGTTTTGGCAAGTGTTAACTTTATATAACAGATTTATATATTTTTTCTGGTAGTAAATGATAATATATATTACTCTCTACATATTTTTAGGTACTGATGACATATATTTTTTAAAAAAATTTTTATACAGAAGAATGAAATAGCATGTGCAGTAAATGGATGGAACTGGAGACAATCATGTATGTGAAATAAACCAATCTCAAAAAAACAAAGGCCAAATGTTCTCTGTGATGTGCAGATGCACACAATTAGTAAGTAGGGGAAATAAGAAAAATTTAGTAGATTAGACAAAGGGGAATAAATAGAAAGGAGGGGGGATGGGAATAGGAAAGACAGTAGAATGAATCAGATATAATTTTCCTTTGTTGATGTACATGACCAGTGTAACTCCACATCATGTACAACCATAAGAATGGGAAGTAATACTCCATGTTGTATAATATGTCAAAATGCACTCTACCCTCATGAATGTCTAAAAGGAACAAATAAAATAAAATTTTAAGAATTTTTTTAAATTATATTTTTAGATTACATAGCTTTTTTTTCCAAATTATCACAAATCTCCAAAACAAAAAAAAAAAAAAAAAGCAAATTAGCATACATGTACTGTGCAGTTGAAAACCTGTGTTGTTGTTCAAGGGTTAAATGTAAATGGAGCCGGGCGCGGTGGCGCACGCCTGTAATCCCAGCACTTTGGGAGGCTGAGGCAGGAGGATCACGAGTTCAAAGCCAGCCTCAGCAATGGCGAGGCACTTAGCAACTCAGTGAGACCCTGTCTCTAAATAAAATACAAAAAAGGGCTGGGGATGTGGCCCAGGGGCCGAGTGCCCCTGAGTTCAATCCCTGGTACAAAAAAAAAAAAAAAAATGTAAATGGAGAGAGGAATTATGTTCAAACATCAGTGAAGTTAATGGTGTTAACATGTCAATTATCTCCAATTAGAGCAACAGATTCAAATTAATTATAATCAAAATCTTAGCGGGCTTTGTTTTTGTGTGTGTTTTTCTTTTTGTCATTGTTGTTGGTTGAAATTAACAAGTTGATTCTAAAATCATATGGAAATACAATGAACCTAGATCAGTCAAAACACTTTGAAAAAGAAAACTGGAATCTTTACACTACTTGACCTAGATCAGTCAAAACACTTTGAAAAAGAAAACTGGAATCTTTACACTACTTGAGTTCAAGGTTTATTTACAAAGTTATAAAAATCAGCAGTATGGAGAAAGACTAATAAATAGGTCAGTAAGACAAAACTGAGAGTCCAGAAAAAAGAACTACTCATTTGGTTAACTGATTTTCTACAAAGGTGCAAAGGCATTCCAGTGGAGAAAGGACAACTTTTCAACAACTGAAGGAATGCACCTTGTAACATATACAAAAAATAACTCAAAATGGATCATACACAACTAAAGATAAAACCTAAACCTATAAAATTTCATGAAGAAAATGGGGACTAACATTTTTCCAAGGCAATAGCTTTGTGGCCCTTGGCTTAGGCAAAATTTCTTAAACAGACAAAAGCATGATCCAAAAGATAAAAGTAATCAATTAGACTTCATCAAAATTACTTATTTCTGCTATTTGCAAAACACTGTTAACAGAATGGGAAAAAATATCTGCAAATCACATTATCTGACCAAGGAGTTGTATTCAGGATACAGAAAGAACCCCAAACTCGGTAATAAGAATATTCAATTTAGGGGCTGGGGTTGTGGCTCAGCGGTAGAGCACTCACCTAGCACATGCACGGCCCGGGTTTCGATCCTGAGCACCACATAAAAATAAAGGCATTGTGTACAACTGAAACAAATAAATTTTTTTTTAAAAAAAGAAAATTCAATTTAAAAATTGATAAATGAATGTATAACTATAATGCACCAATTAAAAAGGGGGGGGGGGGACAAATGATCTGAACAGAAGATATATATATATTTGGAAGGCAACCAGGCCTTCCAAATGCTGCTGGGGCAAATGTTAGGTGTACAACCATTTAAAAGGAACATTTTGGCAGTTTCTTAAAAAAAAAAAAAAAAAACACATAACTGGGCTGGGGCTGGGGCTGGGGCTGAGTAGTAGAGCACTTGCCTAGCATGTGTGAGGCACTGGGTTCAATCCTCAGAATCACATAAAAATAAATAAATAAAAATAAAAGTATTGTGTCCATCTGCAATTGGGGAAAAAACAAAACTACACGCCTGCCCACAACTCCTAGGTATTTGCCTAAGAGAAATGAAAGTATATATCCACAAGATAATGTTTATAGTAACTTATTTGTAATAGATGGTAAATTAAATAGGGCCACTTGTATAAGGATGTCTCCATACTTTCAGTTCCTATATAATGAAGTGCCACTCAATAACTCAGTACATAAATAAAAGTGAAACCTAACTGACTTGAAGAGTTCAACAGATGGTGAAGTCTCACCCCATCAGAAACTACCAAGCTTCAGCTTATCACAGGCTCAGCTGATCAGATCATGCCCAAAGAAGGTAAAGGAGATGTAACCAAACTATTTTCATACCTTACTTTCCTTTGCTATCTATAAATATAACCCAGTTGCAGACAGAACTCTCTGAACCTTGTATGGTTCTGAATGCTCCCTCCCTTTATTAAAATGATTTTTTCATTTATGAAAATCATTCTTTATTAAAATAAACTCTGCCAAATTTAAATTGTCTGAAGTTTTTCATTTAACATATAAAGATCTGGAAACAACTAGAACTGCCCACCAACAGACAAAAGGATAAACATGTAGTATAGCCACCCAATGGACTACCACTTGCAATAAAAAAGAATGAATCTACATTCATCAACATGAATGAATCTCAAAATAATTATGCTGAGTGAAAAAGCCACATAGGGCTGGGCAAGTACCTAGTGACCAGGAAGTGCTCAGTGATAGAGCTCTTGCCTAGCACGCAGAAGGCCACAGGTTCTGTCCCCAATAGAAAGAAGGAAGGAAGGAAGAAGAAAAAAGAATATATATACTATATATCTATTTATATAAAATTCAAGAAAATGAATAATTTAGGGCAATAGAAAGATGATCAGCTGATTAATTGCCTGGGAATAGAGGTGGATGAGCGAGAAAAGAGATTACAAAGGGCTAAAAAGAAAACTTTTGAGGTATGCTACACATGATAATGAATGCCTGTAATCCCAGCTACTTGGGAGGCTGAGGCAGGAGGATTACAAATTCAAGGCCAGACTGGGGCAATTTAGGGAGACCCTGTCTCAAAATAAAAACTAAAAATGGGTGGGGGGTGAAACACAATGGTAAAGCACTTGCCTGGCATGGCAAGGCCCTGCATTCATCAATCCCCAGTACAGAAGGAAGGAACTTTGAGGGAAAGATATTTTCAATATCTTTTTTGTTGTTGATTTGGTTTGGTTTCGTTCCTTATGGTGCTGGCAATCAAATCTAGTGCCTCATAAGGCTATGCAAATTCTCCACCACCAACCCCGATTTTCAATATCTTGAATGAGGTGATCACAGGTATATATAATATACATATGTCAAAATTTATCAATTTCAAAAGTGTATCTTATTGCTAAGCACTGTGGGATCTCAAAGAAAGCATAACCAAAAACAGCACTCTAACCTAGTATAACTGGGCACAAGCAAGAGGGAAATTTGGTAGATTTCAACATTATTAATTTAATTGTAGCCCTTACAGTCCCTCATTCCTTCCATTATATTTGGTAGGAACAGCTAAGTCATTTCACTGTCAACCAAAAAGACATTTTAATATAACCACTTAATGAGCATTCATCTGGGGATCATTACTAACATGTACTTCAAATTCTGCTTAGAATTAGTGAAAAAGCCATAAAACCAGATCAGATTTAACTGTTAAATTCTGACATGCATAGGTGCTTTCTGCACCATATTAAATGCCACCTTTTTGCCTATTATTTATACTGAAAAAAAAACAGAACTATGTTATATCCTTAGCTGAATTTAACCATTAAATTTTATTTTAGACAATATCAAAAGTGTGGGGGCTGGGGTTGTGGCTCAGCAGTAGAGCCTAGCACGTGCGCAGCCTGGGTTCGATCTTCAGCACCACATAAAAATAAAAGGCATTGTATACAACTAAAAACAAATAAATAAATATATTTTTAATGATATGAAGATAAATACGGTTTGAAAGCTAGAGCATACTTCGACATACATTCTTTTTTTTTAATATATATTTATTTGTTTTAGTTGTACACAATGCCTTTATTCTTACGTGGTGCTGAGGATCGAACGCGGGCTGCGCACATACTAGGCGAGAGCTCTACCGCTGAGCCACAACCCCAGCCCTAAATAAACATTTTTTTAAAAGTGCGCATCCCTATTTCCATGCAGAGATTTCCATTCTCTAAATAATCAGTCTTAGTTACATCATATTGCATGAAAAAAAGATTGCACCTTTGAAGAAATGAATTTACGGTGCTACTTTTGAATGCTTTTACAGTAGTCGCATAGAAAAATTATGTTCATTCTGCATCATCCCATGGCAGAATTCAAATGAATGAGCAAGCTGTATTCACACATTAGAACATCTTTCTACATACATGACTGCTGCCTAAAAGTAGAATGCCCTGCGCCTTGGAATACCTGTCATCAGAGGTCATGGGGATATTAAGACAATGATTCAAAACTTCCATTGGCAATTGATTTAAACCAACTTTATGATTCCTTCCAATTCCAAGGTCCTCTTATGATTAAAAATAAAACACATCTTTAAGGGTACTACACTTCAATTCAAACACTATAATTCAAAAGCCTTAGATTTTAAACTGATCAAAACACATGAAGATAAAAGTCCTAAGTCTTTTTTTTTTAATATTTTTATTTATTTGCTTTAGTTGTACACAATGCGTTTTATTTGTACGTGGTGCTGAGGTTCGAACCCGGGTCACCCACGCGCTAGGCGAGCGCTCTACCACTGAGCCAAAATCCCAGCCCCCAAAAAGTCCTAAGTCTTACAGAAACATTTTTGTTTAGTTTCTACTTTTCCCCAATGGGCAGTGGCTACATTAGCAGGACTTGGTCCTATTAAATTAATGTTGAATGAAAAACACATACTTAAATACATGTCCCATTTTCCTGTTCTTTTAAAGACAAACACCAATTCTTTTTATCTTCCCAAAGAAATATATATCTGTCAGGGACAAATACCAATCTGTAAGAAATCTATTCCAATCTCCTAATTTTACAGAATTAGGAAGATGAAGAAATTTGTCCAAAAATTATATAACTAGTCACTATAAAGTCTTTTCGGGCTGGGGTTGTGGCTCAGCTGTAGAGCGCTAGCCTAGCACATGTGTGGCCCATGTTCGATCCTCAGCACCATGTAAAAATAAAGGCATTGTGTACAACTAAAACAAATTAATAATTCTTTTTTTTTTTTTTAAAGTATTTTCACGGGGTTGGGGTTGTGGCCCAGCGGCAGAGCGCGCTCGCCTCGCATGTGCGCAGCCTGGATTCGATCCTCAGCACCATGTAAAACCATAAATGCGTTGCATTGTGTACAACTAAAAGTAAATAAATACATATTTTTAAAAAAAAGTATTTTCACCCAGATGTGCTACTTGTGCCTCAACTCCACTTCTTCCCCACCACTCTCCCATCCCAATCCCATTCTATTTGTTTTCATTAAATTTTCTCTCATCTACCTGTTTTCCAAAACCAGAAATAAGGGCGTTATCCCTGATTCCCACCTTTCTAGCTTTCTCCCACTGCAAAACAATAATCAAGTTCTCTCTTAACCATTTTTCCAATCTTTTTCCTTCCAATCCTACAGTCGCCAGTGGAAGTCTAGGCACCACCTAAAAAATACCATAACTGCTGCTGACAGGTCACCAATCTTGACCCCTCTAATTTGTTTACATTTTGGCTAGAATGATACTTCTAAAGTAAATGTTTCATCATACTACTCCTGATCTAAGACCCCTTACAATAATGTACTGTTATCTTCAGGAAAGTTTGGTTCCTTCATATGACTTCCAAGGTAATTTTCAACCTCATTTACTGCCTTTTCTATCGGAGGTCCTGTAATAGTGCCATTCAACCAGCCTCAATTTTTTTTCTATTCCTCAAAAACATGAGACTCTTTCTCTTGCCTATAGGGCATCATTAACTAAAGATTATTCACTGACTATTCAATCGACTAGTCAAACCTCTGCCTTCAGAACTCTGTTGGACTATCACTATCACTTCCTTCCCCATCCTCAAAATCTACATTAGGCACTCTTTCAATGTATCTTGTAACTTCCCATCAGGGGACCCATATTACAGAGATCCTCAGTCCTAGCTACATCTCCAAATTGTGGGGGTAAGCATGGCCCCAGAATTTCAGATTCAAAAGTGCTGTGAAATATGACATCCAGTTCTAGTGGTTTTTGGTTTTTGGTTTGCTTGTTTGTTTCATTTGCTTTTGCAGTGCTAGAGATCAAGTCCAGGGCCTTGTGCATGCAAGGCACACACTCTGCTACTAAACTATATTCCCAACCCTCAGTATCACAGTTTAAAAGACATTTGAATGTCTCCAGGGAAGACAAAGCAGATAACGGAGGGTCTAAAAATTATGTCACATGAGCAAGAGTTAAGAAAACAAAAAAGTTCAAGGGAAAGACAGGACAGTTGTCAAGTATCTGCAGGTCTTAGCATAGCATGTGAAAAGGAAGCAGACTTATGGGTTGCCAATGAGGGTGTAATCAAACACAAAAGTCAAAGTTCCAGCAAGGCAATTTTGGGTTTTAAACAATGGAAGAACCATCTAAGTCTTAACTGCTCCCCCAAGATACCGGGATGCCTACAAAAGCAGTGAATTCATGATCATGTGAGGTTTTTAAGATCAGGATTCCTACATATAGGAGAATGTCAAACCACATAGTATCTACAGTCCAAATTAATCCTAAGATTCTATGACATCTAAATTCATAAAATATTTTAAACATGACTGGGCGGCAGCTGAATTAAACAATCACATTACCCTAACCTACCCTAATAAGAAGCATAACTTAGTAAGATATGAGATTTAACTGTTTTACAAAGAACTCAAAGGAATTACTCATAAAAATAGCTGAATATATTTTCCTATCCTGTATTATTCAGCTTTTTAAAGAAACAAAAAGTATTCTTAATGATTGGAAGTAGAGAGAATCTCCTAGCTTTTATTTTACTCTGTATGCAAAAACCAAAAGAAATCTAGATGCCAATGTGTCGATCTATTCACATAGAATATATTTGTCAAAGGGTAAAAAAAATGACGTCAAAAGGCTTATTTTAAAATTTTAGAAAGACTGCAGACTAACACATATTTGATTTCTCATTTATACATGATTATTGAAAGGAAACAAATAAAAACAAAAAGAAACTTTTTAAAAATAATGAAAGGAAAGGGCTGGGGTTGTGGCTCAGCGGTAGAGCGCTTGCCTAGCGCATGCGCAGCCCGGGTTCAATCCTCAGCACACCACGTAAAACAAAGGCATTGTGTACAACTAAAACAAATAAATAATTTTTAAAAAATAGTGAAAGGGGCTGGGATTGTGGCTCAGCGGTAGAGCGCTCGCCTAGCACGTGCACGTCCCAGGTTCGATCCTCAGCACCACGTACCAATAAACATATTGTGTACAACTAAAGCAAATAAATAAATATTTTAAAAAAAGAAAATTAATTAAAAAAATAGTGAAAGGAAAAAAAAGATTTTTTAAATGTTTCCTAATATTCCATGTATTATATCTTGAGGTCAAAATGATCTAGAAAGAAGCCATTTTTGCAGGAGTTGAGGCCAAAAATGCACAATGAAAACAAAACAACAACACAAAAAAATAATATAAGGTTATTTATCCTCAAGACATCCAAGTCAACCTTATCCTATGACTTTTTTTTTTTTTTTTTTCCTTGTGGTACTGGGAATTGAACACAGGGTCTCATGCAAGGTAGTCAGTTGCTCTACCACTAAGCTATATCCTCAGCCCTTTTCTCATTTTATTTTTTAAATATTTGTTTAGATGTTGATAAGCCTTTATTTTATTCATTCATTTACTTATATGCTATACTGAGAATCAAGCCCAGTGCCTCACACATGTTGGCAAGTGCTCTACCACTGAGCCACAACCTCAGCCCCTCTCTTTTTATTTTGAGATAGGGTCTTGATAAATTGTCCAGGCTGAGGTGGGATTACAAACATCAGCCACAGCCCAGCCCTATGGCCTTTTTTAAAAGGACAAAAAAAACAGCATACATTAGTAATTTACAATCTCCATACCTTTATTTTACTCCTGAGGTGGGGGGGGGGGGGGGGATCTATTTTCCTTAAAACATAAGTTGTAATGTGCTACACAAACATCTCATATTCTTTTTCCTTCTTTTTAATATTATATACTCTTACATTTGACTTTATTAAGAAGGTTGATCTTTTCTCCTCACAATAAAACCTTTAATTTTTTAAATACTTTTTAGTTATCAATAAACCTTTATTTTACTTATTTATATGGAGTGCTGAGAACTGAAACCAGTGCCTCCTCACACATGCTAGGCAAGCACTCTACCACTGAACCACAATCTCACCCAAAAACCTTTATTTTTATGCAAAATATTTTTTTTTTTTTTTTTTTTTTTTTTTTGTGGTACCAGGGATTGAACTCAGGGGCACTCGACCACTGGGCCACAAATTTAGAGACAGGGTCTTTTGCTAAGTTCGCCATTGCTGAGGCTGGCTTTGAAATCGCGATCCTCCTGCCTCAGCCTCCCAAAATTACAGGCGTGCGCCACCGAAATATTTTTTAAAAAGAAATAAATTTGGGGCTGGGGTTGTGGCTCAGCAGTAGAGCACTCACCTAGCACACGCACAGCCCGGGTTCGATCCTCAGCACCACTTACAAATAAATGCATTGTGTACAACTAAAGCAAATAAATAAATATTAAAAAAAAAAAAAGAATTAAATTTATAAGGGCTGAGGATGTAGCTTACTGGCAGAGTGCCTGCCTAGCACACAGAAAGCTCTAGGGTCAATTCCCAGTGTGAGTGGGGTTTGGGAGTAGGTTCCCACTCATCTTTTCATACACCCTTCCAAAGCATATTTGCATATATGGAAGGCTATAAAGGGAAACAATCTAACTATAAGGCTTCTGGTATAGGTTGAATTTGTTCTCTCCTTCCAAAAAAAAAAAAAAAAAAAAATTTTTATATGTTGAAATTCTAACCCTTAGTCCCCATAAGTGTGATCTTATTTGGAAACAGGGTTGTTGTGGGTATACCTCAGTGACAGTGAGCCACAGCTCTTAGACATACAATCACAAGGATAAACAACTAATATTTTACAGTGTATGTGTTGCCAGTGTTTTCTGGTTCAGTACATGAAATACTCAACACTGTATTATAGAATAAGGTGTCACAGGGCATAGTGGCACATACCTATAATTCCAGCTATTCAAAATACCAAAGGGGAGGATGGGGGGTGGGCGCTTAGTTAGCACATACAAAGCCCTGGGTTCAATCTCCAACACCAATAAAAGAAGGAAACCCTCAGCACATGGGTAGGCAAGGCTAATCTATGATATTCTGATAGATTACATTATAACAACAGGTTTATGAGGACATGATCCCAATTGTGAATCCCAGTTGCCTTCATGAGGAATAAAGTAATATGGTAAACTGCATCCTTTTCTTTTTTTTTTTTTTTTAATATTTATTTATTTGCTTTAGTTGTACACAATGCGTTTATTTGTACGGGGTGCTGAGGATCTAACCGGGCCGCGCTCCCACGTGCTAGGCGAGAGCACTCTACCGCTGAGCCACACCCCAAGCCCTCATTTTCTTTTTATAGAGATCAATCTGCATTTCAGTCAGGCCCTGAATACTAGAGCCTAAAAGTAAAATGATTGTTAACCAACTATTCATTAGAAAGGGGAAGGGGCAATACTTAATAGAAAAATACAGAACAAAATAAAAATAACTTTATTTCTTTTAGTCCACTCAGGTTGATATAGCAAAATAGCATAAATTGGGTAGCAAATAAACAACAGAAATGTATTTCTCCCCAAAGACATTTCAATTTGTAAACCTTGATTAATATTCATTTGTACACCTTCTCCAAATACACCCACAAATAGCATAATGGTACAAACATTGTTCTGTACCTTTTTTTCTTCCGTACATACTTTGCAAAATTCTTTTATATCAGTTTGTACAGATGTGCCTTCTCTTCTGTTATTATTTCATGATGTGACTTTTTCCCAAAAGCTGTTCTAATTTTTTATAATTTTTAAAAAATATTTTGTGTATTGGGCTGGGGATGTGGCTCAGCGGTAGAGCGCTCGCCCAGCACGTGCATGGCCCGGGTTCAATCCTCAGCACCACGTAAAAATAAACACATTGTGTACAACTAAAGCAAATAAATAAATATTTAAAAATATATATATATATTTTGTGTATTTATATAAGATGAATTCCTAGAAGTAAAATGTTGGATCATAGAAAACAAAAAGAAATTTATTTCTCACAGTTCTGGAGATTGGAAAATCCAGGATTAAGGCACCACCAGATCAAGTCTGGTAAGGAGTCCACTTCCTCACAAATGGCATCTTCTCAACTGCATCCTTAACCTCACATGATGGAAGGGTCAGACTAGATCTCCAGATCCTATTTCATAAGGGCACTAATCTTACACTCAAGAGGGAGCCCTTATCATACCTGAAGGCCCCACTGCCTAATACAAAGACACTGGGATTATTATTTTCAGTGATGAACTTGGAGAAGACACAAATATTCAGACCAGAGTATAATTCATTTTTAGATCATTAAAATCTGATTGAGTATTCAAGCTGTACATCAAAATATTTCTATATGTTCAACCATTCAACACTCTAAAAACACTATTTTATTAGTAAAAAGATCTTTGTTTATTTTTTCCTAGTGTTGGGAATTGAACCCAGGGGGCACTCTATCACTGAACAGCTCTTTTTTTTTTTTTTTTTTTAAAGCATCATTTTTAAAAATTATTTATTTATTTGCTTTAGTTGTACACAATGCGTTTATTTGTACGTGGTGCTGAGGATCAAACCCGGGCCGCGCACTCTAGGCGAGCGCTGCTGAGCCACAACCCCAGCTCTGAACAGCTCTTTTTAATTTGGAAATTAAATTGCCCAGGCTGGCCTCAGACTTGAAATCCTCCTATCTCAGCCTCCCAAATTGCTGGGATTACAGGTGTGCACCACCATGCCAGACACTGAAGATCTACATTTAAAGTAGATTAATAATAAACAGATTGTTTCAAGAGAACACAACAGATTGGTTTCCTAACAACTTTAACTTCCACCCCCATTTCTACATATACACAAACTTGTGTGTTACCAAGCATCAAATAACCCTACAACTTAGCAAAGGAATTCATTAGGAAGGTTCATAGCTGGATCATGTTTGTTACAATATTAATACTTTTGAAAGGTTCTTTGTGTTTAAAAGGTAAGATGGAAATTTACAAGATTTACTTATATGTAATGATAGTCTAGTTCTTACTTGTATTTTGAAAACTGTATTTCTAAAAAAGAAACAAATTTTTATTTTTAAAAAGTTATGGCCATGGGCTGGGATTGTGGCTCAGCAGTAGAGCGCTCGCCTAGCACGTGCACAGCCCGGGTTCGATCCTCAACACCACCTACAAATAAACACATTGTGTACAACTAAAGTAAATAAATAAATATTAAAAAAAAAAAAAAAAGTTATGGCCAGGGGCTGGCGATATAGTTCAGTTGATAGAGTGCTTGCTTCACATGCACAGGCCATGAGTTCAATCCCTAGCACCACGAAAAAAAAAAAAAAAATGTTATGGCCAGGGGGCTAGGGTTGTAGCTCAGGGGGTACAGTACTTGCTAGCATGTGTGAGGCACTGGGTTTGATTCTCAATACCACATATAAAGAAATAAAAATAAAAGTCCATTGACAACTTAAAAAAAAAAAAAAAAAAAGTCATGGCCAGGGGGCTGGGGTGATTATAGTTCAGTGGTGGAGTGCTGGCCCAGCACACATGAGGTACTGGGTTTGATCCCCGGCACCACATAAAAATCAAATAAACAAAATAAAGGCATTGTGTCCATCTACAACTAAAAATATTTTTTAAAAAGTTATGGCCATATAACAATAACCCTGGAAATTTTCTTCTACGATGAGAAAAAGGAACATGCTGAACACTATTAACATTACAGTCATCCAGTTACCAAACTGAAAAGTTTAAGAGGAAAGAGAGGGAAAAGAATAGCAAAAAACAAAACAAAACAAAAAATCCCTTTCCAACTCAAGCTGCATAGTAAACTGGTGATTTATGCCCCATATCAGACACATTAAACAATTCCTGGAAGTGGTACCCAGGAATCTGTGTTTTATTAAAAGTACCTCCTGGTTATTTTAATGCACTGCTAAGGTAGAAAAACCATCATTCTAAACAAACATTTTTTTTTTTTTTTTTTTTTTTTTGGGTACCAGGGATTGAACTCAGGGGCACTCGACCACTGGGCCACATCCCCAGCCCTTTTTTGCATTTTATTAGAGACAGGGTCTCCCTGAGTTACTAAGTGCCTCGCCATTGCTGAGGCTGGCTTTGAACTCGCGATCCTCCTGCCTCAGCCTCCCAAAGTGCTGGGATTACAGGCGTGCGCCACCGCGCCCGGCTCAAACATTTTTTTAAAAGCATCATAATATGATTCGCGTAACATAATATGCTCCTTCATCATATAAGCAAACACCACAAAGAATCTGCAACTTTGAAACTACAGAACATAAGCAACCTACAACTACAGGCCATAGAACAATCCCATTATTTATCAATATTTATCAAATGTATAAATATTTATCAAACATTTATCAATATTTCTCTGTATGGCTTCTGTGAAGGCTTCCCTTCCCTATATCCAGGAGCTTTTATATTAACCTAAGTTTTCTTCCAATATTTTTAAGATTTTCTTTTTTTATATCCAACTCTGGAAAACTGAGAATTGATCTAGGTATAGGTAAGAGATAAAGACCCAGTTTTCTTTCTTCATTTTTACTACTTTTTCTATTTTGACAATTAGTTTTATGAGGTTCTGATTAACACAGTCTGCCAAGTACTGTAAAAACTACATTGGTTTCACCATAAAAGTCAATTATACAGTTTGTCAAAACAAAACTTTAACATGGAATTTTTTTAGGTATTTTTTTAAATTATTTTTTATTCTAAGATGATATAAATGACAGCAGAATGCATTACATTTCATATTACACATATAGAGCACTTTTTTACAAATCTCTGGTTGTATGCAAAGTATATTCACACCATTCGTGACTTCATACATGCACTTAGGGTAATGATATCCATCTCATTCTACCGTCTTTTTTTTTTTTTTTTTTCACCCTTTTGCCCCCTCCCTTCCCCTCCCTCCCCATTGGCCATTCTAGTATTCCTCTAATCCTCCTATGCTCCCCATCCCAACCCGACTGTGAATTGGCCTCCTTATATCAGAGAAAACATTTGACATTTGGCTTTTCGGGATTGGCTAACTTCACTTAGCATTATATTCTCTAACTCCATCCATTTTCCTGCAAATGCCATGATTTTATTCTGTCTTATTGCTGAGTAATAACATGGAATTTTTTAAATGAGATAATTTACTTAAAAGGATAAATGCAGGGGCTGGGGTTGTGGCTCTGCGGTAGAGCGCTCGCCTAGCACGTGTGCGGCCCGGGTTCAATCCCCAGCACCACATAAAAATAAAGGCAAGCCAGGCGCGGTGGCGCACGCCTGTAATCCCAGCACTTTGGGAGGCTGAGACAGGAGGATCGCGAGTTCAAAGCCAGCCTCAGCAATGGTGAGGCACTTAGCAACTCAGTGAGACCCTGTCTCTAAATAAAATACAAAAAAGGGCTGGGGATGTGGCCCAGTGGTCGAGTGCCCTTGAGTTCAATCCCCAGTACCACAAAAAAAAAAAAAAAAAAAAAGGCATTGTGTACAACTAAAACAAATAAATAAATATTTATTTTTAAAAAAAGGATAAATGCATAATATCCATTATAAGTCATGACTCTTATTCATCTCAAACCTTAATAGGTTAATTGACTCAAGAAATATCTAGTATAGCAAAGAGACAACTGGGAAAGGAAGAGTCTCATAAGAGCAAAGCAAGAAATACTGAAAGAGGTGCGCCTCAAGCTGTAATCTCAAGACAAGATCAACCAATCAATCTTATAATGAGAATTTGAAAATGAAAGTTCCTGGGTGCAGGTACTGACATGTTTATTAGAACTGAACAATAGGTAGCCAGCCTAAGTCCATTTCTGACAAGATAACATAAACCATTAGGTAGGTTTTGCCGTAAGAACTAGTAATTACATTTTTTTTTAATTGGTGCTGGGGATGGAACCCAGTGCTTCGCGGGCTAAGCAAGCACTCTACCCCCGAGCCACAAACTCAGCCCCTAGCAATTAGATTTTTATAGCAGTATTTTCCATTAAAGTGAACAAGCAATATCCACAAAGTCAAGAATTTGGTCAATATTTTTTTAAAAAACATGTACAACACAGCCAGAGGAATGAGAAGTTGTGCTCCATTTGTGTACAATGCATCAATGCATCAAAATGCATTATGCCATGTATAGCTAATTAGAACAAATTAAATAATTAAAATAAATTTTAAAAGAAAAAATCAAAACGCATATACAACATATGGAAACTATATCTTTTGCAACTAAACTTTATCATGAAAAATACTAAGCATCAGCTCCAAAATATATTAAGAAGTACATAGGTTGGTTGGTTGTTTTTTGTGGTACTGGGGATTGAATCCAGGGATGTCCTTACCACTGAGCTACAACCCCAGACCCTTTTGTTTTTTAATTTTGAGACAGAGTCTTGCGAGAGTGCCCAGGCTGGCCTTGACTTTGCAATTCTGCCTCAGGCTCCTGAGCAGCTTGGATTACAGGCTTGCTATACTGACACCCAGAAGGACATAGTTTGGGGGAGGGTTTTTGTTTGCTTGTTGTTTTTAAGAAAAAATGTGGACTGGAGTTGTAGCTCAGTGGTAGAATACTTGCCTAGCACATGTGAGGCACTGGGTTCAATCCTCAGCACCACATAAAAACAAATATATAAAATAAAGGTATTGTGTCCATCTACAACTAAAAAAAAAAAAAATTAAAAGGAAAAATGTTACAGGGTACAGGAACAAAAAAGTTTACAGATTATCTTACTTTGCTGATACAGAATACTAAATAACAATGTCAAAAAAAAACAAAGTACAAAAGCAACAGAATATAAGAAACTCTTTAAGAAAAGTCATAAACTTGGAAAGGGGTTATTCAGGATGGGACCAACTCTTCAATTTCAGTGCCTGAAAATGTCCATACTAAAAAAACCTAATCTCTTGCTCCTTGGAAGTAGTCAACAGCCATCTTTAAAGCAGAGCTAAGAACTGGGATTGTGGCTCAGCGGTAGAGCGCTCGCCTAGCACGGGCACGGCCCGGATTCGATCCTCAGCACCACGTAAACACAAATGCATTGCATTGTGTACAACTAAAGCAAATAAATAAATATTAAAAAAGGAAAAAAAAAAAAGCAGAGTTAACTTTTTAGGTCATACTGTAACAGTGGTTACTCCTTTGCAAGCTGTCCTTTGGAAAAGTTACTTCCCCTCCCTCTACCTAGCACTCTAAATTTTAAAGAGAAGCATCACATGATCAAGGTGTTAATTGTAAATAATCTTTCTTTATATTTACACTCACAGAACCCAGAACATCTGACAATCTGAAACTCACATCAGAATATGTAATACCCGGGGCTGGGATTGTGGCTCAGCGTTAGAGTGCTTGCCCGGCCCCGGTTTGATTCTCAGCAAGACGTAAAAATAAAGGCACTGTGTACAACTAGAACAAATAAATAAATGTTTTAAAAATAAATAAATAAAAAAGAATATGTAATGCCCCTCTTATTCTGTAGTTCTGTGCCTCAACTCACACAAAACACGTAAATTGCTGGGAGATTTAACTTGAAGAAAAATAATATCTCATTTCAAGAACTACAGAAACTAACCCTAGAAGGTCAAGGTCCACTGCAATGTTCCAGCCAGAGACAGAGAAAAGGAGACAAGTACCTGATGACAAAAGCCTCACTCAACAAGTAGCCTTTCTATCCATCACTCTTGTACTTTCTTTCCTCCTATAAAAGCCCTTTTGTGTACCTGAGTTCCCCAAGATGGAACTTTGAGGACAAAAACCTCTCCATCTTCTCAGGATGCTGGCCCTTAAATAAAACTGATTACTTTCCCACATACTCTCATCTTCCAAGTGGTGGCTTTCGAGTAGCCAAGCAGCAACAATCCTAACAGTGTCTGTTGCAAAGAGATGCCAATTTAAACTAACACTCCCAACTTGATCTCAAATACTAAATAGTCGGGGCTGGGGTTGTAGCTCAGTGGTACAGTGCTTGCCTGCCATATGTGAGGCACTGAGTTCAATTCTCAGAACCACAAAAAAATTTTTAATTAATTAATTAAAGGTATTGCATCCATCTACAATTAAAAAATATTTTTAAAAAAGAGAAATACTGAATAATGAAAAATCTAAGTAAGAGTATTTGGCACTTGTTTAGTATTCCTAGTGAGATGTTTACCATATTGAAATTACCTAACCATTTGATATTTTGTGAAACATAGGAGGTATAAATAACTTCTGATGGAAAGGCACACTAAACTAACTTTCTGTACTTTGTCGAAAGTTTAAGGAAATAAAAAAAAAAATGTTGAAAGTTCAGTTTTAAAAAAGCATACAAGGGCTGGGGTTGTCACTCAGTGGCAGAGCGCTCACCTTGCACGTGTGCGGCCCGGGTTCGATCCTCAGCACCACGTAAACATAAATGCATTGCATTGTGTACAACTAAAGCAAGTAAATAAATATTTTTTAAAAAAATAAAAAAGCATACAAGCTGGGGATGGTAGCACACTCTGCAATCTCAGGCTGAGACAGGAGGAGGATCACAAGTTCAAAGCCAGCTTCAGCAAAAGCAAGACTCTAAGCAACTCAGGGAGACCCTATCTCTAAATAAAATACAAAATAGGGCTGGAGATGTGGCTCAGTGGTCAAGTGCCCCTGAGTTCAATTCCCCGGTACCAAAAAAAAAAAAAAAAAAAAAAAAAAAAAGAAGAAGTATCTATAAATGTTAGTTTATTTCTAACTGGAAATACAATACTTTCTGGAAATAACAGAAAATCAACAACTCACATTAAAGGAAAAATTCTTGACAAATCGTATTTAAGTCAGACATTTCTTTTTCTTTGCTTTTTTTTTTTTTTTCTTTTTCTTGGTACTGGGGATTGAACTCAGGGACACTCAACCACTGAATCACATCCCAAGCCCATTTTTTATATTTTATTTAGAAACAGGGTCTCACTGAGTTGCTTAGCACCTCGCTTTTGCTGAGGCTGGCTTTGAACTCATGATCCTCCTGTCTCAGCCTCCCAAGACGCTTGGATTATAGGCATGTGTCACCGTGTAAATCAGACATTTCTAATCCTATCACCTCCAAAATATAGCACATGCAAAGCCTTATTTATCACCTAATAAATGGAAAGCTTCTGTTGAATGTTAGATATTTTGGATTAATTTAGTAGTGCTTGGCATTCATTCTTTCCTACCACTGTCTGCAGGAGCCCTGTTTGGGGAGATGGCTTAAATTGCGGTTGACTATGGGCCATGGAGTTTTGGGCATTGCTGCCTTCCGTAGTCTCACAGGACTTGGCCTGGGATCTCGCGGGACTTGGCCCGGGATCTAGAGTGACTTGGCCGAGATTGCTGATCGGGTCAGCGCCATTTTGGTGGTGTGTGTGTGTGGCGCGTGTTAGTCGTTGTTAGAGCCAGAGAGAAAAGTTATCAGAATAAAAAGTTGTTTGTTTCCAGTTTGCCTCTGAACTTCTTCCCAGGGCTTCGTTGCTCCAAGCGGCCATCGCTTCAGGGGGCAACAACTGTCTTATACACGTCTTCCTATACCTTAGGGGCAGAACAGCTTAAAAACAAAACAGGGCGGGCCAGGCCAGTCACCCACACCTGTAATACCAGCTGCTCGTGAGGCTGAGGCAGGAGGATCACAAGTTCAAAGACACCCTCAGCAAAAGCCAGGTGCCAAACAACTCAGTGAGACCCTGTCTCTAAAGAAAATACAAAATAGGGCTCAAGATGTGGCTCAGTGGTCAAGTGCCCGAGTTCAATCGCTGGTACACCCCGCAATAAAAAAAAAAAAAAGTATAGCACGTAGAATTACTACGTAGTATAGTTTTCATCATTATTTTAGAGTGTACTCCTTCTACTTATAGACATTAAGGCTAACTCTATGTTTAGTACCTATGTCACTATACTCTTGCCTGAATGTGCATCATTCCCTAAATCTTAAATGTGATAGGAGAAAACTAGTATTTATCATTAAAATTGAACATACTTCCCATTTGAGTTGTATTTTTATTCTACAAAGGGTCAGTTCTCATATTTTAAAATAGACATCTGAATGCATACAACTGTTATGCTATCTATAAATGCTTCAATTTTTAAGGGAATGTAGAAACAAGTTACTTTTTTGCCATTTTGCTCAGCAATAATTAACTCAGCTTTTACAATAAAATTTTTCTTAAAGTCAAGTACTTTGCAAAATAGTTGGCAAGAACCACTCTATTCCTTGGGTAAATTAAAAGGTCAGTACAATATGAGTTCACCTAGGTTACTTATATTTCCAGTTTCCTGATTTCAGTGGAGTTTTAAGTGAAATGTCCAAGTGGCTCCTAAGACATTTTAAAACAATATGGTATGGTAGAAAGGAAAAAGAAATCTTTATTAGCATACTTTACAAGCCAAATACGTAAGAGTATCACCTCATTTAACCCTAACAAACCTATTGCTGAAAAAGAAAATGAAAATCACAGTGGATAAGAATTTGACATGCAGCAAATACATGGCAAAGTTAGGGATCAAACTGAGGTGTATCTAATTTCAAAGTCCATTTCTTTCTGCCACTTTACAATGCTTCCCAAGCTCACTGACTCTGAAAATCAGAAAACTTTGAATAGCTGTTCTGCCACTTACTGTGTGACTAATTCTAAGCATCTTTAGAGTATATATGTGCCAATTTTACAAAAATAAAATCATTATTCACAAAATAAATGTAAAAATGGGAGAATAAAATGAAGTGCAACTAAAAACATACCAATTTTTCAAACAGCAAAACATATGAAATAATACCAAACACCATTTTTGAATTTTTCTCAAAATTTACTTTGCCTTCCAACAAGCAGAGACACATGTACATCTGTTCACAAATATAACGTAGATGAAAAGCATTTTTTAAGGGACTGCTGAAAAGCCTCATCAGCTACATTGCTTTTCATTCTTCTTTACCACACCAGGAATTAATACTGATGGGTAAGAGAAATAGCTACTGAGGAAGAGAAAGACCATAAGAGCTTGTGAAAAAGCAGTAATATAACACAGAAAGGACAAAGCTAAGAAGAATTAAAATAAGATATTAGCCATCTACTCCACCCTAGGTAATGGATATCACTATGGTAAAGGAAAAAAAAAAATCACTGTATTTACACAACCCTTACAGAATTCTTAGTTAGCTTTAACAACTGCTAAATGAAGACTCGAACAACTAGCTGGGCATGGTGGCATGCAACTGTAATCCCAGCAATTTGGGAGACCAAGGTAGGAGGATCACAAGTTTGAAGCCACCTTAACAACATCAAAATAAAAAGGGCTGGAAACTTAGTGGTTGAGCCCCTCTGGTCCAATCCCCAGTAGCTCAAAAAAAAAAAAAAAAAAAAAAAAAAAAAAAAGACTCAAATAACTACTTGACAAGACAGGCTGGCAATTTCCAAATTTCCAGAAGGTATGATACACCAATACATGTATTCATGTATCAGCAATTCTCCCACAATGATTTTTATACTCATGAAACAAAAATCTAACACTAATTTATGAATTTTTACACACTAAAATTTTCTTTTTCCAAGAACTCCCTAACTCCTCATTCTGACACATTAAGTATAGCAATGTCTAACAAAATTGTCATACTACAGATAGATGTCTTAATACAGATAGATGAAGACCTTCAGTAAAACACACTTTTCAGGCTGGGGTATATATAGCTCAGTGATAAGAGTGCTTGCACAACACGTGAAAAGCCCTGGGTTGGATCCCCAGCAACTCCCTACTACAAAAAAAAAAAAGAAAAGAAATAAGCTTTATTTTTCTAAAATTATTGTAATATTAAGACATTACTAAAGTTGGGGGAGACCAAAAAATACAAACTCATCTACAGGTCTATATTTTACCCTAGGGCCATTATTAAAATAATTCTATTATATACAGAATCACTGTTTTAATTAGCTAGTATAATACAATCAGGCTATTGTGTGATGGTAAGAGAGCCCTTAAGAAAAAAATTACTGTTGAAGTAATTCTTGTCTTGAGGTAACTTGCCACATTCTCCACTAACACCATTGTTTTTAATCACAACTTTACTAACAGATTTGTCCTTGTCAAACAAAATTTTCACTCTCCAATAAGACTCCTTTACACTGAAGTAATAAAAAGCAATGCTGTTATAAAAAATTACTAAAGTGAAATGTTATAGGATAGTGTGTGTAATAAGATCTTACTTTTATGGGGGGAAAAAAAAACACATTTTCACAGATTTCTCTAGAAGGACCAGGATCAAAACATTACCAGTGATATTAGGGTTTTAAGATTAAAGCTTTTTTTGTTGGCTTAAATGTATTTTCTGATGTTCTTTATGACATATGGTTACTTTATTTAGTGCTTGCCCATAAGAGAACAATTTGAGTTAAAGGATAAGAGAAAGGAGTTGAAACATAGTACATGCTGCCAAGTAAAATCCCCTGAACCAACAAAGCTCAACTTGTTTTATTTTAATATTTGAATTCAGTTCTTCCCTTTTTTGGGGGGAGCAGGGGTGTTGGTGATGAGGACCTAACCCAAGGTCTTGTGTATGCTAGGCAAGCACTCTACCAGCTGAGCTATACCCCAGCCCCAAAGCTCAAATTTTTTTCCAATACTTATTTTTTAGTTATAGGTGGACACGACATTTTATTTTTATATGGTGCTAAGGATCAAACCCAGTGCCTCACACATGCTAGGAGATTGCTCTGCCTCTAAGCCACAACCCCAGCCCCCTAAAGCTCAACTTTTAAATAAATTTACTCTGATAGGAAAACAAAGCCCATAACTTTGTGTCTTTACAAAACCAGAAACATAAAGTTGGGGAATGGGTTGGAATGTCCAGGTGCCCACAGAAAAGAAAACTACTAAAATTGAGAAACAAGACAAAATTATATCACTGATTTAGAGATTGGTAAAAGAAATCGTAGCAGTAGAAAGTAAATGATCAAAGAAAGAAAGAAAGCACTTTGAGGGTGACAATGGATGAAAAAAGGGAAAAGGAGGGGAAAAAAATAAAAAACAACCTGAACTCAGGAATATTTTATGTAAATCATTTCAAAAGAAAGGAGAAAGAAGTTGATAATGATATACAACAAACTGAATCAGATAAGCTTTCTTCATTAGACAAGAAACACCTTTCAACAGGCTGATTTAAAGTGCAACAACAAAACCAAGAATACGTGGAGGGATAAGATCTTTTGTTCCTGCTTTGAGATGAACTAGTTAAACAATTAGGTATATAGTTAAGGAATTAATATTCAAACATAATGACATTCAGTTTTAGTATATTCAATGAATTTAGAAGTAATCATCAAATATGAATTCAGTAACTGTACTTTGCAAAAAGCACTGAGCACTCCAATGAAGAAATTATTTTTAAGTCATTCTACTAGGTTAAACCTTAAAAAACTGCCACAGCATTTTCAATAAGCTCCTTTCATTAAAGAAAAGCTGTTACTATTACAGAGAAAGTCTGGTAGCACTTCATGTTTTTTTTGTTTTGTCTTGTTTCTTGTACTGAGCTCAAATACAGGTCTCAAAGTTTTAGGAGGGATTTTCAGCATGCAAAAATTTATTAGTCCTGTTAGTACTGTACATACATGTATTTACTTTCCTCTCAAAAGGGAGCAGTACATAAATCTATTTATTGTGTTTCCACAGGATACTAGCATCTAGCTACAGTAACGAATATAACTGTTTAGTAATATTTATTACATGAATATGCATATTTGTGCTCTTAAATAAAAAATGACAATATACATAAACACATTTTTTTTAATATTTTTATTTATTTGCTTTAGTTGTACACAGTGCGTTTTATTCAATGCATTTTGTTTGTACGTGGTGCTGAGGATCGAACCCGGGTTGCCCACGCGCTAGGCGCGCGCTCTACCGCTGAGCCACAATCCCAGCCCCTACATAAACACATTTTTAAAATTGCAGTTTAGCATAGGTAAGAAATGAGAATGCCAAGGAAATTAATTACATGTAAACTTTTAGTATTCTGCTGAGACCACATTTTTTTTCCTCTAAGCTGTTGGTCTCATTTCTGGTTCGTCAATTAAAAAAAATCTTTTAGGTAAACTGTTGACAAAGGTGGCTTAAAAGTTCTTGAACATACAGATTCTTCATAAATCAGTCTAAATATGTTTGCAGTTTTGTGTAATATGTGATTTGTCTTATGGGACATTTATGTGGCGAAAACATGGACTTGATTTTCATAGCTAGATGAGTGTAGATGTTTGTGTATATTACAGTTTTTGTAATATATAGATATAATTTAAATTTAACATAACTCAGTATCTTTTGTTTTCTAAGCAATAATATCCATAAAAAATCAGCTTTGGTAGTTTTATTTCACATTAAAATGAACATTATGATTTTTTACAAGTCTATTTACATGACAAATAAAATTTTGGTTAACACACTAGAAATGTTTGCAGTTTTGAAATTATCTTTTTATTTTATAGACTAGGTCATCTTTATTAAAAATTCAACACTGACCTAACCTGAATTCATATGTTAGCATTTCACATATGAAAAACCTATCTTGGATTAATAAGATTCTTGTTTTTCGAGTTCAAAGCGAGCCTCAGCAATGGCAAGGCACTAAGCAGTCAGACCCTGTCTCTAAATAAAATACAAAATAGGGCTGAGGATAGGGCTCAGCAGTTGAGTGCCCATGAGTTCAATCCCAGTACCAAAAAAAAAAAAAGCAAGATCCCTGTTTTCGAACTGCTGTGTACTCCAGCTAAGTCTATTTTGGCTATATTCATATAGTTTGAGGCCTGCCATACTGTACTACTTCAACTGTGTAATGTTCTATATGGATTGTGAAATAATTAAAATGGTCATATTGAGAAAAGTCAAGGCAATTAATAGAAGAGATCTGGGGCTGAGGTTGTGGCTCAAGCGGTAGAGAGCTCGCCTAGCACGTGCATGGCCCGGGTTCAATCCTCAGCACCACGTAAAAATAAAACACATTGTGTACAACTAAAGCAAATAAATATTTTAAAAAAATAGATCTGTCTCTCAGGGATCATTAAAACAGTACATAGAAGTATACATTCATTCATTCTTCTTCCTGTTTGTACTTGCAGTGCTAGGGATTTAATCCAGGGCCTGGCTCATTTTAAGCATACACTCTATCACTGAGCTACACTGCTGGTCCGTTCGTTCGTTCGTTCCTTCTGTTCCACACATTTGCCTAATTCATTCATTCTGTTCAACACATTTGCCTATAATTTTGAAACATGTATTTGAGCTGTCTACAAAAAAAAAAAAAAAAAAAAAAAAAAAAGGTACTGCCAGGCTTTCTTCATAGGAGTAATAGCTTTTTATTAACAAAAATTTGTTGAAAAAGAGGGCTAGGGGGGCTGGGGTTGTGGCTCAGCGGCAGAGCGCTCGCCTCGCACGCATGTGTGTGGCCCGGGTTCGATCCTCAGCACCACGTAAACATAAATGCATTACATTTGTGTACAACTAAAGTAAATAAATAAATATTTAAAAAAAAAAAAAAAAAAAGAGGGCTAGGGTTGTGGCTCAGCGGTAGAGTGCTAGCCTAGCAAGTGTGCAGCCCTGGGTTCAATCCTCAGCACCACATAAAAATAAATAAATAAAATAAAGGTATTATGTCCAACTACAACTAAAAAATAAATATTAAAAAAACTTGCTGAGGGGCTGGGATTGTGGCTCAGTGGTAGAGCGCGCGCCTAGCGCGTGGGCGACCCAGGTTCGATCCTCAGCACCACGTACAAACAAAATGCATTGAATAAAACGCACTGTGTACAACTAAAGCAAATAAATAAAAATATTTAAAAAAAAAAAAAAACTTGCTGAGGGGCTGGGGTTGTGGCTCAGCGGCAGAGCGCTCGCCTCGCATGTGCGTGGCTCGGGTTCAATCCTCAGCACCACGTAAACATAAATGCATTGCATTGTGTACAACTAAAGTAAATAAATAAATATTTTTTTTTAAAAATTTGCTGAAAAAGAGAAAAAATAATGAGGTCTTGGCTTTAAATCTCATTTGAGCCAATACTCCTGATTTTAAAAAAAGCCTAACATAGATGCAACTTCAAGTATTTAAGTCCATGCAAATCAACAATACTCAGAATTCAAGAAACATAGCTTGAAAGAAATATGGAGGAAACCCCCCCCCCAAAATTTTAAGTGTTGTTACCCTACTTCCAAATCAACCTTTTCTTTATTCAATTTGCCTTTCCTCTATTCATTCCTTTCCTGCCTCTTTTCTCTATCTCTTACCATTTTACTGGGTATTTTCCCATTCCATACACAAAAAGCTTTTCTTCTTGTAACTAAATCTATTTCTACTTAATTCTTACAGGACTATTCTGTTTTAGAATAAGTTCAAATATTTTTAGTTAAAGGACTGAACACACAAGCTGTTACCAAACACAGCAGAATATGAATGCCCACCATGTGCCATCTATTGTTCTGAATACCAGGAATTCTGCAGTAAATAAAACAAAACTCTGTCCCCCACCAAGGACACTAAAAAAACCCTTGTGTTTGGTAGGCTTAAGAATCTTCAAGAATGGCTGGAGTTATAGCTCAGAAGTAGAGCACTTGCCTACCATGTGTGAGGCACTGGGTTCAATCCTCAGCACCACATAAAAATAAATTTTAAAAAATAAAGGAATTGGGTCCATCTACAACTAAAAAACATAAAAAGAAACTTCTAGGAAGCCTATGTGGCTGAAGTTGAGTACACCAAGGAGAAACTAGTAGGACCTGAATTTAGATGCAGGAGATATGGATGATGGAGGGTCTTGCAGGCACTGTAAGGATTCTGGCTTTTATAATCACTGATTGGAAAACCACTGAAGGACCCTAACAACATAGGAACTGGACGTGACTTTTCTTTTTTTTTTTTTTTTTTTGTACAATCCGGGGATTGAACTCCGGAGCACTCAACCACTAAGCCCCATCCCCAGTCCTTTTTTTTGTATTTTATTTAGAGACAGGGTCCCACTGAGTTGCTTAGCACCCTACTAAATTGTTGAGGCTGACTTTGAACTTGGGATCCTGGCAATCCTCCTGCCTCAACCTCCCAAGCTGCTGGGATTACAGTGAACATTTATTTTAAGAGGATCACCCTAGTTACTGTGTTGAGAATAGAAAAAAGTAGAAGTCACAGGAAAACTAGAAACAGTCTACTAAACTTATACAGGAAAAAGATGACACTTGCTTAAGAAGATAACAAACTGTGGTTACAGTTTTGCTTAACATAGCTTTTAAGGTAGGTAAAGCACAAGCTTTCATGATATGTCATTTGAATTCAATTTGGGAGTATGAAAAAGAAAGAATATTTACTAGGTTTTTTTTCTTTCTTTCTTTCTTTCTTTTTTTTTTTTTTTTTTTTTGTGTGTGTGTGTGTGTGTGTGTGTGTGTGTGTGTGGTACTGGGGATTGAACTCAGGGGCACTCAACCATTGGGTCACATCCCCAGCCCTTTTTTGTATTTTATTTAGAGACGGTCTCACTGAGTTGCTAAGTGCCTCGCCATTGCTGAGGCTGGCTTTGAACTCGTGATCCTCCTGCCTCAACCTCCCAAAGTGCTGGGATTACAGGCATGTGCCACCGTGCCCGGCTTATTTACTAGGTTTTTATGGAGCTGACATTTAATATGATGAGGAAGACTAGAATGGGAACAATTACTGGGGGAGGTGCTACTGGAAGACTAGTATGGAGGACTAGAATGGGAACAATTACTGGAGGACTTCAACTGCAACGAGTTAAACAGAAAATGCCTACTAGACATCTAGTTGGAAATGTTGAGTAGGTAGATAAACAGGCCTGAAAGTTAGTTAAGAGATCCAGACTAAAGAGAAAATTTTCAGTTTGAAATATGTGATATTTCTAACTAGATAAGATGAGATCACAAGAAACTAAATATAAATGTAGAAGAGGTCTAAACATAGAGTCCTGGAACACTGCCTCCTGTTTAGAAGCTGAAGCAAGAAAAGAAATCAGCAAAAGAAACTGAAAATAAGCAATAATACCCCAAAAGCAAAGGGAAAAAAAGGTTTTAAAGGAAAGAGCAATTAACAATTACATCAAATACTGCAATCTCCACTGTGCTTATTGTGGAGAACTGACCAGGGAATTTAACACCAAGAAGGTCACCAGTAACCTCAAAATAACAACAAAAACAGTTAGTGGAATAGAAGAGGGAAAAAATTTAAGACTGACTATAATGGATCCAAAAAAGACAGGGAGTAACTAACTGATAACCAAAAATATAACGTTTTTGGAGAG
The DNA here is from genome assembly GCA_025594165.1 of Tamias sibiricus. Classification (NCBI taxonomy): domain Eukaryota; kingdom Metazoa; phylum Chordata; class Mammalia; order Rodentia; family Sciuridae; genus Tamias; species Tamias sibiricus. Next base: position 29,299,700 of record CM046662.1, on the reverse strand, counting down.
CTATAACTAAAGAAACATATATTATTGAGGAAGTTTTTGTTTCATATTTTTAAAGATGGGAGATATCTCAGCATTATCTCTATCTCTTTTCTAACAGGAAAAACCTAGTAGAAATGAGAAAACAATGCAGCTTGTTGGCATGCAGGAGGATGAGACGAATACTGAAGCAATGCAATGTCCTTGACATAAGAAAGGGGATAAAAGCAAGGGCAAGAGTAGAAACAAAGGTGACAGAATAGTAGAAAATGCAGAGTATGGGTGAAGGTGTAAGAGAATATGATTGCTTTCATTTTTAATACACAGGAAACAAGGTTGCAACTGAAAATAAAGGAGAGAATAAAAGTACTAATGAATTGAGGAGAGAGGTGTAAACTAGTCTCTTAGAGAAGAGGGAGTGATTCAATCAGGGATGTGTATTAGGATTATAGGACTGAGGCATCATGAAGGGTCCTCTTGAAGTCAGTAGTCATGAATTTAAAGGGAGACCTGGGTCAACACAGGTGTACATGCAAAACTGCCCAGATGGAGACTGAACTAGATGGAGAAATGTATATAAAAGGTATGGGGGGTGAAAGGGTGACTAGTTAAGTACAACGAAAAAAGGGGTACAAGGGAACTGAGGGTGTAGGAAAATAAAAATTATAATAGTGGTCTATGGCTTCAAAGCAAGGTAAATAAGTAAGGATATGGAGGAAAGGGGACTTTGGACAGTAAAAAGATGGAGCAGCAGTGAATTCAAAGTCCCATAAAGAAGTACTATTGAAGTGGAGGTACCTGACGAAGGAGTTGGAAAGATAGGATGCTGAGGCCCCAGTGAAATGCTTGAAACTAAGTTGTATGAAATAATCTTAAAAAAGTGTGGGTAGTTCTGGTTAATATGTTACTGCACTACCTTAAAGGTTAATCAAAACTTTTCCCTGAGCTAACTTTTCCCTGCAGATGAGACAAAGTGGAAGGCTAAACTGGAGCCAGGGAAGAAGTTTATCACAGGAAGTATAGCTGACAGTTTCCACACATGAAATCCCAAAGAACACCATTCCCAGCACAACTAGAGACACATTCATCTTTGAACAACCTGTTCAACGTGGCACAAACACCAGATCACAATCAGATGAGCCACCTTAAAACACTTACCTTTTCCCCACACCAAGCTGGACTCTGAACAGGTGAGGATACCTTATATTTTAAGAGAAGCTGGCAAAGTAAAACGGGACACTGTCTAGGATACTTCCTCCAAAGCATGCTCCTAGATCTGTAGCAGCTAGAGTTCTAAATTGTGAACAAGCTTGAACCCTGATTACTATACTGAAACTGTACTTTCTAGAAACAAAAATAATACTAGTATTGGCAGGTGAAAGAATACATTTTATTACCTAAAAGGTATTGAAAAGCTATCTGATCCTCTAAGACCTTTTCCAGAGGAAGAGGCAGGGTGTGAAAGCACAGTGGAGAATAAGTTGTTTTCTGCTTAAACCTTATTAAGTTCTACCACTAAACAACCCAGTTCTACAGATATCATAATTTGCCACTATAAATCACTATAAAACACATGCAATGCTATGTAGCAAAAACTCATTTTTGCTTTATTAAGCAAAAAGTCAAAGCAGATTATTTATTAAATCAAATGAAAAGTAAGTTTTCTTTTAGTACAGGTTGCATACAAACTTCTATCATGGAGATTCCATAAGAAATCTTAGTGTGAATTTCTAAGTAGGTGAGCAACAAAAGGCAACTATCTGGGCTCATTATTTAGTCACTATCAAAACATACCTAGATTTAATGTGAACAAACTCCAGGAAAAGGGATTTTGTTTTACTATGATCTATTGTGACTAAAATACACTTACAGGTATTTTATAGTGTCAGGATAAAGACTTCTTACCAAATCTTTTTGGTGTTTCAATTCAGAAACTTCCTTTGGACAAGGTCCCAGAGCAGTTTCAGCTATATCCTGCTGTGTTCATTACTTGTTAACATTACAAAAAGATTCAAGTATACTTAAATATTGAACTGAGGCCGGGCGTGGTGGTGCACGCCTGTAATCCTGGCACTTGGGAGGCTGAGGCAGGAGGACGAAGAGTTCAAAGCCAGCCTCAGCAATGGCGAGGCACTTAGCAACTCAGTGAGACCCTGTCTCTAATAAAACACAAAAAAGGGCTGGGGATGTGGCCCAGTGGTCGAGTGCCCCTGAGTTCAATTCCCGGTACCCAAAAAAAAAAAAAAAAAAAAAAAAAAAAAATATATATATATATGTATATATATATAATATATAAAAAATAAATATATGTATATATAAGTTAAATTTCAAATTGTTCTAGTTTGTTTGAAAAAAAAAAATAGCCCTCTCCTAATTAACATGTTAAACATTAATATGATACAGAATGTTTCACTCAGTTACTCTTAAGAATGCATGAGAGGACAGGCATAGTGGCAAACGCCTGCAATCCAGCTGCTCAGGAGGTTGAGGCAGGAGGATACTGTTATCATATGATCCATTAATTTTACTTCTATGTATACCCAGGAGACTAGAAAACATTTGTCTGTATAAAATCTTGTAGACTAATACAGAGATTATTTATAATACATAGAAAAAAAAAAAAAAAAAGCCCAAATGTCCATTACCTAGTTAAATTGATAAACAAAATGTCCTATCTTCATATGAAGGAATGTTATTGTACCATAAAGAGTAAAGTGGGGCTGGGAATGGTGGCACATGCTGGGAATGGTGGCACATGTCTATAATCCCTGCAGCTCGGGAGGCTGAGGCCAAAGGATCGAGAGTTCAAAGCCAGCCTCAGCAAAAGTGAGGTGCTAAGCAACTCAATGAGATCCTGTCTCTAAATAAAATACAAAATAGGGCTGGGGATGTGGCTCAGTGGTCGAGTGCCCTGAGTTCAATCCCTTGTACCCCCCAAAAAAGAAGGCATGAGGAGCTGAGTTTGTACATCAGTGGAAGAACACTTGCCTAGCATACATGAATCCCTGAGTTCAATACCCAGCACCACCACCAGGAAAAAAAAAAAAAAAAAAAAAAACTTGTAATGTCTCCGAGACAGACCTAAACCATTACTAACATTTAACACTCAATAAAATCCAGAACACTACAACAGGGGCTGCGGTTGTAACTCAGTGGTAAAGTGCTTGCCTGGCATGTGTGAGACACTGTGTTCAATCCTTAGCACCACATAAAAATAAATAAATAAAATGAAGGTCTTGTGTCCGTCTTCAACTTAAAAAAATTTAAAAAGAGAACACTACAACAGATCAAAATCAATATGCATTTCCAATTGTGCTGAAAAATCTTACAAAATCTTCTAGACTCATCCCAAGCAGACAAGAAAACTAAACACTTTCATGACTTAAAAGACAACTGAGACTTAAAAAGTATAATAGCAACCTGTTTTAGTTAATAAATGTGAGAAATTATTTATAAAGCACTTAAATGTCTTATATTAACATTAACTGATAAACTTCTGTAATCTTTTACAGGTGAATATGGGTACAGATGCAATATGCCATATCAGCATCATTCTTAATCATTTCATTACTTATATCTGAGTAAAGAAATTTATCTAAATCTAAAATCATTCCAAATTGTTTCTAAAAATCATTACATAAATTAACTATCTCCTTCAACAGATACATAAACCTTAAATTTTTTTAATATTTACTTATTTGCTTGCTTTAGTTGTATACAATGCGTTTATTTGTACATGGTGCTGAGGATAGAACCTGGGCCGCGCACGTGCTAGGCGAGCGCTCTACCGCTGAGCCACAACCCCAGCCCATAAACCTTAATTTAAAAAAAAAAAAAAACCCCAACATTTCCAACATTTCTAATATTCCAGCATTTACAAAAAATAATAATCCTGGATTTTAGCCTCAAACATCGTGAACTACTCCAAGTTAGGAATACTTAAGAATATTTTTTAAAGATACAAAAATAATCATTATGAGTTATTATTTCTTGGAAAATTATTTTATCTATGTCTCAATGCTGCTGATTGTCAAGAATTCTGAAGTGCTAATCCAAAAATATACACATATATATTTGTGCCTGGCACTATTCATTTAGCATCTCACAATTTGTTTACATTGTTCTTTACCATCTCCATTATCATTCACTGTAACATTTCTCACCAACATCAGACTAAGAAAGTATTATACACACTGATAAATCAAAAGGGTACATTAAATTCAAAAGCTAACTATAAAAACATCAGTAATATACACTATCCTATAATGATCAAAAATGACTTTGTGGCACACGAATTTGGACTTCTGAAGTGGCCAAATATAATGAATAAATCATACTGTGTCATTTAATGACAGGGAGACAGTCGGAAAAATGAGTCATTAGGCAATTTCATCCTTGTGTGAACATGACAGAGTACACTTACACAAACCTAGATGTTTTAGTTCACTATGTACCTATGTACCTATGCAGTCTGTTGTTGACTAGAAAGTCACTATGTGACACAGAACTGTAGTGTTTTTAAAACATGTATAAATAAGATTTTTAAATAAGATTTTTAAATAGGCAATGCAGAGGCTTGGGGTACAGCTCAGTGATAAAGAGTATATGATAGAATTCCTGGATTCAATCCCCAGAACAAAAAAAAAAAAAAGTAATGCTAATCTCATCTTGTTTTTAGTAAGAAGTTTTATCACACCTGTAATAGAGGGAAAGTTCAAATATGGAACCACAAATTATTATCATAATCCTCTCCTTTTCAGCACAAACAAGTTAATACTGTGTTTGTAAATGGTAAACAAAAGGCCAAAATAAAATTTCTAAAAAGTTGCTTTATTTAAAAACTTTCTTTTCTTTCTTTCTTTTTTTTTTTCTGCTGTATTGGAGATCCAACCTATGGCCTAGCACATGCTAGGCAAGCGCTCTACCACTGAGCCAAATACCCAGTCTGATAAAAACATTTCTTATAGAAAAGAAATCAACTGTTTATCTTTGAGAATTTTTAAAGACAAAAGATGTTACTGGAAAGATTTTTTTTTTTTTTTTTTTTACAGAAAACATCCATAAGTAAATTACCCTTCAATAAATATACTGCCTCCAAATCATCTAAAATCAGGGAGAAAATAAGCATATTAATTTGTTGAACTCCTTCCTTCATTTTAAAATGTTGACAAATCTTATTAACTGACAATGTGAAAGTGTAACCCAATAATCTTAGCCCTAAAAAGTTACTTATTAACCTTTAAACAGACTTACGAATGGACACTTCCTACATTTCACCTGCAACCTCTCCCAACTTATGTAGGCACTAGGGGTTTAAGACAGTCCCTAATGGCCACATCAATAATGACGGAAGAGCCAGATATGGTGGCACATGCCTGTAATCCCAGCAATTCTAGAGGCAGAGACAAGAAGATTGCAAGTTCAAAACTAATCTGAACAATTTACAGGGCCCTAAGCAACTTAGTGAGACCCTGTCTCAAAATTTCAAAAAAATAAATAAAATAATAATGATGATGATGGAAGAACTTTATGTTGAAGTTTTAAAAAAGGATAATTGTGGGGTTTGTTGGCATCCAGAAATTCAACACCCCACACAGGTCTCAGCATATAATAGATATCTGCGGAATATCGGTTGAGCAAATGGTGCCCTTTAATTAGGTTAGTGCAACCTTAGTTCTCCTCCCCCACCCCTTCAGTGTTCTTCCTTGATCATAAAACTCAAGATCTTGCCAGTCCATCAAAAGACATAAACTTTATTCATAACGAAATAGAAAGCTCCATCTCAAACTACAACTCAAACACCTCTTTATCATCTCCAGCATCTTCAAAGGAAATGTCTTTTTTTTTTTTTTTTTTTTTTTTTTTAGTAGCTGTGTATGGACAGAATGCCTTTATTTGTTTATTTTTATGTGGTGCTGAGGACAAAACCCAGTGCCTCACACATGCTAGGCAAGGGCTCTACCACTGAAGTACAGCCCCAGTCCATAAGTCCTGTTTTAAGAAATAGAAAATGTATGCCAACTTCTCTCAAAATGAAAAACTCCACATTTCATTTTTTTATCATCCTGATAATAGTGATTATTCATCAACAGTACATGTTGGAGGGACTGGGGATATAGCTCAGTTGGTAGAGTGCTTGCCTCATAGGCACAAGGGCCTAGGTTCAATCCCCAGCACACACACACACACACACACACACACACAAAGAACATGTTGGGTGAAAACCAAAAACAAGCAGATAAAACTATGGGTTCCAACGTTTTTACCTTAATCTGAGTCTCAAAAGGGTTATGTGCCTAATTCTTACTTGATGTGAGATCAGCTACGATATTTCAAGATTCACTCATTTAACCAATATTTTATTGAGCATCTACTATATGTCAGGACCCTTAACACGTTTAAAGTTTTTAATCTGCACATCACCACCAAATTCCTCTACAAAATCTTATCATTTCTGCAGCTAAAGAGGAATCCCAATGTTGCTGCCTGTACATATGAAGTCAGCCGACGGGGCTGCTTTTCAGCTATTAATGCAACGTCAGCTAGCCGCTACCTACCACACCCGTTACCAAAGATCACAACTGAAGCATCCAGCTCTGGGTAAAACAACCTGTAAGAGTAGTCCGAGCTCCTCCGAGGTGGCCAGGGCTTCCTCTCCGGGGGCCCAGGGCAGGAACCGCCGGCGGAACGCGCCGGGCGCCTCGGGCGAGTCTCGGGCTCTGGTGTCCGAGGTCCCCGGCCCTCCAAAATCTGCACCTGGAGGACCCGGGCCCTCTCGGCTCTCGCCACCTTCTAGACTTCGAGTCCTGCAAAGTTGGGGGGAGGGGTCTGCATTTCCATTTTACATCAGGCGGACTGTTGGCTGCCTCAACCGCCCGCCCGCCTGCCGTGAATTCTGAACAGAGCACGTAAGCATTCCTCAGAGCAAATGGAAGAAAAATCAAAGGCAGGGTCCTCGGGCATGAAGACCTCGCCCAGACCTGAAAATGGAGCCGCAGGCTCAGCCCACAGCCCGCAACGCGCGGCGGGCAGGGCCGGGCCGCGCTCGACCCGCAGCCCTCGGGGGTGGGGGTTCAGGGCTTCGAATCCTCACCCGAGGGGCCACGAAGGTGAGGCGTGGGGCCGACTCTCCACTCACCGTAGCCTTTGTTTCATCCGCCCGCTCCAGCTGCAGCCGCTCTCACCGCCGGCTCCGCAGCTCCTACAGTCCCCGCGCCCGCAGCTGCGCTCCCCGGCGCGCTCGCCGCTTCCTGGCCCCCACCCTCCCCGCCCAGTCTCGCGCGCGGGCGGAGCCAGAGGCGGTGCGCGCCCCTGGAACGGCAGGAGGCCGGCCGTCTTCGCGCAGCTGCAGCTGCCGCGGAGAGGCCCCGCCCCTACAGGCCCCGCCCCGTCCGCGGCCCCGTGCAGGCCCCGCCCCTTTCCCCGCCTAGGGGATGGACTAGCTGGTGGTTCCGGAGACCCCCGAAGATGCGAACCGCGCTGAATTGGAAGTCGCCTATGAAGATAGCGGCGGGCCGAAAACCGGGGCTGGAGCCGTACGGGAACGGACGCCCCGGAAAACGGCAACCAGAGGGGGGCTTGCGGGAGCCCCTGCCCGCCCAGTTGGGCCGCGACCCACGCACCTCCGAGGCAGCGTGGAGGGGCGGTGCCTGCGCGCGATTTGGGGCAGCGGGCACGCGCAGGCGAGGGAGCATCCGTGCTGAGTGGGCGGTGGAATATGGCATCTCTCAGCCGGTGGCAGTTGAGAGATAGATGCCCCGAATCCTCCGGTCACTATTTGGTATTTTGTACAAGACAGAAGTCGGAATCATTGGGTCAGTCATTCATTGGCTTAAGGCCAAGAACATCCATCTGGCACTTGATGTGTGAAAATTACTTGTCTACTGTCCCTCTGTGACTGCTTTAGCTGTATATTTTATATATCTCAGAAACAGAGTGTTTCATGTGATCTAGCCCATACTCCACCAAAACGCCTGCCAAACTTTATCATGTGTTGAAAGGAAAGGGCAAGAACCAAATACCACTGAAGTAAATTTTCAAATATGAGCTGCTCTGGATATTGTTTTGTAATGTATGTCTCAGTTGATAGCAAGACCTAATTGCTCGGTTGCTCAGTCCAAAAAGTTTGGACTTCTTCCTTGGCAACTCCATTTTCACCTGCAATCTGTCAAGAAAGTTTGTTGGACATACCTTCAAAATAAATCAGAACCAGGCTATTTCTCACCAACATTACTTCCATTGCCTCTGGCCTTATATTTCCATAGCCTACTAAATGACCTCCCTGCCCACCATCAACTCAATTTATTGTCAAAACAGCCAGAATGTCCCATTGGATCAAAATCCACCAGGGGATGCCTGTTTCATTCATTGAAAAATGGGGAGAGATTTTCAAAGGCCTTTGAAATCCTTGAATTTGCCTTTTCCCTTTAGGTCTGACTTCATCTCCAACCAGACATTGTTATTTGAGTATTCCAAATAGACTACTACTCAGGGTCTGGAACATTTTTCCCTTAATATCCACTTTCTTTCAGCCGGGCGCGGTGGCGCACGCCTGTAATCCCAGCATTTTGGGAGGCTGAGACAGGAGGATCGCGAGTTCAAAGCCAGCCTCAGCAATGGCCAGGCACTTAGCAACTCAGTGAGACCCTGTCTCTAAATAAAATACAAAAAAGGGCTGGGGATGTGGCCCAGTGGTCGAGTGGCCCTGAGTTCAATCCCCGGTACCACCAAAAAAAAAAAAAAAAAAAAAAAAAATCCACTTTCACCTCTTTTAATTTCTTGCTTAAATCTCAACTTTGAAGGTCAGCCTACTGACGCTATTAAAATAGCTATGGCCCCACTCCAATTCTCAATCCTTCCTACCTAGCTTGGTCTTGTTTCTTTCTTGCCATGACTCTGCACCTTACTACAATCTTTGTAATTTATTTATTCCATATGTTTTTCTTTTAGTATCTGTCTCTTCAAGTAAAAGCTGAGATTTTTGTCTGTTCTGTTCAACTGATATATCTAAGTGCCTAGGGGAAAAAAATGAGAAATTTAAAAATTCCCTGAGAATAAAAAGAGTAAAGCAAGTGATTGAGTGCCCCTGAGTTCAATCCCTGGCACAAAAAAAAAAAAAAAAAAAAAAGAAAGAAAGAAAGAAAAAAGAAATAAAATCAAGAATCAAAAAATGGGATGGATTCAAACTGAAAAGCTGCTTTTCAGCAAAAGAAATGATCAGTGAGGTGAACAGAGAGCCTGCAGAATGGGAGCGAATTTTTACCACACGCACATCAGATAGAGCACTAATCTCTAGGATATTTACAGAACTCAAAAAAAAACTTAACACTAAAAAAAACAAATAACCCAATCAATAAATGGGCTAAGGAACTGAACAGACACTTCTCAGAAGATGATATACAATCTATCAACAAATATATGAAAAAATGTTCAACATCTCTAACAATTAGAGAAATGCAAATCTAAACTACTCTTTTCATCTCACACCAGTCAGAATGGCAGCTATTAAGAATACAAACAAAGGGCTGGGGTTGTGGCTCAGCGGTAGAGTGCTCGCCTCCATGTGCTCACCCCGGGTTCAATCCTCAGCACCACATACAAATAAACGCATTGTGTACAACTAAAGCAAATAAATAAAATATTTTTTTAAAAAAAAGAATACAAACAACAATAAGTGTTGGCAAGGATGTGGGGGGAAAGGCACACTCATACATTGCTTGTGGGACTACAAATTGGAGCAACCAATCTGGAAAGCAGTATGAACATTCTTTGGAAAACTTGGAATGGAACTACCATTTGACCCAGCTATCCCACTCCTCGGTTTATACCCAAAGAACTTAAAAACAGCATACTACAGTAACGCACACAGCCACATCAATGTTTATAGCACCACAATTCACAATAGCTAAATTATGGAACCAACCTAGATGCCCTTCAATAGATGAATGGATAAAGAAACTCTGGTATATATACGCAATGGAATATCACTCAGCATTAAAAGAGAATAAAATTATGGCATTTGCAGATAAATGGATGAAGTTGGAGAATATAATGCTAAGTGAAGTAAGCCAATCCCCCCCCCAAAAAAAAAAACGAAGGCTGAATGTTTTCTCTGAGATGTGGATTCTGATCCATAATGGGGGTGGGGGGAGCATGGGAGGAATGGGGAACTTTAGACAGGACAAAGGGGAGGGAGGGGAAGGGACAGGGCGTGGGGGTAGGAAAGATGGTGGAATGAGATGGACACATTACCCTAAGTACATGTATGAAGACACAAATGATGTGAAAATACTTTATGTACAACAAGAGACATGAAAAATTGTGCTCTGTATGTGTACTATGAATTGAAATGCATTCTGCTGTCATGCATAACAAATTAGAATAAATAAATAATTTTTTTAATATTTTTATTTATTTGCTTTAGTTGTACACAATGGGTTTTATTCAATCATTTTATTTGTATGTGGTGCTGAGGATCGAACCCGGGTCGCCCACGCGCTAGGCAAGTGCTCTACCGCTGAGCCACAATCCCAGCCCCAATAAATAATTTTTTTTGTAAGCTGCCTGTCACGGCCAGCCACGGCGCCGCCACGGGAGGAAAATTCTCGGAGGCAGAGTTAAGCTTTTACTACTTTTACTTCTACTTTCTTAGAGCTTATAAGCGGCTTTGACTTTTTTTTTTTTTTTTTTTTCTCCTCTTCTTTATTTTTCTTTATGGCTTTCTTGCCAAAGCTCAATGGCTTTTTTTTTTTTTTTTGAAAATGAAAAAAGGTCTTTTATTCTTCTCCTCTCTCCAGCTCCAGCAATCACTCCAAATGCTCTAACTCCAACCACCACCTTCTTCTTCCCCACACACACTAACGAACCTCACCCAGTTATATACATATAGCTTTAACAAGGACACGTGCTTACAGCTCGAGCTTACAGGTGCGTCACGCAGTGTTCACGGGCATACAAAGATTCTTTGAATAATGTATCAACATCAGGTGGAAACTAGAACATCTTTTATGGCTCTCAGCTAACCGCAATCTTTAGCTATCTCCTTGATTATAGGCTCCTTCATTTCCCCCTTTTAGTTTTAAAAGAGGGGATGTTCTAGGACGTCCATGTGCAACCGACATTCTTACCCGTCATGGGAGTCTAGGCTGTCCTGACTCCTGGCTTAGGTTGACATGCCGGCCACATTAGACTGTCCCGTGCGACTGTGCCGTGTCTTAGGTTGTCCCCCTCTGGGGATCTTACCCGTCATAGGCTAACCAGCCATCCAATAGAGCCCTTCAGGATCGACTGTGTGTTGACTAACAGCCGTCCAATTTTTAGGAGATGCTGCGGCTTTAAGGCGGCAAGCCTACTGCTGACGAGCCAAGTTTCCATAGCGTATCAAGTTCTTTAAGCCAATCAGCTGCCCTTAGTTTCATCAAGTAACGCACTGAGTTCTCTTAGACAAATACCCGCAAGGGCATTGTCCCGCAATGTCCCAAAATAATGGAAAATCAAAATGTCCATAAGTTATAACACATAGATTCAGGAGGCCCCATGCATGCAGAGCAGAGGCCACACTGCTGGTGAGGTTGTTGATGCTTGAGCAGCAGGGATGCTTGCAGCGACCGCGGTCCCTGCAGTTGTAGCAGCAGCCGTCTTTTTTATGTCTAGACATTTCTGAAGGAGCCCTAATTAGGAAGGGCTGTTGTAGCTAGCTGGAAGCCATAAGTTCCACCTGATATGTATGTGACGCACCTGTAGGCACCCGCAAACCTGAAGGTATATAACCGGGTGAAAGCGGTCCGAGTTAGGAGAACGGAGAATTCAGTCAGCCGGGCAGTCACTCGGGTCGGTCAGAAGAATCAGAGCGGCCAAAACGTAGGCAGAGCGGTTACAGAAGAGAAACCAGATAGAAGAAGTAATGACTGGCCAGAGTTAAGCCGAGGCTCCAGAGGACTGGTCAAAGTAAGGCCGAGGAAGACAGAAGACAGAAGAAAGAAGAAGGAAGAAAGAAGAGAGAAGAAAGAAGCTCTAGTCTTTCTCTAAGCTAAGCTCTATCTTTCTTTAAGAAAAGCTAAGCTCTATCTTTCTTTACTCTAAGCTACTCTACTCTAAGTTAAGAAGAAAAATCTTTCTTTCTCTCTCTAAGAAAAATCTTTCTTTCCCTCTCTAAGCTCTAAGAAAGTAGAAGTAAAAGTAATAAAAGCTTAACTCTGCCTCCGAGAATTTTCCTCCCATGGCGGCGCCGTGGCTGGCCGTGACAGGCAGCTTACAAATGGTGGTCCGTCCGGGGGGCTCGGCAGGCAGAGAAGAAAAGCTAAGAAATAAGAGCAACGAAAAAGCATAGCCTCAGACTCAGTTGAGACCAGCAAAAAGAGTAGTAAACAAGAGAGCATAGCCTCTGACTCAGTTGAGGCCAGTTAAGAATTAAGCCGAAGCAGAGTAGCCAGCGAAAAGCCAAAGCGAGCCGGCCAAAAGCCGACTTAGTTGAGGCCAGTTAAGAATTAAGCTGAAGCAGAGTAGCCGGTGAAAAGCCGAGCCGGCCAAAAGCCATAAAAAATGAAGAAGCCAGACTCAGTTGAGACCAGCAAAAAGAGTAGAAACAAGAGAGCATAGCCTCTGACTTAGTTGAGGCCAGTTAAGAATTAAGCTGAAGCAGAGTAGCCGGCGAAAAGCCATAAAAAATATAGAGAAAAAGCCTTGAGCTTTAGTATAAAGAAAAAAGCCATGAGCTTAAAAGAAAATAGAGAATTAAATAGCATGGTAAAAGCCATGCAGAAAAAAAAAAAAAAAAAAAAAGCCATTGAGCTTTGGCAAGAAAGCCATAAAGAAAAATAAAGAAGAGGAGAGAAAAAAAAAAAAAAAAAAAAAAAAGTAACCAGGTGAAAGCGGTCCGAGTTAGGAGAACGGAGAATTCAGTCAGCCGGGCAGTCACTCGGTCGGTCAGAAGAATCAGAGCGGCCAAAACGTAGGCAGAGCGGTTACAGAAGAGAAACCAGATAGAAGAAGTAATGACTGGCCAGAGTTAGGCCGAGGCTCCAGAGGACTGGTCAGAGTAAGGCCGAGGAGGAAGACAGAAGACAGAAGACAGAAAGAAGGAAGAAAGAAGAGAGAAGAAAGAAGCTCTAATCTTTCTCTAAGCTAAGCTCTATCTTTCTTTACTCTAAGCTAAGCTCTTTCTTTAAGCTCTACTATAAGAAGAAAATCTTTTTTCTCTCTAAGCTAAGAAAAATCTTTCTTTCCCTCTCTAAGCTCTAAGAAAGTAGAAGTAAAAGTAGTAAAAGCTTAACTCTGCCTCCGAGAGTTTTCCTCCCATCCGCCGGTTTACTGGTACGTGACAGGCAGCTTACAAATGGTGGCCGTCTGGGGCTCGGCAGGCAGAGAAGAAAAGCTAAGAAATAAGAGCAATGAAAAAGCATAGCCTCAGACTCAGTTGAGACCAGCAAAAAGAGTAGTAAACAAGAGAGCATAGCCTCTGACTCAGTTGAAGGCCAGTTAAGAATTAAGCCGAAGCAGAGTGAAGCAAAGCGAGTAACCAGGAATTAAGCGAAAGAGTAGCCGAGCCGGCCGGCCAAAAGCCATAAAAAATGAAGAAGCCAGACTCAGTTGAGACCAGCAAAAAGAGTAGAAACAAGAGAGCATAGCCTCTGACTCAGTTGAGGCCAGTTAAGAATTAAGCTGAAGCAGAGTAGCCGGCCAAAAGCCGAAGCCGAGTAGCCAGCGAAAAGCCATAAAAAATATAGAGAAAAAGCCTTGAGCTTTAGTATAAAGAAAAAAGCCATGAGCTTAAAAGAAAATAGAGAATTAAATAGCATGGTAAAAAACCATGCAGGAAAAAAAAAAAAAAAAAAAAAAAGCCATTGAGCTTTGGCAAGAAAGCCATAAAGAAAAATAAAGAAGAGGAGAGAAAAAAAAAAAAAAAAAATGCAAAGTAACCAGGTGCGTTAGCGGTCCAGCATTAGGCTTCCTTAAAGACAAGCGGAGCTCAATTCAGTTTCAAAAATAAAAGGTGAAAAGCTAGGTAGGGACAGTCAGAAAATCGGAAAATAGAATCACCTTCAGAAGGAATCAGAGCGGCCCTAATTAGAAGGGCTGTAGGCTGGAGAGCGGTTACACCTGTAAGAGAAGGTAACCAGATTAGAAGAAGTAATGTCACACTCGGCCAGAGTTCAGGCGGCCGAGGCAGAGCGGTTACAGAAGGACCAGATGAAGAAATCTGGCCAGTAAGGAGGCCGAGGCTCCCGAGGAAGACAGAAGACAGAAGACAGAAGAAGGAAGAAAGAAGAGAGAAGAAAGAAGCTCTAATCTTTCTCTAAGCTAAGCTCTATCTTTCTTTACTCTAAGCTAAGCTCTAAGCTCTACTATATCTTTCTTTCTCTCTAAGCTAAGAAAAATCTTTCTTTCCCTCTCTAAGCTCTAAGAAAGTAGAAGTAAAGTAGTAAAAGCTTAACTCTGCCTCCGAGAGTTTTTATCCCGGTTTACGGTACCAGGCAGCTTACAAATGGTGGCCCGTCTGGGGCTCGGCAGGCAGAGAAGAAAAGCTAAGAAATAAGAGCAATGAAAAAGCATAGCCTCAGACTCAGTTGAGACCAGCAAAAAGAGTAGAAACAAGAGAGCAGAGCCTCTGACTCAGTTGAAGCCAGTTAAGAATTAAGCTGAAGCAGAGTAACCGGCGAAAAGCCGAGCCGGCCAAAAGCCATAAAAAATGAAGAAGCCAGACTCAGTTGAGACCAGCAAAAAGAGTAGAAACAAGAGAGCATAGCCTCTGACTCAGTTGAAGCCAGTTAAGAATTAAGCTGAAGCAGAGTAGCCGGCCAAAAGCCGAAGCCGAGTAGCCAGCCAAAAGCCATAAAAAATATAGAGAAAAAGCCTTGAGCTTTAGTATAAAGAAAAAAGCCATGAGCTTAAAAGAAAATAGAGAATTAAATAGCATGGTAAAAACCATGCAGGAAAAAAAAAAAAAAAGCCATTGAGCTTTGGCAAGAAAGCCATAAAGAAAAATAAAGAAGAGGAGAAAAAAAAAAAAAAAGTCAAAGCCGCTTATGCAATTGTGCTTAACTAGGTGCGTTAGCTGCTCCTCAGCATTAGGCTTCCTTAAAGCCACAGCACCTTCTCAAAAAGGGCTCAAATATCCACCCTTTCAAAAATAAAAGGTGAAAAGCTAGGTAGGGACAAGAAAATAGAGAAAATAAAATAGAGAAAATAGAATTAAAGCACCTTTTTAAACTAAAGGGAAGGAATATGAAGGAGCCCTAATTAGGAAGGGCTGTTGTAGCTAGCTGGAAGCCATAAGTTCCACCTGATATGTATGTGACGCACCTGTAGGCACCCGCAAACCTGAAGGTATATAACCGGGTGAAAGCGGTCCGAGTTAGGAGAACGGAGAATTCAGTCAGCCGGGCAGTCACTCGGTCGGTCAGAAGAATCAGAGCGGCCAAAACGTAGGCAGAGCGGTTACAGAAGAGAAACCAGATAGAAGAAATAATGACTGGCCAGAGTTAAGCCGAGGCTCCAGAGGACTGGTCAAAGTAAGGCCGAGGAAGACAGAAGACAGAAGAAAGAAGAAGGAAGAAAGAAGAGAGAAAGAAAGAAGCTCTAATCTTTCTCTAAGCTAAGCTCTATCTTTCTAAGCTAAGAAGACAAGAAGAAATCTTTCTCTAAGCTAAAATCTTTCTTTCCCTCTCTAAGAAAGTAGAAGTAAAAGTAGCAAAAGCTATACTCTGCCTCCGAGAATTTTCCTCCCGTGGCGGCGCCGTGGCTGGCCATGACAGGCAGCTTACAATTTCTACCGGCAAATCTTCAGGGCCCGCTACCTAAAAACTCAAGCATCCATTATTAAGGGAAAGGCAGTGCTATTCCAGCACTGAGATCAAAAGGTGAGCTGTCAAACTAAAAAAAGAATTATTAGAGTAGAAAATAAAAGTTGATCTCTGCTCACACACATTGCTGCTTAAGCTCCCACAAACATAAGCTGGCAAAATATCACATTCAGAAATAATCAAAGAGAAACTGAGGGTGTTTACTGCATTAAAGATAAAGAAAAGCTAAAGGCATTTTGGAAAAATAATTTGTTAGCTGGAATCCTCGAGTCTCTATATACACAGCAATCCTATACCTGTTGAAATAATTCAAATTAATCAGCTACTAAACAAATGAAGTCAATAACAAATAAATGATCCTCTGTCGGAACACCAAAATATCAGGTTATATAACATTAAACATATTCACAGCTGAAGAGAAGTCCCGGAGACAACTATAAATCAAAATTGATTATCATTATAATTGATTATCTAAAAATATTCTGAACTTATATAAAATATCTATTTATCTATCTATCTATTGATTATCAAATTAGAATATTCTAAGCTTAAATGAATTAACGTTATTTGTTATTTGGATCTATATCTATCTACCTTTTTTTTTTTTTTTTTTTTTTTTTTTTTAGCGCTTAATTATTTGTGACGTCACACTAGACAGACGCACATATAAACATATTTGTGACATCACATTAACATGAAATTTTAGACAAATGCACAGACATAAAGACATATATAAAAGAGAAAAAAAAATTACAATTGTGTATACACTGAAGAGAGATCTTCTTGTCCCGGCCGGGAAGAATGAAATTTAAGTTGTAAATTTAATGGAGAACTCTTTTAAGGGAATCACTCCATACCTTCATTTTGGTCCTCTTGACCTTGCACTTGTTTATTCAATCTAGACTCCTCAATAACTTCGTCTTGATCCCTTTGACTTTGTACCTGCTTTATCAATCTAGATGGTATCCATATTGGAGAGGATTCGTGCTTTGGAAAAACACAAAACAGATCCTCTCCCCCAAATTAATACTGGGTCTGGACCCTTCCATGTACCTGAGAGAACATCCTTCCAGTAAACCAAAGGTTTATGTTGTTGGTGTGGGTTCCAGTGTCTATCTCCAGCCGAATGTCCATTAGAATCTAAAGTTAAGAAATTTAGGGTAAACAGGGCAACTGCCAATCTGTCCTTAGGATTTTTCCAGTTTCCATCTTTTTGCTTTAGTAACATATTTTTAAGTGTCCGATTTGCTCTTTCAATTATTCCTTGTCCCTGAGGATTATAAGCGATACCTGTTTTGTGGATAATATTGAACTTTGTACAAAATTGTTTGAAGGATGTGGATGTATATGCAGGGCCATTATCTGTTTTAAGCATTTTGGGGATGCCCAATGCAGCAAAAGCTTGCAGACAATGAGATATAGTATCTTTAACTTTTTCTCTCGGAATGTAAAGAAGCAAAAATCATGCCTGAGCATGTATCTATGGTGACATGAATAAATCGTAATTTTCCAAAACTTGGCTCATGTGTGACATCCATCTGCCACAAATGATTGGGCATCAAACCTCGTGGGTTAACCCCATAATGTGGATTGGGCAAAAGTGTTACACAAGATGGACATTCTTTTACAATTCTACGAGCTTGTTCTTTTGTGATTTTAAATTTTTTGTCTTAAGGTAGTGCTGTTAACGTGGAACTGGGAATGAAATAAAGTAGCTTGTTGTACTGTAGTAAATATAAATATTGTTTTAGTGAGGGCGTCAGCTTTTTGATTACCTTCATGGAGAGGACCAGGCAGATTAGTGTGAGCTCTTATGTGACCTATAAAATAAAGGTTCTTTTCGTTGCCATAGGAGATTTTGGATTTGAGAAAAACAATTTAAAAGCTGGAGTATGTGGTGCTATTGGACCTGCTAGCTCCAATTTTGGGACAGCATGTACAATATAATGGCTGTCTGAAAAAATATTCATAGGCTGTTCTTTAAAATTTTCCAGAGCTATTATTATAGCTTCGAGTTCCACTAATTGAGCTGATTTTTGATTAGTGATATGAATCATTTTTTCATTTTGAGTGACTACTGCAGCAGTACCGTTAGAGGATCCATCTGTAAATACATTAAATGCTTTAGGAATGGGTTGATTTTTTTTACCTGTGGGAATATGATAGGATGATTGATACAAAAGGACAGTATAGGAGATTTAGGAATATGATTGTCAAAATTTGCAGAAGTAGAGCATCTAGCTACAGCCCAATCATTATCATTGAAGCACAAATATTCAACCTGTGACGATGAATAAGGAGTAATAATAGTAGCGGGATGAATTCCAAATATTTTAGTAGAGGTTTTAAGTCCTTGAAGAATAAGTTTAGCCACCATGGAGGTATAAGACTCAATTGTACTTTTAGGAGAGACAGGCAAATGTATCCATAATATAGGTCCCTGTTGCCAAAATACTCCTGTTGGAGTATATTGTGAAGGAATAATAATCAATATTAGTGGTTGTGCAAAATCAAATCTATCGCAATGGGATCTTTCAATGGCCTGTTCTACTAATTTTAGAGCTCTCCTGGCCTCAGGAGTTAATGTTCGAGGTGAGGATGGGTCAGGGTTCCCACGAAGGATGTCAAATAAGGGTTTTAATTGTCCAGTAGTGAGGCTTAGTGTAGGGCGAAGCCAATTAATGTCACCCAGTAATTTTTGGAAATCATTGAGGGTGGTCAAATGTTCTTTACTTATTAGAATTTTTGGGGGTTTAACAAAAGTATCCATGATTTAAAGCCTAAATATAGTATAGGTGATCTGCTTTGAACTTTTTTCTTCTGCTATATATAATCCATATTTTTTTAGATTTTTTGTTATTTCACTAAATATATTAAATAAGATTTGTTGATTAGGGTGAGCTAATAAAACATCGTCCATGTAGTGTAGACACATAAGGTCTTGATATTTGTTTTTAATGGGCTGTATAGCTCTGTCCACATATAGTTGGCACAGTGTAGGGCTATTTGCCATTCCCTGCGGCAATACTTTCCATTGATATCTTTTATCAGGGCCATTATTATTAATAGAAGGAATTGAAAAAGCAAACCTGGGGCATCCAGAGGATGTAGGGGAATGGAAAAGAAACAGTCCTTTATATCAAGGGTTATAAGGTAATAATTTTTTGGAATAGCTACAGGATTAGGAAGTCCAGGTTGAGTAGGGCCCATAATTTGCATTGTTTTGTTAATTTGTCTTAGATCTTGTAATAGTCTCCATTTTCCTGATTTTTTCTTAATTACAAATATGGGAGAATTCCAGGGAGAGGTGGAAGTCTCTATGTGTCCTGCTTCTAATTGTTCTTTAATTAATTGGTGGGCCGCTTGCAATTTTTCTTTGGATAGGGGCCACTGAGGGACCCAAACTGGCTTATTAGAGAGCCATGGTATTTTTAAAATTGTTTTCTCAGTGGCCCCTAGAAAAAATGTCCTTTGCCTTTTTTATTATGAGTAGGATTTTTATTCTTAACACCTGCAGGCTTGGTCGCTAGGTGTAACCCCATTTGATGTAAGATATCTCTTCCCCATAGGGTAACTGGCAAGCTGTTTAAAACATAGGGTTTGAATGTTCCTGTATGGCCTTCATTGTCTTGCCAATTTAAGATTACAGCACTTTGAGCTGGGGTATTACTGTATCCCAAGCCTCTTAAAACTGGTTGAGGCTTTCTGTAGAGGCCAGTGCTTAGGCCATTGTTGTAGATTTATGATGGAAGAGTCAGCTCCTGTATCAATCAGCCCCTCCATCTCTATACCTTGAATTTTTAATTTGCACATAGGCCTCCGTGAACAGTCCTGGACCCAGAAAGCCATAGGTCCTGAACCAGTGGAACCGAATGCTCTGCTATTTCTATTTTGTGGCATGCTTTTAAAAGAATTATGGAGACTGGGAATGAGGAGCAGCTGTGCGATTCTGTCTCCTTGATTTACGGAGATGATGCCCCTGTGTGTACTTAGCATTATTTTAATCTCTCCATTATAATCTGAATCAATAACCCCTGGTATAACATTAAAGCCTAGTAAACTTTTGGAACTACGCCCAAGGATTAGTCCCACAGTTCCTGAAGGGAGAGGTCCCCTGATTCCCGTAGGAATCAGCTGAACCCCCATTTCAGGTGTCAGGACCATCCGGGCAGTAGAACAGAGATCTAATCCTGCACTTCCTCTTGTCCCTCTGATAAGGGAGTTAATGGGTAGGAGGGGGACTGTGACGAGGAATCATTTGAATCTGAGGGCCTTCCTCCTCTAGTGCCTCGTACATTTGTGGGCCCCGGGGCATTGGGCCCCGTGCCCCGTTTTTTGAAATCCTTGATAAAATCATTTCCATATATATCATATCTAGAATGGCATTGATTGGCCCAATGTATACCTTTTTTGCATCTGGGGCATCGGCCTGGAGCACGGTATGAATTTGATTTTATTACCCTTGGGGGATATTGCTTAGCATATCTTGGTTGATTATAATAATTTTGTCTGGAATATCCTGTTCTAGGTTGAAACCTTTGGGAATTTTGAGGGGAGGAATTTTTCATCACTGCAGCAATTACGTTGCCTGTGATAACAGCCTCGTTAATGTCTTTGCACAGTCTGATATAAATTGATAAGTCTTTTTTACTTCTCCATGGCCTTATTGCATCCTGGCAATATTTATTAGCGTTCTCGTATGCTAATTGGATAACTAGGGGCATAGCTTGCTCGACTTCTCCAAAAACTCTAGATGTTGTTTTTAAGAGCCTATCTACAAAATCAGCGTAAGGTTCGTTAGTCCCTTGTATAACTTTTGATAGGCTGCCTTGCAGATCCCCTGTGCCTGAGATTGTCTTCCAGGCTTTCACAGCTGCAGTGTGTACCTGGGCATACACACCTGGATCGTATTGTAGCTGATTTTGTAGTTCGGCGAACTCACCCTCCCCTGTGAGCATATCTATATTGCGTTGAGGGAAACCTGCTGCAGCATTTCTCTTTGCTATTTCTGAACAAAGTTCCTGGAATTGAGTTTTCCAGATTAGGTATTGTCCCCCACTTAGTACCGCTCTGCATAGACTTTTCCAATCTGAGGGGGCTAAGGTTAGGGTGTTAAGTGACTCTATCATACTTAATGTGAACGGAGCTTGAGGCCCATAGGTCATTACCGCCTCTTTAAAATTCTTTATTGTTTTAAAGTCTAGGAACTCATGATATCTTTGTCCCTGTTCATTTTGAAATACTGGCAGTTCTAGGTGCTCCTGCGGTCTATGTTGTTCGAGAGCGTATAAGCGCTCTGAAAGGCCGCCAATTTCTACCTCAAGGGCACGTACACTCTGATCCATACTCTTTATTGTTTCTGTTAGGGATTCTATCCATGAAGGAGCAGAGGGCGCTAGTGGTTCCTCTATTTGACGGTCTTTTCTCTTTTTTAATTTCTTTTTGTTCTTTTTATTGGAGACTGTGCTCTCCGAATCGCTTTTTGATTCCTCTTCACTACTAGCTTCATAATTCCTAACCGGCTCAGTAGAGGAGACTGTACTTTCATGGTTTGGCTCCTTGTTACTATTATTACTTTCACTAGTATCCTGAGTTTCAGTTTCTAAGGAGAGTACATACTCCTCAGCTAATTTTATTAAGCTTCTGATGGCTTTTGCAGATCTTACTTTTGAATTTACATTCCTACTCTCCTTGCTGGTCTCCACTGAGTCAGAGGATATATGCTTTCTTGTTCACTTTTCTCACTATCCTCTGAGTTCTCAATATCAAAAATTTCATTCATGGCTTTTATAAACCGACTTTTTGTTATATTTGCTCCCATCTTTTTAAATTTTCTTTTTTCTTACCTTGCCGCCGAATTCCCCGTACGGGCCGCCACCTGTCGCTGCCTGAAGCGGAAGTTGCTTGGAGCAGCGAACGCCACAGGAAAATTCGGAGGCAGGATGAAAATGAAAAAAGGTCTTTTATTCTTCTCCTCTCTCCAGCTCCAGCAATCACTCCAAATGCTCTAACTCCAACCACCACCTTCTTCTTCCCCACACACACTAACGAACCTCACCCAGTTATATACATATAGCTTTAACAAGGACACGTGCTTACAGCTCGAGCTTACAGGTGCGTCACGCAGTGTTCACGGGCATACAAAGATTCTTTGAATAATGTATCAACATCAGGTGGAAACTAGAACATCTTTTATGGCTCTCAGCTAACCGCAATCTTTAGCTATCTCCTTGATTATAGGCTCCTTCAATTTTTTAAATGTTAAAAAAAGAAAAAACCTGGGCTGGGGTTGTGGCTCAGTGGTAGAGCGCTCGCCTAGTGCGTGCGTGCGTGTGCAGCCCAGGTTCGATCCTCAGCACCACGTACAAATAAACGCATTCGCATTGTGTGCAACTAAAGCAAATAAATAAATATTTAAAAAGAAAAAACCTATAAAGCTACAGATTATCCTTTACAAATCAAATGTTTTTAAGTAAAATGAAACTTTTTTAAAAAATATTTATTTATTTGTTTTAGTTGTACACAATACCTTTGTTTTTGTGGTAGGAGAGCGCTCTACCGCTGAGCCACAACCCCAGCCCAGTAAAATCAAACTTTGTATTTATTTACCAAACTATTGACAATACATTTCATCAATGTCAAAATAATTACAAAATACCAAATAATAATTTTTCTAGAATCAATAATTTGATGTGTCTGCACTGTCCCTAAAATTTGTTGGCAATAAAAAATGTTGCCAAGTAAAATCTTGTTCCAAAATACACACTATTCATAATTTATTTACATAAGGTATATCAAAAATACTGATAAGTAAATGCAACTGTTATAGAACAAAAGAAACTGGGGCGATTACTAGTCCATAATAAGTGGAAACGTTATCACCAAGGACAACAGGAAGCAACATGTTGGTCAAACCCAATGCTAATCAAGTAGCTGCCACACTGACATGATTTTGCAATCTTCTACTTAAATAAATTTTCCTTCAAAAATCTTAAAACAAATGGATTTTTACTAAAAGTATGCTATTAATATTTTAAAACTGCTTTCCAAAACTTGATGGGACCTCTTTTTCTATGTTTAGAGGAGATCGTATCTGGAGTTCAAGTCCAAGTCCTGATGCTTAATTAGTTAGGTGATGCTGAGCAAAGTTCTTTCTTTTTTTTTTTTTTTTGGTACCAGGAATTGAACTCAGGGGCACTCAACCACTGGGCCACATCCCCAGCCCTTTTTTTTGTGTGTGGTACCGGGGATTGAACTTAGGGGCACTCGACCACTGGGTCACATCCCCAGCCCTTTTTTTGTATTTTATTTAGAGACAGGGTCTCACTAAGTTGCTAAGTGCCTTGCCATTGCTGAGGCTGGCTTTGAACTCATGATCCTCCTGCCTCAGCCTCCCAAAGTGCCGGGATTACAGGCGTGTGCCACCACGCCCGGCTCCCAGCCCTTTTTTGTATTTTATTTAGAGACAGAGTCTCACTGAGTTGCTAAGTGCCTCGCCATTGCTGAGGCTGGCTTTGAACTTGCAGTCCTCCTGCCTCAGCCTCCCAAGTGCCGGGATTACAGGCATGTGCCACTGTGCCCAGCTGCAAAGTTCTTTTTCAATCTAACTCATTCTCCTAATTTAATAGGACTAAGAGTAGCCCTGCTTGGAGGGCCGTTATAAGAAATCATTGAGAGAATTCAAAGAAAGTTCTTATCCTGGCACAGGCTAAGTGGCCCCAAAAGAGACAATTACATACCAAAATATCTTTGAGTTATATATCAAGATAATAAAATAGTCAATTAAATAATCATTTTTTTAAGGGGCACGAACATTTCTTCTATGACCACAATGTGCTGGACATGGTTTTAGGCAACCAAGGAAGCTAAGAGAAATAAGGCCCAGACTTAGGAGAACTTTACAATGTTTGTCACATCTCTTCTGGTTTAATAGTTATTTGTGCCCCCTTTTATTCTCACTTGTGTCCAGTTTTGATGCTGAGGTATATGGTAACTCTTTTTTTTTTTTTTCTTCAGTTGTTGATGGACCTTTATTTTATTCACTTATTTTTTATATGTGGTGCTGAGAATCGAACCCAGTGCCTCACACATGTGAGGCAAGCCCTCTAACACTGAGCCACAACCCCAGCCCATATGGTAACTCTTAATGAGAAGTGTAGGCAAATTGCTTAGGACATTGAGGGGAAGCCATCAGTTCTGTGTAAAGCTATACAGACTTAAATGGCTTCTCTTTTTTTCCTTTTTGTTGCCAAGTAAAATCTTGTTTCAAAAGAACAAGAGTAGAAAAATCTTTGTATTTATTTACCAAGCCATTAACAATACATTTCATTAATGTCAAAATGTAGTTTGTAATTATAAAATAGCAAATAATAATTTTTCTAGTAGGCCCTGGGGCTAGATACTCAGGGCCTCATGAATGATAGGTAAGCTCTCTATCACTGAACCACACCCCCCAAGCCCTTAAATTGCTTCTTGAAAGGTACTTCTGAATTGGCCACATAAACCAAATAAAAGAGGAAAGGCAGAAGGACGATGTCATTAGGTCTTCTATACTTGTGCTTTGGATAGTAATTAATAAAAACTTGGTAAATCGCATTGACCCCTGTTAGATGAATTACGTTGGGATTTAGTTTTTTTCATGAAGATACAAAAGGGACACTCCAAGAAATAAATGATAGGACACATATTTTCTTACTTATGCAACATAAATCTTTTAAGCACCTATGAGGCATACATGGTCCATCTTTAGTGTCATTGAAGGTAACAAAAATTTATGATACAGCCAAGTAGCCTAAAACTAGTGGCAAACATCAAGTATTTTAGCTAATTAGTAAACAGACACACAGCACATGAATTATAATTTAAGAAAATTGAATAAAATCAGGAAACACACAGAACTTATTGAGAAAGAAAATGCCCAACTCAGAAAAGAGCCATTGTCACAACCCTTTCAGTGATTAAAACAGCCAAAGGTGGGATAGGAAAACAATTAAGACTTGGCTTTATGCTTCTTCTACCTAGAGCTGACCCTTGCTGCTCATCAAACCACAAATATTCATTGAATGCCCACTATTTGCCAGGTAGCATACCAAGAGCTGTGGGAAAGCTCAGGGTAAAACAAGGTCTTTGTTTTCTAATGAAATGTCACACAACAGCATTTGAATAACTAGACACAGTAGCCTTATGAATTTAGTCAAGGGATCAGTGAAATCTGTATTGGTCAGAAAAGACTCCTCAAGGTGTGGGGAATTTGAGGTGGGCCTCTGGGAAGAAGGTAGTTAGCTACTTAGAAGAGCTGTCTTCTAAACTATAGATAACACACCTTGAGTAGTGTGAGAGCTGACTTCAGGTACCACACTTCATTAGAGGTTGCAGGGAGGGGGGACAAGGATGGAGAGAGAGAGAAAGTTCCAACACATAGCCTATAATCTAACTATATTGTAGCCCTGCAGCTAAAAAAAAAAAAAAAGTTAAGAATTGTAATAATAATACCTCTGGAAAGACTGAAAGTGTAGAGTGCTTGCCTAGCTTGTGTGAGGTCCTGGTTTCCATCCCCAACACTGGAAAAAAAAAAAAAAAGTTAAATTAAAACACCTCTGGGGCCAGGTGCAACATACCCATAATCCTGCAATTTGGAGTTCCAGGCCAGCCTCAGTGTTTTAGTGATTCCCTGTCTCAAAATAAAAAAATAAATAGGGAGCCGGGTGTGGTGGCGCATGCCTGTAATCCCAGCACTTGGGAGGCTGAGGCAGGAGGATTGCAAGTTCAAAGCCAGCCTCAGCAATGGCAAGGCACTTAGCAACTCAGTGAGACCCTATCTCTGATAAAATACAAAAAAGGGGGGGGGGCTGGGGATGTGGCCCAGTGGCCTGAGTGCTCCTGAGTTCAATGCCTGGTACCAAAAAAAAAAATTTAAAAAAAAAAAAAAAAAAAAAAAAAAGGGGGGGGGCTGGAGTTCAAAATAGGGGTGGTAATATAGCTCAGTGATAAAGCAATCCTGAGTTGAATCCCCAATACCAAAAAAGGAAGGAAGGAAAAAAAGAAGGAAGGGCAGAAAGGAAGGCAGGCCTCCAGGGACTGACAACAGGGAAAGAGAAGAGGAAGGGAGTCTTTTTGTTTGTTTATTCCCCAGTGCTGGGGACTGAACCCAGGGCCTCACACATGCTAGGGAAGTGATCTACCATTAAGCAACATCCCCAACCCTTTTTATATGTATATTTACTTTTGAGACAGGGTCTTACTACAGGCTTGTCTCCAATTTGGAATTCTCCTGCTTCAACCTTCAAGTAACCAGGATTGCAAGCCTGTGCCACCACACCTGGCTGGAAGGGAATCTTTTGAGAATTACTCTGACTTTCTCTTTCTTTTTCTTTTTTTTTTTACACTTAACATATACATACGACAAGTAATGCAGATTTTCTTCATATGATAGCAATAAAAGTTTCCTTTGTATATTCATTGAAGTTAAAAATATGAGTCACCTAAAAGAAACCTACAAAGTAAGCAATAACAGCAATAAAGACAAAGAAAAGGTGGCTTGCAGGAAATGCAAAGTTTAGTGAGCAAAGGTTCAGAAACTGGCGTCTTCAAGGTATGTTCCCAGGGAAAGCAAGAAGGATAATGAATTTTGAGCTAGGGATTAGCAGACTGGGAAAAGAGAACTCCTAAAGTCAGGGGGCCAAAAGTAGAGTCTGAACTGTCTGTTCACACAGCACCTGACTATCGTCAGATGAGAGGATGCTTCTGCCTGACACCTTGAGAAGGCTCATTGGCTCAATTCTAGTGGCCTGTTAGACCATTCAGCAAGCACCAACAGGATTTCCATCTCCAGGGTTCCCCCAGGCTCCCGCAAGAGACACAGGGAATCCAGTCCTTAAGCACCTGGAGATTGGTGCCCTTCTAACAGGGGGCACAGAAATGTTGCTACTTCCTCCTAGCTGAGGAAGAGATCTACTGGCTGCTTCCCTAATGAGTAAAAGTCAGAGGTAAAATTGGAAGGTAAGAAAGATGGCAGGGCTGGGATTGTGGCTCAGCGGTAGAGTGCTCGCCTAGCACGTGCGCAGCCCGGGTTCGATCCTCAGCACCACATAAAGAATAAAGGCATTGTGTACAACTAAAACAAATGAATAAATTTTGAAAAAAATAGAAAAGAAAGATGGCAAACCAGGAGTCTTCATACCCCACTGGCACTCCTCCCCAGCAAGGGTTAACTGCCTCATAATAACTCAGCTCTAGCTAAGCCAAGTAGCTGGGAGGATTCTGGTGCCTTGTTCTCTGCCACTGTCACTGTGGTGGGGTACATGCTGTATATAATAACCTAGATTGTATTAGACACAACTGTTAAAAATGCCCCTCCTCCCACTTCCATCAACATTCCAGTCCTCAATCCCCAGAACCTGTGAATGGGACCAGATGTCATTCTCACAATTATGTCATGTGTGGGTGGGCCTGATCTAATGACAAGAGCCCTTCAAAGTGGAGAGTTTTCTTTGGTTACTGGCAAAAAGTGAAATCAGAGAAGTTTGAAGCATAAAAAAAGGATTTGATTCAGCTTTGCTGGCTTGAGGATGGGAGGGGGACATGTGGTGAAGTATGCAGACAGTCTCTAGTAAGAGTGGCCCATGGCTGACAAGGAAACAGGGACCTAAGTCCTATAACCACAAGAAACTAAATTCTGCCAATAAGAAAGAGCTTGGAAGCTGTGATCTTTCCCCCAGAGTCTCCAGATGGAAAGTCAGACTTGCAAACATCATGATTTCAGTCTGTGATACTATGAGCAGAGAACCTACCTACACTGTGCTGGACTTCTGACCTGCTGAGAATAAAAGCTAATAAATGGGTGTGTTGTTTCAGCCCACTACATTTGTGTTAATTTATTACACAGCAATAGAAAACTAACACAGCCTCTGTCATTGAATTGACCCTTCTCTAGACCAGCTGTGAGGCAGCCCTCCAGATTGAAGAGTGAATCTCAGTTTCTATTGTCAAGTTATAAAGACAAATGCATCAATTGTCAGGCATTAATAAATAAGCCTGAATTGTCTGTTTATGATTAGATGAGGGAGGAGAACTATGGGAGATTTTTTTCTGATAATTTGGCATATAGGGACTTAAGTATTCCTTTCATTTGGGTAAAAAAATATCAAATTTGAAGCCGGGTATGGTGGCGCACGCCTGTAATCCCAGCACTTGGGAGGCTAAGGCAGGAGGATCGCAAGTTCAAAGCCAGACTCAGCAATGGTGAGGCACTTAGCAACTCAGTGAGACCCTGTCTCTAATAAAAATACAAAAAAAAGGGCTGGGGATGTGGCCCAGTGGTTGAGTGCCCCTGAGTTCAATCCCCGGTACCCCAAAAAAAAAGAATCAAATTTGAGGTTCTGGGGATGTAGCTCAGTGATAGAGTGCTTGCTTAGCCCTGGACCCAGCACATTTCTAAGCTAGATAGGAAAAAGGAGAAAACAAGGCAGGAGGGGGAGCTGATCTCATGAAAATAGATAAAGGAGATAAGTAAAGTAGAGGAAGGAGACCAGGCAGAGGTAGGAGGGGATGGTAAAGGGAGGTACTGGAGAATGAAATTGACCAAATTATATTGTTATATAGAGTGCATGTACAAATATGTAACAACAAATACCAATATTATGTATACTTAAATGCACTGATAAAAAAAAAGAAGAAGAAGAAATTGGCTTTATTTTGAAGTAACAGGTTGATAAGTCCTCACAATTATAGGTGGTATCAGAATTTCAGGTAGCATATGGTACCAGTTTCTGAAAAGACAGACAGTGGAAAAGCAAGTTTCCTAGTAAAAAGAAAATGGTCTCCAGGGCCAGGTGGATGTGGGTGTGTTCTGCAGATAAGCTGATCTTGGATTTGTGGGTTATTTTTCTTTAGCCTCTTTGAGTTTCAGCCTACTCATCTTAAAATAGGAATAATGCCTAATAAGTTTTGGAGGCAATTAAATAAAATAGTTCATGCAAAATCTCAAGGCCTGCAGCACAGTGGACCATCAATAATTTGTTTCTATTATTATTGTATGTTTCTTTTTTAAAATATTTATTTATTTGCTTTAGTTGTACACAATGCTTTTTTTTTTTTTAACGTGGTGCTGAGGATCGAACCCAGGCCGCACATATGCTAGGCAAGCACTTACCACTGAGCCACAATCCCAGCCCCATTGTTGTGTATTTCTTTCACAAATTTCCTGCAATGTTTTTATAGTAAAAGTAACTAAATTATAGCCTATGATAGTCGAATGCTATCCTACAGAAATAGAATGCAAGTCACATAATAATTTAAAAATTTCTAGAAGCCACATAAAAAATAAATGTAAAATTAATTTTAATAACATTTTATCTAACCCATCATATCAAAAATATTGTGAACATAAATTTTTTTTGTACTGAGAATTGAATCCAGAGGTATTTTACCACTGCGCTACATCCTCAGTCCTTTTTATTTTTGAAATGGGTTCACAGAGTTGCTGAGAGTCTTGCTAGATTGCTGAGGCTGGCCTCAAACTTGCAACCCCTCCTACCTTAGCCTCCTGAGTAGCTGGGATTATAGGCATGTGCCACCGCACCCAGCTAATAAATGATATATTTTATATCTTTCAACTAGGACTTCAAAATTCAGTATGTATTTTCTTTCTTTCTTTCTTTCTTTCTTTTTTTTTTTTTTTTTTTAATGGTTCTTGGGGTTGAATCCAGAGATGCTTTATCACTGAGTAATACCTTCAGTTATACCTTCAGCCTTTTTTATTTTTTATTTTGAGATAGGGTCTTGCTAAATTGCTCAGGCTGGCCTTGAATTTGTAATCCTCCTTCCTCAACTTCCTGAGTCACTGGGATTACAGGCATGTGACTCAGCCCAGTTTTTGTATGTATTTTTCACATTTATAACACATCTCAGTTCAGAATAACCTTTTTTTAAGAATTTAATAGGGGGGGCTGGGGTTGTGGCTCAGTGGCAGAGCGCTCGCCTCGCACGTGCGCGGCCCGGGTTCGACCCTCAGCACCACGTAGACATGGATGCATTGCATTGTGTACAACTAAAGTAAATAAATAAATATTTAAAAAAAAAAAAAAAAAAGAATTTAATAGGGGGCTGGAGTTGTGGCTCAGTGGTAGAGCACTCACCTGGCATGTGTGAGGCCATGGGTTTGATCCTCAGCACCACATATAAATAAACAAAAAGGTTCATTGACTATATATATGTGTGTGTGTGTGTGTGTGTGTGTGTGTGTATCGTATATAATATATATTTTTTATGCCATTCTTTTTTTTTAAAATATTTATTTATTTGCTTTTAGTTGTAGTTGTACACAATGTGTTTTTACGTGGTGCTGAGGTTCGAACCCGGGCCACGCATGTGGTAGGCGAGCGCTCTACCGCTGAGCCACAACCCCAGCCCATAATATATATTTTTTAAAAGAATTTAATAGCAACATATAACTAGTGGCTATGTATTGGACAGTCCAATACTAGACCTTTAAATACATGTTTCAACAAATTTTCCTTTATCTTTGATAATCCTAAAATTAATATAAATAGATGGTAAATAGATAATTATAGATAAGTGAGAACACACATAAGCATATGTCACACTCTGGTACATACCAAACAGTTTTTGTTTGTTTGTTTGTTTCAGTTATAATGAGTCATTCTTCAAGCAGAGGATCAGGGTATAAGTGGTGCAATGATTTCTAGTTTCAAATTGCAAAACGTAAGACAAATCAAACTGTGCAGTCAGAGTAAAGTAATGCCTGGCAACCATGATTGCCAGGTTAAAAGAAAACCCTGTCTTGCACAGAAAAAGACACATTGGTTTTTATACTAACTTCAGTAGATGATTATACGTTTATTTCCTTTGCTTTTCCTTTAAAGGACTAGACTTTTGGATTCTACATAAGCTTGTTTTTTCTAAGCTAATATCCCGTTATACAAGAATAAAAATTAAAGCAAATCAGAAATGGTAGGAAATGGGAGCGATGCACACACAGCAGCCATCCAGGACTCATTATATCTACACACACACACACACACACACACACACACACACACAAATCCATGGTATTTCCACTGGGCAGAAAATCCTATGGGATCTTCGAAGATAACTCAGACAGTGATCTTTTTTTTTTTTTTTTTAAGGGAAGATTCTTTTTTTTTTTTTTTTTAATATTTATTTATTTGCTTTTAGTTGTACACAATGTATTTATTTTTACGTGGTGCTGAGGATCGAACCCGGGCTGCGCACGGCTGCGCACGTGCTAAGCAAGCACTCTACTGCTGAGCCACAACCCCAACCCCCATCAGACAGTGATCTTTCTCCTGAAGTAGACTCAGAAAAAGTGGGCCATATTCAAACATGTACAGTACAAGGTAGAACAATGAAATATACTATGAGAGATGCTTACATTCCATATGTGTAAAAAGAGAATCTTTTTTGGTGGGGATGAATGAATATTTCCTAGAAAAGTATCCTTTGTAAGAGTTGTTCCAGAATGGTCTTTAAGAGAGGGTTAACAAGACTTGATTCAATTCAGTGGAGTTCAGCTGTTTAACTGTTGTGTGGCAGGCCCTGCCCTATAGTAGGCAGTGGGGCTTTAATGATGGGAGTCTCTGTCCTAAGACTGCTGGGGAGGAGAATGGTGAAAACAAGTAAAAGCAGCAATGTAGCACCTTCTGGTTCCTCCTCCTCCTGTGGCTCTATCTCTAGCCAGGAAGCTGCTGAATCAAGAAGCTCCCACCGCAGCTTCCGGCTCCAACATCAGTCTGTGTGAGAGGAAGTTGGTTTGCTAAGTATTATCACAGATAAAGTTCTAGTGGAGGGCATTGGCTGAGGGGGTCCAGAAAAGAGTCCTAGAAGGGCAGATGCTTCAGAGGAATTATCCAAGAATGAAAGGAAGGAAGGAACCTTTCAAGGCATGGAAGAACAACATGTATAAAATCAAAACAATATGAGAGAGTGTGATGCCCTTAGAAGCTAGAGAATGAATGCAGGGATGAGAAGGGTGCATGTGGGCACAGACAGGAAATGATACTGGACCTACAGAAAGAGACTTGATCATGCTAAGGAGTTTCACTTTATTCAGAAGATGATAATGAGGTAGGCAGAAATGTGCTAATGATGTCACTTTAAGAATAAAGTTTATATCTATGGAGAATGATTAATTTATTATAACCTTTGAACTTTAAAATGTTCTTGCTTCGTTTGGTTCCTTGATACATTCTTTGTGACATTCATTCATAAAGGGCAGAATGTGAAACCTCAAAGAGAAAATGCTATCCACGTGATTATTTCATGCTTATATGTTTGCTTTTGATGGGCATTAATTTCTTCCAAGTTCATTTTGGTTTTTTGTCTATTGGTTGTGTGGTGCTAAGGACGAGCATGCTGAGCAGATACTTTACTACTGAGCTATACCCTCATGAAGGAGCCCTAATTAGGAAGGGCTATTGCGGCTAGCTGGAAGCCATAAGTTCCACCTGATATGTATGTGATGCACCTGTAGGCACCCGCAAAGCTGAAGGTATATAACCGGGTGAAAGCGGTCCGAGTTAGGAGAACGGAGAATTCAGTCAGTCGGGCAGTCACTCAGTCGGTCAGAAGAATCAGAGCGGCCAGAACGTAGGCAGAGCGGTTATAGAAGAGAAACCAGATAGAAGACAGAAGAGAAACCAGATAGAAGAAGTAATGACTGGTCAGAGTTAGGCCGAGGCTCCCAAGGAAGACAGAAGACAGAAGAAAGAAGAAGGAAGAAAGAAGAGAGAAGAAAGAAGCTCTAATCTTTCTCTAAGCTAAGCTCTATCTTTCTTTCTCTCTAAGACTCTAAGCTAAGAAGACAAGAAGAAAAGCTCTTTAATCTTTCTCTCTAAAAATCTTTCTTTCCCTCTCTACAGAAGAAAGAAGAAGGAAGAAAGAAGAGAGAAGAAAGAAGCTCTAATCTTTCTCTAAGCTAAGCTCTATCTTTCTTTCTCTCTAAGACTCTAAGCTAAGAAGACAAGAAGAAAAGCTCTTTAACCTTTCTAAAAATCTTTCTTTCCCTCTCTACAGAAGAAAGAAAAAGGAAGAAAGAAGCTCTAATCTTTCTCTAAGCTAAGCTCTATCTTTCTTTCTCTCTAAGACTCTAAGCTAAGAAGACAAGAAGAAAAGCTCTTTAATCTTTCTCTCTAAAAATCTTTCTTTCCCTCTCTAAGCTCTAAGAAAGTAGAAGTAAAAGTAGTAAAAGCTCTACTCTGCCTCCGAGAGTTTTCCTCCCGGGTTACGGGTTACGGTACCAGGTAGCTTACACCCTCAGGCCTCTGGTTTATTTTGAATGAATCTGAACACTACTTCACTAGCTGAGATTATCTCCTTGTGAATAGTAATTGCACACATGAAATTCAGTCTGGGCAATCAATGTCATTTCCATATGGCATTCTGCTATTCATGTATTGTTTCCTAGACAACTTTTTTCTCTTTTCATTTTTCTTTTCTGTCACATATAGAATTTTGCATATTCCACTCTACTAAAAAAGTAGGTTAAATGAAGGCTAAAAATTTGAGAGCTTCTTAGAAGCGTCTGATGCCTTAAAAGAGAAAGGAAATTAACTTCTTTGATGTTAACATTTTTGCTGTTTGACAAGTTCTTTGGATTTTTTTTTTTTAATGGGGAAAGATAAAAGTTTTCTTGAAATTAGTTACCATTAGTAAAAAAAAAAAAAAAAAGAAAAAAAAAAAAAAAAAAAGAATCATCTCCACATTGATTTCTTGGTTTAGAAAAGAGGAAGAAGCTTAAAGGGGCTCATATAGCAAGACCTGCCCAACATACTATTTTGCCCACCAAGATAATTTCAGTTATATTTTCACATTCCACTAACTGATAAAATGTAAATTAACAAAACAGATATACAAGATATTACAATAAGTGATTTATTAAGAATTCTGGCCAGGCATGGTGGCACACGTCTGTAACCCCAGCAATTCAGGAAGCTGAAGCAGGAAGATCACAAATTTGAGGTCAGCTTCAGCAACTTAGCAAAACCCTGTCTCAATAAAAAATGAAAAAGAACTGGGGATGTAGCTTAGTTACAAGAGCATCCCTGGATTCAATCTTCAGTATCCCCCAAAAAACACACACACAAAATTCTTAGTAGCTGTAATATTATTGCTAATCATAGCTTTGTTTTATATAGTTTTATTGTATCTACATATTCTTTAAAAGTGCATTTTAAAAATTTTTAAATAAATGGAAAGTTTTCAAGTAGTTCTAGGTTTACAGAGTAAAAAGTACAGAGGGTTCTCATATAGCCATATTTCCTTCTCCATCAACACAATGTTCCTTCCCTTTTTTTTAATATCTTGCATTAGTGTGGTCTATTTGTTGTAATTGATGAGTTATTATTGACTAAAGTTCATAGTTGACATTAGGGTTCATTTTCTTTTTGCATATTTATGGGTTATGGCAAATGTATAATGACATATATTCACCACTACAGTATCATCCAGAATAGCTTCTCAGCCCTAAAATCCCTGTACTCCACTTGTTCATCCTTTCTTTTTCTCCTTCCCTCACGCCTTGGCAGCCATTGATCTTATTACTGTTTCCTCAGTCTTGCCTTTTCCAGAATGTCATATAGTCGGAATCATACATATGATTTCCAGATTCACTTTTTTCACTTAGTGATGTGTAATTCTTTTCGTGCCTCAATAGCTCTTTTTCTTTTCCTTTCTTTTTTATTCTTCTTCCTTTTATCTTTTGTAGTGCTAGGGATGGAATCCAGGGCCTTACACATGCTAGGCAAGCACTCTACTACTGAGCTACATCCCCAGCCCAGGTAGGTCATTTTTAAAGTTTTCATCTTTACAAAAATGTTATATGCTATCCTCCCTAATATGGGACTTACTCTGTTCAACTAAAATTATGTTAAGATAAATCCAGATTGTTGCTGAACTGTCATTTACCTATTTTGACAGTTGTACAATATTTTTTTTTGTTGGAATATAGCATAGATTATTCATCCAATCTTCTCTAGATAAACATATGGGTTGTTTGCAAGTTTTTACTTTTGTGAAAAGTAGGCATATGATTGGTCTGGGACTTGGTAACTATTGCATTGCACATGTGCAAGAATTGTCTTGATGTATCCCTAGGAGTGGAATTGCTGGTTAAATGAATAGAATGAATAGAATATTCAGTTTGGGGTGATAATAACACATTCATAGGGCAAAGGTGTGAAGTCAGTCACTAACATGAAAATTGAGATAATGATAACTGTCCCAGGGGTAGAAAGTGTTGTGATTTTTTTAAAAACAGATACAACATTTTTCATACATTTATTTTATTTTTTAAAAATATTTATTTATTGGGCTGGGGTTGTGGCTCAGTGGTAGAGCACTTGCCTAGCACGTGCAAGACCTGGGTTCCATCCTCAGCACCACATAAACATAAATGCATTGCACTGTGTACAACTAAAAGCAAATAAATAAACATCTTAAAAAATAAAATAAAATAAAATATTTATTTATTTGCTTTATACATTTATTTTATTTATTCATTTTTTTTAATTAGTGGGTTTTTTATATATTTATTTATTTACTTTAGTTGTACACAATACAATGCATTTATGTTTACGTGGTGCTGAGGATCGAACCCGGGCCGCGCACGTGAGAGGCGAGCGCTCTGCTGCTGAGCCACAACCCCAACCCTTTATTTATTCATTTTTATGTGGTGCAGAGGATTGAACCCAGGGCCTCACACACATTAGGCAAGCACTCTACCACTGAGCCATAACTGCAGCTCCAAGTGTTGTGATATAGAAGAGGCACAAGGGGGTTTCTAGTCTGACAATGTTCTATTTCTTGACTCGGGTGCTGCTTATGTGGATGTTCACTTTAAAGTAGTTCATTAAGTTATAATTTATGTTTTGCATACTCTTTGTATGTTTATTAAATTCTAATAATACAAGAAAATCACTGAATCTATAAAAAGCAGTTACAATCATATTAATTTTAGAAAAAGACAATTTAAAGTGAAGAGCATTTAGCATGGTAACAAGAGACATTTTTCATTAATGAAAGTTGCAGAAGGGATATAATTCTGTGTCCTAAGAAGAATTTCCAGTAGCCTGGAAC
The DNA here is from genome assembly GCA_025594165.1 of Tamias sibiricus. NCBI lineage: Eukaryota > Metazoa > Chordata > Mammalia > Rodentia > Sciuridae > Tamias > Tamias sibiricus. The sequence continues at coordinate 29,263,812 of CM046662.1, read as the reverse complement.
ACGAAAATAGTTTCTTCTTCACAATAATCCTCCAAAAACAATTGGTTCCTATAATTCAATTCATACTAAGATGAGTTAAAATGAAAAAGGAACCAGCATAGCATCTATATAAAAAAATATTACTAGCCGGGCTTGGTGGCGCACGTCTGTAATCCCAGCACTTGGGAGGCTGAGGCAGGAGGATTGCGAGTTCAAAGCCAGCCTCAGCAATGGCGAGGCACTTAGCAACTCAGTGAGACCCTGTCTCTAATAAAATACAAAAAAAAAAAAAAAAAGGCTGGGGATGTGGCCCAGTGATCAAGTGCCCCTGAGTTCAATCCCTGGTACCAAAATATATATATATATATTACTAAAAAAAAGGTGGGGGCAGCAAGGGAACAGGAAAAAAAACATGGTAAATTAAGTATACACACCAGAAAAATGCCATAACAGACAAGGTAAAAGTAAAAGCCTATACACTATGATGAAATAATAATATTTTGCAGAAACATTGCTGATGGAATTAAGTCTGTAAAATGAGATGACAAGGCAGAAATTATAAAGTATATGGACAGACAACAGAAGGAAATGAAAGTGAATTTGCAGAGTTTAGAAAAAAAGGAAAGGAAGTTAAAAGTAGTCTAGAAATAAATGTCAATTAAGTAGATACTACTGAAAACCTAGTGAGAGACGTAGGTTGAAAAATTGAGGAAAATCAGAAAAATGATATGGAACTAAAGTAAGAGTTTAAAAAGTGTGGAGTGAAAATATAACTATGGAAGATAAAAAAGGAGATCCAACATATGCATAATTGGTATCCTCACAGATATGAACTGTCTCTCATCCACAAAAAAAGACTACCTTAAATATTCAAAGATAAAAATCAAGAAAAAATATTTCTCCAGCCAGGCGTGGTGATGCATGCCTGTAATCCCAGCACCTCAGAAGGCTGAGGCAGGAGGGTTTTTTTTTTTTAATATTTATTTATTCCCTTTAGTTGTACACAATGTGTTTTATTTGTACGTGGTGCTGAGGATCGAACCCAGGGCACGCACGTGCGAGGTGAGCGCTCTACCGCTGAGCCACAATCCCAGCCTGGCAGGAGGGTTTTGAGTTCAAAACTAGCCTCAGCAAAAGCAAGGCGCTAAGCAGCTCAGTAAGACCCTGCCTCTAAATAAAATATAAACTAGGGCTGGGGATGTGGCTCAGTGGTCAAGTGCCCCTGAGTTCAATTGCTGGCACACACACACACAAAAAATTAAAAATAGAAATAAAAGATCTAGGCTTCAAAGTCTAAAAAAAAAACCCCTCCAAATAAAAGGTAACTCGACTTTACCATAAACCAACCAGCATGAAGCATATCCTAGCAGAAAGTTATTGAATATAACTTTAAAGAAAACTTTGGTTGGTCTGGTACAAGTTTAAGTCACAATAATTTGTATGAGATTTCTCCACAGCCCTAATTACAAATCTGTAAAAAAAAAAAAAAAAAAAAAAAATCTTAAAATAATTCAAAATCTTCAGAGAAGGAAAATGTGATTCAAGAATGTTATGCCCATGGGGCTGGGATTGTGGCTCAGTGGTAGAGCGCTCACCTAGCATGTGGGCGACCCGGGTTCGATCCTCAGCACCACATACAAATAAAATGTATTGTGTACAACTAAAGCAAATAAATAAAAGTATTTTTTTAAAAAAAGAATGTTATGCCCAGGGGCTGGAGATATAGCTCAGTGGCAGAGCACTTGCCTGGCATATGTGAGGCACTGGGTTCGATCCTTATCACTGCATGCATAGATAATCAAATAAAATAAAGTCATGCTGTCCATGTATAACTACAAAAAAATTTTTTTTTTAAATTAAAGTCTTCAAAAAATGAAAATGTGGTTCAACAATGTTATGCCCAATTAAATTTTTTTTTTAGGTGTATAAACAATAGAAGTACAATTCTTTTTTGTGTGTGTGTGTGGTACCAGGGATTGAACTCAGGGGCACTCGACCACTGGACCACATCCCCAGCCCCTTTTGTATTTTTTACTTACAGACAGGGTCTCACTGAGTTGCTAAGTGCCTCGGCATTGCTGAGGCTGGCTTTGAACTCATGATCCTCCTGCCTCAGCCTCCCAAAGTGCTGGGATTACAGGCGTGCGCCACTGTGCCCGGCTATTAGAAGTACAATTCTGAATATGGAAAAATTCAGGGAATAATTCCCACAAATATTTTACAGTGCTGGGGATTAAACCCAGTGTCTTACCCATGCTGGACAAATGCTCTGTCTCTGAGCTACACCCTCTGCCCTTTCATAAGTTCTTCTTCTTCTTCTTCTTCTTTTTTTTTTTAATATTTATTTATTTGCTTTAGTTGTACACAATGCCTTTATTTTTACGTGGTGCTGAGGATCGAACCCGGGCCGTGCAATGTGCTAGGCGAGCGCTCCACTGCAGTGCCACAAACCCAGCCGCTCCTCATAAGTTCTTCTTGAACGAACTATTTGAAGATTTACTGTCAACCAACCAAGAGATGAATGGGGAATTTATGGTAAAAGAACAAAATGTGCAATATTGGATTCATTTAGGTGTGGGAATACAATAAGGTCAACTATATGGTTAAAGAAAACAAGTAAATGTAATAAATTCTGATTTTTTTCTTTTTCTTTTGTTCTTTTTTTTTTTTTTTTTTTTTTTTTTTTTGGTACCAGGGATTGAACTCAGGGGCACTCGACCACTGGGCCACATCCCCAGCCCTTTTTTCTATTTTATTAGAGACAGGGTCTCACTGAGTTGCTAAGTGCCTTGCCTTTGCTGAGGCTGGCTTTGAACTCACGATCCTCCTGCTTCAGCCTCCCAAGTGCTGGGATTACATAAATTCTGATGTTAAAGGAATGCTACTTTTGACAAAAGTTGGGACAAGAAGAAAAAGTAAAGGCTCAAATTAAATATTTAAGAAAATTCATCAGGAATTGGAATTTTTAAAGGAGTTCTCCAGGTGATTTTTTAAAAATATTTTATTTTATTTTAGTGATAGATGGATACAATGTCTTTATTTTACTTTATATGGTGCAGAGGATTGAACTCAGCGCCTCAAGCATGCTATGGGAGTGCTCTACCTCTGAGCCACAACCCTAGCCTTCCAGATGATTTTTATATGTGGGAAAATTTAGGATTTCCTGGACTATGGGAATTACAATGTTTACTTTCATATTTAATTCTCAATGGATAATAATACGCCCACCAAACACTGTCCACTTCTACCAGACTGTTAAAGGAAGAAACAGAAGTTTATAATAACCCATGTCTTAAATTTTATGTGAGAAAAGTACTTGTTGTCTTTCTTCTGGGTATGACACATTGTTTCAATGTACAATCTTGGCAAGAACAGGCTGTCCTTGACTATGAATCTGAACAATTGTTAGAGAAATCACCCACCATGGTCACACTGAATAAATCCAATCCGTATGCCTAGTACCCAGAACATCCACATCAATTGTGGTAACTGACAAAAGAACATTAAGTACAGTATAGATCAAGAATAAATAAGTTAGAAAACAAATCAAAAACCTAAACAAACAAACAAAAAACAGTTCTGTAAGCTGTAGTATCCAGCGAATTCAGGAATATTTGGGGGCCTCCTTGTCCAGACCTTGTCTTTATCCTGTCTTTCCTGTTTTCATAATTTTCCAATTCCATTCTGGGTTTCCCATCAGCCTATTTGCCTGCCTGTGGCTTTGCCCCTACAGAAGCAGTGAAATCAATTCCAGGAACTTTTATCAGTCCATCTGGCTGGCTGTAATGCTAAACAGCCACAGGTGGCCCCTATCTGAGTTTTGCCCTGACATTTTCTCTGTATACCTTAGCAACAGCTCTAATTGATCCACCTTGTAATTTTGAGTCACCACCTTTAGCCAGGAAGAAAAACACATTCATACACTTGTTTGTTTTTGCACTGAATCGACCTCTTTGCTGTTACCACCTAACCCATTGAGATTTGGAGCAGATTCCTCAGCAGCCTCTTTTGCTCCTGGGATCAGGGAAATCTCTGGTCAACCCACTCACTCCTAGGTTAGCAGACAACTCGGCCTTCCGCTCCGCTCCTTCTGGGGCTTTATACGCTTGAATCAGTCCATTATTTTTTTGTTTGTTTCTGAAAATGTTCTTTGTGGACTTGAAATAAACGTGTTCCCTGCCATTGTGGGTGCAGTGTCTCCTCCATGTGTCCATTAGGTGAAGTTTGCTAATCGTATTGGTTCAAGTCAGGGATGGATGTGCTTGTCTGCAGTCCCAGCTACTCAGGAGACTGAGTCAGGAGGATCATTTGAATCCATGAGTTTGAGACTAGCCTAGGCAGCACCAGTGAGATCCTGTCCCAAAAGCAAACATGTTTAAATCTTCTCTATCTTTTCTGATATATTAAATCTGCTTATTCTTTCAAGTATTGAAAGATGTGGATTATTATCACTTCCTATACTTATAATTTTTTTTTTTTTTTTTTTTTTTTTTTGTACCAGGGATTGAACTCAGGCACTTGACCACTGGGCCACTGGGCCACAGCTCCAGCCCTTTTTTTTTGTATTTTATTAGAGACAGGGTTTCACTGAGTTGCTAAGTGCCTCGCCATTGCTGAGGCTGGCTTTGAACTTGTGATCCTCCTGCCTCAGCCTCCCAAGTGCTGGGATTACAGGCGTGCGCTACCGTGCCGGCTATATTTATGATTTGGTCTAATTCTGCTCCCAGTCATGTCAGTTTCTGCTTTTTATTTCTTTCTTCTTAAACCTTAGTTTTATAATTATTGCTTTTAAAATGTCAAGGCCATGCTAAATCCATAGAAATTTAGACTTGTTATATCATCCTTGTGAACTAGACCTGATATTTTATCATTAGGGAGTGCTTATCTCTAATAGTACTTTCCTTTTTAAAGCTTGATATTATTAAAGCTGTATCCGCATTTTTTATGGTTAATATTTTCATGGTACAATTTTTTCATTCTTTTGCTTTCAACTTCAGGATCTTCACTCAAAGCAATAGGAGTTTATCGAAGTATAATTGACAGCTACTTTCTGTGAGCACATTGAAATTGTCATTCTGTTGTCTGTTGGCTCTGTTATTGTTGTTGGTTGGGAGATAACTATGGCTCCTTTAAAGGTATAAACTGCAGATATAAGCCTAGGTATCACAAACTCCAGCTCAGACAATTTAGAACAACTGTTTCTAGATCAAAGTCTACTTTTCCTGAACAAATTATGAGCCTCCTGGAATACATTAGAAACACAGCTCAAATAATAAGGAACTTTAAATTTTTATTGACATCAGAACTTCTCCATTCTTACCAAGAATCAGTGTTTTCAGCAACGATCAAGTTCTGAGATCAGAATTGGCTACATAATTTGTGGGACCCTATGCAAAGCGAAAATGCAGGAATTCTTGTAAAGAGGTTATTAAGACTATCAAGACAGAGATAACAGAATATTAAACCAAGGGCAGGGCCCTTCTATTCATGCGTGACTGCAAGGATTGCACACTTAGGAAGTTGGCCTGTATGAGATAAACTCTGCATGCTGATCAGCTCCAGTACTTTCTTTCACAAATGGAACCATTTGTTCCATTAGGATTGCAATGTAATTCAAAGGAGAAGAAAAGTGTTTGCAAGAAATGAGTCATAAAACTTTTGAAAGAAATGAACATTCTTTTTGCAAACATATGTACACTTTTTCTAGAGAGAATACATACGAATTCTTAGAATTCTCAGCTATTGATTTCAGAAGATAGCTTTCCCAGATTGTAAGCTATCTTACAAGATAAGAAGAATCCAGAATTCTTTTCCATTTTCTGAACATTTTTCCATAGTTACCATTCAACCTTTAGATTTCACTGTGGACATAATTGCTTGCTTCAATGAAACAAATGCATACTAATGAGTAAAAAATAGTTGTGTAATGTATGCCTGGAAAAGTATCAAACCTGATTAAAATTCAGACACCTAATAAGATGCCAAGATTTATTAGTTTGGACAAATGAAAGGTAATACTATTATTTACTTATTCAATAATGTTTATCAAGTACCTACTATATGTCAGAGAGGGGATACTAAAAAAATAAGATTATATACATGTAACCTTATGTATATGTGATCATATGTACATACATACACACACACATATATATAAATGTATCAGAGATTAGTGCAAAAATTTTAAAAAGCAGGTAAAAAGAATAGGAAGTGAAGGGGTTGAAATTTTAAATAAGATGGTGGTCAAAGTAAACTTCACTAAGAATATGACATTTGAGGAAGATGTAGGAATTCTGAGCATTTTCAGTGTGTTAGTGGATGTGAAGAGATGGAAGACAAAGGTGAAGAGACAGATGACAGAAGGGCTGAGAGGTGAGAAGAGGTGAGATGAGGGGCATAGGAGAAAGGGGTTGAGTCTGTAAAGGGAAAAGACAATTCATTTTCGAGACAAGAAAAATTGCTTAAAAATGAGTTCAGAGGGCTGGGTTTGTGGTAGAGCACTTGCCTAGCATGTGTGAGGCACTGGGTTCAATCTTCAGCACAACATGAAAATAAATAAATAAACAAACAAACAACAAAAAATGGTATTGTCCATCTACAACTAAAATTTGTTTTTAAAAAAAATGAGTTCAGAGTCAAAGGGCATTGTAAATTGTTGGCTTTTATACAAAGGTGAGGTGATATTGGCAACTTTAAATCTTATGCAACATAAGATGGAGTCTACAGAAACAGTGGCAAACATTAATAAAGAAAAGTGCATGATAGAAAGGTAAGAATGCATAACTTTGAGAGCTGAGATACAGCACAAGGGAAACACATTTATTTAGAATAACTCTTAGGTAGATTCAAGGTTTAATGACTTAATGTGATACTTTATAGAGGAAGCAATAAGCAAACTAAGACCATAATGGTCTCATTTCTTGAGAAAAACAAAATATCTGAAGAAAATTCGGGGGATAGAAATTATCCAACATACACCAGAAATTTATCTATTGTCAATACACACTGATTTGGAATCCACATTTTTGGCAGTGAAAGTAAAAAGGAATTATGGCATATTTCATTTTCTGGCATAAGAGTGTTTATAAAATTATGGATATGGGCAAATACTTTCCCAGAATTAAACTTTAAGACAAATTTATCATAAATCCTTTTATGTTTAAGGGGAATTGGGTAATAAATAAATAATATTTTATTGCATTGTTATTAAAACGAAGGAATTGCTATCCATAATTTTATAAATCAAAGGGCATATCATCAAACTACAGTAAACGAGAGTCTAGGTTACCTGTTTGATGATGATCTCACAATACTGGGGTGTTTACTTTTGAGAAACTTAAGTTCTGAATAAGATCTGTCTTAAGTTCATAGCAGAAGGCTGAGTTATGCATGGTTGTATCTTAATATATAAATGCATTTTCCTGATACCTTTTACAAGGTCCTAAAATAAGTGGGCAGTGGAAATGAGATGTACAGTTTGACATAAAACCAGGCAAAAAAAAACACACAAAGGAACATTAGGAGTAGAGAAATACAATACTGTTGCAGTTATGAATGAATGAATAGAATGGAAAAGCAGTTAAGATGCTGTGCTAAAACAGAACATAGTAAAAATTCATAAGGCACATTTTTTTAAACTCAGAAAAATGTTACATAAAACATAGAGAAATGTTTAAAATGTGTAACAGAGCCTATAAAAGAGAGAGGAGTGGGGCTCCCAGGTGCCAGAAATGATAGGTAACTCATTACTAGAGTGGAAAGTGTATTAATTGAAGGTACATTACTAGATACAAATGCTGACCCGGTAGCCAGAGGCTAGGTTTAGTAACCATAGGAGAAGTTAACATATAGCCTTGGCCTTTACGTGGCAGGGAAATGGAACTAATAAATCCTTTCAGGAAACAATGACTTAAAGATGATTTCTCCTCTGAGTAAGGGGAACAGAAAACCTGTCAAACAAGAGAAGAGTTGAGGAATTATGAACTGAGCAGAACTCTGGGATAGCTATCCTTCTCCTGAGATGAGAAATAAAGAGTTAAAGCTAAGCCTCTCCAGGATGTGCAATTTGAATTTATTCTACCCCTATGGTGAGGGAAATCCAAGCTGAGACATTAATATTAAAACTGGTGCTGAACCTCAGTGGAACACACCGCGGGTGCCTGGCACAAGCAAATGCAGAACTGCCCTGTTGGGATCTTACTTCCACAATGGCCATGCAGGTTTTGCACTCTGGGTTCACCATTACAAAAACAAATAAATAAATAAATAAAGATGAACTTACTCAAAATACAAAAATACACAACAATAAAAGACAAAAACATATTTAGCCCACCAAAAACACAATAAGCAGCTGGGTATGGTGGCGCATGCCTATAACCCCAGCAACTTGGGAGGCTGAGGCAGGAGGATCACAAGTTCAAAGCCAGCTTCAGCAACTTAGTGATGGCGCTAAGCAACTTAGCAACACCTTGTCTCTAAATAAAAATATAAAAAGGGCTGGGGATGTGGATGAGTGGTTAAGCATCCCTGGGTTCAATCTCTGGTATAAAAATGAACAAACAAACATAAAACATAATAAGCTGGAAGATAAGCAACTTGAGTAGATAGAAAAATATTTTTGAAAACTAATCTTTCAAAATGTTGGAAAGATTAGAGAAAAAACTAATTTTAAAGACTAATAGTAATAACAATAATTTTTAAAGATTCAAAATTAAAGAAAAAATAAGAACCCAAAATTACAGGACAATACATATGAAAGGGAACAGGCAATTTTGAGGTTTAGAAATGCTAAATTTCTAGAAATGGAGCACAGTCATTTGAATCAAACTTTTTTTTTAAACATTTATTTATTTGCTTTAGTTGTATACAATGCAATACATTTATGTTTATGTGGTGCTGAGAATCGAACCCCGGCCCGGGCCACACACGTGCTAGGCAAGCGCTCTACCGCTGAGCCACCACCCCAGCCCTGAATCAAACATTTTAATGAATTTGTTACTTTTGTAAAGTAAAAATCACATACAGCTGGAGCTGGGGTGGTGGCTCAGCGGTAGAGTGCTTGCCTAGCACATGTGCGGCCTTGGGTTTGATCCTCAGCACCACATAAAAATAAAAAATTTTTTAAAAACGCATTGTGTCCAGGGCTGGGATTGCTCGCCTGGCACGCGGGCGACCCGGGTTTGATCCTCAGCACCACGTACAAATAAAACGCATTGTGTACAACTAAAAGCAAATAAATAAAAATATTAAAAAAAAAAAAAACGCATTGTGTCCAACTACAACTAAATAATAGATATTTTTTAAAAATCACATACAGCTGAAGAAAAAGTAGCAAAGTGGAAGATAGTGCAGAGAAAAGTATTCAGAATGCATCATGGAGTGATAAAAGGATAGAAAAGAGGTTTAGAAACATGAAGAATGGACTGAAATCCCAAGATACATGTCTAAAACCTGTTTCAGACAGAATAGAGCATACCAGAGAGACTCTATGGAAACATAATGGCTAAGAGTTCTCCAGATATGATGAAATAAATAAATTCCAAATAGAGGAGCACACTGAGACTGAAGAACAAATGAAAACCAAATAAATGTGATGGGTGTGAGCCAAACACATCACACTGATCCTACAAAATAAAATAAAAAGACACTCCTAAGGAGCCAGGCGCGTTGGCGCACGCCTGTAATCCCAGCACTTTGGGAGGCTGAGGCAGGAGGATCATGAGTTCAAAGCCAGTCTCAGCAATGGTGAGGCACTTAGCAACTCAGTGAGACCCTGTCTCTAAATAAAATACAAAAAAGGGCTGGGGATGTGACCCAGTGGTCGAGTACCCCTGAGTTCAATCCCCAGTACCACAAAAGGAAAAAAAAAAAAAAAAAAAGACACTTCTAAGGCAACCTTGAGAAAGATGGGACACTACAAAATTCCTCAGATAAAGAGAAAATTCCAAAAGACAAAGCAGAAGAACAATTTCGTTGACAACAGATACATCAGCAGCAACTACAGAATCCGGGGGAAAAAAAGAAAAATTCTTCCAGAGTGCTGAAGAAAGAGAACTGTCAGAATAGAACTCTGTTATCCAGTGAAACCATTATTCAAGGGTGAAAAAGAAATAGACATTTCAGACCAGCCATTTGGGGTGGTGTGCTTCTCACAGACTCTCACAGAAAGAACTTAACTAAAGAAGAGTGAGATGCAAGGAGCGCTGGTGATCAAAGACCTGTTAAACATTAACCGGACAGAACAACAAACTTGACTAATTGGCTTTAAAATAAGGTGATTCCTGTTCTCTCCCCCGCCAAGCAAATAGGCTTTATTTTTTGAGAACTGGATAAGTTAAATCTTAAAGTTTATACAGAAAAAAAAAAAAAAAATCCAGAATAAGCCGGGCGCGGTGGCGCACGCCTGTAATCCCAGCACTTTGGGAGGCTGAGACAGGAGGATCGCGAGTTCAAAGCCAGCCTCCGCAATGGCGAGGCACTTAGCAACTCAGTGAGACCCTAATAAAATACAAAAAAGGGCTGGGGATGTGGCCCAGTGGTCGAGTGCCCCTGAGTTCAATCCCCAGTACCAAAAAAAAAAAAAAAAAAAAAAAATCCAGAATAGTTAGGAAAGTCATGCAATGGAAGAGTGATGAGTTGGAACTCTCTAAGACATTATTTCATTAGAGTAATGGTGATGCTGGCGTGTGACAGACGAATCAGTGGTCCAGAATAGAACGCACAGGAATTACTGTAAAATATGTTGGAATTTAGTATTCGATTAAGGTAACCTTAAATCTTGTGGGCGGAAAAATAGATTAAGGAATTAGTGTGTTTAGACAACTGGTAGCTATTGGGTGAAAAATAAATCAATTTCTATCTAACCTCAAACCTCTCACCATAATAAAATCTAAGTGAATCAAAGACTTAAATGTAAAAAAAGTCAACTACAAGCACACTCTAAAAATATGGAGGAATATTTATTTAAAATCTTGGGGGCTGGGATTGTGGGTCAGCGGGAGAATGCTCGCCTAGCACATGCTCGCCTAGCACGTGTGCGGCCCGGGTTCAATCCTCAGCACCAGGTAAAGAATAAATACATTGTGTACAACTAAAACAAATAAATAAATATTTAAAAAGAGATCTTGGGGCTGGGGTTGTGGCTCAGCGGCAGAGCACTCGCCTAGCACGTGTGCGGCTAGGGTTCGATCCTCACACCACGTTAAAATAAAGGCATTGTGTACAACTAGAACAAATAAATAAATATTTTAAAATAAATAAATAAAATATTGACAAGAGGACACATTTCCAACTTTGACCAATAAATAAATAAATACCGTCCAGAAACTATCTAAGAAGATATTGATGAACTTATTACACATAAAATTTAAAAATGTCCATGTAGAGAAAAAAAGTAACTAAAATTAAAAGACAAATTTCAGTCTGAAAAAAATACTTGTAATTTATATAATAAACATGAGAAAAGAGTCAACAACCAGTCCACAGAAAAATGGGCATAGGATGTGAAGTAACAGTTTACATAGAAGGAAATGCTAATTTTTTTCTTGTTTTTTTTTTTTTTTTTTTTTTTGCTATGGGAGATTGAACAACAGGGACGCTTAACCACTGAGCCACATCCCCTGCCCTTTTTACATTTTTTTTTTTTAAATTTATTTGCTTTAGTTGTACACAATGCAATGCATTTATGTTTACGTGGTGCTGAGGATCGAACGGGGGCCCGCGCACATGCTAGACGAGCACTCTACCACTGAGCCACAACCCCAGCCCCCTTTTTACATTTTATTTAGAGACAGGGTCTCACTGAGTTGCTTAGGGCCTTACTAAGTTGCTGAGGCTGACTTTGAACTTGAGATCCTCCTCCCTCAGCCTTCCAAGCGGCTGGAGTTCCAGTGGTTCTTAATATGTGAACATAAATAAAAAGGCTTTTGACTTAACTTACAGTAAGTGTGAAGGTTAATCTTATGTGTTGATGTGACTAATTTAAAGGATGCCCAAATAGCTGGTAGAACAATTCTGGATATGTCTGTAGATGCTATCATTGACATGAAAAAAATAGCCGGATGTGGTGGTGCATGCCTGTAATCCCAGGAGCTTGGGAGGCAGGAGCATCACAAGTTCAAAGCCAGCCTCAGCAACTTAGTAAGGCCCTAAGCAACTCAGTGAGACCCTGTCTCTAAATAAAATCTTAAAAAGAGCTGGGGATGGGCTGGGGTTGTGGCTCAGCAGGAGAGTGCTCGCCTAGCATGTGCGCAGCCCGGGTTTGATCCTCAGCACCACATAAAAATAAACGCATTGTGTACAACTAAAGCAAGTAAATACATTTTTTTTTAAATAGAGCTGGGGATGTGGCTCAGTGGTTAAGCACCCCTGGGTTCAATCCCTAGTACAAAAAAAAATAAAAAAAAATGCACACACACTTAAATGCTTGTATATACCTATGCTTCCTATCTCTAGTTGGATATTCAAGAAACTGGTACTAAGCCGGGCGTGGTGGCCCACGCCTGTAATCCCAGCATTTGGGAAGCTGAGGCAGGAGGATCACAAGTTCAAAGCCAGCCTCAGTAATGGCAAGGCATTTAGCAACTCAGTGAGACCCTGTCTCTAATAAAATACAAAAAAGGGCTGGGGACGTGGCCCAGTGGTCGAGTGCCCCTGAGTTCAATCCCCAGTACCCGCCCCCCCCCCAAAAAAAAGAAAAGAAACTGGTACTAATTGCATCTGGGGATTCTGGGGATAGGACTTCACAGGCAAGGGACAGAGATGGGAAGGAGACTTTTCATTGTATATTTGTATCTTAGATACACACACACACACACACACACACACACACTTTATGAACAGCCTAGTCAAAACATAAAATATTTAAAAATAAACCAAGTACCAGAGAACAATACTGTGGAAGATTATGAAAGTTAGACAGAAAGGTAGTGACGAAAATTTGTCAGAAATGGTGTACACACATTTTAAACTTGAGATATTTTTAAGACAGGATGAAGTTTTGAGGAAACCACTGAAAGAACAGGTGTAAAATATCAAATCCTAAAACAGAGGCAGTGTAAAGAGAAGTTAATTGCTTCAACAGAAGGCAAAAATAGAGGAACAAAAGCACAAGACAGGATTGGCAGTAATAGATGCAAATAAATCAGAAATCACAATGAGTGTGAACTGATTGAACTCACAAGTAAAAAAGCAAGATCATTTCAGACAGGCCCCTCTAGATCAACAGCCTGCCAACCACCAGACACCGGAGAAAGGTCACCTTAGATCAGACCCTGTGGTCCCAGCCAAGCTAGCCCAAACCAGAAGAAACACTCAGCCAAACCACAGAATCATAATGAATAATAAATGCTTGCTGTTTTAAGCCATTGCATTTTGGCATGTTTTGTTTTGTCACAAAAGCTAATTGATAGAGTTGGGATTTTAAAAATTATAATAAAATTCTTTTAACAGTTTTATGCTATTAAATTTGAAAACCTTTAAAGACAGTTTTCTTGAAAAACATTAATTACACAAAGTCAATTCAAAAAGAAAGAACAATATTAATGAACATAACACCAGTAACTAAACTGTACATTCAGTTAAAACACTAGGTTTAGAAATTTGTAGGTTTTTTAAAATATTTTTAATTATAGATGGACACAATATCTTTATTTTGTTTTATTTAGTTTTTTTATGTGGTGCTGGGGATCGAACCCAGTGCCTCACACATGCTACACAAGTGTACTATCACTGAGCCACAACCCCAGCCCTGTAAGAGATTTTTTAAAAACTGAACTTCAAATAACTGTTAATCTTCCAGAGAACTAGAAAGTAGGGATAAGGCACAAACTGGTATAACTTTATTCAAAATTACACAAGGACAGAATAGAGAAAGGAAAACTAAAAGTCAATACTGCTGATAAATATAGATGAAAGTGACCTAAATAAAATGCTAGCAGCCGGGCGCGGTGGCGCACGCCTGTAATCCCAGCACTTTGGGAGGCTGAGTCAGGAGGATCGCGAGTTCAAAGCCAGCCTCAGCAATGGCAAGGCGCACTTAGCAACTCAGTGAGACCCTGTCTCTAATAAAATACAAAAAAGGGCTGGGGATGTGGCCCAGTGGCCTAGTGCCGCTGAGTTCAATCCCCAGTACCAAAAAAAAAAAAAAAAAAAAAAAAAAAAAAAATGCTAGCAAACAGCTTTGCACAGTGGCAGTTAGTTTATCCAAGGTGTGATTATTGCTAATTAAAATGCTAACAAATAAAATATAGCATTTGAATATGTGTGTGTGTGTGCGTGTGTGTGTGTGTGTGTGTTTATAAACACATCATAATCAGATAGACAATATAGGGGCTGGAAGTGTTATTTAGTGATAGAGTACTTGCCTAGCATGTGTATGTCCCTGAGTGCCACCCCAACACTCAAATCTTTAACATAATTAAGAGATTAAAAAGGAAACATCATGTCTAGGCCATAGGATAAACCAAAAGAAAATTTATTATATGGAAAAGAATTTTTAAAAGGCAACAGAATTGTCAATAGAACAAATAAGATGTTTGGCAATGTCTGGTTGCCAATTTCGAGTACTTCTGGGTATTACACAATTAAACAAAAATCAACAGCATATTTATAAATAGCATGCTTAGAAAGATTTTCTTAAAAGAACAAAAAATATTAAAATAAAATGTAGTAAAATTATAGTGTTAAATCTTGGTGCTTGAACATAGAATTCTGTTATAATTTTCCTTCTTTCTTTTTTGCAGTAGTGAGGATTGGACCCAGGCCATATATATATTAACATACTAGGTAGCCACTCCACCACTGAGCTACATCTCCATCCCTTTTTATTTTATTTTGAAACAGGGTCTTGCTGGCCTCACATTTGTGATTCTCCTGCCTCAGCCTCCCAAGTAGCTGGATGACAGGTTGCACCTGAGTAATTTGCTTTCTTTTCTAAAAATAAAACTAGGTCAGAGCTCAATATATTTTTAAGTTGCTTTTTTTTTTTTAAGTTGTTGATAGACCTTTATTTTATTCACTTATATGCAGTGCTGAGAATTGAACCCAGTGCCTCACACATGCCAGGCAAGTGCACTACATCTGAGTCCCAGCCCCAGCCCCTTAAGTTGCTTTTTTAAAAACCAATTACTTGGAGCTGGGCGTGGTGGCGCACACCTGTAATCCTAGCACTTGGGAAGCTGAGGCAGGAGGATCTCGAGTTCAAAGCCAGCCTCAGCAATGGCAAGGCACTTAGCAACTCAGTGAGACACTATATCTAATCAAATACAAAAAAGGGCTGGGGATGTGGCCCAGTGGTCGAGTGCCCCTGAGTTCAATCCCTGGTACCAAAAAAAAAAAAAAAAAAAAAAAAAAAACTCAACCCAATTACTTGGGGAGCTGGGGTTGTGGCTCAGCAGCAGAGCGTTCAGCTGGCACGTGTGAGGCCCTGGGTTTGATTCTCAGCACCACATAAAAATAAATAAAATAAAGCTATTGTGTCCAACTACGACTAAAAAAAAATATTAAAAAAAAAATAACCAATTACTAAGTAAATTAGATAAAAGGATACAGGGGAAAATTGCATAGGGTTAGTAAATATTAAATGAAAGAAAAATATTATTGAGACCAATCATAACAATTTGATAGCATCATATGTTCTAATTTCCTTTGTACCATTATTTAATAAACTTATTTCATAGACTGATTTAGAAAAGGTTGTTATCATTCTATACAATCTTTGTTAATTTTAGGAATGGGAGAGTGGTTGTCTCTATGAGAGTGATTTCATTCAACATGGACGTTAGCTTTCTGGTACCTCACAGACTTCAGGATATACTTCTGAAAGAACTTTGGTACTGCATGGGTCTGCTCAGGTGGCCATAACAAAATACAACAGACTGGATGACTGTCAGCGGATAGTTGTTTTCTCAGAGTTCTGAAAGCTAGAAATTGAAGATTGAGGTTCTGGCTAATCAGGTTTCTGAATGGCTTTCCTTGATGTGTGAGCTCAGAGACAGTCAGCTGACAGGCTCTCTGGTGTCTGTTCTTATAAGACTACCCTTATGATAATTTAACCTCAACTACTTCTTGAGAGGGCCCTCACCAAATATAGTCATATTGGAGATTAATAGTTCAATGTGAATTTTGGGGAGGATACAAGGTTTAGTCTGTAACAAGGATATAAACCCTAAAAGAAGGCCAAAAGCTAAGGCTACTGATGCTTCACTCCAGGAAAAAAAAAAAATGTTGTGTTCTTAATTAACTTTAGAATCAAGCATCTTTTTAAAAAATATTTATTTATTTACTTTAGTTGTACACAATGCAATGCATTTATGTTTACGTGGTGCTGAGGATCGAACCCGGGCTGCGCACGTAAGAGGCAAGCGCTCTGCCACTGAGCCACAATCCCAGCCCAGAATCAAGCATCTTTTACTGCAGAGAACAGAGCCTTTGAACAACTCAAATAAGCAATATAAGTCTTACAGAAATCAAACTGAAGTCATAATTCCAGTGGACATCATGGGAACTAGATAGCCATCAGGGACAAGGCTGTTCTATGCTTATAGTCTGGGAGCAGGTTCTTCGTATAGTGCTGTAAATTGGGCAGACTATGAAAGACATGTCCACTATGGTTATTAACCATAAAGTTATAATATACCCTAACAAATATCTCACTCAGACTGGGGATGTAGCTCAATGATAAAGTGCCCCTGGGTTCAATTCTTAGTACCAGAAACACTGTCACTTGGTCCTTGACAACCCAGGAATCTTTGATATCAGCCCACATCCTTTGATTCGAGGACCAGTGAACAATCAAGCAAACTGTTAAAGCCACTCAGTTTCTTTACCTAACACATCAAATCCAGAATCTCTGCTTCATGCGCCCATATCAATAAATTCGGTCTGATATACTTTCCATTCCTTCCACCCTGATCCCTCAGCGTTAGGATTCCAGACATTCCACACATTTTTATCAGTAAACATTGGTAATATCTTGTTCTTTTAGTGTCTTTGGTTCCTTCTCATAGGTCATAGTCCACCACTGGCCTCTTGAGGCCTGCCAGGATTTAAATCTGGGGAAAGATCTAGAAATGCTGAGAGATGGTGGGCACAGGTCTTGAGGAGGACCTGTCTCCAGCAAAGCCATTATCTCAGGTTCTTCAGGAAAGGGGAGACTGACCTCTCAAACAAGGAAGAAGGGGCTGCTTCTGTTAGCAGAGAAGCCTTGGCGGAATCTAGGGGTCAAGGGCCAGCTGCGTTCAACTCTGCCCATACAGTCTCCATACCAATTTTCAACAACCCACCTTTCCCTAATCAAGCCTTATTTGAACAAAAGAGATCCTGTGGGGTTGTAAATGCAAATGATTTTATAATTCAGTCACCTACAGGATTAGCTTCTGTTTTCAGTAACCTTGACTTCACTAATGCACAAGATAGTTTCTTTTAGGACAGTCAGAAAGAGTGTGTAATTCTCAACATCCCTGGAACGTCCTGGCTTGTGAGTAAAAATAAAATCACCTTATTATTTAGGTCCCAAATTCTTTTGCTTTGAAAACTCTCATGCACATAACTGTAAAACCTGGACCTCTTTTGAGGTTTTCTTCTATGGAGATGTGTCTAGGGTTTTAGAGGTTGTTGCATAGTGTCACACATCAGTGAAGCCACTCTGTATGACATTCCTTTCTTCCTTTCTTTTTTTGGTACTGGGGATTGAACCCAAGGGTGCTTAACCACTGAGCCACATCCCCAGCCCCTTTTCAGATTTTATTTAGAGACAGGGTCTTGCTGAGTTACTTAAGGCCTGGCTAATTTGCTGAAGCTGGCTTTGAACTTGCAATCCTCCTGCCTCAGACTCCCAAACTGCTGGGATTACAGGTGTCCGCCACCTTGCCCAGCATGACATTCCTTTTCTTTGCTCTGAGCTCCTTGGCCCTGGGCCACCATTGTGATTCCAGCCAGGCTGCTGCTTGAAGCTGTCCTGTGAACTGAAGCTCAGCGCTCAGCCTAAGCTATGTTCACACAGTGGCCACTGATTCTGCTCTTCCTACTGTGTCTACACAGCTGTTTCACCTGACCCCCTTTCCCTATGCTGGTGCTGCCATTAGAGGTCCTGCATGGCCCAAGGCTGTCACCCTATCAGGCTGCCTGCTGCTCTGTCCCCACCCCTATCCAGCTGTCTGTCTTGGCTTTGGCTTTGGCTTCTGCACCCTATCCTCTGCAGCCAGTCAGCTCACTTCACTGTCAGCACCCTCTGGCTGGTGCTGCTGGAGCCCCCCTTTCTTTTCTAAAATGGGTGGGAAACTAAATATTTCCTCTTCCCTGTGCTTTGTCCTGTTGTGGAATTCCCACAGGGCTGCTTGCGGCCAGTGGTGGTACACGATTTAAGGAGTTACGTCCTTCAGGATCATCCACACCCTCCCCTGTGCACGTTCATCCATGCTGGTGATTCGTACAGGGACAGAGGCTGTGGGAAGGTTGTGTCTGAGGCACTACTTTGTGCCTAGAAATTTCAGGCCCTATTACTGAGTTTATTTATCAGCCAGACCTTTTTCCTTGATGTCACGCCCGATTTCTCCCACGAGCTGCATAATGCATTTTTCTTTTCCCCAGTCTTCCTTTCAGCTTAAATTCCTATCATGAACAGAGATCAGATACTTTTCCTAGAAGATGGCTTTCCTCGTGGCTCAATCAGTAAATATACCAACAGATCCTACTGTGGGTGCTGGCCTCCCTTTACACTAGAATATGAAGGATGGTCCTGCCACAGCAGGATTTTAAAAATCACATTTAGCATTCTAAAAAAGAAATGACTCTTTTTTTTTTTCCCTCATACATATTTCAATCAAAACAGCCAGGGAGGTAGGAGAAAACCCAGAAGAGTGTCTTGTCCTGCAATTCAAAGGTAGAGGGTTCATGGAAGACGGAGTGGCCAGTGTCATAAAATCCTGCTTGGTCTGGTAAGATGAGGGCTGAGAATGGACCAGTAGATTGATCAACATGGAAGTCACTTGGTGGCCTTGACAAAAACAGTTTTGGTGGAGTGGGGTG